>CATIUR010000005.1:65542276-66742276 GCA_949592205.1 Helichrysum umbraculigerum | reverse complement strand
GAATTAGCATCGCAAGCTTTTTGCGACACAACCACTGTGTCGCAGGGCTCTTGTGTCGCATCCTTCATGCGACACAACCTTTGTGTCGCATTACAACCTTAGTGTCGCATTTTGTGTCGCAAAACACAGCAGATTCACAAATAAATTCCAAGTTAAGTGTTATACATTTCGGACTTCAAACGACTATACGATATAACATCTAAGGTACATTGAAACATGTTTTTCAAAGATAACAATTCAAACAAGTATAGATAAATGTCGAGATTAACGTTTCAACTAAGTCATCAACGGGCCCAAACATGTTTTCAACAAACGAACAATTACAAACATACGAACAAACATTGGCTATACTAGTTGTGTACAACTAAACGAAACGTCTCGTGAGACGCATACTTACATAACTTCATATGATTAGGCATTTGAAGGTTACGGGTTCAGAGAACCTACTTGCTTTACTTACTTCTTGCTAATTGCAACTGATTACTACAAGACTCAGGTGAGTCTTACGGCCCCACTTTTACTGCTTTATCTTATTGGGAGAGATACATGCTACTGATTTTTTTCCTGAACACAAGTACTAAACTGATTTCTATACCAAACGGAATTGCATGAGTTAATTACTATTTACAGAAGTCTCTCCATCATATATCGTTAGTTATGGACTTAAGCGCGAACAGTAGTTAATGGATCCATTAGGGAAATGACCCTCCCCACCCGGGGCAGTAGCGCTGCCACGTACCGATTTACACGTATAAACGGGTGACAACTTATTCGTTACTGATGCTTGCTCACTTACGAGCATGTCACGGGAGCAAACATATTATTTACGGGTTAAGCTTCGATTATGAGCCTCATGGCAACGGTATAAACTTATTTATTTACATTTGCTGGATTGCAAATACTGATTTTACGATTGCTGGATTGCAATGGCTGATTTTACGCCTACGGGCACTACTAATGAAATCTCGTGTTCAAAGCCGATATTACTTACAAACCTGTGAGATTCACCAACCTTTTGGTTGACACTTTTTAGCATGTTTTCTCAGGTACCCGGATGGAGTAGGATTACTCCAGGATTTTAGCTAGAGTCGCATGATTTCATCACCACTGCATTAACGGAGATTCTTAGCATTATCTTTTGTATATTTTGATTATGTAATAGAATCTCCCGCTACACGCGCGGACTCTAGGGAAACTACATCTTGTATACGAAAACACTAAGTTTTCAAACAATATATCTATGGAATGTAACTAATTTACAAACGTTGCATATAGATGTCGTTTACTTTACCTTTGTGCTGTGATATTTGATTAGTAACACCCCAAACTATGCTTCCGCAAAACAGTGAATTTCGGGGGTGTTACAGATGTCCTAGGACAAAGAGTGGACAACCACTTTAAACCAATCTATTTCGCTAGTAAGACATTGAATGGAGCCCAACAAAACTACACTACAACCGAGAAAGAGTTGCTGGCCGTGGTGTTTGCCTTTGACAAATTTAGGCAATACCTTGTTTTGTCAAAGACCATTGTTTTCACCGACCACTTGGCTCTCAAGTATCTTTTTGCTAAACAAGATGCTAAGCCCCGTCTCATTCGTTGGATTCTTCTTCTACAAGAATTCGACATTGAGATCAAGGACAAGAAAGGAGCCGAGAACCTTGCTGCCGATCACTTATCGAGATTGGAAAATCCAAATCTTGACAAGCAAGGCGATACCAACATTGATGATTCCTTTCCCGAGGAATATCTTTTACAGGTACGTGATGATACAAATAAGAAGGATGAGGCACCTTGGTATGCCGATTTGGCAAACTATTTGGTTGGGGGAGTTTTGAGAAAAGGGATGAACCACCAAGAGAAGAGTAAATTATTCTCGAATTTAAAGCACTACTTTTGGGAAGAGCCTCATTTGTTCCTTGTTTGCGCGGACGGGATGATAAGGAGGTGTGTTTCCGGTGGAGAAACAAGGGAAATCTTGGATGCATGTCACCATGGCCCCACGGGAGGTCATTATGGTCCCTCGGTCACAGCAAAGAAAGTGTTTGATGCGGGTTTCTATTGGGCGACAATTTTCAAGGAGGCAAATACTCTATGCCAAACTTGCGATGCTTGTCAAAGAACCGGAAACATCTCCAAAAGAGATGAAATGCCTCAAACGAGTATCCAAGTTTGTGAGGTTTTTGATATATGGGGCATCGATTTCATGGGTCCATTTCCTCCATCTTTCAAGAATGAATATATTTTGGTGGCGGTTGATTACGTGTCCAAATGGGCGGAAGCTAAAGCCTTACCAAAGAATGATGCTAGAGTTGTGATCGATTTCTTGAAAAGCTTGTTTTGCCGATTTGGGATGCCCAAGGCTTTGATAGGTGATAGAGGAAGCCATTTTGCTAACTAACAATTGGAGAAAGTTCTTAAGAAATACGGGGTGAATCACCGGTTTTCGACTTCTTACCACCCACAAACAAGTGGTCAAGTTGAAAACACCAACCAGGCTTTAAAACGGATCCTTGAGAAGACGGTGAAAGATAACCGGGTGATATGGGCTAAGAAACTTGAGGATGCATTATTGGAGTTTCGAACCGCCTACAAAACTCCAATTGGTACAACGCCCTACCGGTTTCTTTATGGAAAAACATGTCATTTACCATTTGAGGTTGAACACAAAGCGTATTGGGCGCTCAAGAATTGTAATATGGATTTGCTTGAGTCGGGTGAAAAGAGGATGTTGCAACTCCATGAGTTAGATGAGCTTAGATTACAAGCTTATAAAAACTCGCATCTTTACAAGGAACGAACAAAGGTGTTGCATGACTGAAAGCTAAAAATGAGAAAGGAATTTAAAGCGGGTGACAAAGTGCTTTTATTCCAATCTCGGTTCAAATTGAAGCAACCTAAGTTCAAACCACGTTGGAGCGGCCCTTATACGGTCAAACATGGATATCCTTCGGGATATGTTGAACTTTTCAAGGAGGATGGTGGAAGTTTCATTGTAAATGGGCATCGTCTAAAGTTATATCATGAAAAAGATGTGGGAAGCGAGTGGGAAGAACTTACGGTTTACCCCAAAAACAAATGAATTCGGGGTCGAGTCTAGCTTGGACTCGTTAATAAATAAAGCCCGGGCACGAGGAAACTCGTGATTATATCCTTTTTGTTACAATTAGTATTTATGTTTGCATTTTGATATCTTATTTTGCTACTGCTACTGTTAATTACTTGAACGTTTGTTTGGTGTGTTGATTCTGTTGTCTTTTTGCTTGTATGTGTTAAATGGTAATCAGCCGTTCGGCTAGCCTGTTTGAGCCGTTCGGCTAAGGCTCGAGAGCCGATCGGGTAAAATAAGCCTGATGTGACCTAAAAAGTCATGTTTTTAGGCACATTATTCTGCACTTATTGGACTTATATTTGGTGAAATCATCTTAAAACATCGATTATTTACTTAAAATCACCAAAGTGGTCTAATTATGGACGTTACTGTTAAAATCACCAAGAACATCCGTTTATCACGCAAAACGAGGCAAATAATGTCACCTTAAATATTCCCTTCTTAATTTACTTACGGAATCAGATCTTAATTCATATTTTATGATTCTACAGGGAAATCTAAGACCGGAGGTGAAAGAATCAGAATAATCGGACGAAAGACGGAGAAGATACAAAGTCTGGAAGCTCGCCGATCGTCATCCGGAACATGCAAAAGTTAAACACCTCCAAAATTGGCAAACTCAGTGCCATTAGAAGCGTAACGGAAAAACGAAGCCAACGGCGCAAGAATCAAGCAAATCGGAGCCCAAACGAAGAAGATACGGACGAACCAAGCAACCGAGGAATCAGCGGAGGCCAAACGGAGCACCAACCCCCCCTGGACACCTAGGTACCGTATACGGTACCCTAGGTGCCGTATACGGTACCCTAGGTGCCGTATACGGTACCCTAGGTGCCGTATACGGCCCTATGGATGCCGTATACGGGGGGTGTTTGCCTTGTGAGGTGCCGTTTGACCCCCCTTGGTCCGCTTGTCCCGTATGCTGCTTTGATGCTTGTATTTGATGCTTTAAGGCTTGTACCAAGGCTTTCCTACTTTCCCTATAAATAGCCACCTCCATTTCTCATTTTCACACACCACACACTTCTCATCTCATTCTCATTCTCTCTCTAGAATTAGGTTAGCATTCTCTCTCTAGCACTACTCTTAGGAGTTAGAGGAGAATTAGTAGGAAATTAGCGTCCTCTCTCTAGCACTACTCTTATGAGTTAGAGGAGGATTAGTAGGGTAGCTTTTGTAATAGAGTTGGAACTCTTGGAGGATCTCCTTTGTAATATTGCTCAAGATATTTCGGAGCTCTGTCCGTGTAACCTTTCAACTGCTATTCAATCTACGCATTACTTTCGGTTATTTCTATCCTTATCTTTCATAATGTTGCATGCTATTATTATGTTTGATTTAGGATACATTGCCATGATTAGTGAGTAGATTAGCTATTGTGTTTGTTATGATGTAGTTAGCTTGTTAACACTTTGGGTGATGCTACTTTAAATAGAATTGGTATAGCATCATTATGAAACAACGGAGGTAACGTTATACGGCTTTCATTTGTATAGCGCCGGAATCATCACGAATGTGTGTAGTACGGAACGTGGAAGCTATGAAAGTCGTGGGCACAATCTGTTGTGGAATAATGATCTTAATTGTTAAATATTGAAAACCGGTACACTGTTAACTATACATTTATGATTTTAAACTAAACTAACGCCTTTCCTCCAATAAACGTGGTTAGAACCTTTATGTCAAGGACTCGCGACCCTTAGTCAAACGGTCACTACCTATCTATGTTTTCTTAAAATAACATGGTCTGATTTTGAAGTAATGGAAATACTGTCTACCTATCGTATAGTACACTGTGAATTAATCAGGGATTTATTGGTTTTGGATTATTAGGTGAACGGGTTGTTTAGCTATCATAGATGGTTTTACTGTAATACAAGCTTAGATATATTGAGTTCAGATGGCTGTAAAGTATGTAGCCCAGTTAAAGCCCTAATACGACTGAGTATCCGGTTTAACGTTGGAAACACCTATGGTGGAATACAAACACGTACAAACTACGGAAAGGTCGAAGGCTGTATACTGTGTTACACCCTGGCTAAGTCTGTGATCCAGGAAAGACCGTAATACGAGTGAATACACTATGTAACTATGAAAAGCTCTGTTGGTTGAAGACCGTATCACAGCCGAATATCTCTGAACTCAATCACGACCATTAATGTATATGTTAATCAGTCACCACCTATCTTTAATCTTAAATGCCTCGCCTAGCTTAGATATCTTTGTCTGTGTTAAGAAAGATCAGTGGATAAATTGCGGACTGTCGCCTTATTCCTGCACCCCATCTGGAGGGTCACTTGGTCTCATCATAAGAGACGGTGAGGGGGGTTTCAAGACAGTCCGATCTGATCAGAATCTTGACAGCCTAGTACTCAGTGACATACTGGTTGGTTTATCTGATCAGTAGGGTACTAGTGTTTACACCACAAGGTATCTACGTGAACGCAAGACACAAATCTTAAAAGACGTTTTCAAATATAAAACCCCAATACAGCATCACCCCACGTAAAAGCTAATGAAGTCATAACAAACACAAGTTCCCCTATACTGATTCAACCTACTGCTTTTATTTAATGCTTTAATTAGTTTTTAATTTTAATTACGGACCTAAGTATAAAACCCCCACTCAAAACTATTTTCAAACCATCGCTAATTTGAACTTTCGTCTCGACAAGTCGTTTCACAATACGGTTAACTCTTTAGAACGACCCTAGGTCATACTTCAGCTATACAGCTCTAGTAGAACTTAGGTCCCCAGCAAAATATAAATTTTAAAACTTGCACACCGACGTGCTGCCATACGGTCGCGTTGACGACGCCTGACGGTTGGTGGCGCGTCAAGTTTTTGGCGCCGCTGCTGGGGAAGTTAATCGTAAGATTCTGAGGCGTCCCGACGAACTTTCTCTTTAGTGATACCCGTAGATTAGATTTCTCTCTTGTAACCACCGAAAATTCTTTCCCACAATCAACAACGATATTTGACCCGATCAGCCAGATCTGAACCTCTCATTTTCGTACCCGATCCTGAGTCGATTATCCGTACCATCCGCAAAGAAAGACGTTCCCGTTTTCCACCAATGGCCGCTCGTGTTACTCTCACCGACAGTACCAAACCATCCATCGAAGGACGAGGAGGACCGATTAGCTATCCAGTGATCGACGGACCATCTTTCGAACTCAAATACCACATCGTCCAACTCATCAAGGACAACTGTCAATTCCACGGACTACCCCGTGAAGATCCCAACGCCCACATTAACAAATTCATTCAAATCTCCAACTCGTATAAGCAGAATGGGGTTGATCAGGACATAGTTCGCATACACTTGTTCCCCTTTTCTCTCGCTTTACATGCTTTGAGCTGGTTTGAGGGACTTGACACCGGATCAATTACCTCATGGGAAACAAATTCCTTACGAAATATTTCCCTCCGTCCAAACAAACTAAAGCCAAGAATGACATCGCGAACTTTTCACAAGCTCACGACGAGTCGATCTACTCAGCATGGGAGCGATTCAAGAGTTTGGTGAGGAGATGTCCCAACTACCAGATGACCAAAACCGATAAACTCTATACTTTCTATAATGGTCTCAATCCTATCCATCGCATCACGCTTGACGCAGCTGCTCAAGGCAACCTCATGAAGTTAACCGACGATGAAGCATGGGCCTTAATCGAAGACATGACGATGCATCACCACGACTGGAAGTCCGATGAGCAATCCTCATCCCTGCCTATTGCAAGCACTGCGCAAGCTGAAGCAATCAAATCTCTGAGCGAGCAGATCGAAACTCTAACGAAGCAGATTAGAGAACTAAAGAAGCAACCACAGCAGGTTCACCAAGTTCAGGCTTGCCAGAACTGTGCCCATCATCCTACCGAGGAATACGCTGTGGAGTATGAAGATCCTACCGACGGAACTGTCTACTATGCCCAATTCCCGACCAGACAACAAAATCCACCTGGCTTCGCTAGAACCTCTCCGCCAAAAGCACGAGGAACCCAGTTTCCTCCACGGAACAATCAACCACCCAGGTTTCAGCCTCGATATCCGATGTACCCACAACAGCCACAACTTCCATACAATCAACCACTTCCATTAACCGCCACTGAGGATACCCAGCCTGCTGAACCGGTGAAGACAATCGTCCCAGTCACGAGCACTGATGACAACCTGAACAAGTTTATCCAGGGGAAGAACGCTTTCAATCAGAAGACGACAGCTAGACAAGATCAAACCGACCTATTCCTTCGAAATCAACTCTCGGTTCTCAAGAGCCTCGAGAATCAAATTGGTCAGTTAGCCCACCGTCTTGACACTCGACCCCAAGGATCGCTACCGAGCAATACTGTTCACAACCCCCACGTTGAGGAGGCCAAGACTCTGAACTCCACGGATAACCAGAAGGCACCGAGCCATATGGAAACATCTTCTCCGATGAAGAACCCTACTCCTGTCCCGAAGACAGTTGAGACCAAACCCGTACCTACTCCTATTCAGGAAGTTCGAGTCCCCTTCCCACATCGTATCGGAAAAAGATACAACGTTAAATCTTTCAAACTCGGCGGAAAATTCTTAGACACTGTGTCTAGAATCCCTTCCTGATCCAAGTATATTCGACGCATGCTGGTTACTAAGGAAAAGGTACCCGAAGTACCTAAAATCTCTCTCAATGCTGAATGCTCCGCCGTCATTCAGAATTCCCTTCCGGAAAAACTAGGAGACACGGGCCGATTCACCTTGCCCTGCTCTATCTATCACTCTGGCATGATCCGTTCCTTGGCCGATCTCGGAGCAAGCATCAACCTCATGCCCTACTCACTCTACTCCAGACTTGAATTAGGACCACTGCAACCCACTGGAATGAGCGTCCAGCTTGCCGATCAAACAATCCGATATCCTAGAGGCATAGCTGAGAACGTCATGGTAAAGGTGGATAGGTTCTATTTCCCAACTGACTTCGTAGTGATGGATATTCAGGAAGACATCAATATACCCATTATCCTAGGAAGGCCTTTTATGAATACTGCTCGTGCTATTATTGATGTTTACTCGCAGACTATCAGCCTCATAGCACATGGACAAACTGTTGCATTCAGAATCAATCAGGCTGATGAGCTTCTCGCAGAGAAAGCAGAGATATACGCCATCTCTATGGGCAGGATCACTTCGGACGACGACACTTCTGACTCATAACCATCAGACACCTACATACCAGATGAGCACACTTGCCTCATATCATCAACAGAAGAGTCAGAGTCAGAAGAAGAGAGTGATGATTCCGAGCCAGATGAGTCAGAACTGGAAGAAATGGAGGAAGAAGAAACTGAACCAGAACAAGAAGAAATGGAGGAATCCGAAGAAGAAATGAAGGAAGACCCAGAAGAGGACTTATACCAATCCACCCCACCTCATCACTGCTTACCTGATTCTCACTATCCGATAGAAGAAATCATGCAGATCGAGAACGCTATTCCCTTGTCAGATAATGAATCAGATGATGATCCACCTACTGATGAACCATATGATGCAGGATTCGGCATAACCATGGAAAGTCTTATAGCCTCTGTCATGGACCCCTCTAAGCCCCTTATCTCGCCTCGACTCGACGCTCTGTTAAACATCGAGAAAACCATTGCGTTAGCAAAACAACACCTAGAGCTTAGAGACAAACTCCTGATGAAGATCTCAGCTTACAAAGCTTCCCGATTACCGGAGTTGCATTCAAGAGAGCCTTCCCGAAGGATTCAAACCTTCGACGCATCTGCGCCACGAACCCTCTTCGAATTTGGAAGCACCTCTGAATCCAGCCGAGGTACTGATTCTCAGGAGGAGAGAGACAAAGAGATGCACTCTTCACAACCGATATCTCAAATCACCGATGACACCCAGCCACCATCTGATCATGTTGAGTTCCCTGATTCCCATGCTAGGGATTCTCCGTTCATAGAGAGTGACGCGGATGATGTCGTCTATGCTGACATTCCAATAGATATCCGGTCTATCCATCTTCCTACACCTCCAGCTAATCCACCTTCTCCAGAAATTCCGATTATCACTAGCCATGAGGAGATGATAAGTGCTATCGAAGACTTTGAAGATGACATACCCACTATGACTAGCATTATCCTCAACTCTACCAACGAATACACTCCAAGACAACAGGCCCTGATCGAGGAAATCATAGCCGAGTCTGAAGTCAACCAAGCCGAAAATTCCCAAGATTACAGATTCTTCCACAATCGTCTCAATGCCTTCACCTAAGATCTCGCCGCTCAGCTCCTGCAACAAAACGCTAGACCAACATCTGAAGAGCTGGAGTTCTTTGAAGAACAGAAGCGTATCTACAGGAAGATCTATGACACTCTGATCAGATTCGCATTTCCATATTCTCGGGAGCAAAGTGAGTTTCTACACTCATTCCACGAGGAAATGTACCGTGCTACTGGGAACCCTGATGCAGATGCTGATATTCAACTGATGAATAATATTCGGGGCATACTTAATTCTATGGCAAGGAACGACCACATGGACGAGACTTCTCCTCACAGGTTCTACATCGACTGCACTATTGAGTTCCATGCTCACAAGATTGCTGAAGATCTCGAGTATGTGAGTTTTACTGAAAGGTCGCGTGACATCCCTTCCTCTATACCAGAAGGTTCGATGGTTAACATCGCGAACTTCCTCACTGATCGGATCCAAGAAATCTTTGCTGAGGATAATCCGGACGAGCATCGACAGATATTTCACTATGGTTTACGTGAGGTGTAAGATATAGTGTGCAACACCTTCAAAGACTCAAATCTCACGTTCACCAACTACCAGAACAAGCTCATCCAGGATATTCATGATTCAATTCGAGAAATAAGAGGAAGCTCTGGCACAGCAGATCACGATACTTTACACCTCCAATTTCTCGGATTCATGGACTCATTCAGACAGCAGCACCTTCAGAGAGAAATGATTGAATTTGATGGTTTCTCTGTAGTTGATTCCCACGGACCTATATCCAGAACAATCAAGGATATCACTTGGGACCTTCTGCATATGAAAAGGGTTACTCAGCAACATCTTGAAAGTTTCCCTATCTTTTCAGAAGAGATTCCAAACATTGTTGAAATTATTTCTCGCCACTTTCTGAGGATCTATCCACGCAATCCCAGGGTTCCACTTCTAAGCACTTCCGACCCTGGAGATTCCAGCACCAACTAGACTGAAGGAAGGCAAAGTCAGGCTCTCGACTTTAAAAGCAGTGCTTCTCGGGAGGCAACCCGTGGAATAAAGTCAGGCTCTCAACTTTAAAAGCAGCGCTTCTTGGGAGGCAACCCATGGAATAAAAGAAAGAAAGAGAATATGAGAAATGAAGTAGATCTCCGACTATCCTTCGCACTTGGATGAACCCAATTGTTAGATAAAACATCTTCTAAATACAACTCGTTTTGCAAATAAAACCACTGTTCTTGGATGAATAGGAAAATCATCTTGTGTTTCGAGCATTTGAGGTACTTGCATACTACTATGCATTATGCTCAAACTCGTTTAAAAACACATGATTTATAAAACTGGTTTGTGTTAAGAAAACATCTTTCAAAATCTAAGACAGTGATTTCCTTTCATTTGCAAAAACAAAACCGAGTTTGTAAAATGGGTACATCCAACGTGTTCACACTTAAGAGATCTCTTCATGAGGATAAAATTGAGATGATGAGATGGAGATAAGCAAAGTCGCTTGAAGCCGAGCCGATCCTCATAAAGAACTCAGAAGCAGATCTTGGCCACATCTCCTTCTGCAAATTCAGAAACTCAGCTCCTATGCAACTTACTATCTGGGGAGTATCTAATCCTTTCCTCTTTTATCTGTTTTATTATAATTCATGTTTTGTTAGTATTGAGAGTCCCGTAATCACTATTAGTTAGTGATTTGGAATCACATAGTGTAAGGTTTAATTGTAGAAGGGGGGGTTGAATACAATTTAAAAAAACAATTTCAGATTTTACCAAGTGCTTCAGCTTGTTTTAAATTGATTATCTATAACAGAGTATGACGGTATTGGAATAACAGATTAAAGATATAACAGTATCAAAGAACGACAAGTAATAGTAGCTGAAAGTGAATTGTATTGATTAAATTCACGAAGTGTTGAATGCGGAATGGATTAACCAAAGTTAACCCAATTCAAACACTTAGCTAAATTATTACAATGAAGAGTATTAACTACAGTGGACATACACGCTGATAGTTAACCTCGCCGAGTCTTAATACACACCTAGACAAACTAGTTCTCTGACAAACAGAAGAACGGTGCATATGACGACTAACCTCAATAGTACAAAACACTGAACTATTTATACTACAAGAGTTCCTAAAATATCGCCTACAAAATAGGATCTTAGAAGGACACATGTTGCTGCTTGATTGGTCCTAATCTCTGATAAACCGACATACTGCGGGTCCCAATTCTGTTACAGCAAATATCTCGTTACCTTAAAACCAATCACTTGCTGCCACGTAATTTTTCGGACATACTTCGAACTAGAACACTCTTGCTGATGTACAGATAAGTACAGTACTTTTTAGTACTAGATGATTGAGAGGCTTTATTGAATAGTCACTGAAGATGCAGTGATCCTCCTCATTCACTGCGAGCTAACATGCTCTTGAAGAATGAATTGAACAAAAGATCTTCAGTGACTAGCTGTTATTCTGGCAGTGACTTTTGCCTTTATTGATTTGAAGAAGTAATGCTCTCGCTGACGTTGATCAGCAACACACCAAGTAGAGATTTAAATCTTCCTCAGAATATCGAACAGAATGAATGACGATCAGCGAAACCTATCATTAGCAACAGCAGCTTCGATACAATCCAATTCTTCATCGAGTAGTGTACAGTTGAGTTGGTCAACGACCAGTGACTGCATCATGGTCAGCGACCAGTGACTCAACAAGTGTGATAATAAAAAGTAGTCTATACTCTATCCTAAACTTATCACTAAGTGTGGGATTCCAACCCAAAACAAAACACTTGAGAAACATTTTCTTACATGTTCAAACTCTAAGTGTGGGATTTTACAATCTCAACTCAAGAGAACATTAGGGACAATTTTCCTCTAAGTGTGGGATAGCAGGTATAGAATACCTTAGTTTGTTTTAATGATTTTAGTTCAAAATAGTTAACACATAAAATGTTTCTATAAATTTTTCAAAATTTTTCAATTTTCAAAACCCTTTTTTTCAAAAAGAAAAACGAGTTTAATCATCCGATTAACTCTGAATTTTTGAGTTTTGATGTTTTTAAGAGAAGTCATTTTCAAAATATGAATTAGTTGTTTTAAAATCTAAGGAAAATAAGATAATAATTGCTTAAGCAAGAAATGATAATCTAATAAGAACATGACTAGGCACATACAACCCATTTGCAGTGAGGACTTGAGCCTTAAAAGCATTCATCTTTAATGCTACATTGTTCATTTCTTGTGTGTGCCGATGCATGTATATCTGAATTAGAACTTGCTCTTGACATACGCTTCAAGATCACATTGGTGAGTACCGTACGCGGTATAGATGCAATTAGATGACCTTGACATTCCTTAGGATTTAACCCTTTTTTAGCCTTCTCTTTCAATCCCAAAACCCTTTCCGATGCTTATTTTTAGTATCGATGATCCACTTAGAAAACCCTGTTGAGCCTAAACCTTTTCGTTTCATAAACCCACATGTTTAAACCCCTACTTTCCCAAATACTTCCAAAAATTTATCCTAGAATTTATAAGGTTATGAAAAACGCTTTTTAGAAACATCCCTTCAAATTGTCTTACTCTCTCGTGTTCTCCGAAAAAGAAATATCCTTGGTGTGAAAAATTGACACCATGAAAAGACTCGAAGAAGAAAGATGAGAAGAAGGATTCCTGCATTTAATAATCCTTGGAAATTCTCTGACAAAGAAGTTCTGAAAGAAAAGGAAAATAGAAAATAGAAAAAAGAAAAAGAAAAGAAGAAGCTCCAAAAAAAAAAAAAGCTTAGTGCTTCGAAGTATCGCCCTAAAAGAAGAAGATCCGATAGAAGACAAAAGCTACTTTACTTTCATCCGTTTCTAAATAAAGTTTTTCGGGACCTTAGAAGTCCTAAGATAAGCAACACCCTTACACCCAAAATTTCCACTATCCATACACCTTAACCCTCACAAACATTACAACCCCTGAATGTCTTGGGATAATTAGCATCGTTCTCACCTAAGTGGTGGAGATCCGATTCTCGATCAAGCTTATGACGATGAGTACTGCATGACTGGCTAATTGAGCGATTTCTTTGTTTAGAATATTAGGAAACCCAAAACACTGTTGAGTGAATTGAGTGACCACTTTAGTGAGATCGCCTGGTCATGTATACTCCAAGATCACGAGATTTGGAAGTATGCTTAAGGAGAGTTATTACTTGTTTCTGAAATGATTATCTTATCCTGATGTTTTTAAAGCAAATATATGAATATGAGAAAATGATGACTTTTGGAGATGTTCTGACTCACCCCAAAACCAGATTTAAAATATCTTTTTCACGAGGCATGGATGCGTTTCTTGAGGACAAGCAACGTCTAATTGTGGGATACTTGATGTGACCTAAAAAGTCATGTTTTTAGGCACATTATTCTGCACTTATTGGACTTATATTTGGTGAAATCATCTTAAAACATCGATTATTTACTTAAAATCACCAAAGTGGTCTAATTATGGACGTTACTGTTAAAATCACCAAGAACATCCGTTTATCACGCAAAACGAGGCAAATAATGTCACCTTAAATATTCCCTTCTTAATTTACTTACGGAATCAGATCTTAATTCATATTTTATGATTCTACAGGGAAATCTAAGACCGGAGGTGAAAGAATCAGAATAAACGGACGAAAGACGGAGAAGATACAAAGTCTGGAAGCTCGCCGATCGTCATCCGGAACACGCAAAAGTTAAACACCTCCAAAATTGGCAAAATCAGTGCCATTAGAAGCGTAATGGAAAAACGAAGCCAACGGTGCAAGAATCAAGCAAATCGGAGCCCAAACGAAGAAGATACGGAATAAACCAAGCAACCGAGGAATCAGCGGAGACCAAACGGAGCACCAACCCCCCCTGGACACCTAGGTACCGTATACGGTACCCTAGGTGCCATATACGGCCCTATGGGTGCCGTATACGGGGGTGTTTGCCTTGTGAGGTGCCGTTTGACCCCCCCTGGTCCGCTTGTCCCGTATGCTGCTTTGATGCTTGTATTTGATGCTTTAAGGCTTGTACCAAGGCTTTCCTACTTTCCCTATAAATAGCCACCTCCATTTCTCATTTTCACACACCACACACTTCTCATCTCATTCTCATTCTCTCTCTAGAATTAGGTTAGCATTCTTTCTCTAGCACTACTCTTAGGAGTTAGAGGAGAATTAGTAGGAAATTAGTGTCCTCTCTCTAACACTACTCTTAGGAGTTAGAGGAGGATTAGTAGGGTAGCTTTTATAATAGAGTTGGAACTCTTGGAGGATCTCCTTTGTAATATTGCTCAAGATATTTCGGAGCTCTGTCCGTGTAACCTTTCAACTGCTATTCAATCTACGCATTACTTTCGGTTATTTCTATCCTTATCT
The DNA here is from genome assembly GCA_949592205.1 of Helichrysum umbraculigerum. Lineage (NCBI taxonomy): Eukaryota > Viridiplantae > Streptophyta > Magnoliopsida > Asterales > Asteraceae > Helichrysum > Helichrysum umbraculigerum. Next base: position 66,727,531 of record CATIUR010000005.1, on the reverse strand, counting down.
TTCATAATGTTGCATGCTATTATTATGTTTGATTTAGGATACATTACCATGATTAGTGAGTAGATTAGCTATTGTGTTTGTTATGATGTAGTTAGCTTGTTAACACTTTGGGTGATGCTACTTTAAATACAATTGGGATAACATCGTTATGAAACAACGGAGGTAACGTTATACGGCTTTCATTTGTATAGCGCCGGAATCATCACGAATGTGTGTAGTACGGAACGTGGAAGCTATGTAAGTCGTGGGCACAATCTGTTGTGGAATAATGATTCCAATTGTTAAATATTGAAAACCGGTGCACTGTTAACTATACATTTATGATTTTAAACTAAACTAACGCCTTTCCTCCAATAAACGTGGTTAGAACCTTTATGTCAAGGACTCGCGACCCTTAGTCAAACGGTCACTACCTATCTATGTTTTCTTAAAATAACATGGTCTGATTTTGAAGCAATGGAAATACTGTCTACCTATCGTATAGTACACTGTGAATTAATCAGGGATTTATTGGTTTGGGATTATTAAGTGAACGGGTTGTTTAGCTATCATAGATGGTTTTACTGTAATACAAGCTTAGATATATTGAGTTCAGATGGCTGTAAAGTATGTAGCCCAGTTAAAGCCCTAATACGACTGAGTATCCGGTTTAACGTTGGAAACACCTATGGTGGAATACAAACACGTACAAACTACGGAAAGGTCGAAGGCTGTATACTGTGTTACACCCTGGCTAAGTCTATGATCCAGGAAAGACCATAATACGAGTGAATACACTATGTAACTGTGAAAAGCTCTGTTGGTTGAAGACTGTATCACAGCCAAATATCTCTGAACTCAATCACGACCATTAATGTATATGTTAATCAGTCACCACCTATCTTTAATCTTAAATGCCTCGCCTAGCTTAGATATCTTTGTCTGTGTTAAGAAAGATCAGTGGATAAATTGCGGACTGTCGCCTTATTCCTGCACCCCATCTGGAGGGTCACTTGGTCTCATTTTAAGAGACGGTGAGGGGGGTTTCAAGACAGTCCGATCTGATCAGAATCTTGACAGCCTAGTACTCAGTGACATACTGGTTGGTTTATCTGATCAGTAGGGTACTAGTGTTTACACCACAAGGTATCTACGTGAACGCAAGACACAAATCTTAAAAGACGTTTTCAAATATAAAACCCCAATACAGCATCACCCCACGTAAAAGCTAATGAAGTCATAACAAACACAAGTTCCCCTATACTGATTCAACCTACTGCTTTTATTTAATGCTTTAATTAGTTTTTAATTTTAATTACGGACCTAAGTATAAAACCCCCACTCAAAACTATTTTCAAACCATCGCTAATTTGAACTTTCGTCTCGACAAGTCGTTTCACAATACGGTTAACTCTTTAGAACGACCCTAGGTCATACTTCAACTATACAGCTCTAGTAGAACTTAGGTCCCCAGCAAAATATAAATTTTAAAACTTCCACACCGACGTGCTGCCATACGGTCGCGTTGACGACGCCTGACGGTTGGTGGCGCGTCAAAGCCTATCGGCTAATTCTTTGAAAATCGTGATCATCAGCAAACCCATGTCCGAGGCCATCGAATTGTGTCAAAAGAGCCGATCGGGTAACCTGTTTGAGCCGTTCGGCTAAGGATCGAGAGCCGATCGGGTAGGTCCTTTGAGCCAATCGGCTAAAGGCTAGATCCGGGTCAAAATTTAAAAGGATAAAACGTGGCTTATTTCTCACACCACACGATCACCACACAGCCGATCCTCGCCCTTTTGTTCTCTGCTATAGCCGATTTCCTCACCACTCCTCACTAAAATTACTTGTAAAAACTCAAATTTCTTCAAGAATCTTTTGAGCAATCACTCTATAATCATGTCTAGGCATTCAAAGGTACTTTTAACATCCTCAAAATCTTTCAATCCGTTGATTTTTGGGTATGAACTTGAAATTAGGGTTTTGCTAAAATCAAGTGTGGGGATGTTGTTAGTTGGTTTCTATTGTTAAAAATGCTTTGTACATGCCTGATGCTTTGATTCTACCATGATTCCATGCTTAAATTGCTAGATTTTGTTACTTTAAAGAATTAGGGTTGTATGCTAATTGTGGGTAATCCGAATTTGGTAATTTGCGTTTGGTATTTGATGTTAATTGAAGTGTATTTCATGGTTGCTATGCTTAATATCACTGAATGATTGATTTATTTCAATTTTTGGGTTGATTTAGCAATTAGGGTTCATGTGAAATTTGGGGAAGACACAGTTGACTTTTCTGGTCAAACTTTGACTTTGACTTTCTAGACTTAACTTTTGATTGTAATGCATGTCTTGATTCCAATTGAGTGATCCTTTTTGCTCAATTCAAGTTTATGTTTGATATTAGAGTTATGTGCTCTAGAGATAGTCACTTGGTTTAGTATGCAATCTTGATTGTAAGGCTTACTTGAGTTGAATTATGTGTCATCAGCGTGATTCAAGTATTGTTTAATATTAGATTGCATGCTACTCCTTGTAAAGTCTAAGTTTTGATTATGTGATATATTGGTGATGATTGGATCAAATTATGCATAGCATGATTAGTTGTGTGCAATGAGATAAGGTTATAGCTTCATGAGTTTTGTTGTTAGGGGAATGTTGCTATCTTTAGCATAGATCGCTCATTTTGTCATGATTTTGCTAACTCTAACATCCATTTTGGGAATTTTGTATGTTTGTTGTTATGTGTGCAGAAAAACAGGCAAACCCAAGGCCAAACCTCCGCATCTCAGTACCCTCTCAGTGTCTTCGCAGCTTTGCTTCCGCGAGACCGCCATCCTCACTTGGTTTTTGAGCCCCATCATCATCGTTATCTTGAGAACAATGAGGCCTTGTTTAAGATCCACAAAAAGAAATGTGAGTACCCGCGGGTAATTGACTGGAACCCACTGAATGTGGTCAATTACGCTCACAAAGTCAGGACAGCCCTCATATAACACCCCTCATTTACTTACATTATTATATTGAATTTACTCGAAAGCGTAAGTCCCAAACTATAATCAATCATATAAGATATAAATAAGCATAAACTTTTTCCAACCAAAAACTGGTAACCAACAATTCAAAACTTATTTCAATGTTAATAAAACCAGAGCGAGGTGTTATATAATTTCAAAACAATACATTACTGATTTAATCAAATCAGATATCAGAGTGAACGCTAGCTCGTCAATCATTCCATTCCAGATCCATATCTTCACGCTTAATCAACTATCCAACTATAATCTGCAAGGAAGGAAGATGTGGGGGATTAGCACAACGCTAAGTGAGAAGATCAATAAACAACCGTTCAACTTGGTATAACGACTTGCTTTCAACAAATAATCATATTCCATCAACAAGTCAACAATCAACTTATATTCATACAATCAACTGGCGACATATAGGACCGGAGGTTCTTGAGATCACTACCACTCAAAGAACAATCAACTGGCGACATAGAGGACCGGTGGTTCTTGAGATCACAACCACTCAAAGAACACTTAGAAACCAACTGCTGGCCATAACAGAGGTTTAACCGACTACTTGGTGCTATTAACCCAAATAACACAGGCTACGACAAATAAACTTGTACTAAGACCCTGTGTTACCTAACTAATAGCAAACCCAAGCCCAGCCCCATGCTGGCCTCCGTCTCAACAATGCTCAACAGCAATTTATCAGCACACATTCAACAACTTAAGTGATCACATGACAACACACTATCATCATATCAACGGTTCAGGTCAATAGTTCACTCACAGTATTATTACTAATAAACCGCAACATCATGGCAATAAAACAACAGTAATAATACAATTACCAGTTGTAACAAATCTGTTACAACCAAATCAAACTGAAGGTTATTGACCCACTCACCGTTACCTCAGTCGTCTCACTCGGTAGTCTAATGTCACCGAGTCTTCTCAGTTTATCTGAAACCACAACAATGTAACTCAAGTTAGTTACGTATTTCAACTGATAGTACTTTAACAATCAATAGCATTATTCAAATTATCACCTTATTAATCCAATTATAAGTACTATTATACAACTACATGGATATTATCCATTTCAAATCATTTACTCTTATTTTATATGATCACATATAATCGTACTCATTCACACGTACTTATCATCATATATTAAATTACGAATCGATAATCTTACTTAATCTAGTTCCACCATATCACAGCTCACTTTAATGTGTTATTAACTCATACATATTGCATAATTATCAACTAGGTATTTATATCAACCATTGAAATGTGTTTCAAATACTTAAAATGAAAATGCCCTGAAAACAACCAGAAGCCGCCGGCTTGGTCATGGAAGCCGCCGGCTTCCCATGGCTAGCCGCCGGGTCACCCCATGCACCCGCCGGGTGAATTATGTTTTTAAGCACACAGAAATAAATCACGTTTTAAAGGATATACAAGCCGCCGGTTTAGGTGTTTAAGCCGCAGGCTTCTCTGCGTTTTGTATCAAGCCGCCGGCTTCAGGAGGAAGCCGCCGGCTTCCTTAGTCTGGCACAGCATACCCAGGTCGATCATGGTAAAAACCCAAAACTTTAAACCACAAGACCAAATACGAATCAAACCTGCATAAAACTCATCTTACAAGGTTCCAACCCAATCATAATATACTTTCTATGATAAACTAACATCTAACTCATGTCATTTTCCCATCAAAATCATATAACCCAATTTATTCTTCAACTAGTTTCAATCATAGATTAGAACTTGAATTTAATCTATATCATCAACAATTAATCATCATATAACATGTAAGATCACAAGTAATCATCATACCACTCAAGAACTAACCAAATCATCAATTCATCAATCATCCAAAACTTTTGAGTTTATAAGCAAATAAGAAAGAACACTTACAAATCTTCTTGAAGAGGATGATGATGATGCTAGTTAAGATTTCTCACTTTAATCACTAATTAATTTATATGTATAATCTTTGATGAATTTGAGGGAATGATTTAGGGTTTGAATCTTGAAATGAAATGGAAAATGGAATTGGTAAAGTAACCTCAAATAAAAGAGTCGATCCATATTAACCGACTTAAAACATTGGGTATTTTATACCCGCTCTAAATCTATTGTCCCGTACTTCAATACTGACCACGAGAAATTTATTTTATTGTACCGTCATCTACATCTATTTAAAACAGGCAATATTTCATTACCCACAATAAGTCCTAAAACATAATTTACCCATTTCATAAATAATCAATTTATATCAATTCAAATTTCTAAAATGATTAAATATTCAATTTAAAATAGAAAACTACCAGACCGGTTCAGAGGATGTTACAAATCTCCCCACCTTTAGGAGATTTCGTCCTCGAAATCTAATCTTATCCGACAACTCAAGGAAACATACTTTATCGGGCCACACATTAAATTTGATATTAAATTTCAAGCTCTGTCTTAGAATGTTACCAACCGCTGAAATCCACAAAAACATAAATGACTCCATCCTTTGCATTTCAACAATCTATACCACAAGGTTTCATTGATATCCATAACCGTTAATCAATATACTACTTTCAAACCCTCATTCATCCACTGTTCCCATTCCTCAAGTTAAGAATTTCAAATCATACCCCATCGGTAATTCATCTTTCTTAATGCACGAGCTCCCTCAAACATACTCATTATAACTCATAATCTACGACACATTACACTTCACGATAAATTATCAACACACTGTTCACAATCCGTTTACAATTTATTACTCCATTACTAATCAAATCATCGGTACAATTCACATCATAGTATTTTCATAACAACAGGACTTGAACACAAGATAAAGTAGTCTTTAATCCTTCATCATTGGTTAACAATACCGATCAATCCATCAATTTCAACTAAACAACTTTAGTTTAATCCACTAATGAAAGTATTTCAAATTACTTAATTCTTTGCCGCAAGTTTATTATCACTTCCCTAATTATGACAACATCTTGATAATAGCAATTAGACAAACACTTTCACCAACATTTAGATATCTCCTTTTTATAATAGTACCATACTGACGACTTTAATAATCAACTCAGATGTACAACTCGGTTAGCAAAATCCAACATGGGCTTCAGATTCATAACACAACATTAACTTTAATCCTTCGAGTTACAATAAGTTAACTCCATCGTTTACACAACCCCAAGTTTTTCACATAAGTGTTTTACCATAACTTCACTTAGAAAATTATCAAATCCATCAAGATTATTCAAGTTAAACGGCTACCAATCGACCCACTAGATTAAATTATATTTCCACAACATAAAATAAATAAATTATATCATAGGTCCTCCTCAAGGCATATGCAAATACCCTTGAACTCGTCACAACACCAAAATCGTATCTTCAGATTATGATTAAAATAATTCATTCATCAACTTGAGTCAATAAACATAACGACAGCTCAATTTCGTTTCTCCACATTCACAATTTATTCTCAGGCATAAATAAGATTTCCAACGCTTTCAAACAACATAGAAATAATCATCCACTCATAATCGTTTCAATGTACCTCAAAATAATTTCTTACGATTTCATCTCAAAGTTAACTCATCAGAAGTCATTAACTTTTAAAATCAAAGGTTAAACACACACAATCCACTCTGCCTTCAATTCTGCTTTCAATATATACCACACTTACTAGTCTTATCAAAATTAAATTCAAAACTTCGACAATTCATCATAAAGATAATCAACTTTTCGAAGTTTTCAAAACCATTTCCAACACCGGTTTATGTTCCGATTTAAATATAGAATAATCAACGTGTCATCAATCAACAATTATAATGTCAATCAGGAAATTGCCACTTTCGGATAATTAAACTCATTAACCACACAAACATCTTTTTAATTCCATTGATATAATCAAACTCATGATAACAATCATATTAACTATAACAAATAGCCGATGGTATGTCCTCTTTAATTCAAACACAGGTAATCATATCAACCCGATTATTCTACTAGTCAGATAGGTTAATCTCATAATCTTATCAATAGCTTCCAAACATGGTAATCTTACCATATTATACCAACAATCTCATCAAACGCGAATAATTCTTTCCAAATATGGGCACATTCAATTCAACAATATAACTCCCTTTTACAATTCCAAGAATTAGTCACAACTGTGTTATGCTCAATTTCCAAGCCTTATAATTACTTATATATCGTCATTCCAACAATCTCAACTTGTTCAACAAAGTTGACGTATCAATATTATTTATTCCACTAAAATCTCATGAGCATTTCGTAATCTCAGCCATATAACCAAACTTACAACAATCAAAGCTGATTCAACAGGTAGTCATGGAATATCCACTTATTCAACATATAGTTTAACTCATGTTAATCCGGTAATTCCCCACTAATAGTATTTTACCGTCAATCTCTTCAATATATTCAATTATTGGCAATCGCACCACATTATCCCATTAGGTTCATCAACCGACAACAATTCTTTTCACAAGGTTAACACACAAGGTTCAACAATTTCATATTCTTCACATAAACATTTCCGAATTCAACAACACTATTATTTTCGCACATCTTTCGAGTCAACCACACGACTCACCCAACAAGGATATTTATTAATTTATTTTAATATTTAACATTTTACTTTTCCAATTCAAGTCAATCTTATACCAATTAAGGATTGACACAATCAAAAAGTTATCAATTATAATGACCCTCAATCAAACACACAATCTCAGTCACTAATACAGTAATAGAAATTACTTTATCAACAATCTTTATTCTAAAGAATAGATCACTAGGGTCACTATCAACTTATCACACAACTTACAACAATCAAGCATATAGATGCAACTAGTTCAAAGCAATTAAATAAAAGCTAGTACAAGGTAAATACGAGTGTACCTGTAATAGCATCATCCATTTCGACAGTGTCATCAACTGTCATCAGAAAATCCACCAACCGCGAACTGCGGTTTCTTTCGCTTATGGCCAGAAGACGACGAGGCACCGACCAAACCCGAACTTTGACTTATCTTTTCTGGACACTGCCCCGCACGATGACCTTCTCGTTGACAATTCTAACACACTTTCTCGGGATAATCACAATCTCTGACTTTATGTCCAATCGATCCACATTTAAGACATCTTGTAGTTTGAGGAGTACATCCTCCCGTATGTCTAGTTTTACAATCATTACACCAGGGAGATCGATCATTTATAATACTCTGACTCCTTGATTTTCTCTTCCGTCTTTTATGTTTACTTTTACATGACGATTCACTTTCAACTGGATATAACACCTTTTCTATATTCTGTTTAATCTGGACTCTTAATTCATTATCCGCTAGCCGAGCTAAAGCAAAAGCACCGGCCAAAGAGTTTGCCAATCTCACTGAAGTACGGTATTCTAGTGGCAATGTTTCAACAAAATGATCTATCTTTGTTCTATCATCAGGTACCCATTGATGTACAAATCTCGATTTCTCAGTAAACTTATCAATCAATTCATCAATCGTTATCCCACCAGTTAATTTTAATCCCTTGAATTCCTATCTAACAAGCGACACATCAAATTCAGAGCAATATTGTCTACATACCTCATTATAGAAATCTCTCCACTGAATAGATGCTTTCTGTTGTGGCGTCATATTTGCTGTAACTGAATCCCACCAAAACATTGCTTGGCCTTTCAAGAGCTGAACAACATAAAGAACTTTAAATTTATCCTCACATTGGCTAATCTCAAACTTTCTCTCCATGTCCCGCAACCATTCAAGGGTAGTAGCTGGATCAAAACTTCCATAATACTTTGGAGGTTTACACGACATAAATGTGGCAAAAGAACAACTCTCCTCTGAACAAGGGGCATCCGTTCTCGAAGAACCTTCGGGGGTACAGGTCGGGTGCTCGTGTCCTGCCATATCTGTACTGAACACAACAACAACAACAACTCACAACTTGTTAATCGTTAGTACTCAACAAACCAACTACTTCTCATCTTAGCTAAACCCCACATCATGGAATGTTTGACTAACACATAAATAGATTTGGGATTGAACACTTACCACGTTCAATTCACCCAAACCTATGCTCTGATACCAACTTATAACACCCCTCATTTACTTACATTATTATATTGAATTTACTCGAAAGCGTAAGTCCCAAACTATAATCAATCATATAAGATATAAATAAGCATAAACTTTTTCCAACCAAAAACTGGTAACAAACAATTCAAAACTTATTTCAATGTTAATAAAACCAGAGCGAGGTGTTATATAATTTCAAAATAATACATTACTGATTTAATCAAATCAGATATCAGAGTGAACGCTAGCTCGTCAATCATTCCATTCCAGATCCATATCTTCACGCTTAATCAACTATCCAACTATAATCTGCAAGGAAGGAAGATGTGGGGGATTAGCACAACGCTAAGTGAGAAGATCAATAAACAACCGTTCAACTTGGTATAACGACTTGCTTTCAACAAATAATCATATTCCATCAACAAGTCAACAATCAACTTATATTCATACAATCAACTGGCGACATATAGGACCGGAGGTTCTTGAGATCACTACCACTCAAAGAACAATCAACTGGCGACATAGAGGACCGGTGGTTCTTGAGATCACAACCACTCAAAGAACACTTAGAAACCAACTGCTGGCCATAACAGAGGTTTAACCGACTACTTGGTGCTATTAACCCAAATAACACAGGCTACGACAAATAAACTTGTACTAAGACCCTGTGTTACCTAACTAATAGCAAACCCAAGCCCAGCCCCATGCTGGCCTCCGTCTCAACAATGCTCAACAGCAATTTATCAGCACACATTCAACAACTTAAGTGATCACATGACAACACACTATCATCATATCAACGGTTCAGGTCAATAGTTCACTCACAGTATTATTACTAATAAACCGCAACATCATGGCAATAAAACAACAGTAATAATACAATTACCAGTTGTAACAAATCTGTTACAACCAAATCAAACTGAAGGTTATTGACCCACTCACCGTTACCTCAGTCGTCTCACTCGGTAGTCTAATGTCACCGAGTCTTCTCAGTTTATCTGAAACCACAACAATGTAACTCAAGTTAGTTACGTATTTCAACTGATAGTACTTTAACAATCAATAGCATTATTCAAATTATCACCTTATTAATCCAATTATAAGTACTATTATACAACTACATGGATATTATCCATTTCAAATCATTTACTCTTATTTTATATGATCACATATAATCGTACTCATTCACACGTACTTATCATCATATATTAAATTACGAATCGATAATCTTACTTAATCTAGTTCCACCATATCACAGCTCACTTTAATGTGTTATTAACTCATACATATTGCATAATTATCAACTAGGTATTTATATCAACCATTGAAATGTGTTTCAAATACTTAAAATGAAAATGCCCTGAAAACAACCAGAAGCCGCCGGCTTGGTCATGGAAGCCGCCGGCTTCCCATGGCTAGCCGCCGGGTCACCCCATGCACCCGCCGGGTGAATTATGTTTTTAAGCACACAGAAATAAATCACGTTTTAAAGGATATACAAGCCGCCGGTTTAGGTGTTTAAGCCGCAGGCTTCTCTGCGTTTTGTATCAAGCCGCCGGCTTCAGGAGGAAGCCGCCGGCTTCCTTAGTCTGGCACAGCATACCCAGGTCGATCATGGTAAAAACCCAAAACTTTAAACCACAAGACCAAATACGAATCAAACCTGCATAAAACTCATCTTACAAGGTTCCAACCCAATCATAATATACTTTCTATGATAAACTAACATCTAACTCATGTCATTTTCCCATCAAAATCATATAACCCAATTTATTCTTCAACTAGTTTCAATCATAGATTAGAACTTGAATTTAATCTATATCATCAACAATTAATCATCATATAACATGTAAGATCACAAGTAATCATCATACCACTCAAGAACTAACCAAATCATCAATTCATCAATCATCCAAAACTTTTGAGTTTATAAGCAAATAAGAAAGAACACTTACAAATCTTCTTGAAGAGGATGATGATGATGCTAGTTAAGATTTCTCACTTTAATCACTAATTAATTTATATGTATAATCTTTGATGAATTTGAGGGAATGATTTAGGGTTTGAATCTTGAAATGAAATGGAAAATGGAATTGGTAAAGTAACCTCAAATAAAAGAGTCGATCCATATTAACCGACTTAAAACATTGGGTATTTTATACCCGCTCTAAATCTATTGTCCCGTACTTCAATACTGACCACGATAAATTTATTTTATTGTACCGTCATCTACATCTATTTAAAACAGGCAATATTTCATTACCCACAATAAGTCCTAAAACATAATTTACCCATTTCATAAATAATCAATTTATATCAATTCAAATTTCTAAAATGATTAAATATTCAATTTAAAATAGAAAACTACCAGACCGGTTCAGAGGATGTTACAAATCTCCCCACCTTTAGGAGATTTCGTCCTCGAAATCTAATCTTATCCGACAACTCAAGGAAACATACTTTATTCGGGCCACACATTAAATTTGATATTAAATTTCAAGCTCTGTCTTAGAATGTTACCAACCGCTGAAATCCGCAAAAACATTTGTTATTCTTTCAGTCCGACCATAATACTGGAAAATACATTGATCATCATATTAGATGGAACCAAATTCCCTGTTAAAATGTTATTAATTAATGATTGTCTATCTTACATAATAATTATGTGAATGATTATCAACAACTCTTTTCCTTCAATACCATAATGCATAAAGCGTTGTAGATATTGTAATGCATATATCATGCCATTTTAGTGATATATATTAACAGTTCAATACAATAGCTTTGGATATCTCCATTATTAAAAACGATTAATAACATTAAATAATAAAATAAAAAACTTAACAACAAATAGGCAACACATAAAGATAAATGTTTAACATGATCAACTTTATGTGTAACGGTTAAACAATCAAAAAATATAAACCATAAAGTTTGCAAGTCATCGTCATCTTCAATAATAATAAGTGATTCATATTGACTGTCATACTATCTAACTATCGTACAAAACCAATGCGTACAATTACACGTATATATGATATGACAATAATTGACCGAAAATTATATAAAGATCAAGGAATTTGGTGCCATCAAAGTACTCAAACACATTTGGTATTCTTTCAGTCCAACCATAATAGTGAAAACATACATTGATCATCATATTAGATGGAACCAAGTTCCCTCTTAAGAATGTTATTAGTTAATGATTGTCCATCTTACATAATAACTATGTGAATGATCATAAACAACTCTTTTCCTTCAATACCATAATGCATAAAATGTTGTAGATATTGTAATGCATATATCATGCCATTTTAGTGATATATATTAACAGTTCCCCTACTTATGCTTGGCAGCTATCACAATCATTTACAAGTACATCCTGCGAATAGTTTATATATATATATATATATATATATATATATATATATATATATACACCTCACAAATAGAAGTAAACAAAAAAATAATTTGTTTATAGTTGTAATAATCACTATAAACTGTTCTTATACATTTTCACCAATATTATTAGTAGGATCAAAGTAGAGTATCAAATTGATTTGTCAAAGACCAAATAACTCGTTTGAAGTTCAAATGTGTATAATGTCATTGTAAATGAAAAATACAAGACCTTAAGCTGACACTTTCAACTAAACTTTCAACTAATTTAATTACTATCTAATCAAGTTGAATTGTATTTTGTAAGAATTAAAAAAAATTCAGCTAAAAAGCAAATGCATCCCTAAATTCTATAAGAGCACCGCAACATCTCAAATCGTTTTTTAGATTATATAAAATTTTGATTTTTCAAAGACCAAATAACGTGTTAGTGATTGAAGTATGCACAATACCGTTGCAAATGAAAATATACAAGGACTTGAGATGACACTTCCAACCCATTTAATTACCAACTAATTAACTTGGATTATATTCATACGAATTTAAGAATTCAGCAGAGAAAACGATGCATCCCCATATTATTTAAAAGCCAACAACATCCCAAATTGTTTTTTGGAATTATATAGACTTTTGATTATTCGAAGACCAACTAACTCGTCTGTGGTTCAAATGTGCATAATACCAATGAAAATGAAAACATACAAGAGTTTGAGATGACATTTTCAACCAGTTTAATTACGAATTAATCAAGTTGATTATATTTATACGAATCTAAAAAATTCGACTGAAAAGGTGATGCGTCCCCAAATTATATAAAAGCACACAACATCCCAAATCATTTTTTTGATATATATAAAATTTTGATTTGTCGAAGACGAAATAATCTGTTTGTAGTTCAAGTGTATACAATACCGTTGAAAATGAATACATATAGAAACTTAAGTTGACACTTTCAACCCATTAATTACGAACTAATCAGCTTGGGTTATATATATACAAATTTAAAAAAATCAGCTGAAAGGCGATGCGTCCCCAAATTATCTAAAAGCCCACAACCTCCCAAATCATTTCCCGTATGTATACCGTTGAAAATGAAAAACATACAAGAGCTTAACATGACACTTTCAATCCATTTAATTACGAACTAATCAAGTTGGATTATATTTATACGGATTAGAAAACTTCAACTAAAAAGCCGATGCGAATTATAAAGAATTTTGATTTGCTGAAGACCAAATAACCAATATATAGTTCAAATGTTCACAATACCGTTGAAAATGAAAACAAACAATAGATTGAGATGACACTTTCAACCCATTTAATTACGAACTAATTAAATTGAATTATCTTTATACAAATTTAAAATTTAGCTGAAAAGGCGTTGCGTCGCCAAATTCTTTAATAGACCACAACATCCTAAATCATTTATTTTATAATTATGTAGAATTTTATTATTGTTTTTCTAAATTATGTGTAAAATTATGAACATAAATGTAAATTAAATTTTTTGGTGGGTTTTACGAATTACTATCACATGTAAAACCCTAAACGCTTTATTATCACCTAAACCCTCCGACATTAAACCCTCCTAAACATTAAATCATAAACCCTAACTATAACCCTAAATCAAATATAGAATGAACGATAACACATGTGTTGATAATTTGCAACCCACCAAAAAGTGATAAAAAAAACATTTTCGAATGTATACCTTGAGAAATCTTAAAACGAATAAGAAAGAAAACTGAATTTTATGGTGCAATTTTTATAATTTTTCGACTTGCCGTTTGTGAAATAATTAATTTACAAAAAAAAAAAAGACTTCAATGTTAAATATTTCCTTTAATAAATCTTTACGAATTACTATCAAATGTAAACCCTAAACGCTTTATTAAACCCTAAACCCTCTGACATTAAACCCTACTAAACATTAAATCATAAACCCTAACTGTAACCCTAAATCAAATATAGAATGAACGATAACACATGTGTTGATAATTTGTAACCCATCAAAAAGTGAAAAAAAAAACATTTTCGAAAGTATACCTTGAGAGATCTTAAAACGAAGAGGAAAGAACACTGAATTTTATGGTGCAATTTTTATAATTTTTCGACTTGCCGTTTGTGAGATAATTAGTTTACAAAAAAATGACTTCAATGTTAAATATTTCCTTTAAGCCGATGCGAATTATAAAGAATTTTGATTTGTGGAAGACCAAATAACCCATATATAGTTCAAGTGTACACAATACCGTTGAAAATGAAAAACAAACAATAGATTGAGATGAAACTTTCAACCCATTTAATTACGAACTAATTAAATTGGATTATATTTATACAAATTTAAAATTCAGCTGAAAAGGCGTTGCGTCGCCAAATTCTTTAATAGACAACAACATCCTAATCATTTATTTTATAATTATATAGAATTTTATTTTTGTTTTGCTAAATTATGTGTAGAATTATGCACATAAATGTAGATTAAATTTTTTGGTGGGTTTTACGAATTACTATCACATGTAAAACCCTAAACGCTTTATTATCACCTAAACCCTCCGACATTAAACCCTACTAAACATTAAATCATAAACCCTAACTATAAACCTAAATCAAATATAAAATGAACGATAACACATGTGTTGATAATTTGTAACCCACCAAAAAGTGATAAAAAAAACATTTTCGAAAGTATACCTTGAGAGATCTTAAAACGAAGAGGAAAGAACACTGAATTTTATGGTGTAATTTTTATAATTTTTCGACTTGCCGTTTGTGAGATAATTAATTTACAAAAAAAAGATTTCAATGTTAAATATTTCCTTTAAAAATCTTTACGAATTACTATCAAATGTAAACCCTAAACGCTTTATTAAACCCTAAACCCTCTGACATTAAACCCTACTAAACATTAAATCATAAACCCTAACTGTAACCCTAAATCAAATATAGAATAAATGATAACACATGTGTTGATAATTTGTAACCCACCCTACTAAACATTAAATCATAAACCCTAACTATAACCCTAAATCAAATATAGAATGAACGATAACACATGTATTGATAATTTGTAACCCACCAAAAAGTGATAAAAAAAACAATTTCGAAAGTATACCTTGAGAGATCTTAAAACGAAGAGGAAAGACACTGAATTTTATAGTGCAATTTTTATAATTTTTCGACTTGCCGTTTGTGAGATAATTAATTTACAAAAAAAAGATTTCAATGCTAAATATTTCCTTTAATAAATCTTTACGAATTACTATCAAATGTAAACCCTAAACGCTTTATTAAACCCTAAACCCTCTGACATTAAACCCTACTAAACATTAAATCATAAACCCTAACTGTAACCCTAAATCAAATATAGAATGAACGATAACACATGTGCTGATAATTTGTAACCCACCCTACTAAACATTAAATCATAAACCCTAACTATAACCCTAAATCAAATATAGAATGAACGATAACACATGTGTTGATAATTTGTAACCCACCAAAAAGTGATAAAAAAAAACATTTTCGAAAGTATACCTTGAGAGATCTTAAAACGAATAGGAAAGAACACTGAATTTTATGGTGCAATTTTTATAATTTTTCGCCTTGCCGTTTGTGAGATAATTAATTTACAAAAAAAAAGATTTCAATGTTAAATATTTCCTTTAATAAATCTTTACGAATTACTATCAAATGTAAACCCTAAACGCTTTATTAAACCCTAAACCCTCTGACATTAAACCCTACTAAACATTAAATCATAAACCCTAACTGTAACCCTAAATCAAATATAGAATGAACGATAACACATGTGTTGATAATTTGTAACCCACCAAAAAGTGAAAAAAAAAAACATTTTCGAAAGTATACCTTGAGAGATCTTAAAACGAAGAGGAAAGAACACTGAATTTTATGGTGCAATTTTTATAATTTTTCGACTTACCGTTTGTGAGATAATTAGTTTACAGAAAAAAGACTTCAATGTTAAATATTTCCTTTAATAAATCACTAATCAATAAATAGTTACCAAATTAATTTCTTAAAAAGTCAAAACATGGTCATTTTAGTCTTTTTGTTATCTCCTCCCACTATTTAGGTAGTCATGTATTTTAAGCCTAAATCAATGGTTTATATTTATTTAGATAACTAATTTAAGGGGTGAGATTAGTTTGGACTACCTAATTAACACTCTATTATAATATATTAAAGAGATTATCTATGTTGCACTTGTTTCTTTTTGTGCTTGTGTGTTTGTTTGTCCCCATATTTTAGCATGCCGAGCTGGAATGGATCTCACGCTTATCAAGAGCCAGCTAACCTTTTCCACACCTCTTTGCAAAACCCCCGGGGAAGTTCTCGTTTCTTTTTACCTCTCGCACTCATACTTATATTGGATTATTTTTGCATTGAGGGCAATGCAAATTTCAAGTGTGGGGAGGTGAATTCACTTGAATTCCAGTTTTAGTAAATTGTTATTTCTTGCCTTTTATTGGGATTTGTAAAAGTCTATTGGTTTCCCAATCGAACTTTACGAATCCTATTAACGGGCCATTGGCCACTTATTAGGTCTGTTATTGATCTTGGACCTAATAGTTTTTTGCAAATTCAAATAAAGGGTCAGAAATGATAATTTGCTAGGAATGTGCTTGTCCTTGAAAGATAGATTGCTTTGAAATTGTAAACTTGTAAAATCTAGTGAAAGTGATTTAATCTTCCCTCTTGCAACTTAACCTTTTGAGATGTGTCATAAAAAGCAACCGAACAGGGTGAATTGCATGACTAGCACACTTGTAGCCTCCACTATTTAATTGTGAGAAATTTGAGCCTTATTGAGAAAAACACTTATATTTAGTGTTTACATTATTTGTGCTATGAGTGTGCCGGTGATTGTAGTTTGTTCTAGAACTTGCCCTAGTGATGCATTTTGAGACCGCTGTGGGATCTGTCGCGGCCCCTATCGGTCGGTCGGATTTGACTCCGGTCGTTGTTCCAACAGCAACAGAAGCGGCGGACAGTGAGTTTTAAATTTATATGAACTGGGGCTCAAACTATAAGTACTACCTACCTTGGGAGCAATCAGTAAGTATAACTCGAGGTCGTTCTTAAATCGGAGCGAATTGAAATAAAGCGGGTCACCAAAGATTATGGTCGCAATTAGGATGGGGGTAGGTAGATAGATTTTGGATTGATTTGGTTTTCTAATTTTCCTAAGTGCAGAAAAGTAAATAACAAGAAATGAAATTAGGGTTTAAGCAGACAGGTAGAGATGTGATTGCTGAAACTTGGATAATTAGGGTTTCGGGATGATGTTCATTATAAAATTGATTGGAGATTTACCAGATAAAGAGTAAACATACTTTCGGTGTAAACACTAGGACCCTACGTTCAGGTGAAACCCTAGAAACATATGTCACTGGAATCCTAGGTTATCATGATTCTGATCAGATCAGGCTGTTTTCAAACCCTCCCGAGCCTTTGCTTAACTAAGACAAAGTCACCCTAAATGTTCTAGGGATCAGGCATAAGGCAACAGACCGCAATTGTATTTACTGACCTTTCTTAACACCTAATCGTCTATTTACTTTTATTATAGCAAATACTGATTGTATCCCGTGCATGTTAAACTATTGGTGTGATTAGGGTTTTGCATGTCTAGGTATATGATTGACACTACCCTGTATTGTTTCTATTGAAGCACATTCTTAACCATCATAAATATAGACCCTCATTTACAGTCAGGCGTTCATCCCTAGGAATAATCACGGTGTACAGGGCAATTAGGCATTTCCACAGTGTTCCAAACCCTAGATGTACTGACGGTGTACTGGGCATTTAAGCATTTCCACAGTGTTCCAGATCTTAGGTGTACTAAACGATGTAAAGTGCAACAAGTATTTCCACAGCTTTGATTCCTAGACCACAGTTCTAGAAGGATCACTTCTAGGTAATTCACGATGAAACAATCCATGGCATTTCCTTAGCTTCCACGTATTTGTACTCCACACGAGGTGTTTCCAACGCTATACGAAGTACCGTGCCTTTTAAAGGAAAGTTCATAGTTTCATATTGTAACTGGAGATAACTGTATATTCATAGTATTAGGGTTGATCAGATCCTATCCTAGGGCAACAGTCACGTGAAAGTCTGGAACTATAGGGTCTGATACTGCTTAGTCTTCTCCGTTCTTTATCCGATTTGCACGATTCTTGATTTTCCCGTCTCGATTTTACCTGTTTTATCATATGATGAAGTTAGAATGTGATATATATAAGGTAAATGAGGCCGGAGGATTTTGTGCATGTTTATTCGCCCTGATTTGCTTGTTATTTGGACGTTTTAGGTGATTTTTGCAGCAACGCCTATATTTAGACCACTTTAGTGAATTTTAGTAAATAATGATCATTTTGGAATGTTTTCACTAAAGACACGTCCAAAAAGTGCGAAATATTGCCCTTAAAAACATGACTATTTGAGTCACATCAGGATCACAGAAATGTGATAGGTGGGGTCGACGACGATGAGGTATTCTTAGGAAATTTTGATCTTATTTTCCTTTAAAACCATTTATATCCAGTTTACACAGGTCGTTAGCACTCATTTTTGGTGCTAAGAAACCCTTAGAAAACTTACACATTCATTCCACTGAATACTAGCCTTGTTTTTGTGTAGTCAATTCCCGAACCATTTACTTTTCTAAAATGTTGCCTAATTGGAGTTTTTGATGGATTTTATCTAAAAAGGTGACTTAAATCGTTTTTGAATTGGGATTCTAGTGTTAAATTCTATGATTGATGTTGGAAGCAATTACACGAATATAAGTTAACTATTGAGCTTAAAATTTATGGTTGGATGATTGTAGTCAACTAAATGGCCTTTGAATTCCTGAACAAGTAGTTCCCGAGGGGTGTTCTACACCTAGCCACCGAAGGCCTTTATCCGGTCTAGGATGGTTGGTCCGAAAGTTCGTTACACAGGATTCATAGAAAGTCATAGAATGCAATTATTCCAATCAAATGTGAAAAATTAATTTGAGTTATTTGTGTGCAATCCTTGAGTATAAGTTATAAATGAGAACAAGTAATAATTTGAATTGATTTAGCATGAGAATCCTAAGTTTTATTACTGTCACTTGTTTAAACCATTAGGTAACATTTCCACATTTTTCGTGAGTCTTAACTACCACTTTTCACCAATTATTGTGTCTATCATACCCAATTCCATAATTAGCCTAAATTTGTTACAACACACGTTTAGAATGCCTCTTCCGAGATCTCACTTGGTGCTCACGCCAAGACGGTGGAGATTTGATCCTTTTGCAAGTAAGACACTTGCTGACATATGTGGCGATTTAGGCTTTCATGTTTGGCCACCAATAGAATTCCTTGATGCCATGATACATTTTGTCGGATCCCGGATGAATAGAGTATTTGGACTTGTGAGCTTCATCCATCACCAAGTCTCGCAGGTTCCCAAAACTAGGCAACCAGATTCGGTTAGAGAAATACCTAACTCCGTTAGGTTTGATTTCGAATTGTTTATCCATGCCTCGCAAGGCTTCGTTTTTGCCGTTTTCAGGTTTCAAGGCTTCGAGTTGAGCAACGAGGATTTGAATGTTTAGATCATTGTGAATAGTTATACTGAGAGCTCGGACTCGAAGGGGTTTCGATCGTTCTTTTCGACTGAGGGCATCGGCAACAACATTTGCCTTCCCTGGATGGTATTTGATTTCGCAATCGTAGTGGTAAACAACTCGATCCATTGACGTTGCCTCATGTTGAGATCCTTCTGATCGAATATGTGTTGGAGACTTTTGTAGTCGGTAAATATTGTTCACTTAGTGCCGTAGAGGTAATGTCTCCAGATTTTGAGAGCGAACACAACAGCTCCAAGTTCGAGGTCATGAGTGGTGTAGTTCTTTTCGTGGATTTTGAGTTGTCGTGGGGCGTAAGCAATGACTTTGTCTCGCTGCATCAGAACGCAACCGAGACCTTGGTAGGAAGCATCGTAGTATACCACGAAGTCATCAGTGCCTTCGGGTAATGATAAAATAGGAGCACTGCAAAGCTTTTGTTTCAAAAGTTGAAATGCTGACTCTTGCTCATTAGTCCAATCGAACTTTTTATCTTTCTGAGTCAGTGTCGTGAGTGGTTGAGCTATTTTAGAGAAGTTTTCGATGAATCGCCGATAGTAACCGGCAAGACCCAAGAATTGTCGTACTTCGGTTGGAGTTGTTGTGCTTGCCAGCACTTGATAGCCTCGATTTTCGATGGATCCACATGAATTCTATGACTATTGATAACGTGTCCAAGGAATTGAACGGTTTGTATCCAGAACTCACACTTAGAAAATTTAGCTTACAGCTCCTCGTGTCTAAGTAGTTCTAGGATGGTTTTGAGGTGTTGCGCGTGTTCGTGTTCGTTGCGCGAGTAAATGAGAATGTCGTCAATGAAGACAATAACAAACTTGTCAAGATAAGGTTTGCACACCAGATTCATAAGATCCATGAATACAGCCGGTGCGTTGGTTAGTCCGAATGGCATCACCTGGAATTTGTAATGCCCATAACGGGTTCTGAAAGCAGTTTTTGGGATATCGGTGTCGCAAACACGTAGCTGGTGATAACCTGACCGAAGATCGATCTTTGAATAAAAACTCGACCCTTGAAGCTGATCAAACAGGTCATCAATGCGTGGAAGTGGATATCGGTTCTTGACGGTCAACTTGTTCAACTCTCGGTAGTCGATACACATTATGAATGAACCGTCTTTCTTTTTCACGAACAAGACCGGAGCTCCCCAAGGTGAAGAACTCGGTCTAATGAATCCTCTGTCCAGGAGCTCCTGTAATTAGGTGGACAGCTCCTGAAGTTCGGATGGGGCTAAGCGGTATGGTGCTCGGGCCACAGGTGCAGTACCTGGCACGAGATCGATTGAGAACTCAACCTGTCTTGGTGGTGGTAGACCAGGCAGTTCCTCGGGAAAGACTTCTGGAAAGTCTTGAACGATGGGCACATCCTCAAGTCGCTTCTCCTCCGACTTTTTCTCCATGATGTGCTTGAGGATTGCCGGATAACCCTTTCTCAGAAACTTTTGAGTTTTCAAACAAGAGATGATGTTTAGTCTCGTAACACCGGTCTCCCCCTGTATGACCAAAGTTCTACCGGAGACGAGAGGGATGCGAACGACCTTGTCATAACAAATGATTTCAGCGCGATGTTTGGACAACCAATCCATACCAATGATGGCGTCGAAACTTCCAATTTCAACAGGCATAAGATCAATCGTGAAGGATTCGTCGGCTAAGTTTAGAGTGCAATTAGGTATCACACTATTGATTTCTATAAGTTTACCGTTCGCTAGTTCTACAGTGTACTTAACTTCTAGAGCAACAGGAGTGATGTCAAGCAGTGGATAAAATTAATCCGAAATAAAGCTTCTATCGGCACCAGTATCAAATAGAACAGAAGCAAATAAGTTGTTGAGGAGGAACATACCCGAGACCACATTGGGGTCTTGACGGGCGTCCCTAGAGTTGAGTACAAAGGCTCTACCTCTTGCGTTGTTGTTGCCCTTATTCTTCAGTTTAGGGCATTCATTTCTGAAATGCCCGGTGTTTCCGCACTCGAAGCAGGCTCTGGATGGCCTGGCGTTGTTGGAATTGTTGTTGTTGTTGGTGGTGGGGGATCTACAGTCCTTGGTGAGGTGTCCGTACCTCTTGCAGTTGTTGCAGTAGGTACTGCAAGGACCTTCATGGTGGCGGTTGCACTTGGAACAGTAAGGTTTGTTCCCGGTGTAACCCCATTTGGTTTTGGTGGTTGAGTTGTAGGCTTTGATGGTGTCGGGTCTCTTGTTCTGGTGGTGATCGTGGTTGTCGGACCACTTTCTTTTGTTGTTGTGGGAGGATGGAGCAGGGGATTCTTGGCTGTCGTTCATAGCCATAAGCTCATGGGCCAACAGGATGGCACCATGAAGAGTGGTTTGGTTTGAAGAGGCGACATTTCCCCTGACAGGTTCTGGAAGGCCGCGGATGTACTTTTTGATCTTTTCAGGTTCAGTACTTACCAAGGCTGGACGAAGGGTAACAAGTTGTTGGAACCTGGTGGTGTATCTATAACACCCCTCTTTCTATTCAAGAATATTATATTATTTTACTCCGAAGCGTATATTACAAAATACAGTTCATTACTCTATATTAAATAATATACATAAACAGTTTACATATTCAGATCACATCAACATAAAACTGTTTAACAACTACTTAAAAACGGGGTATTATATTTTACAAATCAAGGTTTATGACAAAACCATATCAGAGTTAGCATAATATCAAAACATCCCTTGCATTAAAGCATCCGTTCCTGACACCCACATATATAGCAAAAACCTGCAGGAAGTAGGATGATGGATTAGCACGAAGCTAAGTGAATGAATTTATCACACACAATTCAACTTAGCATAACAATATGTTTACAGCAAATAATCGTAAACACATTTCTTATTTCAATGAGGATCGGTGGCTCTGGAAATATCATAATACCCGGGGATTCTCCAAGAACACTTAACGTCAATCTGCATGACCAATACAAAATAGACCGATAACTATTGGTTATTAAACTCATACACAGGTTTCAAACACAACAAATGAATCAAAACCTGTATAAATCACATAATAACCAAACAGTCCAACTACACGTTGACCTCAATAAACTGATACACATAGATTCACATATCACGTAGATTCATAATCAGTAACACAAACTAAGCAGTCTTATAATCAATCTACGTTTACTTGTTGCAACCTAACAGTTACAACTAAATCGAAGGGTGAGTTCTAAATCCACTCACCGATACCTTTGTATTCACAAACTCAGAATCCAGGGATCACTTATCTTTTGGAGGATCTGAGAATCAACAATCAAATATAAGTTAGTACTCAGAATCTTTAATACTTAACTTATATAAATCCATAACATTAAGAACTTAACACAAATGATATCCAAATTTCAAGTTCTTAATCATATATTAGTAGTGTCAATATAGTCATTATCATATACTAATACTATTTTATCAATGTTACATCATATAGCAAGGCAAGTAACATTAACAAGTAGCAATAAAAATTGAATGCTGGAATGGCTCATTACCCGCCGGCTAGGGTCTAGGACCCGCCGGCTTTGGCCCACAAACCGCCTGCTCACACCACTAAACCGCCGGGTACAACAGTTTTTGAGACACCAGAACTAAGTCAAGTTTTAAAGCTTATTTTAGCCGTCGTATTGACCACGTAACAACCGGGTTTGGGTTACAACCCGCCGGTTGGGCACTTAGACTCGCCGGTCCCCGTACCAAATAGAGAAGCCGTCGGCTCTACTAAACAAGCCGCCGGCTTGTTAATCAGTTACAGCAGCAGCAGAAAGGACTAAAAACTCTGCACGAGCTCAAGACTCAAAAACTCCATATTCATACACCAAATCAGTCCAACCACGATTTTTAACACTTAAGGAGCATCCTATTACTTCTAGCTAGCATCAAACAACATCAACAACCTCAACAAATTCCAATTTCTCATCAAATTCATAAAACCCATTTAGGTTATTTGCTTGAATCAAAATCACATCACAACAATAGGAATACAACAATTCAATCTATAAAATCAGTTCATAAGCATGATATAACACTACTAATCATCATATATCATCAAGTATTAGATCAATTCATCCAATTCACCTTGAACCTAATCATGTAATTAAGTTCATAAAAATGACTATACTTACACTTTGATGATAAGGGCAATGATAACAATAAGAATATGGAGATGTTTGCAAGAATCACAGCTTCAATCAACAAATCTTGTTTATGATTCTAAATTCTTTATTTGTAAGGGTTTGTGTTTATGTATGTATGTATAGGTGAAGTAACAAGGTTTAGGAAACTTCAACAATAAGGAGGTCGGCCTATCTAATAACCGACTCCAACTTTCGGGTATTTTATACCCGTCTTAAATCTATTGTCTGGAACCTAAACATCAATTGCGAGAAACTTATTTTATTATACCGTCTACTACAGTAATTTAAAATAACTAACATTTCACTAGTCACCATAGGTCCTGAAACTATTTATCTAAGTTTCACATATAAAACAAATAATTCTAAACAATTTCTAAAATAATTGTAAAATCAATTAAATAATAGAAATTACGAGACCCGAAGAGAGGTTGTTACAGTATCCAACAATATCAGTTCCCTGCACTTTTAAGTGCCAGAACTCTTCATCCAGTTTCTGGAGTTGCTCGCTTGGGCAGTACTCATCCGTAAGCATTTTCTTCAAGTCTTCCCATGGAAGTAGATAGGCGATATCAATACCCACAGACTGGGCATAAGAATTCCACCAAGTGAGAGCACCTTCAGAGAAAGTGCAAGTAGAGTATTTGACCTTGTCTTCCTCAGCACACTTGCTGATGCGGAAAACAGATTCCATTTTCTCAACCCACCTGATCAACCCGATGGCACCTTCTGTGCCCTTGAAGTTCAGGGGTTTGCAGTTCAAGAAGTCCTTATAAGAACAGGGTTTTGCTGCAGGAGCGTTAACAGTTGTGTCTTCACTGCCCTGGTTCGACCGAGTAGCTAAGGCCTGAGCCACGCTTTGGACTATGAGCTGAGCGATTTCGAGTTCACTATACGTGTGTCGTCTTGGAGGCATGATGCTGAATAATAAAGGAATGCAATGTGTAAGATATTGCACAAGTCATGATATATCACACATGTATATACATAAGGGAGTAATATACACAATAGTACGAGGTGATAATCATATTTCATTAGATAATAAGCCGAGTTACAAGGTAAGAGCTTTCAACAGATTACAGGATTACTGAGTTCACAAAAGATACCGGGAATTCTACATCCGGTTGAATTATATAGGTCCTACGAAAGCATAATAAAGTACAGATTCAGCATAAGCTATTTCTAACGTAGGTTGAGTTGTGGCAGTAGTGCGGTGAGATGGTTCACAGATTCAGCAAGTCTGTTAACCACTCGGAGGGCATCCTCGGTTTCCCTTAGACGTGTCTCACACTCTTGTAGCCTTGATTGTAACACGGAGATCTCGTTTCGGTTACCGATAACTTGATTGTGAACGATTTCCATGGTTTCGGTAGTATCTTCCATCTGATAGTGAGTACGGTTGACAGTTACAGATAGATCTTCTTGATCTAAGTAGATCTGTGCAATGCGTCCCTGGGCCGTTATCATCCATTTTTCTCGGGTTTCTTAAAATTCAACTTCCATGTCGTGCAACCTGCGTTCATGATGGTGTACACGAGCAGCTAACACTGGTACAGTGTGGTGTGTCGGTTCTTGAGTGTACGGGAAGATATCCATAGGTGAATATCCTCCGACACTGTCAGGGATTTCGATGTGTTCCTCAATCCTTCAGGTGGCCATAGCCGCAGGTAACAAGCTCCATTGATGAGCAATTGCTCGATGGCGAGCTAAAGTAGACGTGTTACCAGTGGTGGCAGGATTGGGATAGGGGCTAGCTCAGCGCGAGCTACCAGTGCGTCTAGTCACTAGGGATTCCGAGTGGCTACGACGTGAGCGAGAGAGAGTTGATGGAGTATGCGTAGTCTGCCTAGATGATGAGTCTGCCATTTCTGTGGCAAGAACGTTTCGAATGAGTGAGGCCTATCATATACATATATACATATATCATATAATAGCCTAATGTGTCTAGCACAGACATGTTTGAGTCCCGGTTATCTCGAGGTCAGAGTCAACTAGTGTATTCCTGTTCAACATAATCGTTTCAGACCTTACATCATCTTTCCTTAATTGTACATAGTTGACCAGGCTATGTTAAATCAAAGTCGTATGCTATAATTCCTGAACCAGTCATGCCTAATAAGGAAATACTGCCTAATGGTCATAGTCTAGGCCCACTAAATGCAACCTAGTTCACTATAACCTTAGGCTTTGATACCAATCTGTCGCACCCCCAAATTTAAGATGCGGAAGCGAATCGGGTCGGGGCGCGACTAATCAAATATCAAAGCACACAAGATATAGCAAACGACTTTATATGCGTCGTTTTTACAAAATATATTGATATAATATATGTTTACATCATATGAAGCTATACATAGCTCGTGTTCTGAAAATGAGAGATTCCAATACATAAATACTTTTATAAAATATATTAATGCAAGGAAATCTCTAATGTCTGCATGCTGACTTGAGCTATAGTGATCCTGAGGGCAGTCCAATCCTACTGCTCAGTACCTGTGATACATGCTAAAATGGATCAGCGAAACGCTGGTGAGCTCACAGGTTTGTATATCAAAAAATATCATATGAACCGCAAGATTTAAGTACTAATTTGCAACCAAGCAAATGATAAAGTATACAGCCATGAGCACATAGTCTGAGCTTAACTCGAGGGGTCAGGATCCACATTCAAGGACCTGATCGAGGTGCCTCCCACGAGTGCCTAATCTACACTCGTCTGAACAAATATTAGTACATCCGTTTACCCAGTTAGTGCATGCTAACCCGGACGAGGAGGGTCAATCCTATATGGTACCATATACTAATATTCACGCTACAACGTATTACCAAACTATGCTGATGGAGGGCTTTGAAATGATTAGTGAAATAACTCATGTAGTATATGAAAAGTTTGTACTTGCGTTCATATTGTAAAAATGACGAGCAGTATATCACACACCTGAGAAAAACAGTAAAGTAGGGGCTACTAGACTTACCTGAGTCTTGAGAGTTTAACTTAATAAACTTGAGTTGATTAGCCGAGTAGTGATGTCCGAAGACTTGTAACCTGAGGGTGTCCACGACACGCGATGGTTATAAACGTGAGTAGGTATCTATAAAGACTACCTTTGTAGTTGTTCGTCCAACTAAAATGTCCAAATTACTACGATTTGGTTGATTGTTTGAATATTTGTAAAACGTGTACGGCCCGTTGGTGATTGTTTGTTAATAATAATCTTCAACATTATTATTTTGATTTCGAAGTGTTAAACTTAAAAACTATTTACAAACTTTAGGTGACGGGGGTCTGGGGGCAGCGCCCCTGGTTAGCGGGGTCCAAGGGGCAGAGCCCCTGGCTGGGGTCGAGATGCCAGGTTAGCTCGAAAAATTTTTAATTCTACTATATTGCTTTGGTGAAAAACGCATCTAAATCTTGAATTGGGTGAAATCAAGTGATAAAATTTAGGTCTCGACACTTAGTAAAATCTGTGTTTTCTTGGTTCTGTTTCATGCGACACTTATAGCGACACTTTAAGAGTTTAGGCGACACTTAAGAAGTGTCACATAAAATGGGATATTCTGTAATAAGGGTGTCACTTAGTGAAGTGACGCATAATAAGGCGTCGCTAAGGTAGTGTCGGTCATAAGTGTCGGATATCGGGTTGGAGCGTCACTAGGGTTAAATGTCGGACGAATTCGGAATTTAATTATAGGTGACACTTAGACAAGTGTCGCTGGGAGTGTCAGTCTGAAGTGTCGGGCATTGAATTTGCGTCACTTAGGTAGTAACGCAAAAGAGGGTTTTTAGCGGCACTTAGGCAAGTGACGCAAGATTAGGGCTTTTTGCGACACTTAATGCGTCACTTAAGGAAGTGACCCTACACTGTTTTTGGTCCCTGCGACACTTATGTCTGATGGCCGGATTTTGAGTCGAAAACGAGTTTTCCGGTTACCGTTTGGTCCAAATCTTTTACCCAACCCATATTTGGACATTTTAAGCTTATAGCAACAACATTTATGTAAAAATAAACGAAATCGGAGTGTTTTCGAATTTTATCGGAAACTTACGAGTTAACGCGAGACGAAACCGGAAAGATAGAAATGTAGATCGGGATAAGGTGGTTCTTTTTCTCCAAATGGGCAAGATAAACCGAGGTCTTTTGATGGTGTTATTTCGTGATTTAGGGTGGTGGTGGTGTGGTGGTAGTTTAGAGAGAAAAGAGAGGAAGAGAGAGAAAAGAGATGATGAAATGAAGAAAGAAAGGAGGTGGGAGGGGGTTTTGATGAAAACCCCACATTTTCAGTTCCTGAAATCTTACCCCGTGCGGTGTTCATTTTCCCGATCGTTTAAACATTAAATAATTATTTTATACGTTTAAATATATGTTTTAAAATACAATTAATTACTCGGTATTTTTGTTGAAGTATTTCATCAGATACTTTATAATTGAGTTACAAAATATAACTTAGTTTTATTTCAACTGTCTGCGTATTTATTAATTTAATACGCGTTTAAATATTTTAATCGCAAAATTGTTAATTGTATGATACGAAATGGATACGAAATATTATCAAAATAATATTTTAAATACGATAGTATTATTAAATAATGTTAAATTACTTAATAAAATTGTTCACCAACGTCCATATTAATTGGATCGAATTACATTTGATTTTCGATTTCGTACGATTTAATCAAATCGCATAATTGTATATATATTCAACAATATATATATATATATTGATACATTAATTAGCCTAACACAGAAATAATTACATGTATTACACTTGATTAAGCACTAATTACTAGTCCTAATTTAACGGGTGTCACAGTTAGTGTTAGTATTATTTTGGTAAACTTGATCTTCACTTCTAAATGTTGCAAGAGTGGGCTATGAAATGGTAAAATAATGGTTTGCTTGAGGACAAGCAAAGTTCAAGTGTGGGGATATTTGATATCGCTCATTTTGTCTATATAAATTTGTCGCGATATCATTTGTTTTGCATATTTATTTGAGTAGATTTCGTGAACTTTTGGTACTTATTTCGTTTGGAAATCTATCTCAGGTTGAATCGTTGTAAAAGCATGCATTGTGGTGAATGTGGTCGAAGTCTGGAGCTTAATCTGGGAATGAAATGATGATGGCCTGAAAATGCTCTATAGCCGATCGGCTATAGCCAACCAGCCGATCGACTAAGTCTCGAAAGCCGATCTGCTAGATTCAGATGAACAGCTAGTTTAGTTCGAATCCGTTACAGCAGCTCGCCCGTGGTGAAAGCATTGGGTTGAAGGCGAAGCAGCCGATCGGCTAGCATCTCTGAGCCGATCGGTTAATCAACTCCAGCCGAACGGCTAAGGTTATTAAGTCGATCGGCTAATTAAGCGGGTACTGTGCTTCTTTTTCAGATCTGGATATAACACTCGGATATCTGGAGTATATTGCTGTGCTGTGCGAAAATGAGGGGGGAAGCATTTATTGCTAACCGATTTTTGGTCCAAAACCCCCCAAAAAATCCATGAGAGAAAAGTTTGGGAAGGGGGTTTTTATAACCCTAAAATATCATCAGATCAACATCATATCTCACCACTTCACTTTTTATCATCTGGGTTTTTCTCTTCAAAGAAAACCCACGACCCAAAAACCTATTTCACCATTATTTTTCACACAACAAAAATCACCAATCTCACTCTAAAAATACTTGTAGTTTCTTGGGTAATTAGTGGAGAAGAACAACAAGCAACAATTTCATCAAGAACACTTGTTTCATTTGTGACGTAATCACTTTGGTACAATTTCATTCCATCTAATTTCAAGTTATTTATGATTTCTTTGATTATTCGCTATTATTTCATGATTATTGAGATTATGAGTGGCTAGTTCCTTATATACTTGTTTGGATGAACTAGCTAGTTGATTAGGGGTGATTCATCTTTGGTGTTTGATTATTCTAAGGTTCATAGTTTATCATCTTACTTGTATGAATTTGGCTCTTGTAATTGTTGAAACTTGTTAGTATTTTTACCAAGCAATTATAGCCAACGTTTGTTGTTTGTGAGAAATATTTATGATTTTGTATGTCTAAGTGCAAATGAAAACCTTGTTTGTGATTACAAAATTGGTAAAAGTGAAATAATTGAGCTAAATTTATATAAGTAGCGGATATGTCGAATGGCTTTCGTTTGATGAATTGTGAACCAAATCTTTGGTCTTTTTGTTTGATCTATTAAACTTGTGTATTTGAGCTTTTAAACATTTATCTAAACTCATTTGGTAAATTGCTAGTAAATATGGCGAACGTCTTTTATTGAGTAATTTACTATCAATTGTTTGTCTTTAAATGATTGAACTTATTTGCCGATGTAAATTTGGAACAAGCTAGATATATTAAGCTCAAACATGCAATTTGGTAACCATGGTGAATGTCCGTTACTTGATTAAGTCTTAAGGCCTTGAATTGAACTTGAACACTAGGTATTGGCGAATGTTATGCCTTGTTCAATTGATATTCACTTTTGCATTATTCAAACCGGATTTTAACCGTTCACCCCGAAATAACTAGTAACCTAGTCCAAACAAGTATCGTTTTAATATACGAAAGTTCTTAACCAATCATTTTGACTCTTCAGAGTCCACTTGCCCAGTTTAACTAAAAATTGTAGTTTTAAACAACGTGACAACTCGGTCACACAAACCCAACTTTTATTTCATTTTCTAAATTGCTCACACTTATCTTGATTATCTAAACTAAAGTTCCCTATGTTCGAACCCGAACTTACCAAACTATACTACTACACGATAGGGTCCACTGCCCGGTTGTGTTTTGGTCTAGCACGGTACTTTCTTATTTACTTTTCAACGATAAATTTTATAACTAGATTTAGCACATCACCAGATCCCTTCACTATATATATATATATATATATATATATATATATATATATATATATATATATATATATATATATATATATATATATATTATTTGTGTTCTTTTGGTAGAGTCATGTCACATCTGCGCAAGAGTCTATTCTCTTCGGATTTCTTTGGATTTGATTTCAACTTCTGGACAACGATTTGAGTTAATCTTATAGATTTTGTATGTTATTCTTTTATTGCGAATCTGGAGTTGTTACTATTATTGTAATCTTGTATATTTATTTTTAAGATTTAGAAACAATGAATACTTTAATACAAACAAGATAATGACGATAAACATATACACAAAATTACTACTGGCAATTGTAGCCTCAATATTAAACTGAATACGAGTTTTTGGTATGAAAAATTGGAGGCATGGTCAGTTTGGTTGTTTTAAAATGTTCGAGTAAAGACTCAAACGTATTATCAAGCGGAGTAATAGTAGGTGGAGCTTCTAGAATGCGTTAAACTCGACATATCACTTTTTAGTTTTTACCTTTTTATTACATGCATCCATGTATGTGAAGTGGACTTGCTCTGAGTATAGATTAATTTTTCTTTTATGTCAAGTTATTACTGTATAAATTAATGTGAATAATAATAATAAAAATCCTTTTATACCAATTGACAAACTTGAATGAGTGTATGTTATTACTTTGTTAGAGTAAGATTTAAATGAGTACAACAACCTTTTGTGAGAATGAGGGAACCAATAGGAATGTGCCACGTGTCACTAAACCTTATTTCCCCCGCGTTTTTAAAAAATAAATATCTCTCAAACGGTAAGTCGAAAAATCACAAAAACTGCACTATAAAAATCACGTTTTATTCTCTACGATTAAAGATGTGACAAGGTATATTTTCAACGAACTTTTCTTTTTCGTTTTTCGACAGGTTTTAAAAACAACTAACACATGTGTTACCAGCGAGTAACACATGTGATACCAGCTAGTAACACACGTGTTACTAATTTTGTACAACAACAAAAAAAGTCGTCGAAAGTAAACCTTGTGAGATGGCAAATCCAAGAGAAAAAAATTCCGATTATGGTGTAATTTTTATTATTTTTCGACTTACCGTTTGTGAGATATCTGATTTAAAAAACGTAGGGGGAAATGAGTTTTATGACACGTGACACATTCTTATTGGTTCTTCCATTCTCATCAAATTTTCCATTCTCATTTGAACCTCACTATACTTTGTTATTTTAGCGTATTAGGTACTAGGATAACCTAACAAAGTGGTGAAAATAGTGATGTGCAGCTCATACAACTTTGTAAAATTATATGCATTACCAATGATCTAATATATGATGATAATATATTTCATAAATCGGTTTAACATATGAATGTTAATGACCAAAGTAACACTATTTAATGATGTTTTATTGTGTTTTATATATAATCATCATAAATATAATATATGAATCACCCGATGATGTCATCAAAAATCTAATTAACCAATAGAATTGCTTAATGTTTTTAAAATTAACTAAAATATAGGATATAATGACATCATAATTAGGAATTTTAACTCTATAAATATTACCATATTTAAAATCAATTTGAGATTAAAAAATTAGCGTATCTAAAAAATATATTTAATTAGCAATTCTAACTCTATAAAAATTACCATATTTAAATCAATTTGAGATGAAAAAATTATCGTATATTTATCTAAAAAAATATTTAACTATAGTTATATAGAACATTATTATAGGTTTATAACCGATCTAAAAAATTTGTGGAGCATTTAAAAGTATATGTACGTATTGTTTGGTTTGGTAGGGGTAGTTAACCCAAATAAATAAGCATTATTATTTTTAATGTTAAGCAATTATATTTCTTTATTTCACTCCATTGTAAAAAACATAATAAATTTTGGGTGTAAATAAATTATATTTATGAAATATAAAAATAATAAAAATGATAATAGTGGTTCACTTCGTCTTCATTTATATATTTAACTTTGATTTGATATATTTTTTAATATATGAGTAATTATTGAGTATGGTAAACGTATTTAAAAACATCAAATTTATTGTTCAATTGATTACATATATTAAACTTATTGAGGCATAGAATTTTGTCGTATAGGACATTTGTGGTGTCATTGATCAATTAAATAAATATTTAATTGGTCAATTAGGTCTTTCAATTTCACTTATATTTAAAAATAACACCCCTCAAATTTCTCAATTTTAATAAAAAAGGAATTTACAACATGATTATCGACGAATTCTTTGGGATGCATGATACAAATAAGCTGATTATATAGTTTTGGATAAGTTTAAAGTTAATATCTTATTATTTGAGTAATTGACAACTCTTAACTATCAGAACATTCTTATATTCTAATAATTAATTAAAGATATGAATTTATTCTTCTTTTCATCAACATTATTTTTCTATCGGATTCTTTTTGTCAACTAAGCAACCAGATCTATTTTTCGAAACCGATATATGATTACCGATTAGGTTGCTTAACATATAAATATAACCATATATATTTTTTCTCAAGCTCCACTGCAAAAATTAAACTAAAGATAAAATTTTAGAATTTAATCATATACATTTTTTTCAGACTTATAAAAATTAAATAAAAGTCTAACGGCCCGTGTGTATACATGGGTTTGAAAGCTAGTTATATATAATATAAGATAAATATATAACATGTTTTCACTATTATGTAATTAAGTGGTATATCCGTAAATGTACGTCATGGGAGGCAAAATATTACTATAAAAAAAATACCAAACTAGAAACCAAAAATTAAACCTAGTGTATGTAAAAAAAAAAAAAATTAAGAATAAAAAAAAAATAACGTATAGAACGAGGGCCATTTTTAATGTTTTATTAACACAAATGAGCTATTTATGTAGAGTCTAATTGCATTTGGCCTTGAATTCTACTAAAGAAAATTGCATTATATTCCTACTACTAAGCCCACTAAGGGTCTGTTTACTTTTCACTTAATGGTCTGTTTCCAGACAATTCTTAATTCAGACAGAGAAATTGCTATTTCTTTTTCACTTAATCTGAAAGGAATGTCTGTTTCTGAAATAGGAGGAAAAATGAAGCCCTTACCAAAAAGAGGCTCTTAATGATAAATATACATTTTTTTCAACATTTTTTCTCCAATAGAATTTGAACACGTCATTTTTTATTCAAACTTTATATCATTTAAGTTCATCAATTTGGTCAAAACAAAAATTACATTTACGTAAACAACACTTGTTATAAACAGACATATTTATCCAGACAGACATCACTTGTAAACATCACTTAATAGGAAAAAAAGTAAACAACCCCTAAGATGAGGCCAGGTAACCCCTACTAACATGTTGGATCCACCCGTCTTTTATTGGCAATTGAATCAACTCTTATTAATGGAAGTTATAAACAGTAAGTTTTTTGTTTTATATGCGATTTATGTTCTAATATATACTCCGTATATATATATATATTCGTAATCACAAAATATAACAAAAGGCAGTTGTAGCCAAGTGGTGCCGGCTACCTTATTTGACTTTAATAGAAGTGGGTTGCAGGTTCGAGTCCTTACTAAAGCATTTTTTTATGTGACTTTAATAAACAGATGTAACATTAGTTGGATGGATGAGGTGCTTCAGGCTTTGCATGGTGTCTCTAAATAATTTTTGGATTCTTTTATTTTTTCATGGTTACATATTTTGAAGTTTTATTTTGCCATTTAATATAAGTGTCGTTAAAAATAATGATATATGTGTCTACTTACATAGGCCCAAATCATATCTATTTTTTCTATTGGTCGAATTTTTTATCTCTCTAAATTTCAACCTATCAAAATTTTCCGTGTAATTAGTGATGATGTACGAGACAAAACTATATTTAATCGTAACACAATAACAGTATTATCAATATCGTCCAAAAAAATGAAGAAATAAAATAAAACTTATAAACTCTATAATATAATTCTTTCAAAGAGATACCTCTTACAAGATGTTTATATGGTTCAAATATTTTGAATTATTTCATTCTTCTTCTTTTGACACAATGGTTAGAGAAAGAATATTGCAGTTTTAACGTTAATCTTAATAATATATACGGAGTATATATTTACATCGTCATTGATATCATTGATTTTGTAAATCCTTTTGACTTAGAATACAATATTTTATATACGAGCTGCGAAGTGCGAGCCTCACTCCTAGTTGTAGAATAATGGCACAAACAAAATAAGGTTCATTTAAATTAGATAACCAAGTTTAAACTATACCATACAACTTAATGAACAAGTTCAATACGTTCTCGTACAATTAAGGGCGCCTTTAGTTACAAAAAATTCTTCCACTTTTTCAAAAAAACTTCCATAAGAAAACTAGAAAAATAGATAATGTGTTCAAATTCGAATTTTACAAAAAACTTTTCTAAGAAAAGAAAAATTCTCATTTTCCTTTAAAAATTGATTTTATGGTTTTCTAAGTTTACATCTCTATTTCTCTTTGGAAAAAGAAACTTCATCCCTCACTTTTGAACGCATTTTCTAAATTCATTGCTTTTCAAAAGAAGTAAAACACTCCTCAGTCCATAGAAAAACAGAAAAAGAAAAATTGAGAAATTTTTTCGTATCTAAACACACCCTAAAAGTCTTTAGGAAATGAAACAAAAGAACCACCACACGTTTGTTGCCATATGTTTGTGCCGTTGCGCGCAAAAAAAACATGCATATATGTACAGAGTTAACATATGTACATTGACGTTTGATTGTTTCAATAGTATGTTTAATGAGATATTGGACATATTTCTGTAAAAGATTCTTCACACCAATTGAAGCAAAGAAAAATTTGAAATACAGTAGTAGTATTTACTTGAATACATATGTACATTGTGCAATTTATGCCATATAAAGATTGGAACTTCAATAGTACTTGTAGTGATTTACGTTTGGCGCTTCTTGTTCTACCTCATAGCGAGTAGCCATCTCTTCGATTTCAAGAATTTCAACTCGACGATTCATCTTCTTTCTTAATTTTATGGCAACATCCGCGGGTTTAAACCTTCCACATACGCTAACCCTGTTTTGTTGCTTCTCTATCAAGTGCTTCTCTATCTCTTCATCACAAAACATGGGAAAGTTACAGAACAAAAACAAAAAGTATCACAAAATGAGAAAAGAATGATAACTTTGATAGTATTCTTGGTTACAACTTACAATAAATACTTTGTTAATCTAAAATGATATAGCAGATGTGATTAAGATGTAACAGTATAAATATGGTACAATTGTTATCTTAAAAATAGTTTATAAAGTACAATGTAGTCGATCATCATCGTAATTAAGCAAACAAATCTTTACCTTTCATATTTAAGATATTTCTCCTCATCTTTCTGCAACATGAGTTACAATCAAGGTTAATCCTCATCACCATGCAACATATCTACTAAATATCCCATGTAGCATCGAAAATGATAAATAACCCCAAAACAACAAAAAGTTAGAGTAATTAGTCACACAATTAGCAATTTAGAATTCAAACAACAATATTAGTTTAAGATTAAAGGAACTCGATGCTTGCCTGTCCATCCATTACGTCCTGATCGAGATTTTTACTACTGCTAATACCAATAACAAATATATAGAACGTACAAAAGTTGTCAATCTATGTGCTTAGGAGATGATTAGGTTATAAATTATTTATATTTATATTGATATATAGATAGGTAGAAGTTTGGACGTATGGTTAAGAAAATGATGATGTTTGTAATGTTTGAATTTAAGAATGAATAGATGAATGGGGATGGAAACTTGAGGAGAAGAAAGATGAGTAGGTTAAGTCACCTTTCTTAACACTTTAGGGCTAACTTTTGGGCTACTTGATGTCATGTTAGGGAAAGCATATACAAGTTTCTTCATTAAGATTATTTCCATAAGTCTTGGTAAGTATTTTTGACACCATTCTATATTTTGCGAAACCACATTGGAATCAATATCCTGTCCAGTAACGATAGCACGACCAATTATTTCTTTTGTTACTGTCCTTCAAACATAAAGAAAAAGAAAATTCTGACAAACAATTACTGCAAATATTTTCAGCTAGAAACATCGTATATGCTTTATGAATGAAGAATCACAAAACCAGATCAAGAAACAAACAAAATCCAAACCTTGATTGATTAAGCAGAAACACTAGAAAGTAGAGGATTAAGAAACAATAAAAATCCTAAACCCTTACCAAAAAGTCATAATTTTTGTAGTGAAAGTCTTTATTGGCCCGATCTTGTTCAAAAATCACCTCAAAATGTATCCGGAAAATGAGAAAAAATAAAATAAGAATGGAAGTACAACATGGTATTGCATATGCTAGAAACCAAAAAGTGCTACTTCTGCAAACCAAGTTTCGTAGCTGCACCAACCATTGACCGCAATGATGTATCATGTAATTGTTATGGAAAAGTTGGAACATATCACAATGTCAAGCTGTCGGGTTCTTGAACAATCTTTGCAAAGGTTTTAAGAAAGGCAGCCAAATCCGCTCCATATACAATTCGATGATCAGCAGTAACATTTACCTGAAAGTAGTTTGCACAACACAGTTGTTAATGCAAAAAAAAGTTATAGAATTAAAAAACTTTAAAAACTAATATGCTAAATCGTCTAACAAATAATAACTAGCAGTGCTAAAATGGGAGAATCATGGGTTGGGTAAGGGCAAAAAATGTAACCTATATAAAATGGCCAGGTTAGTAACACCTGAAGCACTTAGCTAATCTTTAAGCAGAATGTGCTGATAAAAGATCCAGGGGACAATCACTCATGCAAAAATTTATGAAACAAAGACTCAATACTAGGCTATTAGAGACATGGAAGCCATGTTCAAGTAACCATCACTTGATTTTGAAACCTGATATTAGGGTTCCGGTAAGGCGGTAATCCCATCGAAACCCCTTTAAATCATTAACTTTTGACTATCAGTTTTCATCTCAAAGTAAGTAGCATATTCTCATGTCTAATTGGGTATTAACACATCTTACTCACCATAAATATTTGAGTAATTCATGACTGGTATATCTAAAATTGCAAGATTAAGAGCATCTGAACTCTCTACAGGGAAGTTGCATACGCATCTACTTAAACTGTTCTTCTTGCATCCCGCCATAGATTTTACTCAAGTAAAGGGGATTTGACTAGACAGATCCATTTGTACTGATCAGAGTAATGGTGTTACTATTTACGTTGTTTATTTAAAATGGATCTGATGATCCATAACTTTGTGTTACCCAATGTACTACTAGAAAGCTTACGATTCGAAACCAATAGACTGTATATACAACCAATCTCAGTTCGGTGACCGGAATAAGGGTAACAATCTATTATATACTCATAGTTAACTTGGGAATGAAAAAAAGCAGCATCGCTTACTTCTTTCTAGTTAAAAAAAACGTTATTTCTTCACTAAAGTTTTAGCATTGCAATGTCTCTATGGCATCTTGAGTTAACTGTACTTGCATTATTACTTGTTAATAACCATCATTGATGCCATAAGCTGCACTCACTAGTTTTGAGAGTTGGGTTCACTTAACCTAAATCTTCCCATAGTGCTACCGTACACCCGCATATTTACAAATCGGTCACTGTATTTCCGTAGGTTTAAAAATCATTTAAGATACAAAAAACTCACCGTCATTTGACTTTTCACACTAAAGTATCCATCTTTATCAGCAACAGGAGTCGGTTTTGAAGCTCCAACAGCCATGATAGCCCCCTGCAACAACAAATGTCTTGTTAAAACCATATCCAACTTACACATATATAAAATCTTACATGATCACACTAATTCTTAGCACATGCCTGTCCAGGAGGAAGAATAGCATCAAAGCGATCCACTCCAAACATGCCTAAGTTCGACAGAGTAAAAGTCCCTACAACCAGCACCACATAACTTCATACCAATTCATGAAAAAATAATAAGATCCAAATAACCATCGAAACTGAGATAACTTGGTAGTTACCTGAGTTGTACTCATGTGGCTGAAGTTGCTTGGATCGTGCTTTCTCCACAAGCTCCTTCCATTTCTCAGATAACAGATAAAGATCCAACTAAACCAAAATACAAGGAGTTGAAAATACAATACAAATATTATATGGAAAAACCAACTAAACCAAAAGATCAGGCTGCTAGTGTATTTACAATTGAAAAGCACTAAACATCAGCACACACCTTATCAGCATCCTGGAGAACAGGGGTGATCAAACCACCATTGCTAGCCACAGCCACTGCAATATTGATACTGCCATTATATGTAAAACTCTTTCCATCTTTGCAGCTTGCATTCACCACAGGATGCTGAACAAGGGCCATAGCAGCAGCCTTTGCCAGCAAAGCAGTCATAGTAACACCCTTGGACTTGACCTACAAATCATCAATCATCAAACAACAGTCAAATTCACAAAACACAAAATTCAATCAAATTATGATAACACTACACAATAATCAATAACGAAGTCTCGGTTTTCACCTTCGCGTATAAAGCATCAAGCGCATCCGTTATGATCGGGTAACCAATGCGAAACGTTGGCACAGACAAACTCTCGATCATATTCTTCGACACAGCAGCCTGCATTGTAGTAAATGGAACAACACTTGCTCCAGGTATTTCTACAAAGGCAGGCGCAGATTTCACCGCAGCAGCAGCACCATTAGATACAACACTTGCTGCAGGCGTAGTTACAGTCGCAGCCACGCTTTTGGCAGGCGCAATTCCAGCAGCAGCTTCAACATCAGCAGGAGTAACCCTCCCAAACGGCCCAGTCCCAACCACCTTATTAATATCAACCTTATGTTGTTTCGCCAGTTTCTTTGCAAACGGAGTTGAAACAATTTTCTTAGGGGAATCCGATTGTGCTGCAGGCACAACCGGAGCCACCGGAGTCGCAACCGGTGCAGGTGCTGGTTCCGCCGGCGCCACCGCTGCCGCCGGAGGCGGAGAAGAAGCAGAGCCGCTAATGGAAGCGGCTTTAGCTTTAGCTTCTTCGACATCGGCTTCCGTTTCAGCTAATAAGCCGATCGAGGCACCAACAGGAGCGGTCTCACCGGCGGGAACAACAATCGCAGCGAGAATTCCATCATAAAATGTTTCAACATCCATATCAGCTTTATCAGATTCAACAACAACAACAGACTCACCTTTAGAGAGCACATCGCCTTCTGATTTGATCCAGGAGACGATTTTTCCTTCAGTCATGGTAGAGCTGAGTGCCGGCATGAAGATTTCTCTAATTTTGGCGTGAACGGTGTAGGTTTTAGTCCGGCGAGTGAATGTGACGGACGGCGAAGTTCGGAATCGCCATTGCGAATTAGTGCTACTTGAGATTGATGAAGTGAACGAGAGTGATGGTGAAACCCTAGATTGAAGAAGAGATGAAGAAGACATTGTTGTTGATGTTGCTAGGGTTTATTTGGAGAGTGAATTTGGGGATGAATTATAGAGATAGATAGATATAGAGATGGAGAGAGATTGAGGCGGAGAAGACGAGGGCATGAAAATGAGAGAGACGACAGTGTAAACATCGCCCAAAACTTTGGCCATGTCATCTAAGTTCGTTGGTCTAACTTCTCTCAACTAACCCATTCGGGTTGACCCGTTGCCCGTGGGTCGTTTTCCTATGGGTCGGACTTATAAGTTTGTAACGATTCTCAAGTTCTTAACAATTAATATTTGAAAATAAACATATTCATGGATTTTATATTTTTACAAATTGTGTTTAAAGCATTGCCAAAAACAACTTCGGTTTTGCTATAAAACTACTAAATGATAAAGATCTTGTTGAATATCATGAAATTTCAATTGATTTTGAAGGTATTAAATTAAATGTAGATTTTCATATAAAAATATTAATTTTCCTTTCTATACACACATCTTTGAATTTATTATAACAAGTATTAAATGTGCTTGATGATGAATCCGCTATCGAGCATTTTATGGATTATCTATAAATTAACGTCTACAAAGATCAAGTTGGCGAATATGTTTCCAAAACCTTATGAAGAAAAATTGTGATAGCTGATATACTAACTAAACAATTTCGCTCATTTGGACATAAGATTGATGATGATTATGTCGTGGATCTCAACTTCTTCAAGGAAAATTAAAGTTTAAAATTTATTATTTCTTATCTTTGTAATATATATATTCTACTTTTGTAACCCAGATAATAATAACATTATCTTCATCTTTATTATTCATTATGTTTTAATTTTTATTATTATATGCATTATTATTATCGTTATTCAAAATCTATTGTCATTGGTTATCTATATGTGTATATGATCACAACAATGTACGATTTTGATAGAAATTTAGGTTTGAATTACAAAATGCAATTTATTTGACTTAGACTGAATTCATTATTAATTTGAGATTTTAAAAAATTGTTTTGTGGTTACAATAATTCTATATTGCTTTCTTATTATATGCATATTTATATGCGTGAATGTTTGACTATCTGCCCCTTCATAAAATGGGTAACTGTTATAACCAAAATGTTTACAAATTAAATAATAAATACTTTAAAATTGACATGTCATATATATTAATAAAAATATTTTTAAATTAAAAAAAAAACAATTTTCATATATATTACTAATAACTTAATTAAAAAAAATCAAATGACCTGAACCGTACAAAATTGATAGAGTATATGTTAGATGTTATTAGTTTGCGATTATATAATATAAATATCTGGTTCATGGTACAATTTTATTTGAATTACATCTTTAATTACACAATTTATAAAATTAAATGTCGAAGCCCTGCGTTATCGCGGGACCTCACCTAGTTAATATTTGAAAATAAACATAACGACAATTTGGAGTGCTGCTCAACACATATAAACCTTAAATTTACAATTGAAGGAAAAAAAGGTAACTCATTACAATGTACCGGTTCTTACTTCAACTATTGCGTACACGCATACATAATTACATTCACGGCAAGATACGAGACAACACTCAAGAGACTATGCGAGAAGTATAAATTATATCGATCCGTTTATTGGAATACATTTTGATGTTAAAAAACATGTATGTATTCACACACGATGACATAATAATGATAGCAACAAATATGAAACGACGTTAGGTATAACGAACAGTGGAAGAGGATGACAACCTTATCGATCGTAAGAGATTTTTTTGCATAGAAGAAGATGATCGATGAGAGGACCTTAACGAAGAATGGAAGGTGGTGAGGAAATAGACTAAAAGAAACATGGTGTTAGTTATCTTTGAGTTCCAAATGGCCCGTTAACCCGTATGGTGAAACAAACATACACGGTTGATACAAAAAGCCCATTTTAACAAATATGAATGCATTTGGGCCATCACATTTGGAAAACAACTCAACATCCATTTCCCCCCCAAAACAATTAAAACAATCAGACCGGGTTGAGTTAACAGCAGTTTAGAAGTCACTTAAGATCAACCGAAACGAAAGTTTCAAGCTTTATTTGATAGGATGTTACTAAGCCACCATGTAATCTATATACACTTATGGATTAGACACATAAACTTTAATCAACTGAAGTTTTAATCCCACAGTTAAAATTCATTATTTATACAAAAAATCTTTAAAAAAGAAATACAATCAAAACCAACATGTACATGAATCTAACCAAGAGTGTGCCAACAGTTAATAATATCAAGACTAGCTAGATATAATACAATTAACCTAATTGTTACAAAGAATTGCCAATATACAAAAGAATAGGAAACAAGCACACTTGGAGATCATAAAATAACATAGAAGTCTACCATGGAAAAAATATTTGAATAACTTGATACAACTCGCAATCTTATACAAAAATATATCACCAATCCAACGTGATCCCCCTTGAAGTGTACAAATTATCTATGTACTTTATAACCGGAAGCGACGCCTTTATGTACCTTCTCATTTCATTCTCCGCTGATTCATCTGTTACATAATC
The DNA here is from genome assembly GCA_949592205.1 of Helichrysum umbraculigerum. Lineage (NCBI taxonomy): Eukaryota > Viridiplantae > Streptophyta > Magnoliopsida > Asterales > Asteraceae > Helichrysum > Helichrysum umbraculigerum. The sequence continues at coordinate 66,684,364 of CATIUR010000005.1, read as the reverse complement.
GATCATCATAACAAAATCACAAGATTAAGATGATGTCCATTAGATTATGTCGAAATGTCAAATACCTATATATGGTAAAATTATAATAATGTGCTTACCAGATTCATTTAGGTTGAGCAAGAGTTGATCTCTAGTTGGAAGAGCATACATTCCAGCAGAAACCGCACTTCTAACAGCCCATGTATGATATGGTGCACAAACTTGTTTATATGCTGTTGAAGCTGCTTCTTTCAATGAGTAATCCTCACTGAAACATTACAACAACACCATATAATATTAGTACTTAATCCTATTACGTTCAATTATAAGACAATAAGCATGTATTTGAAGATTAAAAAACTCAAAAGAAGAAAGAATAAAAGATGCATACTCTGTTGATATAAAATTCTGGAATAGCTCTTTAATGAGATCTAGACCCTGCCTAACTCTGCGAAGTTTACGAGTAAGGCTCTCAGCTGCTTGCACTGTGTCACTTTTCACATCACAATCGACTACTTTACCTAAAGTTCCATAAAGACTCGCTGCCTCAGAAAGATCGCGCACCTGAAAAGTATCCATAACATTGAAATCAAATCCTAAACGCAATTACTCTTCTTATTAATCCATCCTTACAATCCAATAGCATTCATTTTAGGAAATTAACTGTAAGATCAAGTTACATTCATACACAAATCACCGTATTTGAATAGATTACTGATCTATCGTTATTATACTAGCGCTTGCAATAGATTATAAAATCATTAATTATTTAGGGACAATATAATATTCCAACTATTATGTTTCATCTAACTGTGATACAATCTACTTAGGATAAACTCGTAATTAACGAAATAAATCAATAATTAGCTACTGTCTTATATCAAAATGAACATAATTAAGTTCTAGATGAAGAAACAAACCTTGGATGTGTATTCCATCTCAGCAAATTTAAAAGCAATACCAAGTGAACCAAATAAAACAGACACCAAAGCACACGCATCGCAAAAAGGCTTCAAACGCAACTCGAATGAAACATCATTTTTGTTTCCTTTTTTAATCAAATCCGATAACTCTTCAAATGCGTCCGCAATCATAGAAAGAGGTGTTCCTTCTCCAGCATCTTCAAATTCATCCTCATCATCAAAACTAATCCTGTATTCATCAAATTATTCGATAAGACGTATGTTATTATCATTACTACAATAAAACAAGAAAACAATGAAACATAACATGTTACGAATAGAAAGTAACGAATCGATCACTTACTTTTCTGAGGTGAAGTATGAAAAGATATCCATTTTTTTATTTTTGTGTGATTTTGATGAATTGCAGTTTGCTTAATAAGAAAGTATTGTAGAAACTTATGAAGATGATGGCATTAAGGAAAATGGGAAGGTGTGATATATGAAGGTGGGAGGTAACTACTTTTGGCGCCGGCCAAGAATATATGAGCTGGGTCAAGCGCATGTCAACCTTGAATTAATGATTATATTCTCCCCCAAATTATTAGGAAGTTTCCATTTTAAGGATCTTGTATTGTGGTGAACTACCAAATTTTACTCTTAAGTTTTCAGGTATTGATAAAACAGTCCCTTGAAATAGGTAACAGTGTGAGATCAAATGTGCAGCTGCGCTCACCCGTTCACTTTTATGATTAACAGTCTAACACGTAAAATGCAGTATTGTTGAGATGCACAGTTGATCACCAAAATTAACAACTAGAATCATTTGCCCTCTGCTGCCCCCTCAAAACCTTACATAAAAGTATCACCTACATCTAATTTTATACGGACAATATTATCTTACTGTTTTCATGTTGTTTCAATTCGATAACTAATTAATTATTACAACATATTTATAATAAAAAAAAAACTAATTGTGCCTTCTTTTCTTCAAATAACATTAATCAATAACACTCTAACAACCGATAAAATATTAGAGTCTCAAAGTAGAAAAAGACTTCAAAGAATTTCAAAAATCGTTTAAGTTTTTCGCAGTATATAATCTTTCTTATATACGAATAATAATATATTCGTATCTAGAGATTTAACACCACCCACGTTCCGATATCTAAATTCGTTAAGATCGAATATAAAGGCCTTTTATAGTATAAACATGAATAACAAAGGCAAGTAATGTATTTCCTATATGCATGAGGGGGTTGGGTTAAAATTGTTGGGATTCTTATTATTGTGGCAGGCTGGGACAGTTGTGTTAGTTGAAATCTATCGCATAAGCACATTATTTTCTCCAAAAAGTTTCTAAATACGGTTGTTTTTTTAACATATACACGTTTTTAATTATATTTTCCAGGGTTTTTTAATCATTAATTCGATTAAACCAATGGAAAGGGAATCAAGATTATTGTAGTCACTAGCCATGATTACTCCACAAATGAATTGAATGATACTGCGTAATTTGTTTTATATAAGCTCGATAAAGTTGAAGCTATTATTAATTGAAATTTTATAAAACTAGTCGATTTGGTAGAAGTTGTGGCTAATTTTTTTTTTTTTATTTTCTTCAATGATTTTTGTAAAGTGCGAATGTTTTCTTAGGGTTTTGTAGAAACAACTCAAATTAATGAATTGGTAATATGATATACAACTAATAGTTAATGTAAATATACATGACGGTAGAAATAATCTCTAACATTGATTTCTTCGATCAAAGGTTCATATTCAACGCATAAAAATTTCACTGCATTTTACGTCAGATACACTGCATCTTATTTTACGTGTAAAATGCAATGAATGTGAACCGTTGATCAAATAAATCATTGGTTGAGATGGAGAGTTAGATGCCCCTCATAGGGGTTGCTCCGCTGAACCTTACCCATATTATTAAGGTGATTATTATATTATTCATGAACAACATCAGCAACTTGAATTGTATGTAGCCAAGTTCATTACAACTTATTTTGGTTGTTAATTTGGTATATTAAAAGACCACCCATGACGATATTCTCAGGGGCGGAGTCACATTGAAGGTAAGAGTAGCTATGGGTGTATACTATATATGAAGTGTAAATTTTATATGAAAGTTTTGTTTTTGTTGCATCCTTTGTTAGTTCTGTAGATTTACAAAAGTTAAAATATTACTATACGAGTCACCCCTAATTATGAATCCGCGCTTTATACTTCTCTTTCCAATAAAGTTGAAGGTCATGTATAGTTGTAATTTTTGTATTCTTTTGTAAACACAGCCAAGTCTTTGTATATTCTTGCAAGTACTCACTTGTAAACATCATATTCTAGTTTGACTTCACTTTTAAATTATTTGAATTTAAATAATCTCTTCAATATATTATAATAGAGTGTATATTAGGTTGTCATTTTTAATTTAGGCAACTCTAATATAATCTCAACCATACATTGATTAACCCTTTTTAATTAAAACCATTGATAATCTCCCATGTAATTGACAACCTAAATAGTAAATGTGTATTTCTCAAAAGTCATAATTGTCCCTTCTTAAATATTACTTAATTTAATTTAAGTTTATTTAAGAAAAAAAAAGCCGTAATTAAAAATTAAAAAAATAAAAAGCCCGTACTTAATTTTTACATGTCTACGAATGTAAAACGCCGTACATCTACAACCCTAGCAAACACAGATGTTCTCCCTAACAAATACAGATGTTCTTCAAAGAATGGCATATTGGCATATGGCATGGCATCAAAAAAATTACGTTCTTTCGCTAATACGTTGTTTCTGCTTCCTTCGATTGATTCATATATGGTACAACTTTCTCCATTCATTCAATCTACTATTTCTTTAATTTCGTGGCAATACATTGAGCGCTTTGTTTTAACTATCTTTGTTTTTGTATAACTGTGTGCAGAATATTTTGGTTGTGCTTTTAAAGAATGCTAATGAGTTGCCTCAACCTGTTTTATAGAAGTACAAAAGAATTGAGGTGATATTTCTTTTGGCAGTTTTCTTTTAGTCTTAAAAATTGATCAAAAGAAAAAAATTGGCCATGAGTTACACAAGTTGTGGATTTACAATTTGATATGTGCATACTCAATTGTTGTGACTGGATGCTTTTTACTCTTTCAGTGAGAACTGTGAAAAATCAGTAGCAAGGGAATAAGTTAAGATGTCAAAGGAATCGCAGCTAGCAAAACCTTCAATGACCTCCAAAAAAGCATGGGACTCATTTGCGAACCAATACATGTAAATTTTTTAATAACTAATATCTGCATAATTGTCATGCATACCGTTGCATTCTTTTTGTGTAGGGAACTCTTAACTGGATAGCTCTGAGAAATAGAATGATATAATTCGTCCAAGGGTTTCAAGATTTCTAGGTACTTTTATTGGTGGATACGACAGTTGAATGATGTAAGATATAGATAATTTTATTGCTACAGTCGGGCTTTTAATCGTCTTATTCTTTTAGTGATATACTAAACTTGCTCATTCCTTTATACACATGCTTATGAAGTTATGTTTTTAAGTATGAAATTCCTTTTTTTAGAGCTTTAATGGATAATATTTTTACGTGAAAGACATACCGTCCGAGATATGCCAAGGTCAAACTAGAAGAACAGCCGGTAACACTTACAGTTGATGCAAAAGTTAACATAATAATTACTATTATTTGTATATATGCTTTGTATTATCTATTTCTTTTCAGAATATTGGAGTTAGATGAAGGGTAGTCCTATAAATAGATAATTTCAGGTACTTTTAGTTCATTCATAATAGCATGTGATATGTTTGGGTTTGCTAGACTCCTACTTAATAGTTTTGGTAATCACATGTTCCCTGACAATAAAGGTGCTGAAATAAATCATTACGAAGACTTCAAGAATCATCATCGGATTCGTCATCTATCTCCTGAGTTATATGAAGTTACAGCTTATAAAAAATTATATACAATAAGTAGAATATCTTCATTTGTTTAGGGTGACTTAAGATACATATTGCGATTGACTAAGTTAAGTAATGTGATTTAAGTTACTCTGGAACAAAGATAATATAATTGTGCCTTTTTGTTTTTCTATTCGATTAAGTTTTAATCGTAATCTAAAAGTCAGTATTCTCTATTCACCCTCACGAATCAGTACCATTGGTGCCACCCAGACATATAAAGGAACGTGTTTGATGTATTTTTTCTTAGAATACATGTATAAGCCAGTTTGGTGCAATAGAAATTCAAGACTGTGTATGTATATGTGCAGGTATGCAGATCAGGGGAAAGTAGAATTTTGCAACCGCATCAAGTACCTATGATACTATGTTCTAAGCTTTGTTGTATATAAGTTTTTATGTAAACAGTGCATTTGAATCAAGTATACTAAGTATTAGTATACATTTCTCAGTAAATTTAACTTCAGCACCGAGTAAGAAATCATTGAATGAAAACATTGTAGCTTCCGAGAGTAACTTTGTAGCATAAATGGCGACGTCTCCTCTTGCGATTCCAGATTCAGGTATATTGTCAAACACAAATCAATTTACTAATTACATTGGATCCAAAGGTATGTACTATGCTAGCAACATATTAACAAATTATTTTCATTTTCACCAGAAGCTACAAACAGATCGTCCAAGGGGTAGCTGATAATAATCCCATTTCAGGTATTGAGTTTTTCACCTCCTTTGTATTAGATGTCAGGTATGTTAATTTTGTTAGCATCTATTATTCACTTTCAGTTATCTACCAACTATCAGACTGAGTAGACATGCTATTAAATCACCATAACACATAATTAACCGTCTTCTAAATCATACCAGTATATTAAATAACTACACCATTTGTGTAATGATTTACTGATACCGTTGTCCATCATGTTCTGTAGGTCAACATACAATTTTTTTTATTAACAGTACTTTGTTAAACATTGAATTTACTGGTGTTCATCCATTCTTCGCAGCCTACGCGCTACAGAACAAACACAAATCGGTTACTGGTCAACCAAGGGGTAGACCTCCCAAAAATAAATCTTCGACTTGGGTAAATTTATAGTACCTGAGGTCAATAATGCATCAGACAGTACGCAGAATTCTGAACTGACCAACCAAGGTAGTACCTTAGGTTTTGCTTTTGTTTTCCACTTGAATTCGTATAATTTTCAGCTACATATATGTACTAACTACTCAAACCCACAACTAATACACCATGCATTTCAACAGACGTACTACACAACAAGCAAAAATCAGTCATTGGTCGTCCGAGGGATAGACCACCCAAATATAAATTTACCCAAGACGAGTTGATGCCACTTAATCTGAATGAAGTACTAGCTAATGATTCACGTGGTAGCCAGGAATTGAATCTGAGACTTCATGGGATTTCTTCTTGTATTGCTCTATTTATACACCAACAATCTACATTTTCTTTTAAATGCAAGTGTTTATACGGTCAACCTTTGTTAAAGTGGCATCCATGCTAGATTAAACATTGAATTAACAGGTGTTCATCCATGCTTCACAGCCGACGCGCTATAGAACAATCACAAATTGGTACTGATTACTGAAGGTACTGGAAGTAGATTGGGTAACTATTAAATCATAGGTGCCAAATAAAGGTACTGATTACTGACATCTATATAAGGATAGGCGCTCCGAGGTGCTAAGCGCTAAGGTTGGGACCTCGTGTAGATGAAACGTCTACAATTCATAAAATATAACTTGCTAGGTCGATCCGAATTATATTTTACTGATAAATGATCAGAAGTGTGATTGTGAAAAAAAATCTGGTTAGAACTGGAAACCATTTAAGACGACCTATATGAGAGTTGGTAACGTGATATATATAAATTTCAATTAGCTGATTTTGGGTGTTTTTACCAAAAAAATAAGTAAAATTGTCCTCCTATGCAAAGAGGAACTACAAAGGTATGTCAACTTTGTTTTCATGCCTAAAATTGCTGCAAGATATGTTAACTCTGTACCAAAAAATCAGTTGTGATAAAGACAACTTATGACACATTTCTATTTTTCATAGCAAAGCTTGGGCACAGGATGATTGGGATGCATGCCATTCTTTACTTTGTACTAGAAAGGGGCTAAAGTCATCAAGCAGGATGGCACTTTTAAAATTCATAGTACATGTCAATTGCAAGGCTGAAACATATTTTCACACATGCTGTCACATGTTTTCCTTTTGTTTCCCTTGATTTGTAAGTTCACAATCATCTTGTCATCTTTCCTTGTCAGAGACAAATGATAATCCTTCTTGCTGCCAAGGTAAGTTCCTTCTAAAGGTCAACCTCACTTCGTCATTGTGAACATGAGCATACTTAAATGAGATTAGTATTAATATATGGTTCACGAACTAGATTTCTTGGCTTCCATTTCCAGGCTATATCTTCAACTTTCCTGAATTGTTTAATATTTGAAGGTATGCTTTTAGTACTCTCATAAACGGATTTTGTACATCCTGTAGAACTTAAAATAACAGTCATCTTAAGTAATTGATTCAAATCGAGTTATCCATTTCCAACCCATGTAGTTCTGAATGGGTCAAATGGGTAAAGTAAATACATATATATGCATATATAGCTTATAAGTGAAACTGGGCGCACAAGCCGAAAGTTGCCCAAAGTAAATTTTGAACGCATTACACCTTCTAAGGTGCTTCATTTTGAATAAGATAATCGTTGAATGAATATAGTTTTTATCATATGTGACTCACTAATCAGAAACATAACAATTGTGAATACAGTTTTTGACATCACTCCTCAGTCTCTTGGTATTGAGACACTCCGTGGTATCTTCACCAAGCTCATCGGTCGGAGCACCACAATCCCAACAAAGGTAAGCCATGTGAGATCACGTGTGTTTTTAATGTATTGGTGGCACTTTCGACCAATTTACTTATGTTTGGGTTTCATGTCTGATATCGAAAAACAAAAATGAGTCGAAGGTGGCCTAAACAATAAATTGTTATTGATTATTGAATCAAATATAATTCATGTAAATTAAATAAAATAATGACAGTTTTCAGCCCTTTTGATCCTTTCAGTCTAATGATGATGTTGCTGGTTCCAGGCATTTTCAACTAAAGAGACAACCAAACTTATGTGGGCATCAAGATGTTGCAAGGAGAGCGTGAAATGGCATCCAACAATAAGCTCTAGGTGAATTTAAACTTATGGAAAGTTCTCCAGCTTCAATAGGCATGCCTCAAGTAGAAATAACATTTTGCATTGATACCAATGGTAATCTCATAGTCTATGTTAAAGATAAAGCCAATGACAAATGTAAGGATCTCTTTATTCAGTTTTCACTTTAGGAAAATATGAGACAATTAACACCCATGTTTACACACACTTACGTAACTCATTTAAATTCTTTATCTCAGTTTTTGTATTTGACAACAAAAGACCAACGGCCAAAAAAAATTCAACTGTACTTGGTCGGTCGGTCGATCGATCTTACTTGCATTAGAAGATATAGATGCAACTCCATCTTTCTTAGAAAAAGCCTTTGTTATTTGATAAGACTTTGATGAGATTATGACTTTATTTACTCTTTACCTCATGTTAAAATCAAAACAATTAAAAGATTGCCTTTTGCACCATTGATATGTACATGTTAGAACATATTTGTCTGGTTGGTTTTTCTTAAAGATAAGTTAGTTTCATTCAACTTGAAATACTGTTTATGAAAAACAACTTAAATGTCTAGCTATCAGTGTAGAAGGAATGTTGCGGTAGGCTGCAAATGTTGATGATGTTGAGCCCCACATTAGAGAGTATGAAGAGGGTGAGTGTATCATCATTACTTCTATTATCACCTTAATTTATTGGGCCTATGTTCAGGTAACTATATCTAAATGGTTGTGGCAAGTAGAAGAAGCTTTCTATCTACTCGAGTAACTTCAACATGCATTTATTCTATATGAACTGCTATTTTAATTATAAGTGCCTTTTGTCCATTTTTAAATGTTTTTTAAACAATAAGCACGCTACTTAAGTTATAAAAGTAAGCAAATGTTGGTGGGATGCACTAAAATCTAGGTATATTGACAGCAGTGGAGTTAGCAGCTAATTTCCTCAAGATTTCTTAAACTTGAGATCCCTTCAAACTTCTTATAAATTTCGGGAATACTTGATGTAACTTGACTTTTTTTCTTTGTAGCTCTTTGAGAAGCTCTCGTGTAACCAGTGAAATTCCTTCACAAATTGGCACTTTTGGAAATTTAACAAGTCTGTAAGTTTCCTATTATGTATGTGTTTTCTGTTTGCAGCAAAGTGGGTGGTTAGGGCATCTTGGGTAAAAGGTCAACTCAGTTCAGGTCAAAATGGGTAATATGTGCTACAAATACAGTGGGGGGCATTTTGACCCGATATATTTTTTGACCAAAGTTCATGTATCTACAAAAAAATAAGTGTGTCAACTATGATTACAAACATTGTATTATTCCAATGATATTGTAATTTGTAGTTCTTTGAATAAAATGGTTTATGAGGTTTTACGGGCTAAAAATATATTTTTGGTAAGGAAAATGATTTGTAGACCTAATTTGGTATGCCTAAAAGTGAACCTACAAACACTACAAAACAGGTGCCATTTACTGACTGAAATGAAGTGTCATTAAAGGTATAAAAACAGTCAGCAAAGGCACAAAACACTACTCCTACTTAAGAAAAAAGAGTCACTAACAAGGGCATCACTAAAAGTCTAACCTGACTTAAATCTTCAGTCATTAAAAGCTTGAAGGATGTAGTGTCTGAAATATTACAGTGAGAAAAGGGGATTCAAAACTAAGTTATGAAAATGCATTACTTACTGAACTTTCAGTCATAATAGGGTCAGAAAAATTCACAATGAGGTTTCTGTTTTTTGTACTGATTTAAATTACAATAATATTCCAATACAATTTACATTAATACTGCAACACACTTGTATTAAATATCACAATGCATATATAGAACATTACTAACGTTCTCAAAATATATCAAAACTTCTCAATGTACAACTTTAAGGTCTAAACACTAACAAACATCTAAGAATAGAGAAAACAGAGACTCTGTGCTCCAAAACAGCTCCATGAATATCTCTGCTCAACATCTGCAAAAAGAAAAAATAGAAAAACAGATTTCCATATCAGCAAATAAAAGTATTGATTTTTTTATTTTTTTTGCAGCAAATTCTAATTTAATGATCTTAGTATACACTTATATATATATCATTATATCAAAATAATATGTTCTTATTTAGTCCTATAAAAGGGTAGCCTAAGCCATAATAATACAATATACTAGTAGTATACTAGTTTGTTCAACACTTGCAGCCTCACAGCAAATACTTATTGCTTGTATCAATACTCATTGACTATCGGTTACTTATCTGTTATCATTAAACTTTACCACAATATATAACTAATTGAGTAAGATGCATCATTACTAGAAGTCCATAACTACAACACTTGAGGCTTCATAAGATGATGTTCGATTCCATTATAACCGTAGATACAGCCACTCCATGAATCAACAACCTGAAATTTAACATCACAAAATATTACCAGCCAATCAAACACAATCATACCTTCAAAATAAATATACACCGATAAAGAAAAACTTGGTGCACATAATAGTACATGCATTTGACAAATAATTCATAAGAGGAAAAGGCACATCATATTATTAATATTCAATCCCAAAAAGCCAAGGTAAAGAATATTAAAAAATCAAACCAACGTGTAGCTAGAATCACATTAGGCCAGATTTTCATAGCAAAATGATGCACACGTGTTATCACAGGACATTTATTTCTAGTATTCATTAATGAGGAAATTTCTAAATATAATGATCCACTATAAAAGCATGACATACCTATAAGCTTAATACAACAAATTCTGCTACTTTGTCAAGGCTGTTGGGATAATTCTAGAAGACGAAGAAATAGTATACAAGAAAGGGGAGTTAACAAAAAAAAAATTTATTCAGTAGAAAGTAACTAATGATGGATTTTTAACTCCACTATAAATTGCTTACATTGTTGAAAACTATATAGAAACACATACAACCTTTACTCTACTAGGCAGTAGGCTATCTAGGCTCCTAGTGGCCCACTGGAGTATCGTTATAGCGAATTTTCGCAGGGAAGTTCAACTGACAAGTAACACCATTTAGTTAGAATTAATTAAATAATTTATGTGGGGTTATAAACTCAAACAATTCTACTTAGGAGTATAACTTACAAAGTAAAGAGAATTTGTACCTTATATAGTATATACCTTCCTAGAAAACAGATCATAATGTGCAGCCTGAGAATAATACATGGGAAATAACGTAATGATTAAGATAGCAGAACCGCAACAATTCCAAAATAATTACAATAATTTGTAAACAAAATGATGTGTATCAAGAGGCAGACGTAACAAGGATATCAAACTTACTCTCAGCTGTTAGAGTTGGTAACTTCATATCATTAGTAATTGCTCCAGAAATTTTGACATGGTGTTCTTGAGCCTGATCACCATACTTCAAACAGTGAGAATGTTTTATTTCTTTATCTAAGCATTCACATGTGAAGGTTCATTTGAAATGTACAGAGAACAATTTACTCTTAGCCAATGTTGCAAATATTTGATATATATATATATATATATATATATATATATATATATACACTCCATCTCCATTATTGTTGATGTCAATATCACCCTGTACCAAAACAAAGGCATCTAAGCAATACTATTATAAAATTATCAGTAAAACACATTAGAACAAAGATTTAATGAACTTCATTACCATACCATATCATGAGCATACACCCCTTTTTCTGAAACTTATGGGACTCCAATTTATGCCATTACTTACAGTTGTTACTTGATCCACATAAGTTACCATGTTAATCCATCATCAATCACACTTGTTAATTTCAAAGGATTAGCTTCTAAAAGCTTGATATTTATGATGATGAGTAATTGAGTTGATGAGAATACAAGCCATTGTGATAGTAAAGAATGATGAAAAATATGTATAGAATACTATACTACCTTACGGAGATAAAGAATCCATAATTTTGAGTTCAGTTTGATAGCAGAGTGATGGAGTTGAGTGAGCAGCTTCAACATAATCATTATTGGCCTGATTAACCAAATAAGCTTATATATTCAATACACATATATCGAGTAAACAAACTTTAATCATGTACAATAATACTTTGGATATAGAAACAGTTCTAGCATCTTATCAGCTTCTTAACTACCATCCCCAAAAATGTCAGTCACAATTATTCTTGAGCTTCACTTTCACAAATTAGAAGCAAACACAGGTTAAATAAATGCAGGTTAAACTTTTACTTGCAAGTAATAAATAATTTCAGAACAATTTGGTGCCATACCTTATATCCATCGCATTCATCCACCACTACTGATCAAACGATGATACTAGCTAACTCAAAACCTAGATTCATCAATATCAAATTATCAACCAATAAATATGATAAGAAATTTGAAAAATTGAAGTGCCGATAGAAAAATCTAAACAATAAATCGATCAAAAAACTAAATAACGACATTAACTCAAAACGTTACCGAACGATTCTTTAACCATTTGACGTAAATGAAGACGAAATTGAACTTCAATCGTTTAACACAGTGACATGTCAACATCTACTTTATCGTTTCAATAACTTGATTCACGATTAACATCTAATAGTAGTTGAATTCAACAAAAAAATAATAATTGAATTTTCGATGTGTTTACCTTTCGAAAACCTCTTAGATGAGGGGAATTGGTGTCAGAAGCAGAGGCGATGAAGATACCCCCGTCGTACACCTGGAATGCGTCGGTGGATCTGACTTTTGACGGTGCATCTGGCCGGTGGAATCGCCGGAGAGAGTTAACGAGGAATATTTAGGGTTTTCCTTTCAGAAATTGGGGAAAATAATTGATGCCCGCCCTTTTCATATTTTTATTAAAAAAACTCATATTTCTAATATTTACTCATAATTTAATAATTTATTATTTATCGTTTATCTTTCCGAATATCGGGAAAAGCAATACAATTGGTTTTAATGACTGATATTTGTATCAGTCAGCTAATGTCTCAGTCAGTAAAAGGCATTTGTTTTGTAGTGAAATTTGATTGGTTAATATGAAAAATTGATTGGTGTAGATTAAGAGAGAGAAAAAATACAACCAATCAGAACTTTAGGTCTATTTATAGGTCTGTGTAAGTAGTCTTGTTTAGCATTACTCGGTTGGTAACTTCCAGTGAGGTTGACCAGATCATAATCTTGTCTAAAAATTGCCATATCTAGATACGATTAGTGTAACATCCTCTCTTCGGGTCCGGTAATTTCTAATTTTAAATTGTTATATTTAATTGTGTTAGAAATTATACGATATTATTTGTTTATTGCGAAACTTAGTTAAATAAGTCTCAGAACTTATTGTGAATAGTAAATTGTTGTCCGTTGTAATTTACTATAGTTTACGGTAAAATAAAAATAAGTTTCTCGCAAATGGTTTTTAGGTTCCAGGCAATAGATTAAAAAGGGGACTAGTTTTAAGTGGATTCGGAGTCGGTGTAACATTGGAGCCGACTTATATAACTTTCCTAAAAAGGAAAGTTTCTTTCATTCCTTCTAAACTAAAATCCTAACACTTTTGTAACCTAAAAACTTAAGATCTAAACAAGAAAACATCAAACAAACTGAGATTGATTGAGCTGTGGTTTTGAATCCATCATCATCATCATCATCTAATTGTAAGTAGATTTCATGTTTAAATTCATGATCATAATTAGTAGAAGTCTTTGTATGATTTGGTGTTAAATTGATGTACTAAACATGTTATAGCATACAAATATGATGATATATGAGCCGAGACTTGCTGCTGGAATCGAATTTGTGGTTATTTGAATTGTGGTTTTGGTTTTCTGGGTTGAGCTCTGCACGAGCTGTGCAGGTCTGACGAACACGAGGAATCCGGCGGATTCCTTATGAATCCGGCGGATTCATCTGGTCAAAGGGGTAGGGAATCCGGTCAAAGTGGGTTAAATCCGACGGATTCATCAACCGGATTCGTTTTGTGAACCCTGGTCCAAAGTTGAGTCTGAAAATGTCTTTGAATCCGGCGGATTCAATGGGAATCCGGCGGATTCCACCTATATGCAGGAAATGTGATGTTGTTTAACAAAATTTCATTGAATCACTATTGTATTATGTTATATGTTAGAATTGTTGATATATCCAATAAAGGTGCTTATAAATAGTTGTATTATACATGTTGTGAAATGTAATAATATACGTTGTATTCGAATATGAGTTATGATTTTAATAACGTTGTTACTAACTTATATTTGATTGTTGATTCTCAGATTCTCCAAAAGATAAGTGACACTTGGAATCTGAGTTTGAGACGACAGAGGTATTGGTGAGTGGATTCGGAACTCACCATTTGATTTAGTTGTAACTGTTTGGTTACAACAAGTAAACGTAGATATGTTGTAGTTGTATTTAATATTCATTGTTGCTTATAAATCTACGTGCTATGTGTGGCCTTCGGGCACCAGTTGTTAATTGAACTGGTTGGTTGAGCTAGTTTGGTTATTATATGAATTACACAGGAACTTGATTCATTTGTTGTGTGTAGTACCTGTGTTTGATTATAATAACTGTTAGCTATCGGTCTCGTCCGTTATGGCCATACGGATATGGTTGGTTAAGTGTTCTTGGGAAGCCACCCGGGTATTATGGTATTCCCCAGAGCCACCGATCCTCATTACTATATTGTTGACTGGTTGAATCATATTTTTACGGTTGTTTGATGTAAACAGGTAGTTATGCTAAGTTGAATTGTGTGTGATGAATTCATTCACTTAGCTTTGTGCTAATCCCTCAATTTACTTCCTGCAGGTTATGTTTTGGGTTGTGGGTAGCAGGAAGATGATGCTCGTGGAGCAAGGAAAGATTGACTTACCGTGCTACTCTGACATGTTTTGTTATAAACCAAGTTTTGGAACATTATAATACCCCGTTTGATGTAATTGATGTGTAATAACTTAAATGTTTTTAACTTATGGTGTGTTTGGAATGTAACCAGTATATGTACATTATCTTAATGTACAGTGTTTTTAGAAGTTTTAAATTTTACGCTTCCGTGTTAACAATAAAATATTGTTGTTTCGAATGAGGGGTGTTTTAAGTTGGTATCAGAGCATAGTTTTGAGCTAATTGAACATTGTAAAGTGTTCAATCCCAATTCTGGAGCGTGATAAGTCAAACATTCTTGGGAAAGGGATTTAGCATTTGTTGTAAATCTGTTAGTAGTTAGGTGCTAACGATTAACAATTGTTGAGTTGTTGTGATGATTACAGATATGGCAGATAACGAGCAAGCGACCGCCAACCCTAATAATGCCTCAAGAACCGATGTTCCTCCTTTGCCTATTCATGGTGAACAACCTGGTCATGATGGTACTTCTATTCCTGTTGGTGAGGAATCAAATAGAGATGATTATATGCATGAATTAGAAGATGAGGTGATTAATCTCAGAGAATTTAAGAGACGAACTGAAGCTACTTCATCTCAGCAACAAATACCTGTGTTTGGTACTGTTCCTCCTTTACAGTCGAGTAAAATGTGTTCTTTTAAAACGTTTATGGCTAGTAAACCACCGGAGTTTAGCGGTAGTACAAATCCATCTGTGACTTTAAACTGGTTGAGGGATATGGAAAGAAAATTTGATGTAACACATTGTGAAGAAGAATCTAAAGTTCCATATGCCGTTCAATGTATGAAAGATGAAGCCATGGTTTGGTGGGTTTCGATCACAGGGCATTTGACTCAACAACAAAAGAAAGCTATTCGATGGCCCGATTTTCATCAAGCTGTTTATAATCAGTATTGTTCGGACTTTGATATGGCTAGAATCAGACGAGAGTTTGTGAACTTACAGTTGACTGATAAGATGACAATTGATGAGTTGATAGCACAGTTTTCTGAGATCCTGCGGTTTGTTCAGCAGTGGGTCCCAAATGAGAAAACTCGAATTGAACAGTTTGTGGATGCTTTACCTTCTAATTATCGTACCACTGTGAGATTGGCAAGTACTTTATCTCAAGCTTTTAACCTTGCACGTTCTGTTGATAGTGACATGAGAGGTTCTGGTATTCAAGCTAGAGATACATCATCTCATAAGCCAAAAAGTGATTCTTCAGGTAAGGGAAAGCAGAGATGGTCGGCTAACCGACAGGGTCAGAGGTCTGGTAGCAAAAGTGGTTCCTCTGGAGGTTCAAACTGGTGTAATTCTTGTAAGTCACGACATTCTGGTCCGTGTACTCCACAAACGAACAAATGTCTCAAATGTGGTGAATTAGGGCATGAAATCATGAATTGCAGGTTTCCTAATTTCGTGTGTTGGACGTGTAAGAAAGAAGGACATCGGGTTGGTCAGTGTCCGGAGGCGGGGAAACAGGGTTCGATTTCGGTCGGGAGTTCGTCATCTACCGGACAAAAGCGGAAGAATCCTCCGCCAGCTGCTAGTAGGGCATTTCAGATGACAGTCGATGAGGCTGTTCACACAGAGGATATTATCACTGGTACTTTTCTTATAAACTCTGTACCAGAGCGTGTGTTGTTTGATTCTGGAGCTAACTGCTCTTTTATATCTGTGTGTTTTTGTGATAAGTTGAAATTGAACCCTACTTTGATTACTAAGCCTGTTGAAATAGAAATTGTTAGTGGCAAGTTAGTTCCTGTTACCACTTCGGTGACTGGAGCTAGTATTGTAATAGATGGTCAGACTTTCCCAATTTCATTTCTGTTGATGCCAATTCCTAGTTTCGATGTGATTATTGGCATGGATTGGTTGAGTCATTATAAAGCAAGTATAGATTGCCACCATAAACTGATTAGAATCCCAATTTCTGAAGAGTCATATGTTGTGGCTCGAGGAGAAAGGGATGGTGAGTGTATACCTCTGATTTCTATGATGAAAGCTAGGAAGTCGTTGTCTAAAGGCTGTGAGTCTTACCTGGCTTATGTGATTGATGTGAAATTAGAAAAGAAATCCATTTCTGATGTTCCGGTTGTTTCTGAATATCCGGAAGTGTTTCCCGATGAATTGCCTGGTTTGCCACCGGTTAGGGAAGTTGAATATCAGATTGATCTTGTTCCTGGCTCGTCGCCTGTAGGCAAAGCTCCCTATAGATTAGCTCCTTCTGAAATACGTGAAATGATGAATCAGATACAGGAGTTGTTGGATAAAGGGTTCATTAGACCTAGTTCTTCTCCTTGGGGTGCACCAGTTTTATTTGTGAAAAAGAAGGATGGGTCTTTTCGTATGTGTATTGATTATAGGGAACTGAATAAACGAACAGTGAAGAATAAATATCCTTTACCTCGAATAGATGATTTGTTTGATCAGTTGCAGGATCTTCATTCTATTCTAAAATTGATTTGAGGTCAGGTTATCATCAAGTTCGTGTTTGTGAACTGGATATTCCAAAAACTGCTTTTCGTACCAGGTATGGTCATTTTGAATTCCTGGTTATGCCTTTTGGTTTGACTAATGCTCCAGCAGTTTTTATGGATTTGATGAATCGAGTTTGTCGGCCTTTTCTTGACAAATTTGTGATTGTGTTTATTGATGATATTCTGGTGTATTCAAAATCCGAATCAGAACATGAAATGCATTTGAGGTTAGTGTTAGAAACGTTGAAAAGAGAACACTTATATGCAAATTTTTCTAAATGTGAATTCTGGATTCGGGAGGTACAATTTTTGGGTCATATTATCTGTAACGATGGTGTAAAAGTTGATCCTTCCAAAATTGAAGCTGTTATGAATTGGAAAGCTCCAAAATCTGCGTCAGAGATTAAGAGTTTTCTTGGTTTGGCTGGTTATTACCGGAAATTCATTAAAGACTTTTCTAAAATTGCCAGTTCGTTGACTAAATTGACTCGTAAAGATGAGAAATTTGTGTGGACTGAACAACAAGAGTTAGCTTTTCAAACTTTGAAACAGTTATTGTGTCAGGCACCTGTGTTGGCATTACCTGATGGGTCTGATGATTTTGTTGTTTATTGTGATGCATCTTATGCTGGGTTGGGTGGTGTTCTTATGCAAAGAGGTAGAGTTATTGCTTATGCTTCTCGGCAGTTGAAACAACATGAAAGAAATTACCCTACTCATGATTTAGAGTTGGCAGCTGTTGTGTTTGCATTGAAAATCTGGAGACATTTTCTTTATGGTACGAAATGTGTTATATGTTCGGATCACAAAAGTCTTCAGTATGTGTTTTCTCAGAAAGAGTTAAACATGCGTCAGAGACGATGGTTAGAGTTAATCAAGGATTATGATTGTGAAATTCGTTACCATCCAGGCAAAGCTAATGTGGTTGCTGATGCTTTGAGTCGAAAAGGTACCTCTGACCGAGTTTATTACTTGAAAGTTGATGTTTCTTCTGACTTGGTAGATAAGATTAAAGATGCACAGTTGGAAGCTCTATTAGATCATAATCTTGAATCAGAAATCATGTTGAAACGGAAAGATTTGTTAGTTGATGATTCTAGAGGATTGAAAACTTTTCAGTCTCGTGTATGGATTCCTCTGATTGGTGGTATTCGGGATATGATTTTGACTGAAGCCCATAAGTCTCGTTTATCTGTTCATCCCGGTAGTACTCGAATGTATAATGATTTGAAATCCTTGTATTGGTGGCCTACGATGAAAACTGACATTGCAAGGTTTGTTAGCACTTGTCATGTGTGTGCTCAAGTTAAAGCTGAACACCAAAAGCCGTATGGGTCGCTGAAACAGTTAGAGATTCCAGAATGGAAGTGGGAACATTTAACTATGGATTTTGTGACTAAACTTCCACGTACATCTCGAGGAAATGATATGATTTGGGTTATCGTTGATAGGTTAACCAAGAGTGCTCATTTTCTGGCTAGTAGTGAAACGGCCTCGTTGAGTAAGCTTGCCCAGTTGTATGTTAATGAAATTGTTTCCCGGCATGGTATTCCGTTATCGATTGTATCGGATAGGGATTCTCGGTTTATTTCTCATTTCTGGTAGAGTTTACAGCACGAGTTGGGTACCCGAGTTAATCTCAGTACTGCTTATCATCCTCAGACCGATGGCCAGTCAGAACGTACAATTCAGACGCTTGAGGATATGTTACGGGCTTGTGTTTTAGAATATGGCGGTTCTTGGGATTCTCATTTACCGTTGGTTGAATTTGCATATAACAATTCTTATCATTCCAGCATTGGTATGCCTCCTTATGAGATGCTATATGGTAGACGTTGCAGAACGCCTACGTGTTGGTTAGAGGCTGGTGAGAAACAGTTTGCTGGGCCAGACATTGTTCAGATGACAGCTGACAAAGTAGCAGTTGCACGGGAAAAGTTGAAAGCTGCACGTGACAGACAGAAGAAGTATGCAGATCCACGTAGACGACCGGCATCATTTGTTGAAGGTGAACTTGTGTATCTTAAAGTTTCGCCTTGGAAAGGGGTTATTCGGTTTGGAAAACGTGGTAAATTGGCTCCTCGGTATATTGGTCCATTTAAAATCAGTAAAGTCGTTAATGATCAGTCAGTGACACTTGATCTTTCTTCAGAGCTTGCTGGTATTCATGACACGTTTAACATTTGTTATTTGAGGAAATGTAACGTGGAGGACCAGTCTCAGATTCTTCCTTTGAAAGATTTGAAAGTTGATGGAACCCAAAAGTTAGTTGAAGAACCTGTTGAACTTCTAGACCGAAAAGTTGTTAAACTTAGGAAGAAACAGATACCAATGGTCCTAGTGAAATGGAAGCATAGTTTAGGTTCAAACCTAACTTGGCAAACCGAGGACAGTATGAGATCCAGATATCCTGGATTATTTGATCGTGTTGAGATTTCGGGGACTAAATCTTCTTAAGGGGGGAGATTTGTAACATCCTCTCTTCAGGTCCGGTAATTTCTAATTTTAAATTGTTATATTTAATTGTGTTAGAAATTATACGATATTATTTGTTTATTGTGAAACTTAGTTAAGTAAGTCTCAGAACTTATTGTGAATAGTAAATTGTTGTCCGTTGTAATTTACTATAGTTGACGGTAAAATAAAAATAAGTTTCTCGCAAATGGTTTTTAGGTTCCAGGCAATAGATTAAAAAGGGGACTAGTTTTAAGTGGATTCGGAGTCGGTGTAACATTGGAGCCGACTTATATAACTTTCCTAAAAAGGAAAGTTTCTTTCATTCCTTCTAAACTAAAATCCTAACACTTTTGTAACCTAAAAACTTAAGATCTAAACAAGAAAACATCAAACAAACTGAGATTGATTGAGCTGTGGTTTTGAATCCATCATCATCATCATCATCTAATTGTAAGTAGATTTCATGTTTAAATTCATGATCATAATTAGTAGAAGTCTTTGTATGATTTGGTGTTAAATTGATGTACTAAACAAATTATAGCATACAAATATGATGATATATGAGCTGAGACTTGCTGCTGGAATCGAATTTGTGGTTATTTGAATTGTGGTTTTGGTTTTCTGGGTTGAGCTCTGCACGAGCTGTGCAGGTCTGACGAACACGAGGAATCCGGCGGATTCCTTATGAATCCGGCGGATTCATCTGGTCAAAGGGGTAGGGAATCCGGTCAAAGTGGGTTAAATCCGGCGGATTCATCAACCGGATTCGTTTTGTGAACCCTGGTCCAAAGTTGAGTCTGAAAATGTCTTTGAATCCGGCGGATTCAATGGGAATCCGGCGGATTCCACCTATATGCAGGAAATGTGATGTTGTTTAACAAAATTTCATTGAATCACTATTGTATTATGTTATATGTTAGAATTGTTGATATATCCAATAAAGGTGCTTATAAATAGTTGTATTATACATGTTGTGAAATGTAATAATATACGTTGTATTCGAATATGAGTTATGATTTTAATAACGTTGTTACTAACTTATATTTGATTGTTGATTCTCAGATTCTCCAAAAGATAAGTGACACTTGGAATCTGAGTTTGAGATGACAGTGGTATTGGTGAGTGGATTCGGAACTCACCATTTGATTTAGTTGTAACTGTTTGGTTACAACAAGTAAACGTAGATATGTTGTAGTTGTATTTAATATTCATTGTTGCTTATAAATCTACGTGCTATGTGTGGCCTTCGGGCATCAGTTGTTAATTGAACTGGTTGGTTGAGCTAGTTTGGTTATTATATGAATTACACAGGAACTTGATTCATTTGTTGTGTGTAGTACCTGTGTTTGATTATAATAACTGTTAGCTATCGGTCTCGTCCGTTATGGCCATACGGATATGGTTGGTTAAGTGTTCTTGGGAAGCCACCCGGGTATTATGGTATTCCCCAGAGCCACCGATCCTCATTACTATATTGTTGACTGGTTGAATCATATGTTTACGGTTGTTTGATGTAAACAGGTAGTTATGCTAAGTTGAATTGTGTGTGATGAATTCATTCACTTAGCTTTGTGCTAATCCCTCAATTTACTTCCTGCAGGTTATGTTTTGGGTTGTGGGTAGCAGGAAGATGATGCTCGTGGAGCAAGGAAAGTTTGACTTACCGTCCTACTCTGACATGTTTTGTTATAAACCAAGTTTTGGAACATTATAATACCCCGTTTGATGTAGTTGATGTGTAATAACTTAATTGTTTTTAACTTATGATGTGTTTGGAATGTAACCAGTATATGTACATTATCTTAATGTACAGTGTTTTCAGAAGTTTTAAATTTTACGCTTCCGTGTTAACAATAAAATATTGTTGTTTCGAATGAGGGGTGTTTTAAGTTGGTATCAGAGCATAGTTTTGAGCTAATTGAACATTGTAAAGTGTTCAATCCCAATTCTGGAGCGTGATAAGTCAAACATTCTTGGGAAAGGGATTTAGCATTTGTTGTAAATCTGTTAGTAGTTAGGTGCTAACGATTAGCAATTGTTGAGTTGTTGTGATGATTACAGATATGGCAGATAACGAGCAAGCGACCGCCAACCCTAATAATGCCTCAAGAACCGATGTTCCTCCTTTGCCTATTCATGGTGAACAACCTGGTCATGATGGTACTTCTATTCCTGTTGGTGAGGAATCAAATAGAGATGATTATATGCATGAATTAGAAGATGAGGTGATTAATCTCAGAGAATTTAAGAGACGAACTGAAGCTACTTCATCTCAGCAACAAATACCTGTGTTTGGTACTGTTCCTCCTTTACAGTCGAGTAAAATGTGTTCTTTTAAAACGTTTATGGCTAGTAAACCACCAGAGTTTAGCGGTAGTACAAATCCATCTGTGACTTTAAACTGGTTGAGGGATATGGAAAGAAAATTTGATGTAACACATTGTGAAGAAGAATCTAAAGTTCCATATGCCGTTCAATGTATGAAAGATGAAGCCATGGTTTGGTGGGTTTCGATCACAGGGCATTTGACTCAACAACAAAAGAAAGCTATTCGATGGCCCGATTTTCATCAAGCTGTTTATAATCAGTATTGTTCGGACTTTGATATGGCTAGAATCAGACGAGAGTTTGTGAACTTACAGTTGACTGATAAGATGACAATTGATGAGTTGATAGCACAGTTTTCTGAGATCCTGCGGTTTGTTCAGCAGTGGGTCCCAAATGAGAAAACTCGAATTGAACAGTTTGTGGATGCTTTACCTTCTAATTATCGTACCACTGTGAGATTGGCAAGTACTTTATCTCAAGCTTTTAACCTTGCACGTTCTGTTGATAGTGACATGAGAGGTTCTGGTATTCAAGCTAGAGATACATCATCTCATAAGCCAAAAAGTGATTCTTCAGGTAAGGGAAAGCAGAGATGGTCGGCTAACCGACAGGGTCAGAGGTCTGGTAGCAAAAGTGGTTCCTCTGGAGGTTCAAACTGGTGTAATTCTTGTAAGTCACGACATTCTGGTCCGTGTACTCCACAAACGAACAAATGTCTCAAATGTGGTGAATTAGGGCATGAAATCATGAATTGCAGGTTTCCTAATTTCGTGTGTTGGACGTGTAAGAAAGAAGGACATCGGGTTGGTCAGTGTCCGGAGGCGGGGAAACAGGGTTCGATTTCGGTCGGGAGTTCGTCATCTACCGGACAAAAGCGGAAGAATCCTCCGCCAGCTGCTAGTAGGGCATTTCAGATGACAGTCGATGAGGCTGTTCACACAGAGGATATTATCACTGGTACTTTTCTTATAAACTCTGTACCAGAGCGTGTGTTGTTTGATTCTGGAGCTAACTGCTCTTTTATATCTGTGTGTTTTTGTGATAAGTTGAAATTGAACCCTACTTTGATTACTAAGCCTGTTGAAATAGAAATTGTTAGTGGCAAGTTAGTTCCTGTTACCACTTCGGTGACTGGAGCTAGTATTGTAATAGATGGTCAGACTTTCCCAATTTCATTTCTGTTGATGCCAATTCCTAGTTTCGATGTGATTATTGGCATGGATTGGTTGAGTCATTATAAAGCAAGTATAGATTGCCACCATAAACTGATTAGAATCCCAATTTCTGAAGAGTCATATGTTGTGGCTCGAGGAGAAAGGGATGGTGAGTGTATACCTCTGATTTCTATGATGAAAGCTAGGAAGTCGTTGTCTAAAGGCTGTGAGTCTTACCTGGCTTATGTGATTGATGTGAAATTAGAAAAGAAATCCATTTCTGATGTTCCGGTTGTTTCTGAATATCCGGAAGTGTTTCCCGATGAATTGCCTGGTTTGCCACCGGTTAGGGAAGTTGAATATCAGATTGATCTTGTTCCTGGCTCGTCGCCTGTAGGCAAAGCTCCCTATAGATTAGCTCCTTCTGAAATACGTGAAATGATGAATCAGATACAGGAGTTGTTGGATAAAGGGTTCATTAGACCTAGTTCTTCTCCTTGGGGTGCACCAGTTTTATTTGTGAAAAAGAAGGATGGGTCTTTTCGTATGTGTATTGATTATAGGGAACTGAATAAACGAACAGTGAAGAATAAATATCCTTTACCTCGAATAGATGATTTGTTTGATCAGTTGCAGGATCTTCATTCTATTCTAAAATTGATTTGAGGTCAGGTTATCATCAAGTTCGTGTTTGTGAACTGGATATTCCAAAAACTGCTTTTCGTACCAGGTATGGTCATTTTGAATTCCTGGTTATGCCTTTTGGTTTGACTAATGCTCCAGCAGTTTTTATGGATTTGATGAATCGAGTTTGTCGGCCTTTTCTTGACAAATTTGTGATTGTGTTTATTGATGATATTCTGGTGTATTCAAAATCCGAATCAGAACATGAAATGCATTTGAGGTTAGTGTTAGAAACGTTGAAAAGAGAACACTTATATGCAAATTTTTCTAAATGTGAATTCTGGATTCGGGAGGTACAATTTTTGGGTCATATTATCTGTAACGATGGTGTAAAAGTTGATCCTTCCAAAATTGAAGCTGTTATGAATTGGAAAGCTCCAAAATCTGCGTCAGAGATTAAGAGTTTTCTTGGTTTGGCTGGTTATTACCGGAAATTCATTAAAGACTTTTCTAAAATTGCCAGTTCGTTGACTAAATTGACTCGTAAAGATGAGAAATTTGTGTGGACTGAACAACAAGAGTTAGCTTTTCAAACTTTGAAACAGTTATTGTGTCAGGCACCTGTGTTGGCATTACCTGATGGGTCTGATGATTTTGTTGTTTATTGTGATGCATCTTATGCTGGGTTGGGTGGTGTTCTTATGCAAAGAGGTAGAGTTATTGCTTATGCTTCTCGGCAGTTGAAACAACATGAAAGAAATTACCCTACTCATGATTTAGAGTTGGCAGCTGTTGTGTTTGCATTGAAAATCTGGAGACATTTTCTTTATGGTACGAAATGTGTTATATGTTCGGATCACAAAAGTCTTCAGTATGTGTTTTCTCAGAAAGAGTTAAACATGCATCAGAGACGATGGTTAGAGTTAATCAAGGATTATGATTGTGAAATTCGTTACCATCCAGGCAAAGCTAATGTGGTTGCTGATGCTTTGAGTCGAAAAGGTACCTCTGACCGAGTTTATTACTTGAAAGTTGATGTTTCTTCTGACTTGGTAGATAAGATTAAAGATGCACAGTTAGAAGCTCTATTAGATCATAATCTTGAATCAGAAATCATGTTGAAACGGAAAGATTTGTTAGTTGATGATTCTTGAGGATTGAAAACTTTTCAGTCTCGTGTATGGATTCCTCTGATTGGTGGTTTTCGGGATATGATTTTGACTGAAGCCCATAAGTCTCGTTTATCTATACATCCAGGTAGTACTCGAATGTATAATGATTTGAAATCCTTGTATTGGTGGCCTACGATGAAAACTGACATTGCAAGGTTTGTTAGCACTTGTCATGTGTGTGCTCAAGTTAAAGCTGAACACCAAAAGCCGTATGGGTCGCTGAAACAGTTAGAGATTCCAGAATGGAAGTGGGAACATTTAACTATGGATTTTGTGACTAAACTTCCACGTACATCTCGAGGAAATGATATGATTTGGGTTATCGTTGATAGGTTAACCAAGAGTGCTCATTTTCTGGCTAGTAGTGAAACGTCCTCGTTGAGTAAGCTTGCCCAGTTGTATGTTAATGAAATTGTTTCCCGGCATGGTATTCCGTTATCGATTGTATCGGATAGGGATTCTCGGTTTATTTCTCATTTCTGGTAGAGTTTACAGCACGAGTTGGGTACCCGAGTTAATCTCAATACTGCTTATCATCCTCAGACCGATGGCCAGTCAGAACGTACAATTCAGACGCTTGAGGATATGTTACGGGCTTGTGTTTTAGAATATGGTGGTTCTTGGGATTCTCATTTACCGTTGGTTGAATTTGCATATAACAATTCTTATCATTCCAGCATTGGTATGCCTCCTTATGAGATGCTATATGGTAGACGTTGCAGAACGCCTACGTGTTGGTTAGAGGCTGGTGAGAAACAGTTTGCTGGGCCAGACATTGTTCAGATGACAGCTGACAAAGTAGCAGTTGCACGGGAAAAGTTGAAAGTTGCACGTGACAGACAGAAGAAGTATGCAGATCCACGTAGACGACCGGCATCATTTGTTGAAGGTGAACTTGTGTATCTTAAAGTTTCGCCTTGGAAAGGGGTTATTCGGTTTGGGAAACGTGGTAAATTGGCTCCTCGGGTATATTGGTCCATTTAAAATCAGTAAAGTCGTTAATGATCAGTCAGTGACACTTGATCTTTCTTCAGAGCTTGCTGGTATTCATGACACGTTTAACATTTGTTATTTGAGGAAATGTAACGTGGAGGACCAGTCTCAGATTCTTCCTTTGAAAGATTTGAAAGTTGATGGAACCCAAAAGTTAGTTGAAGAACCTGTTGAACTTCTAGACCGAAAAGTTGTTAAACTTAGGAAGAAACAGATACCAATGGTCCTAGTGAAATGGAAGCATAGTTTAGGTTCAAACCTAACTTGGGAAACCGAGGACAGTATGAGATCCAGATATCCTGGATTATTTGATCGTGTTGAGATTTCGGGGACTAAATTTTCTTAAGGGGGGAAGATTTGTAACATCCTCTCTTCAGGTCCGGTAATTTCTAATTTTAAATTGTTATATTTAATTGTGTTAGAAATTATACGATATTATTTGTTTATTGTGAAACTTAGTTAAGTAAGTCTCAGAACTTATTGTGAATAGTAAATTGTTGTCCGTTGTAATTTACTATAGTTGACGGTAAAATAAAAATAAGTTTCTCGCAAATGGTTTTTAGGTTCCAGGCAATAGATTAAAAAGGGGACTAGTTTTAAGTGGATTCGGAGTCGGTGTAACATTGGAGCCGACTTATATAACTTTCCTAAAAAGGAAAGTTTCTTTCATTCCTTCTAAACTAAAATCCTAACACTTTTGTAACCTAAAAACTTAAGATCTAAACAAGAAAACATCAAACAAACTGAGATTGATTGAGCTGTGGTTTTGAATCCATCATCATCATCATCATCTAATTGTAAGTAGATTTCATGTTTAAATTCATGATCATAATTAGTAGAAGTCTTTGTATGATTTGGTGTTAAATTGATGTACTAAACATGTTATAGCATACAAATATGATGATATATGAGCTGAGACTTGCTGCTGGAATCGAATTTGTGGTTATTTGAATTGTGGTTTTGGTTTTCTGGGTTGAGCTCTGCACGAGCTGTGCAGGTCTGACGAACACGAGGAATCCGGCGGATTCCTTATGAATCCGGCGGATTCATCTGGTCAAAGGGGTAGGGAATCCGGTCAAAGTGGGTTAAATCCGTCGGATTCATCAACCAGATTCATTTTGTGAACCCTGGTCCAAAGTTGAGTCTGAAAATGTCTTTGAATCCGGCGGATTCAATGGGAATCCGGCGGATTCCACCTATATGCAGGAAATGTGATGTTGTTTAACAAAATTTCATTGAATCACTATTGTATTATGTTATATGTTAGAATTGTTGATATATCCAATAAAGGTGCTTATAAATAGTTGTATTATACATGTTGTGAAATGTAATAATATACGTTGTATTCGAATATGAGTTATGATTTTAATAACGTTGTTACTAACTTATATTTGATTGTTGATTCTCAGATTCTCCAAAAGATAAGTGACACTTGGAATCTGAGTTTGAGACGACAGAGGTATTGGTGAGTGGATTCAGAACTCACCATTTGATTTAGTTGTAACTGTTTGGTTACAACAAGTAAACGTAGATATGTTGTAGTTGTATTTAATATTCATTGTTGCTTATAAATCTACGTGCTATGTGTGGCCTTCGGGCATCAGTTGTTAATTGAACTGGTTGGTTGAGCTAGTTTGGTTATTATATGAATTACACAGGAACTTGATTCATTTGTTGTGTGTAGTACCTGTGTTTGATTATAATAACTGTTAGCTATCGGTCTCGTCCGTTATGGCCATACGGATATGGTTGGTTAAGTGTTCTTGGGAAGCCACCCGGGTATTATGGTATTCCCCAGAGCCACCGATCCTCATTACTATATTGTTGACTGGTTGAATCATATGTTTACGGTTGTTTGATGTAAACAGGTAGTTATGCTAAGTTGAATTGTGTGTGATGAATTCATTCACTTAGCTTTGTGCTAATCCCTCAATTTACTTCCTGCAGGTTATGTTTTGGGTTGTGGGTAGCAGGAAGATGATGCTCGTGGAGCAAGGAAAGTTTGACTTACCGTCCTACTCTGACATGTTTTGTTATAAACCAAGTTTTGGAACATTATAATACCCCGTTTGATGTAGTTGATGTGTAATAACTTAATTGTTTTTAACTTATGGTGTGTTTGGAATGTAACCAGTATATGTACATTATCTTAATGTACAGTGTTTTCAGAAGTTTTAAATTTTACGCTTCCGTGTTAACAATAAAATATTGTTGTTTCGAATGAGGGGTGTTTTAATAAGGCATTTATAATTTGCCATCTCTTGATACGATCATAATCTTGTCTCAAAATTCTTGATTTTAAAAATATTTGATGGGACTTGAGCTTCAAGAACAGGGAGCATACCGAACTCTTTCCAAGACTAACAATTGTTGCATTTTTTGTGAGTCATCCAACCTCTCTCTCATATCATCTGAAAACTTCGAAAGCTTACTTATATATTTTATGCCTTTACATTTATCTTGGAAGAAATATCTTAAATGGAGAGATCCCATCATATATTATAACTCCACAGCTTCGAGCATTGTAATTTTTAAAATAGTTTCTTCTTTTGCCTCTTTGTTTTCTTCCATTTATTAGTTATTCATGATCTTGATATAATGTAATAGAGATGTCTCTTTCATTCCCTCACCAGGAATTTACCTGCAAATTTAGCTAACATCGGGCGAGCATTGTGAGTTCAAAACCATTATCGTAACTTATTTGAATTCTATAAAAAAGACGCCTAAACGATAATAGTCTTTCTACAGGAATGTTGTATGAACTTTTGTGAATGGAGATGGCGTACTGGATAGGTACATCACCTCTTACATATGATCTATAATCCCACTTTTTGGTATTTTCTACGTCAA
This sequence comes from Helichrysum umbraculigerum, assembly GCA_949592205.1. NCBI lineage: Eukaryota > Viridiplantae > Streptophyta > Magnoliopsida > Asterales > Asteraceae > Helichrysum > Helichrysum umbraculigerum. The sequence goes on along the minus strand of CATIUR010000005.1, from coordinate 66,655,419 downwards.
AACACTTAACCTTCTAATTTAAAAACAGTGCAGGATGGCTATGAGATCTCTAGCTGCATGATAAGTAATGAGCATTGTACAACTAAGGTTCCAATTAGTAAACCTCTTTTTAACTTCATGTGAAGTGCTCCTTTGAGCATAATTTGACCTTATTGATAATGTTAACAAGTGTCAATTGATAGAATGCTTTCGCTATTATAATGTTACACTTCACGACTTTGACTTTGTAGATTCTTTTGTTGTCAAGTGTGGTGGTATGCAACAAGCATCTTCATTTGGTGTATTATGAGGGGTTAAATACATACTTATTGCAATGTACATAATCAAATATTTGATTGTCAGTTTCAAACTTTTTTAAATACTCAATACTATCGATTTATTTATTTTTATGGACATCTACAGTTTATAATATGTAAGATACCATTATTAACAAATAATAACACGTTTCGATTACTTTGACTTTGTTGTACTCTTAAAACACACGTAGCGATAGATATACAATTATTTTTAAATATAAATATAATACTTTGTATCAAAATTATATGATAGCCCGCGAATTCGCGGGTTATAAACTAGTATCTATTATACAACCCTTATATATAGAAAAATAAATAAAATATATGTGCCATATTGCCATAACAAACAATATATGTATATATGTATTGTTTTATTTGTCAACTAAAATTATACCAAATTAATTTTCTTAACTTTTAAACCAAAAACATATCGAGATAATGTAATGGGCCTAGCTCAACCCACTCATAAAATGTATTATTGGCAATAAATGCTTAACCAAATACATTTTCCACGATTATAAATTATAGAAAACAATTCTATCTGAACCATCGTCGCTAAGTTGATATTTTACTGATCACTGCAATGAGTCAATGTTACTACCACGCCAAGTGAAACTATGAAAGGGGCATGATATTTGATCGATAATACGGTTTTTGTTCTTTGGAGCAGTTAGTTAGATACAAATTTTGTTACGGAACCAAGTGGCCATTGGTTCAATAGTACCACTTCCTATTTGAAAAGTGTAATCAATTGTTGTAAATCAAGTTTTAGTCTCCTTACATATTTTATCACGTTATTAGTTTTGGTTGTAATTGATTTTGTGTCCACTTGTTAAAGTGATTGTGTGTTAATGATAAAGAATTCAGATATATGCTAGTTTCATAGAAAATATTGGATGAAAGCACAGTATATGTGCGTGGGAAAAGACAGAAGCATGTCCATGGGGACACGTGAATGTAGAAAGAATTGAAACAAGATAAATATAGTATAAGTTGCTCTTGAGGATTAATGTATGATAAGATGTAGGTGAGTATGTTATATTAGACGAGCTGAGTGTAATTAGATTTCGAGGACGAAATCTTTTAAGGGGGGGAGATTTGTAACATCCGTAAATCGGACCTAGTTGTTTTTATATTATTTAAAGTGTTTGGGATTAATATTGTTTGAGTTATTTGAAAAATAACTAGGAAATAAGTTTCAGAACTTATTGTGGTTAGTAAAATATTAAGTGATTTAACTTAATAAAGATGACGGAACAAAAAAAGTTTGGACTTACAAATGGTTTTCGGGTTCCAGACAATAGGTTGAGATGGGGTATTAAATTATACCCGTATAATTGAAGGTCGGTTTTGGGAGCCGACCTATTTCCTTTTATTTGGTTTTCCTCCTTTCATTTTGAAACCAAAACATACAAAATTGAAGAAACCAAAAATCAAAACTTGAATCAAATTTAGTTGTGATCTTGATTTAGCTTCAACATCTGAATTATCACCATCATCATCATGTTCTTGATCCATATGTAAGTGTTCTTAGAATTGATTTATTCAAATTAGATTCATGGATGATTTGTGAGAATTAGATGTTAAAAACATGTTGTAACTATTTCATGATGATTATATGAAATTTTTAGTAGTATAAGACTGTTAGAAACTAATTTTTAGGCTTTTGGTGATTTTGATTTCGAGTTAAAGTTTGATCAGGTCGCAGGCTTGCTGGGACGAAGGGTTTACCCGGCGGGTATAACCCTTACCCGGCGGGTAGAGGTGTTTGGTTGGAAACCGGCGGGTAACAACCTTAGCCGGCGGGTAGTGGTGTTTGTTGAGTACCCGGCGGGTACTTGTCTTACCCGGCGGGTAGAGACCAATTCCAGCAACTTTGGGTTTTAAGTTTGAGTACTTATGAATTATAAATATAACTTGAATGTAATAGGTTATATTCCTGAATTTAGTATACTTATGTATGGGATAATGTGGTGACATAAGTATTAACTATTAGTCAAGTATTTGATTGTGATATTGTGTCAATACGATATATTATGTTATGAGACATTGTGATATGTTATGTGATTATAACATAGGCTTATTGTTGTTAATGAGTTACTAACTCATTGTTTATTTGATTGTATTCTCAGATGTGGAGAAGGCTCAGTAACATTAGACTTCTGAGCTTGCGGCTGAGGTAACGGTGAGTGGACTCGTTCTCTCAGTGTGATTTGGTTGTAACATAATTGGTTACAACAAGTGAACATAGTTGTTATTGTTGATTGTGATTGTTGACTGTTGATTGACGAAATACACGTGTAATAAGTGATGTGTTGCCTTTGAGCATTTGGTGATTCGGAGGTCAACTTGACTGGTTAGTTGGACTGGGTTGCTACAGGTTAGTCAATGTGAGATTTGTGATCATGTGTTGAGAATGGAACACATATTGACTAAAGGTAGCAAACAGTTATCGGTAATACCACTGTATTGGCCTGCAGTTGGTTGTAAGTGTCACTTGGTGCGTCTCCCGGGTCTGTGCGACGTCACAAGGACCACCGATCCTCTTGGTGATGTTGTGTCAGTGTCTATGTGATATTTGGTGATAATCAGTATTGTTATGCTGAATTGTATTGATAGTGACAGGTTGACTCACTTAGCTTTGTGCTAATCCCACCATTTACTCCTTGCAGGTTTTGAGATGATTGGACTAGACTGAAGAATGTTTGACTACCAAGTGTTACTCTGATATTGGATTTTATAAATCAGTATTGTTCGTGTTTTCATATAACACCCAGATTGATAAATTGTGTTTTAAATTTGTTGAACTTTTAAGTTTTGATTGATTAAAGTTTTAATTTGGACAGACGCTTCCGATATATTGCAATCTTATAATTATAATATGAGGGGTGTTATAAGTTGGTATCAGAATAGGTTTGGGTGAATTGGACACTGGTAAGTGTTCAATCCCAAATCTATTTTGTGTTAAGTCAAACATTCTAAAGTGTGGGATTAGTAGTGGTATGAGAAAGTGATTATATAAAGTGTACTAACCTATAACAAGATGCAAGGTTGTTGTTTTGATTGCAGAGACGGAGGAACATGAGTAATTGACTGGTATTCTCAATGGTTCCTCGATCTTCGTCGGCATAGTGTGACAGGTACTTTTCGATAAGCTTATTGAATTTAAATAAGCTTGAATTGATTAATTGTTGTGATGTGATTAGTGATAAAGTGATTGAGTCAGACTGATATGATTCCCTAGTAATGAATCAGTGATGAGTATTAATTGTTGTTATGATGATATAAGCATTAGATAAATCACTTAGTGATAAGAGTAGTCCTGACTGAATTTTGAATTGTGAAATATGTGTTAAGTTGTGTAGACACAGTGTTGATCAAGTTGTTAATAGAGAAACTGTTGAATCTGAATGTGTCTACTATGTAGAAATAAAATATAACTAGTTGTGTGATTTTCTGTGATAAATGCAAAGTGTGATTAGGACACCTTGCTAGAGAAGTTGCTGTTATGTGATAAACTGAATAGATATGACACCAGATAGTGAAATTAATGAGATGTGATATATCTCAGTTAATAAGTTGAGAGTCATTTTGTTGTCTAGATGGGAAAAAGTGTATAGTTGTATAATGTGTGCCTGGATTAGGCAAAGTTAGATCTGAATGTGATAGTATTAAACTTGGTAATAGTTATACTATAAAGTGATAAAGGTGATTAGATGTTAATGTGTGACAATGATTATAATTGTAGGTGAATTATGACTTATATAGTAAAAGTGATATACTAAAGTAGTAAGAAAATAAAAGTAGTTGACAAACCTTTATATATATGTGGAACAGGTTGTGAAAAGTATTTGCTAAATACTTGTTGTAAGTGGTATAACTAGGATGATTTTAATGAGAAATTAGTGTTTTAAGATTGTAATAGAACACTAATAGTGAAATTAGTTGTGTGTGATTTAAATAGTCAAAGAAGTGTGAACTAGTGAATGATTTAGAAATGTTAAATTAATAACAAATGTTATTAATAGGAGAATAGTTGTTATGTGACTAGAGGCATGAGGTGATGCCGAGTAATGTGATAAAGTACCTAGTACCTGGTGTTGTACTTTGTACTGATTGTTGATATTAAAAATATGTAGTTGATATTATTCGTGGAATTATGGGGCATTAGGGTTAAATTGATATTGTATCATATGTGAAAAGATGATAATAAATTTAAAAGTGATTAGCTGATATGGGAACAGCTGTAAAGAGAAATACTTAAAGTATATAGTGAATTGATTGTGTGAAATTACTTGCTCCTAGAAAATGGAGGGTTTTGGAGCAAATTGATTTAGTTGATATTATAATCAATTAAGTGTCATGGAATACGTGTTTAGAATTACACGTAGTATTATCGTGTCATTATTATTTGACAAATTGTTGCGTGCTGAAATTATGATGGTAGGTTGTGTTGAAACTGTGATGATAGGTTATCAGGTGTTTAGAGTTTTAGACAAGTTGAAATACTGAATGAATCAGTTGTGAAGTGAATATATATATATAAAAGTTGAAAATAATTGAAATAGGTGTGAATAAATACATACTAAAAGATGATTTAGTATATATATATCTGCGGTTAGGAGGTAAGTAGAGTGATTAAAATTGTTTTAAACAAAGGTTTAAGTAGTATGTGTATATATGAAAGAAAATCACATTGATGATTGATGATATGAAGTAACCTGAGAAGGAAATGTGAAGGACATAATCAAGCAATGCTTGATCACCGTTGTTACATTATGTTGTATCACATGAACTTGTTGAGGTTACCAAGTATCTAAGAAAGTGAATGTGATTGAGAGAGATACAATATGAAGTTGTGTTAAATTAATTAACTGTTGTTTGCATTGTAAAAGTTAATTAGTGGCAATGATAATAATTGGTAATTGAAATTTACAAATGTGTATGGTACTTGCAAATGTGTGAATTTGATAAAATGTGATTGTGTGACTAATGGGTGTGGATTTCCTATTAGTAAGTCATATAGTATCCTAACGAATTACTAGTATGTGTATGGCTTGTATTAAGCTGAGTTGAGTTACTGACTCTGTATGGTGATTGAGTCATTAAAACTAGTGAGAGCAGTGTTTTTAAGTTTATGATTAGGTTAAATTTAAAATTTGAGATAATTACCAGTTGAGGTATATATAGGTATGTGATTAGTGATAAGAGTAAATAACTTATATTGTGTGTTAAATAAGTTATGAGAATGTTATTGAATGGAAATTGACTAGAGAAAAGTGTAGTGGTTCCATTTTTGGTTGAGTGAGCCACTGTTGTCGAATGTAATTAAAAAAAAAAAAAAACTGGTTGATAAGTGGTAAATGGGTTGTTAACCCAAATGAGTTAAAAGAGTCGTCAAAGGTTATGAAACCTTGAGTAATTGTGTTAAATTATTTGGCATGTGAATAGTGTTGAATAAAATATTGAACTTTTGTTGTGAAATAAGAAGATATCTGTGAATGATATTGTTAAAGATAAAATTGTGTGTGTGCAATTTGTGTGCTGAAACTAGTTGGACTATTGTACTGATATGTAGTGATAATGTGATCTATATAAGATCGTTGATTGATCTAAGATAATTGCAGAACGATGTTGGGTGATCGTAATGCCTTATAATTGTGTTGATGTAATAGAGTGATAACATGAACCCTAAGGGGGAGAGAACTAAATAGATGATAATCATATTGAGGTGACTGTGATAATATAAAAATTAATGGTTAAATTGAGAAATTGGAAATGTTATACCATTAATTGAGGAAAGTGTATAAATATATATAAAATATATATAGTTGATAAAAAGTGATATGTTGTGAAAGTAATAGTTGAAATTTTGGAAATGATGATTATATTTCCATTTATTGTAGAAATGTATATTTTGCTGATAGAATAAATTGTGATTTAAGGTGAAATAAGTTAATGTAGAGGTCGGTTGAATGTAGGTACTCCGGTGTGACAGTACATGTGTTAATTTAACAATGTACTTCTTGATGATGTCTTACCTACTGTGTGTGACCTCTACTTTGCTTATTAAGGTGATATGAATCCAGATTACTTTTGAGTAAAGGATTTCATAGAGTTGAAGTGATAAGTGAATATTTGTTTAATTGTTGGTTATGAACTGAAATTAAATTTCAGTGTTGTTAAGTGTATTGTGTTATTAGGTGTATTGTGGTTTTATAACCACTAATGTTAGCTGTTGTTGGTTGTTGTTGTTCTAGTTGTTAGAAGATAAGTTGTCATAAGATTTTAGCATATTGCTAATTTCTGGTTAATATGGTTGTTAAAGATTTTTACACATTTCTAGTGCCTGGTTGTAAGTGATTAAGTGTTCAATTGTTAAAGTAATTGTGTAATTTAGACACATATCTGATTGATGATAGAGAATTCAGGTAAATGATTATTTTATAGAGATTGTTGGATGAATATACAATATATATACAGGGGTGAAAGATAGAAACATGTACATTGGGATATGTGCATGTTGAAAGAATTCAAATAAATAAATTATTATTATAAGTTGCTCAAGGGGAGCAAGGTACGTTATTAGTTTTGGTTGTAATTGATTTTGTGTCCACTTGTTAAAGTGATTGTGTGTTAATGATAAAGAATTCAGATATATGCTAGTTTCATAGAAAATATTGGATGAAAGCACAGTATATGTGCGTGGGAAAAGACATAAGCATGTCCATGGGGACAGGTGAATGTAGAAATAATTGAAACAAGATAAATATAGTATAAGTTGCTCTTGAGGATTAATGTATGATAAGATGTAGGTGAGTATGTTATATTAGACGAGCTGAGTGTAATTAGATTTCGAGGACGAAATCTTTTAAGGGGGAGAGATTTGTAACATCCGTAAATCGGACCTAGTTGTTTTTATATTATTTAAAGTGTTTGGGATTAATATTGTTTGAGTTATTTAAAAAATAACTAGGAAATAAGTTTCAGAACTTATTGTGGTTAGTAAAATATTAAGTGATTTAACTTAATAAAGATGACGGAACAAAAAAAGTTTGGACTCACAAATGGTTTTCGGGTTCCAGACAATAGGTTGAGATGGGGTATTAAATTATACCTGTATAATTGAAGGTCGGTTTTGGGAGCCGACCTATTTCCTTTTATTTGGTTTTCCTCCTTTCATTTTGAAACCAAAACATACAAAATTGAAGAAACCAAAAATCAAAACTTGAATCAAATTTAGTTGTGATCTTGTTTAGCTTCAACATCTGAATTATCACCATCATCATCATGTCCTTGATCCATATGTAAGTGTTCTTAGAATTGATTTATTCAAATTAGATTCATGGATGATTTGTGAGAATTAGATGTTAAAAACATGTTGTAACTATTTCATGATGATTATATGAAATTTTTAGTAGTATAAGACTGTTAAAAACTAAGTTTTAGGCTTTCGGTGATTTTGATTTCGAGTTAAAGTTTGATCAGGTCGCAGGCTTGCTGGGACGAAGGGTTTACCCGGCGGGTATAACCCTTACCCGACGGGTAAAGGTGTTTGGTTGGAAACCGGCGGGTAACAACCTTAGCCGGCGGGTAGTGGTGTTTGTTGAGTACCCGGCGGGTACTTGTCTTACCAGGCGGGTAGAGACCAATTCCAGCAACTTTGTGTTTTAAGTTTGAGTACTTATGAATTATAAATATAACTTGAATGCAATAGGTTATATTCCTGAATTTAGTATACTTATGTATGGGATAATGTGGTGACATAAGTATTAACTATTAGTCAAGTATTTGATTGTGATATTGTGTCAATACGATATATTATGTTATGAGACATTGTGATATGTTATGTGATTATAACATAGGCTTATTGTTGTTAATGAGTTACTAACTCATTGTTTATTTGATTGTATTCTCAGATGTGGAGAAGGCTCAGTAACATTAGACTTCTGAGCTTGCGGCTGAGGTAACGGTGAGTGGACTCGTTCTCTCAGTGTGATTTGGTTGTAACATAATTGGTTACAACAAGTGAACATAGTTGTTATTGTTGATTGTGATTGTTGACTGTTGATTGACGAAATACACGTGTAATAAGTGATGTGTTGCCTTTGAGCATTTGGTGATTCGGAGGTCAACTTGACTGGTTAGTTGGACTGGGTTGCTACAGGTTAGTCAATGTGAGATTTGTGATCATGTATTGAGAATGGAACACATATTGACTAAAGGTAGCAAACAGTTATCGGTAATACCACTGTATTGGCCTGCAGTTGGTTGTAAGTGTCACTTGGTGCGTCTACCGGGTCTGTACGACGTCACAAGGACCACCGATCCTCTTGGTGATGTTGTGTCAGTGTCTATGTGATATTTGGTGATAATCAGTATTGTTATGCTGAATTGTATTGATAGTGACAGGTTGACTCACTTAGCTTTGTGCTAATCCCACCATTTACTCTTTGCAGGTTTTGAGATGATTGGACTAGACTGAAGAATGTTTGACTACCAAGTGTTACTCTGATATTGGATTTTATAAATCAGTGTTGTTCGTGTTTTCATATAACACCCAGATTGATAAATTGTGTTTTAAATTTGTTGAACTTTTAAGTTTTGATTGATTAAAGTTTTAATTTGGACAGACGCTTCCGATATATTGCAATCTTATAATTATAATATGAGGGGTGTTATACTAAAGCTTGACCATTAACTTATTGATAGCTTCTCGGCATTTTATTTTGTAGGTGGAAGTTGTTAGATTTTGTTATGCTCAAGTGCAGCAGAGTATAATTCTTTGAATTTGAAAACCTCGATACCGTTGTCTCACGTTGATCAAGAGCAAGAACCAGAGCTGCAAATGTACATATTTCATAGAGGTACTAACTTCTAAGCATAATATGGAGTAATAGTGTAGTTTTGGTGAATATTTAATAAACTAAATACTTTTAAATAGATAGATAATTGTGTCACGGTTCAACCTAAATTAAAAATGATTTGTTTTGATCCTTAACCTGCCCCGCCCTGTCCTGCCCCGCCATGCCCTAACCTATCTTGTGCCACCTCCACTTTGCAATATGAAATGGCAGGAGGCTTATGACATATTTGGTGATGTGTTGGTGATGTGTATGAGCTCTTAAGGCAACACAAATTAGGGTTGGAAAGGATTAACATGTATGATGAAGTTGGCAAATGGAGGGAAAAGAGGCTAGAAGATGAATTTGAACTGATTATTCTTTTTTAGAAGTACGACAATCGTATTCAGGAGATAGATATTCAAGAGAGAGAGAATGCGGGTCATGATCTGAAACTTAAATTTGATTGTGTTTTTTTTTCCTACTATGGACTATAGTACCGTAAGTGAATGTGATTATCTCCGGTTATTCGACTATAGGGCATATTTATAGTGAAATTATTTATTAACAATTTAGAGTATACATACTGATTTTGCTTAAATATGTTTTAGGTGATCAGAACAGAATTTGGAGTTGTGACTGTTCTGATATTCTTACTGCAAGCTATGACCCAGAAAAGTCCAACATGAGATTTCAGGAGTTGCATACCGGGCAAGTCTGAAGTTGCACCAGAGTATGAAACACTATACATTTATGAATGCTTGATCTACTTTTTATGGTTAACATGGGAAATCACTAATCAGAAACGAACTTAAATGGGCACTTGATGGACGTTGAAGTAGGCCTTCTTTATACTGTTCATTAGGTCGGTTTACGCGCCAACATTTTTTGTTCATATATAAACGCTTATAAACTGATTAATGCATACATTTTGATTATGAGTAAAAAGGTTCTATGTATTAAACTTAAAGTGATGGCGATTAACATTGTGCAAGTTCACTTTTCATGAAGATTTTCGCAACAGAAACTCAATCTTAACGCTCAATCATTTGATATGTTGAAGGTTAGTTCTGAAATTGAGTGACAATTATGAAATATAGCTAAGCATCATTTATATATTTATTGTTGTCAGTTTTGGTTTTGGTGTTTTGTGTCGCCATATGTACATATATTGTATATTATCTTTTAATTGTTTGACTTTCAATAGTTAGTGCTTTCCATTCTAATTTATCTCTATATCATATTCTTATTACATTTATGTTTCTTATTAAAGGGTTAGACCTATTGAGATCTAATTTAGAATGGTAGTATGCAGTCACATGTAGACAGAGATTAGTTCAGGGAGACGACTATTTGTGTTTCGAACTGGTAAATGTCTTTCTAACCGATAACATACTTTGAAAGTCCTACCTGAATGTTTAGCTTGGTTGTTATTCAATGTATCGTTTTTTCTCCGTTCCCCAGTTTGCGCTAGCATATTCATACAAATTTTATTGAGCCCATTAGATAAAAATAATAAATTACTTAAACAATTTAACAAACCTTATAGAGCAAGATGGGTGTTTTAATGATTGCAATGGTGGAATTTTGAAAAAAGCTTAATAATTTTCTTGTATTTGAGGTAGCACCGAAATAGAAAATAAGGATCATAGTGAGGTCAAACGAGGTGACTTTATTCAATAACTTCTGTAAGCAAATCATGGATGTAGGTGAGTATTTTGGTAGTTGTATTTATGTGGATTGGCCAATGCTATATAGGTGGGAGCAAGTGTTATGTAGAGATAAATATATATTTAATCATTCATAGTCTAGATCATAACTTTGTACAATTTCATTTATCATTACTCATTCGTAACTATTTTATATGGAATCAAAACATCATTTAATTAATTTTTTTTTAACAAAGACAAATACCAAAGTCTGCGTTGCTGCGGGTCCTTCACCTAATAAATTATAGAAATCAAATTAACTTTTTAGCATTTTTATTGGAAAATGATAACAACCCTCGATTAGAATTTAGAATAGACATTAATATTTGTACTTATATCATAATAAACTTGACCCCATGAATTTTCATTGATCTCCATAAATATCAACTGAAGTACAACTAACTTATACACGTTATTTATTAAAAAGGAAAAATTTTACTCCCTCCGTCTCATCACAAATGTCCACATTACTAAAGCATTACCCGCACTGCCTATTAATTAAATTTCATAAGTTAATAACATAAATGTACCTGTTTTTAAATGCCTTTTGCTTAATTAACCCAAAGCCATGTTAACCTCTTGAAGATCATCGATTGACGTCCCAATTTAATTGTTCAAGTTTTCATTTGATGTGTTCCATAAATAATGTTCGTCAGAAAGTGTTTTAGTGGGTATGTATGAAATCTTATTGGTTGATACTTGACACTACCTTATGTGCATTTTTATAGTGGACAATCAAATTGAAACCGAGGGAATGATATTAATTTGTTACAAATTTTCTTCTTTAAGGATCCTCTTTTAGAATCATCTCGGAATCCATTAGATTGTAACAACCATCTATTTCTATCAACATGCTTCTAAATGTAATTGTTAGTTTCGGGTCATGTCACCTTAGAATCTGAAAAAAATTAGACAATTAAAAAGCTTTCTGATAGAGATTGATCGATCACATGAACTACTTACTTAGTTTAGGATTTAGATTTAAAAAATGAAAGATAAACCTAATTCGACAAGACGACAACCATCTTTAACTTTACCACAATCAACTACATTTGAAAGTTGCAGTACGTATGTACGTGTTACAACTTTGAAATTAGTAATTTTGAAAATTTAAAAACCTACAATTATCAATTAAACCACTATAAGTATTTGTATACTTTTACTCTGTTAAAGTTACATGATCAACTTCACCTGTTCACCATATATACTACCATGATCTATATATAATCCCGTATTACTTGATAGGGGCGGATCTATAGCCAAGCAAGGGTATGCACTTGCATACCCTAAAATCCTAACTCTTAGTGTAAAGAAATTTTTTTTTTGAAGTTGTTTTTAATAAGAATGCATAAAGTGCATACCCTTAAAAATAGGGTGAATACCCTGTTAAAATTAGAAGCAAGAGTCATCCAGTTTGTGCTCTTAATAAAAAAACAAAGCTTAATTTTATGCTAAAGATGGATGACAGTTTCAGGGGTGTCTCGGGAGAAGACGATCCCTTTTTTAATTATTTTTATTATGTTTTTCGTTATTAACCCTATATTTATTGTAAAAGTCCCTTTTAACCTTTTATTTTAAAACTTATCATTTTAACCCCAATTTTAAAAATATATTGCTTGTGGTATCACTATATGAAAAGACCAAAACAATATGAATGTTTACCATCTGTTATGATAATTGGCAAACTATCGTAAGGTTTATTTTATACTAGTATATAGTATATATAAAATAAATTTTGTAAATTGAGATGGAAATTCTACCCTAATATACCTTCAACAAGAGCCCAACTCTAAAATATATACATTAAAAAATAGGAATCTAGTAGAAAACTTGAAGGCGAAAAAACCCGACCCAAAAAAAAAAATCCGAATCGGAAATCGATTTTTTCGGACAACTCAACTGCATATGCATACCCTACCCTGAATTCCTAGATCCGCCACCGATTACTTCATTTCACTCCATTTGGCATATACATTTATGCCACCTTTGTTTATTTATAGCTAACCCACTGCACCACAATGTTGTCTTCTAATCTGACACCCATTTATCACTTTACAAAAATGCTTGTTTTATTATCATGTCTATTTGCATTCTCTTCAAAACTTAGTACTCCGGCAGCATCGCCCATAAAGATTGGTAATGGCTACCGGTTGGTGTCACTTCAAAACTCGTCGGACGGTGGTCTCATCGGTCACCTTAAAGTCAACCAGAAAAACAACATTTATGGACCTGATATCCCTCTGTTGCAGTTGTACATCAAGTAAGCTTCATCTCATTCATTTAACTTACGTTCCCTTGTTTCTAGTTTTTCAAATTCACCTCCTCTAGAATTAAATACTACACTTAATTCTAGTCCTTAATGAATCGAAAAGCTTTTGATTTAAAATAGACCGTGCATGTACGCTCGATTGATGCTTGACATTGTCGAAACTACGGATCAAGAATGGCCAATGATAAATGCAAAAAATGTTTTTATTCATACACCAACTTATATGCATATAAATGCAGTACTGTACAATACTGTAAATCTGTAATGCATATATTTGTTGTATGCATCAAAAAGTGTGTTGTATATATCAACACCCATCAAGAATACGATGATTCATGTTTGCTTTTGAGGAATATTTCAAAACTCTGTTACAAGAAAATATCTATGAAATACATCTGTTAAGAATTACGATATTTTCATGTTAAAATCAATTTGAGAGGTGATGTTCTTAGAAATATTTAAAAATGTAGGACATTTAATTATTAGACCGATTTAGCTAGACATGCATACACAGAGTACATTATTTATAAGGCTATATAAATAAAAAGGGTCACTATATAAGTTCCTAATTTCATTTTTCAGGCAGGAAACCAACGAGCGTTTAAGGGTCCAGATAAGCGATGCACAACAACAACGATGGGAAGTTCCGTACGATCTCATACCAAGAGACGAACCACCAACACCATCACAACCACCACTGCAAACCACGGAGTTCTCCAACGGCGAACTAACATTCAGCTACACCAACAACCCATTCTCATTCGCAATCAACCGTAAATCAACTTGTGACACACTCTTTAACACAACTTCATTAGTATTCAAAGACCAATACTTACAAATCTCAACTACATTACCAAAAACTGCGTCGTTGTATGGACTAGGAGAACACACACAGCCACAGGGGATTAGAATGTATCCTAAAAACGATCCGTACACATTATGGACAACCGATCAATCCCCGATTAATTTGAATGTTGATCTTTATGGGTCGCACCCGTTTTATATGGATTTAAGAAATGTGAATGGGCGAGGATACGCACATGGTGTTTTATTGCTGAATAGTAACGGGATGGATGTGTTTTATGAACGAAGGTCGTTGACATATAAAGTCATTGGGGGTATTTTCGACTTTTACTTCTTTTCCGGTCCCACGCCGTTAGCAGTCGTGGATCAGTATACGCAGCTTATTGGTCGGCCCGCGCCTATGCCATACTGGTCCCTCGGTTAGTCCAAAACACTTTGCTTATGGTGTCTAAAAAACACTACTTATGATTTATCCTTAGAATATGTTAAAGAATAAAAACTAAGAAGTTTCATTTTTTATATTTGTTTACAGGATTTCATCAATGTAAATGGGGTTATTACAATCTTTCAGTGTTGGAAGATGTCGTAGAGAATTACAAGAAGGCTCAAATCCCTCTAGAAGTTATTTGGAACGATGCTGACTACATGGATGAACACAAAGACTTCACTCTCAACCCAAAAGCTTACCCTCAGCCAAAACTCTATGAATTTTTGCAAAAAATACACGCTCGTGGTATGAAGTACATTGTGATTATTGACCCTGGGATAAGCGTTAATACGTCTTACGGGACTTACCAACGAGGCCTAGCGAAAGATGTTTTTATAAAGTATGAGGGTAAGCCTTATTTGGGGCAAGTTTGGCCTGGGGTTGTTAACTTCCCAGATTTCTTAAACCCCGCAACGGTTGATTGGTGGGGTGATGAAATTCGTAGGTTTCATGAACTCGTCCCAGTTGATGGGCTATGGATTGATATGAATGAGATTGCAAGTTTCTGTTCGGGATTGTGCACGCTTCCTCAAGGGAAGTGCCCAAGTGGAAGTAACCCGGGTGTGGTATGTTGTTTGGATTGCACGAATTTAACCAACACAAAATGGGATAATCCTCCTTATAAGATCAATGCATCGGGGAATCATGTGCCGATTGGGTACAAGACTATAGCTACGAGTGCAGTTCATTATAATGGGGTTCGAGAGTATGATGCTCATAGCTTATACGGGTTCTCTGAAGCTATTGCAACTTATAAGGCGCTTCGGGCGCTTGAAGGAAAGCGCCCGTTTATTTTGTCAAGGTCCACTTTTGTTGGATCAGGTCGTTACGCAGCCCATTGGACAGGTGACAACCAAGCATCGTGGAATGATATAAAGTATTCAATATACACCATGTTGAATTTTGGGCTTTTTGGTATTCCGATGGTGGGGTCAGATATTTGCGGGTTTTTTGGACAACCAAGTGAAGAACTATGCAGCCGTTGGATCGAGTTGGGTGCATTTTATCCGTTTTCTAGAGACCACGCGGACTACTATACTCCAAGACACGAGCTTTACCAATGGGAAACCGTAGCAATATCTGCTCGTAATGCTTTAGGTATGCGGTACAAGCTACTGCCTTACTTGTACACGCTAACTTATGAGGCACATACCACGGGTGCACCCATTGCGCGTCCCCTGATTTTCTCATTCCCAAACATCCCAAAATTATACGGACTCAGCACACAATTTTTACTTGGTGAGAGCCTAATGGTTTCACCTGTTATTGACTCGGGAAAAACCAACGTGTCAGCCGTGTTCCCTCCTGGAACATGGTACAATTTGTTTGACCCGAGTCAAGCAATCATTACAAAAAGAACCCAAACTTTCACTTTGGATGCTCCTTTGCACGTGATCAATGTCCATTTATATCAAAACACAATTCTCCCAATGCAAAAGGGAGGATTGATAACAAAAGAAGCAAGAATGACACCATTTACTCTATTAGTAACTTTCCCAATGGGGGCCACGGATGCGGAAGCAAAAGGAAAGCTTTACCTCGACGATGACGATCTTCCCGAGATGAAGCTTGGAAATGGTCAGTCAACTTATGTTGACTTTACCGCGACTGTATCTAAACAATTGGTCAAAGTTTGGTCAAATGTTGAGGAGAGTAATTTTGCACTTGAACAAGGTTGGGTTATAGAGAAAGTTACTATTTTGGGTTCAAGCGGGGTTGGAGGATTGTTTGCAGTCGTGGTTAAGGATGATTCGGACATTTTGGATGCTACGAAGGTGAAGCTGGTCGAAACTGAACATAACTATTTAGGTATATCGAAAGATGAAGGTAATGAGATTAAGAGTGTGATGGTGGAGGTTGAAGAGTTGAGTATACCAATTGGTACAAAATTTACAATGTCTTGGAGAACAAAAAATTAGTTCAAACATTTAACTATGTTAAAAATTCATTATTTACCAAATTCAAAGTTGCAATTGTCTTGCATTTATTTAGATATCAAAGATTTACTATGTACAAGACTACAAGCTATTAATATATCTATCATATATATAGTCAAGATAGTTGTGACTACAACAACTTTATGTTACAAATCAAACATGGGTTCCTAGCTCAATCTCATGATCTTGTTTATCACCTCTATGAACCTGAAGTGGTTTGAAAGTATAAAACTTTGCACAAAACAAGTAATACACTAGATTAACAACCTGCAACAATGTGATCATCCAATAAAAATACTCCAACCTTCCCTTATTCAAATTATCATCAGGCAACCAATTTGACCCATCTGACCCTTGACTAAACTTGTGCACCAATGTCACCAAAAGGGTACTCATGTAATTTCCAGCCGAAATCGCCATCCAAAACAACGCAGCCGCTGTACTCCTCATACTTTCAGGAGCTTGATCATACAAAAACTCAAGATGCCCAATTGCCATAAAAGCTTCAGCCACCCCATGAAGGCTATATTGAGGCACTAACCAATACACCATTATGGGAATCGTTTCGTGAGGCTTGTCGATTAAACCATGGTCGAAGGCAACTTTTTTGCGCTTTATTTCCATAAAACCGGCTATTAATGTAGCTAAGATTGATATAGTAAAGCCAATGGCCATTCTACTAAGAAAAGAAACTCCCCTTTCTACCCCTGTGAATCTACGCATGATGGGCACAAAAACACGATCATAAAAGACGATTGTGGCTAGCATGGAAGTTAAGGTGAAAACGGACATGGAGCCCGCGGGGATCTGGAATGATTTGGTAAGGTGTCTGTTCATGGTTTTGGCTTGTTGAAGCGAGAAAGTGTTTTGTTGAACATAGGCTGTGAATAGCAGAATACCAGATGCCCAAATTGGACCCATTCTTAGAAGTGATTTTAGTTCTTCAACTCTATGGACTGTGTTTAATCTCCATAAATTTGGTTTTGATTTTGATTTTTCATAGTCTTGTTCAGTCACAATGGCTGCTTTGTCCAAGAACCTGCAATTACAGCTCAATTACCATGTAATATATTTTACAAGTGCAATTAACACTACAATAAGTAATTGTGATGTTAGACCATAATATATGCAATTTGTTTGTTAGTTGTTTTTTGTATTTCTGACAAGCTTCATTACACTTATTTTCTTTACACATAAAAAACACCGTTTTTACTAGGCCCGTTTCATGGGCCCAATGAAGCATAATAGCATGACCCGTTTGATTTGTAAATCCAAACTTAAGTTTACCAGATTCAAAATTTTATGGATTAAACGGGTCAAACTGAACCATATACTTTGGATAAAAGAGGATAAAGACTTACTTCATTTGTTTGGTATGCGTTAGTCTTCCAGCAACAGAAATAGAAGCATCAAGCTCTTCATTCTCATAAAGCATCATAGCATCCGAAACCATGGGCAAGTTTCTCTTCTTATAAGCCGACACACACACTTGCACTAACCTTGTAAATGGGCTACCAGACGGGTCCATATTCCGGTACAAAGGTAGCCCGAATACAAATGCAATAATTGAAATAGCCATAGCTATCGACGGGATCCCAAGACCCCACCCCCACCCAATATTATCTTGAATATACACAATTACTGTCACAGCCACAAGCATAGATACTCCCATGCAAAAATAATACCAATTGAAAAACTTCCATGTGCTAGCCTTTTGTTTTTCGTCGGTTTCATCAAATTGGTCCGCCCCAAATGCCACCACACAGGGTCGGATCCCACCTGACCCGATTGCTGTTAGCAAAAGGGATATGTATAGGATTGCTAGTTGACCCGAATTGGCTTCTTGACATACTTGTCCATTTTGGCATGGTGGAGGTCTTAACTTTGGCAATATTGCTGATAGTGTTAATGATATCATACCCTAGAAATATTAATAAAAGGTTACAAGTTTATAACGTACTGGAGAAACATTTCTCGTAAATATATATAGCATACATTATAAAATTCAGGTTGTACTTACTATTTGATAAATAATGGAAGCAACTGTGATGGTCCAAAACCGGCCTGCGAAAGAATCAGCTATAAAGGCCCCGAATAAAGGGGTCAAGCTCGCGGTGCCACCAAAGTTGGTTAGTGTGTTGGCGGCTTGAGTTATCGGCATATGAATTTGTTGTGTTAAGTAGCTAATCATATTTGTTTGAAATCCAACCACAGCCAGTTTCTCACATACCTCATTTGCTGCATAAAAATCAAACAGTTAAGATTCAAGAATCGCGATTTCTTTGAATAAGGAGTTGTAAGAAAAGAAGAAAGAGTTTGTACCAAAAATAAAAGGCATGGTGATGATTCCACCTTTAGCCCTTTTTCCATCATGGGTTTTGTGTTTTATATTAATATCTTCCATTTTTGTGTAGTTATGGTGCTTCTAAAATGCACAATATATAGGGAGGAATGGTGTGCATAAGTTAACGTTATCTTTTTGGCATTATTTAGCCCAACTTTATCACTACAAATCATAGGAACCACCGAGTTCGTGTGAATGAATGGCAAACTTGCAAATAATCTTTTTGAATTTGATGATTGTTTGGTTATTAATTTAAACAAGTTGTTCACAACCCGCGTGTTGCGGTGGAGCGGAAAAAAATTATAATTTTAGGTGAATATATGATACGCGTGTGCTATATATAAAAAATAGCATATCAAAATATATATACTTAAATACCAATTATTGTACGTGGATCTTACAGTTTATTACGATAACGTTAACACCAATCTTATATTGAAGTAATTACTCTTTATTTACGATAACATATACATGTCATTTGTGATTTATATCAATAACCGTGTGCAAAACTAAATAAAACATGCGTTACATTAAAATAAGGAAGGATGGTTTATTTTCAAGTTCGAAGTTAAAAAAAAATAGCTATATTTTTCAGAATGACCATAAGAGCACACGGAGTGGTGACGGCCTAAACACAGTGTTCTGAGTGAGAATTTTGTGGTGAGGATTTCGTGGAGTGGTAATAGTGTTCTGGACAGTGTTCTGGAATTTAATTTTTTTTTTTATTCAACTTGATTGTTACCGAAAAAACAAAAAAAATTAATTAAATAATGAAGATTTCGTTCGAAACAGCATCGGGGAGAAGATTTTGACGCCTGAACGCCGTCCAGAACGCCGTCACGAAGTGGCAGAACGCCGTTTTACGGCGTTCTCGACGAAGAATTTTGACAAAAACGTTGCCACTCTGTGTGCTCTAATGCATCTATTTTGATGTAGTATGTCATCTCTTCTATTATGTTGAAAACTCATTCAGAATTTATTATATGAATATTTATATTTTAATAGGCTTTATGTTATATTATTGAAATAAAGCTACAACCTTTTATATAAAATTTGTTATACACATACTTGTACAATATATAATTTTCTTTAACGATATCTTCAAACATTAATACTTAGAGATTACAGTGTTTTTCTAGCTTCATTGACTAACTTATTAACTTTAAAATCATATTTTCAAATACAATACATTAAATCTTTAATCATTTTTCTATGTGCGTCGTACAATTTATCACTTTATAAATAAACCAATTTGTAATTGATACCATATCTTCCAACGTGAAATATTGACACACGTAAGAAATCACTCTAAAAATCAAGTTAATATTAATCACTCTCTAAAAATCAAGTTAATATTAATCACTCTCTAAAGGTGAGGTGCTAGTCTCGACTGATACTAAAAATAAATCTTACTATAAAAGATAGTGACAAAGTACTGAGTAATTTTTATTGAACTTTTAAAATATTTTAACCATTGAAAGAGAAAACTTTATAAGAAATTATAATTATATATGAAAAAACAAAACCCAATAGGCCAATAATAATAATAATAATAATAATAATAATAATAATAATAATAAATATATTTACTATTGACGGAATAGTTATATATACTCTAATCAATATAGAGGTTTCTGATTATATATATATGACTTTGTAAAAAAAATAGAAAAAGAAAAAAAGAAAAAGAAAAAATTTCTTCTACATTTTATATAATAGTACTCTTGCATTTAGCTCCTGCTAAATGAATGATGTATATTGCTACTAGCACGTAGGTTTCAAACTTTCAATATATCTAAGTTAATTATAAGAAATGTTGCTTGTTTTCTTATATCAAAGTTATTATATTACAAGTATTCACTATTTTATCTTTTTTCCTCAATAATATATTGTATTATATATAATATAATAGTGCTTCTTTAATAGCGCATACACAGTCATTAATGAATGCTCAAATTTAGAACATGAGGAGGATAAGATAATATGATTATGAAATTGTGATCCATGATATATTTGACTACACATATCACTAACACTGTATTAGTTGATAATATGGTGGAAAAGAAAGAATTGGAAGGAACCGAAGTGAAATTGTATTCTTAAGTTATTTTATAAAAGGATATATGAATGAAGTGAAAAGAAGTGGAGTAGGAGCTCCTTATACATTTTTCTTCTGATACGTCCTTCCATTTTTGAGATGAGGAGAAACGAACTTTTCCATCTATTTCCTTCCTACTAAAGAACACAAATATATATTTTATCTTCATTCCCCTACTCTTCTTTTCTAAAAAGTTTCAACATGTGGTGAAATGTGTAGTTTCATTGAGTTAGTATTAGGCGTCTTCTTTTTCGTGAAATATTCTTCTCGGGGTGTTGTTTTTGCGGTTCATTTTGTTTCTAGTTTGTGTTTAGGGTGTTCCTTTTTTCTTTTTGCTGCTCTCTGACTTAGAGAGTTATTATTTTTTTTCCGTTTTTCCCTCTTTTTGGTTTCTAATAAAATTCCGCTAAAAAGATCCAATATATACGAATTATGAGAAAGTTTATAAGTTCGTCAATCTATCATATGTATCTCTTTCACGGGTGATTTTTTTTTTCTTCGTTCTTTAGTCAAAATTACTATTATCAAAATTTGAAAATAAAACTTAAAAAGGCTCATACTGCATCGGAAAACAGTAACAATAAATATAAATATTATATGATTATATGAAACAATAATAAAATAGTAGAAAATACCATAATTGTTACATATTGAACCATAGAAATTCTGGTCGATAAATGTCATAATATCTTGGGAAGTAATGAGTGGTAAACGATTAATACATAACAAGTGGTTGAGCAGTTAAGGGGATTCGTGACCCTCATTCGGTCCCTTTTGTCTTCACCATATATATTATTAAAACTAAAATTTCAATTAATTCGAAGATTATTAGAACAGAAATCCGAATCACCAATGAACACCTAGAATACCTTCCACCAAACGCACCCACCATCATTAACACCATCATTAATTAAAAATGTCATTTTCTTCATAATGCGAACCTTCTTCAATGATTGACGTATCAAATCAATCAAATTAGTTTTGTAAAAGAAAAAGACTTTTCCACATCGTTCACATGCGCCAAGATATATATATAGTACTATATATATTTCGTTTTCCCGTGTATCTATTTTTACATTTTTTTTTTTAAGATTTCAAGCTTATTATAATTAGCATCGACCTAAAAACGTTCACGTATATATAGGGTAGAGGGACCCTTTTTAGTCAAATTTGGTTATACTGATGTTAATATTTACAATAAATAATACTCCGTAATAATGTTTATATAGTAACGACGATGATATATATATATATATATATATATATTGAAAGGATCCAGGGGGAAGTGGAGATCTAGAGGGAAGGGGGGAAGTGAGTTTTGCACAATCAGATCTACTTAATATGCATTGTGATGAATATTAACAATAAATATTTTTCTAATAATGTGAAGTTTTAATATGCATCGTGATGCATATTAGTTAATATTCATCATAGTGAATATTAACAATTTTTTAAATAAATATTTATCAACTACTCTTATGATTGAAAAGTGATATTCATTCGTTGAAATATTCTTTGTAGCATCGATTTTGATTACAATTTACCAGTAAAAATAATTTTTTGTTGACGTTTTGATTGATAATTGTAATATGCTTGTTGATGAATATTAAACGCTTTCCCCTTCCCTCAAAAAATTGATTCCCTCTTGATCCCTCCCCTATATATATATATATATATATATATAGATTTGTGGAAAATGACATTTAGACTTTATTACTTGAATTTGTAGACATAAATCACTCTACAAAAAATATATGTTAGTGAATTGAAATAAAGAATCGGTTATATAAATTGTTCCACAAGAAATGAGATATTATAGCACAAAAATGTTGGTCATTTTTTTTTTTTTTCAGTATTATCGTTACATTACGCGAATATCATACCAGTGTAAATGATAAAGAGGTTAGACAGGATTATAAAGTTTATCTAGTCAACAAACAAGTGTCTAGAAAGTGGCTGCTTGATTACGAAAACAAACTTTTGATCCACCGCATAAAGAAGTAAAGTGGTAGTCAAATCTTTCATTTAATGGTGTGAACAAGTTGTGATCAATGTGTTTTGGTCCATGGACCATTTACAAAATTAAATTGACTGCATCCTGCCTACCGGCCGTTATCGATCTCCACTAATGCCCGCACAGTCGCACATTAGCTAATAGCTATATACATGTTTGTTTGTGTTTGTCTAGATATATAGGGTCTCGTACGCGCAAATGTAACAAACTATAGTCTGACATTCATAGTATGTAACAAATTACTCGGGCTTCCATTATATGTAACGAACTTGTAATTTCTTTACATTGTATGTAATTTATGGTACTTTTTCCACGTGTCGACTTTATACGTTGCCACGTGGTGTCCTTTAGAACCGTTAATATGACGAAAATACATACAATGTAAATAAATTACAAGTTTGTTACATACAATGTAACTTTCAATAGTTCGTTAGATACTACGAATGTCAGACTATAGTTTGTTACATTTGTGTGGATTAAACCCATATATATATATATATATATATATATATATATATATATATATATATATATATATAATGTAGTAACAAAAAGGTGGGCTAACACTAAAGACTAGTGGTGGTCCTTGGCATGTGGATCTTGATCGAGCCACCTGTTGCTCACACATTCGCACCACCGCAACCACACAAAACACTAGGGCTGAGCAAAAAACCGAATTAACCAAATCATAACCGTATTAACCTTAAAAACCGAACCGAATTAACCAAACCGAATATATAACCGTAGATTTGGTTAACGTTTTTGGATTAACCAGAGTTTGCGGTTCGGTTATGAAAGTACAGGATATCCACCGCGGTTTTAACCGCACCGCACACTTTTACACATTAAAAATATTATATTTATATTTATATTTGAATATACTAATAAATAAATATATTATAAATTGATTTGCAAATAATAAAATTATCTTTCATAACAGATTTTATTAAGGAAATGAAACGTCAATCACTAATTCTAAAGGGAAAGACACTTGAATTGATGACTCTTGGATGGATGAAGATTCAATTTTGACGAGTATTACTTTAAAAACTGTACAAAACTCTACATGAGATTCTGCTTATTTTTCTAGTTTACTTATGGTTTTATGCATGAAATTGCTATGTAAAAACTGGATGATGTATGCTATTGTTTTTTGCTATCGAACAATATTGAATATGTTATGTTTAAGGTTTCAAAACTGCACTAAATTTGCTACCTCTAAGGTTGTAAAACTATGTTGATCTACTTCTATTTTAAGCTAAGAATCCGAGAAGAAAACTCTCTTATATTTAAATGTTTATGTGCAATGTATTATGCACAAACCCATTATAAAAACTATTTTTTGGCCGTAAACGGTTAACCGAATTAACCGCTTTATACCTAGACATTAACCAAATTAATCGAATTAACCAATCCGTTTATTAACCGAACCGAACGGTTAAAATTGTTGATTAACCAAAGTTTTGGTTACGGGGGAGGTTTTCATCCTTATCCGCACCTAACCGCCCCATGCTCACCTCTACAAAACACTATCCAAGTCTAATTCTATTACCGACTTAGTGCTTCTATATAAACATACCCTAGTTATGATATTTAGGCATAAAATATCAAACTAAAAATGGGTCTAACCATATCATTATTTAACACATGTAATGCATACTCTCTTTCGTTATGCTATCCAATAGATTTTTGGTGTGGACCAAGTCTTTCCTTAGGCCTATCATTAGGTCCATTTATTAATGACGAGAAATATGTCACAACACTAAATACAAAAGTGGAATTAAATGTTCATTGGATAACACTTTTCCGATCCGATCCATACGAACTATGAGGATACAAACAAATAGGGTAACCTAATTGCAACTCAAATCAGCCCCTAAATCGGCAAAATAAAGATAACCAAGCACACACAAAAACAAAAGGCTTTTTACGTGAAAAACCTCTCAAGATGAGAGTAAAAACTACGAGACCCTTATGCCATTTTGAATTCGCTAATACCAACAAGAGAGCAATACGACAGGTCTTCTCTAGATGCACTAATGGAAAACAATAATCATCATAGTTTGAAAAGTATAACGTCAACAAGTATGGAATTATTTTAAAGAAAAATGATTAATCATATCACCAAAAAAAACGGCCTTATGTTGCAGCTGCAATAACTTAAGCTTCTGACCTCCAGAAACAATTCCAACTGTCCACAACATTGGACGATATGTCAGGAATACGCTGTCCAAAATTGGTGACGAACTCACCTTCAATCTCCGGAGATCGACAGTTTGTGGGAATGTGACAAAGTCTATCTTTTTTTTATTCTCGTGTAAAAATAGCTGCACTCTTTCACACTAAGATGCCCTAAGATACAAGACTAAATGAGTCTTGTATTAAGCCTAATTGTTTGGCTTTAAGTCTTTTTCATATTCAAAAACTTAATTAAAACTCAATTGTTGAGGCCTATTTATCATTTTTCGGTTCTAACTCAATTATAAAGTAAATCGTGCTAACATGATAGAGTACATGAGGCTGGAAATTGAATTGGGTGGTAATTCAGGTTGATAGGTCGAAAGTACTCAACTCGAATCCGACCTGATTACATAAATATGTTGAGTATTTTAACCATTACACAACCCGAGTAATCCATTTGAAAATCAAATAAATAGGTTACTGAGTCAATTTTGTTAGGGATTTGCAGCGACAACATCCAACTAACAACAACTAGTTGCTAGCAAAAATCAAACCCAAACAACGCTTGTGTAAACGCGTTACACCCACACACAATAAACGGATAGACAAATCGCTCACCAAGCAATTAAACAATGCAAACAAGATAATAAACACGCACAATACTAACACAAGGATTTAACGTGATTATGTCCAATCTCCAACTTGAAGATTGGTTTAGTTCACGGGACCAAACCAGAGAGTTTTCTATATAATTTTCGTACCAAAGGGTTACAACAACATAGGGTTTGCTTAAATAGGGAATACAAACTTGCTGAACAAGAAAAACTGCCTTTTCTGCTGACACAGGATCGAGTCGCGATCTACCCAAATAGTGTCGCGATCCTTCCATAATCGAGGCGCGATCCTCAAACAATCGAGTCGCGATCCATAACAAATAGAGTCTCTATTTGGTACAATCGAGTCTCTATCTCAACAACAAATCTAATATGTTTTCTTTCGTTAAGCTTCACCATTCCCAACAAATTTCGGGATAACAAATCAAATGGGTTAGTTTCTGATTAAATGTGTTAGTTTGTGAAAACAGTGTAATAACTTGTTCTTGTTGTCATCGTAATGATATTGAGATCACAAGTTTGATTTGGATGTGAAATATCTAATATGCAAATGACTTGTATAATTGTGTGATATTATAAGTATTCAATCTAAAAAAGCAAAGATATATTGTATAAAATATTTATTAATTAAATATCTCAAAATGCCAAACAGAAGGGAAACAAAAGAAATATAATCGATGAGACGATGACTCTCAACAAACATACGATAAATTTATTGCTAAACTTGCAAATATAACTTAACTAACAACAGGGGCGGTAGCAGGCTGTAGGCACTGTGGGCCAATGCCTACACAAGGGTTTCAGTAATTTTCACTATATATATATATATATGAAGTTGGAAAAAATTGATAAATGCCCCCATAGATCAATGGTTAGTCCCCTTTGTCCTCTACTAATCGGTCACAGGTTCTACTCCACCTTCTTCCTTTCAATTTTTCCATCATTTATTTTATTTTATTCTTTCCTCTTATGTTACTTTCCTACATTTGTTTTCTGTATAATTCCATCTTATTTGACTCTCCTTTTCCTTGGGTATCTTTCTTCATCTATAATTTTAGCTAGTTATAAGAAATTGCTACCACTAAAAGAACAACCATTGAATTCTATATTTTTATAGGTTATGGTTTTTCTTCATAATATAAGTATATAAAGAAGATATCTAAATTTAATCATACAAAAATGTATTATAGATCACGAATAAAAAAACGAGAAGCTCGAAACTTTGAGAGAGACGAACTTACGAGCTAAAATACAAAGCCATGAGGTTGTTTAAATTGCTAAACTTATGAACCTTCAATATGGTTTTCGTGTTAAGAATCGAATTAGATTGTCATATGTTTAGGTGGGTTAGTTTAACGTATTACTTGGATGATAAAAATCTCAATGTGAAACCCAAAATTTTAATTAACAAACATCTTAAAATTTGCCCCCTCACGCAAAAAATCCTGGTACCCGCCACTGACTAACAATAATATATTGGGGTTGGCGGGTGAACCCGGTTATAAATATATCAACCCAAAAAAATAAACGGGTTTACTGTCGAAAAAATCCGAACCCAAACCTATTTATTTTTGTATCGTATTTCAGATCGTTTATAGATTTATCACAATATTTTAAAAAGCAAGATATTCAATATTAAATTTGCAATGATATTTTATATTCTTTATTTATCATGTCATAAGGTGAGTATGGATGATTGAAGGGCTGAACAGATACAATGAAACCATGATAGAATTTACCACAAGGGACCAAAAAAGTTGCAGAGTCGCTTCACTGGTCATCGGACTGGCACTTGTTCTAAGGCAGTAGAGCAAGTTGAATATATCAAAACTACATATATATATATATATATATATATATATATATATATATATATGGTAGTGATCAAGAGGGAAGTGTCTTTTTGGGGGGAAGGGGGGAAGCGTTAGTACGCATCATGAAGCATATTACAATTATCAATCAAAATGTCAACAAAAATTATTTTTATCGGTAAATAATAATCAAAAGCGATGCTATAAAGAATATTTTAACGAATGAATTTCATTTTTAAGTCGTAACATTAATTGATGAATATTTATTTAATTAATTGTTAAGATGCAGTGTGATGCATATTAACTAAGATGCATCGCGATGCATCATAAAACTTCACATTATTTGAAAAATATTTTTATTGTTAAGATGCATCACAATGCAGATTAACTAATATGCACCGCGATGCATCTTAACGGATTTGGATCAAATATTCATAAATCGATACTATAACTTGAAGAAAAAATTTATCAAGGAAGCTTAACATTTATAACATCGATTCTGATTAACATTTACTAATTTTCAGTTTGCTTTTTTCGATATTAGTATAGGTGAAGGTAATATGCTTCCTGATGCGTACTAACGCTTCCCCCTTCCCTCAAAAAATGGACTTCCCTATGGATCATGCCACTATATATATATATATATATATATATATATATAGGGTAGTGATCAAGAGGGAAGTGTCTTTTTGTGGGGAAGGGGAGAAGCGTTTGTACGCATCAGGAAGCATATTACAATTATCAATCAAAACCTCAACAAAAAATTATTTTTATCGGTAAATAGTAATCAAAATTGATGCTATAAAGAATATTTTAACGAATGAATTTCATTTTTAAGTCATAACATTAATTGATGAATATTTATTTAATAAATTGTTAAGATGGAGTGTGATGCATAATAACTAAGATGCATCGCGATGCATCATAAAACTTCACATTATTTGAAAAATATTTTTATTGTTAAGATGCATCATAATGCAGATTAACTAATATGCACCGCGATGCATCTTAACGGATTTGGATCAAATATTCATAAATCGATGCTATAACTTGAAGAAATAATTTATCAAGTAAGCTTAACATTCATAGCATCGATTCTGATTAATATTTACTAAATTTCAGTTTGCTTTTTTCGAGATTTGTATGGGTGAAGGTAATATGCTTTCTGATGCATACTAACGCTTCCCCCCTTCCTCCAAAAAATGCACTTCCCTCTGGATCATGATATACATTCAACATTAATTTATATTCAATGATTTTGGTATTAGATATGGACTTTGGCGTATTAAGATCCGTACTTTCATTATGAAAATTTAGATATACAATTATGTATTGTACTCGAATTCGGATCCTCAACACAAGAGGTAATGTTGTTTCACAAAAATAAAAATCGATAATTTGAAAAATCATTTTAACTTGATCTGTGAGACTCATTGATTGTTGTTGTGACGGAACATGACCTTTTATTGTTGAGTTAAGTTGTACGTTTATCTATTACCACGTGATCCGTTTGTTATGCTGTATATTTATTTCGGATACACTCACCGGAACTCATATTGATCAGGAAAAAACATATGACCATTTATCAGAGGACATTCTGCACAAAGAAGGTAGAATCGACAAGTGTAACTAAGGTGTTGTTTGTTTTTGCAAAAAAGCTCTTAAAAACCTCTGAACTCTGATTCGGTCAGAGGTTTTCAGATTCAGAGGTGTTTGTTTTTCTTCTTTCGTTCAGAGGTTTATTATCTGAAAAAGCTCAACTTCATTCAGATATAAAACCTACTCTGAAAGAGTCTGAAAACCTCTGAAATACTTATTTCTTCTTCCCCAACGAATCATTCTGTCTATGTTCGTTTATATATCATCACAGTCGTTCTTGTCTTACACCATCACCTTATACATCTTGTCACCGTCGCCGGAAGATGCCATTTCTTCAATCGGTTTTCTGACCTTTGATTTTTCCATTATAATTATGCACTTCAATCGTAGGATAATGAAGGCGAGAAGAGAAGATTTAGGTAAAAATTTATAATTTTCTAAGGAGGAATGTGTGGAGGCGGCTAGAAGAAATTGAGCATCGGTGGCCGGTGGGTGTAGGAGGCGGTGAGAAAAAAGCATCCGAGTGAACTGTGAAGATGTCTTTTTGCCTTTTAAGTCTTTAAGATTGGGGGATTTAATGAATGAAATTATTTATAATTTTACTTATTTAGTTATATGTAAAAATAAATAAATATACGTATAAAAACTTGTGATTTTGTACATATTAATTTGGTTCTGTCACTTTCTCATTTGCTCAAAGGTTACACTTGCACCAACTAATTATTGAGAACACTTGACATACGTTGTTATGTATTTGTGTTATTTATAGATATTTTTAACTAGTTTAATTTTCATAGCGATACAACCTTTTAAATGGTAGAAGAAATAATTATAAACTGTTCAGATGTTTTTTTTACAAAATCAAACAGTTTATGTGATTCAGATTTCAGATATACGGACCACCTCTTATTATTCAGAGGTGGTATTCAGATTTCAGACAAAAACCTCTTAAAAAAACAAACGACACCTAAGAGTTTATCTCTTCAATTTTCCTAAGTATTCGTAGTAAACTTTTATTTAACTTGATTCATTTTTAAATGACACTAGTAACTATTAACATACATTTTACTGATATACGTAAGGTTTGTATCTTACACCTGAGGAAGTAAGGGACTATGAATTGCAACTATTGTTTATGCATTTAACTTGGGCTCGAAACCTATTGTATGTACTCTACTTATTATTGCTATTTTTAATGCATCCAACTTTCAAAAATGATGTTTTGAAATATTTTGCTGATGTGTCGCTCGTTTAAGGTGCCACGTGGCATTCGGAGAGTTTGACACATCATCAAAATACACTAAAACACACTATTCGAAAGTTTGTTGCATTAAAAATTAAAAATTACAAACCTAAGTTGAGTAGACATCGGTTACAAGTTAGATTCCTCTCCGTACACTAACCAAATATAAATGTTACACTTTTCTGACTAATGAACAAAAAAATGTTTATCGTATTGACATATTGTCAATTTGTCATGGATGTTGTTTATCAATATTAAGGAGGTCTCTTATTCCTTTATGGATATGGTGACAAGGAAAACTGGAGTATTTGGCCGGATAACCTTACTGCTCGCTCTTTTGGCCTTAATGGGTCGTTGTATTGAACGTAGCTCCCAGCAGAATAGTTGCTCTATTAAGTGAGGGTGAACCGCTCATTGAAGATTTGCAATTCCTTTAGTGTTAACGAAGTTTTTTTGTTTTATTAGACCAAACAGTGATTTAGCAGCTGTAATACAAAAGATGAAGCTTATCATTTGAGACAAAGTACCTACGGTCCATAAACACTCATTTGAAGCTTTGGACAGAGCATTCAGGTTTCATTCACTCACGTGCTCAAACTTCACGGAACATGAGATTGAATATTCTGTGCATCTGGGTCAAAAATAGTTGAAGTGAAAGAATTTGCAGACCGGATACTCAACCTTAAAGATTATAAGATTAAACCGATATAGAAATACCATACAATAGTGATCAATTTCAACCTAGTGAATCGATTATCAAAGTCGCCTACCTAGATATCTTGATAACTTCTTCTCCATGATATTTTTAAGAAAAAGTGATTCTGGCACCCATCCACGAATTTGCCAACGTAATAAACTATCATATGTTAGATCTAATTGAAGGGGTGGGAAAGGCTTTTCCAAGTCCAGATTTTTAGTAAACATATGTATGCGCCAGATTTTCTCAATAGCATCAACGCATCCCGAGTTCCAGAGCACAAACAGTTATAAAGAAAGTTGTGCATGCAATTCTTCCAAGGAATCTAGATCAGTCAGCTGGTTCATAAAATGGCACAAATATAGGCAGCGATGGTTAATGAAATGGCACCCGTTTAAAGATTCATGGAGTTGGAGTCAGTAATTGAGACAAAAGTGTTATCGGGAACACATATAGGCAGCATCACATTAATTTCGCGAATGTGTATGAGTCCGTCTGATATCAGAATTCCGTTCAAGTTCCAATGGAGACAGTTTCCGTTGTCAACTTCTCCATTTTCATCTAACTATTGGACTACAATTTACATTTTCTAAGGTATACTGTTTCCTCTCATTAGAATTACTAACAAAAGTATCACTCCCACATAATCCACAAGTGCCCATTTCTATTTGATTTTCGGCACGACTATTCTAATGGTCTGTATACTTTGTCATGGAACAACATTACAAAGTACAAACTACTACAACTTGACCATTTAACTTCAACAACTGATTTTTGGAAGGTAGCAAGAATAATACAATGAGTCAATGACCCACACTGGGAGTATTCATTATATATGGTGACCCGGTACCAAGACACAAAAGAGGCCCTCTATATATGACATAAAAAATGTTCATCACTAGTAGTGCATATAAAATTTTAACAATGCCAAACTTGAATGATCTTAATTCTAAATTCATTAAATAATCCAAACCTAGAAAGTAAAAAATCTAAATTTTCGTCGCTATAAATGAAATAAAAATAACTATTTAAAATGTTTAGAGTTTTACCCGAATTATGGAGTCAAATAACACAGAAAAGCGAGAAGACCGAAATCGAAGGATGAAAGTAGTTACCAAACGGCCATACCATAGGCGTACTTCTTTTGTGCTTTTTATGTTTAGTTATTACCATGCAAATTAAAAAAATTAGAATTAAATATCTATTTCACAGGTAAAAACTAGGAGGTCATAAACAAATTTGCGTATAGGAGCACTGAGCACATGTTAGGGCCCAATTTTGTTGAATGGATAAACAAAGTCTTAAAAAGGCCCAAATTTTATTGGATTTAAATACTGAACACTGGACCTATTATTGAACTTGTATATATAAACTACATATTAACAATTTGGAGGCCCATTACATTGGGGGGATTGTGCAGGTGCAGCTGCCCATTGGGCAGTTGGGCACCCTTCACCTCCGGGCCTGTATGCAGTAACGTTATTAGGTTTATCAGGATTTTTTAAAAAATATATCAAGTCTAAAACACTTTAAGATTGGTACCTGCTCATTTTGATCGCCATATATAACATCACGAATTTTATCGGAAGTCCAGTAGTCTTATATGAGTGATCGAAAACAACTTGCTTCTACATAACTAGTCAAACCAACAAAGAAAGAAGGGACATATACAAAGAATGGCAATCGTCCATTAAATTAAACTTTTAATTCTTCATTAACACACTAATATCACATCAATTCAAGAATATGACAGTGAAGTATAGAGAAGGGTTCAATTGAGACCATTTATTTTGTGTGAGAATGGGGGAACCAACCACAATATGCCATGTCACTTTTTTCTCTCTCATCCACGTTTTTAAAAATTAAATATCTCACAAACGACAAGTCCAAAAATCATGAAAATTGCACCATATTTTTCAGCGTTTTATCCTCTTCGACTTGCCGTCTATCAAGGCATACTTCCGACGAACTTTTTTTTTTTTCATTTTTTTGGTGGGTTTAGTAACACATGTGTTAGTGATTGATTATACATTTGATTTAGGGTTTAGGGTTAGGGTTTAGAGTTAGGGTTTAGCAAGGTTTAGTGTTAGGGTTTAGCAGGGTTTAGGGTTTAGTATGATTTAGGGTTTAAAGTTTTATAAAGGGTTTAGGGTTTGGGATTTAGGGGTTAGGGTTTAGGGTTGGGAGTTTGGGGTTTCGGGACGAAACCTCAAACCCCCAACTTTAAACCCTAACCCCTAAACCCCAAACCCTAAACGCAACACTGTAACACACGTGTTAGTAATGTGAAACCCACTAAAAATAATGAAAAACAAAAACTCGTCGAAAGTATGCCTTAATGGATGGCAAATCGAAGAGGATCAAACGCTGAATCTAATGGTGCAATTTTCATAATTTTTCGATTTGTCGTTTGTGAGATATTTAACTTAAGGGGTAAATAGGTTTTGTATTCTCTTTATACACATGGCATCATATCATTGGTTCTTCTATTCTCACACAAATTTTTAGTCTCATTTGAACCTTACCCGTGAAGTATAATACTAAAGTATTAAATTTTAAACTAATCATATTTGTTGTGAACACCAAATATTTAATAAGATTAAGAACATATATAAGTGATCCCAAAGGGCCCAAACCGGATTTAACAGTCCATCCTAACCTGACTAAACCACATATATGTCATGTACTCGTCGGTTCAGGCTTAATCTGAGCCTATATATCAATAAAGATAAAACTAGAGCGTATCATAAGAACAAGCCAGTGAAAAAATCAAAGACGACAAGCATGCGTTTGGATCGAGCAGTAGATAATATAACATTAAGAGCACAAAACAAATTCTTTCCATCCATATCTTTCCCCACATAGCACATGATCATTCTTTCCTGCCTGAAAAAGAAGCCATAAGACTGCATAATATTACCTGTTCAAAGCTCGGAAATTGGAACGAACCCATTATCTTTCAGTCATTCTATGTTACCTCTGCAACAAAAGAAGATTAACTAAACTAAATGATTAACGTCACATGTTGTGATAATTAGTTATTGTTCTTTAGACCTTAGATTAGCCTCTGGTTGGTTCTTAAGAACCAACAATGAAATTTGATGCATCAAACTAATACTATTTGGCCTCAATAATAATAAAATAATCATTTAAATTTGTTCCTATTGAGATATCATATACTCCATAATAAATTTGATTATGCCTACGTAAGTTTAGGCTTTGCTGATAAAAAAGCTCCTTCTATTCTATGTTTAAAAAATAAAAAAAATAAAATAAAAAATCCACAACACGTAAATTTACCAAACGAGATTTATAATATTTTGGGCCCAATATTATTCACAACCAAATTTACAGATCTTCCGTACATATTTGTTTACTACGACTAAATTAAAGATTTATGTCCAGGCCCACATTTTTAAGTATGGGCCATACCAACTCTCTATTGGGCTTTCTTTTTTCTAAAATTGTTTGCTGCATTTGCCCATATAACGAAAATCTAAAAACAAAAAGAGCAAAACACAAAACTTCTTGTTTACACGTAAATCATTTCTAGTCAGTCATCCAACACGGACTTTAGTGTTTGTCCCTTTTAAAGACTGCTTCCTTAGCTTTCTTCTTTTCCCAACTCTATTCCAAGAAAATTTCCATCACCATAATAAACAAACCTAACTATAACCAATTCTTTGCATCTCTTCTTTCTTGGTTTAATGCATTTTGTTGATGTGTCGATCGTTTAAGGTGTCATTTGGCATCCGCAGAGTTTGACATATCATCAAAACGCCAACAAAATACACTAAAACACATTTTTTGAAAGTTTGATACATTAAAAATAACAAATATAAGTCGGGTACACACGATAGACATCGTGTACAAGTTAGATGCATTCACAGACACTAACTTCAAAAAAACTAAAACAAAAACAAACGAGTGTTTCGAATTATTTGGATTTCTAAAATTTGTTAAATCATCTATGACGTTGTCTAGAAAAAATAATATTTGTTATATAACTAATGGTGTGGGATCAAAGAGTCATTTACATTTTGAAGGGAATAAGAGATAGGTGATCGCAGCCATGGATTTATGTGATCAAACACCCAAATTTACAAATTACAACAAACGGATCTGAACCGTTAATAACAAAAATCAACCTTATTTCAAAATAGAGCTGAACTCAAAACCTTTCCCCTAACTCATATATGATATATCCATTTTTTTCCCCTTAAAGATCATGTAACGATACACTTGGACCCACGTCACATAATATATATTTCAAACGTTCTCTCACCTTCTTTAAAACGGATAAGAAGTCTTTATAGACTTGTTGTATTCAACAAATTGTTTTGGTAAACGTCACTATTTGAGTTATTGTTTCTTTATATTAAATTAACGCATAAACTAAAAAATCAAGCTTTTCTTCCAAATTCTAAAATAGTACTCCCTCCGTCCCATATTAATAGTCCACTATTCCTTTTTGGGCTGTCCCAAATTAATTGTCCACTTCCAAAAATGGATAAAAATGATGAGCTAAAATCCTTTTATACCCCTACTTTATATATGTAAGACAAAAAAGTAGGTAAAAAGTAAGGGGTAGAATTGTCATCTTATCAAAAAGTAAGAGAGAAGTTGATGTTTTCTTAAACTGCGTGTTTCTTGTCTGGGGACAATTAAATTGGGACGGAGGGAGTAGAATATTTGCGTTAATTTCATGGCTTTGGCAGGTTGGGTCATAGCAAAATTTTGGCAAAAAGTATAATTAGACCACTCCAAACCACTGACTAAAATTAATTAGTTAGTTGGTATCAATTCAACGTTACATTAACACTTCTCCAAACTGACTAACAAATGAATTAGCACTGTCAACCCTTACTGGTCACTTCAATTTTCTAGGTCCAACTTTTACCATTATACCTTTATTTCTATACGCTAAACAAAAAATAAAAACATAATAAAAAATTCATTTTGATTGCCCCATGTTCTCCATCCGTTAACCAAAGGAACCCAACCGACGTGCCAACCGAAGGAATCGTGTCAATGGTGTCTGTTTCTCAACCGAATGGTGCGTTGGGAGTGATCTTAGCAATAGCTTTCCCCCAAAATAGTTTTTTTCATTGACGTCAAACCTATAATATATCTCGCCTTTAATGTACAATAACACATATTATATACTCCGTACTTATTATTGTATTGGATGAAACCTGAACCTACGAAATATCTCTTGTTGAGAGGACTTTTTGGTTACGTCTACTTAGTTTTATTCTAATTATTCAAACCCATATAATCATAAATAAGGAATATGTTTATAGTTTATGCATGTTTTGACTTTTGATATTGGGTTTCTTGAACTTTCTAAACGTAGGTGATTGAATATTTCTGGTCTTAAAAGAAAATCGATGAGCAACACTAAAAAGTAAGCAATTTGTTATTTATTGTGGTCACACTTGGAAGAGGTTTAAACGTTTCTGAAAATAATAATAAAGTATTCAATAAAGAAAAGAAAATGAATAATTATAATAAGAAATGGTAGTTGTGGTGTTGCGTGGATTGATATTGACTACTTATTTTCAAATAAGTAATGCAATTAGTTGTTATGGTGGTTCATTTCTGAATAATTCAAGTTTGGATATCTAAGATTTTGGAAACTAAATATCGGTATTAGAAAATCGTCCTTAAAATTTATGATATTCGAACCTCGGATATTCGAAATTTTGAATACGGATGTCGGGTTACCCGAATTCAAATAAAAAAATAAATATATTTTTTCCAATTTTTTGTATGGTTAAATCAAAGATACATACATTTCAATTTGTTTGATCGGAAATAATAAAACATTTATTTTATAAGTACACAATATTTACGTTTTTAAACATATAATTAAACTCGTTTAACCAACTTCTTCACATAAATAACCGATTACAAGATTTTAATTGTAACAAGAAGTTAACAAAATAAGTTATATAAATCTAAAAGTTATAAATAAAAACTTATATTCCATATAGTTGAATACCCGAATTACTCAAAGTTTTGAAAATCACTACCCAATACCCGAACCCGAAAGCTTGGATACACACATATACGAATTTTTGAATAATTTCAAACCGGGTATTTCGGATATTATAATATCTTATTTGGAAACGGATATTTTGAAAACCCCTATCAATTGCCTTAATAATATATGCATTACTTGACCATCAAACGAAAGGAAACTTCGCTTAGGTTCAAATCACAATAATACATCCATCATGTGTCATCAACCTATATTAGCAAGCTTTCATTAATACTTTCATTTTGTTGGTAAAATGAACATATGTTTCATAGGTTTTTCGTGTCATCAAATAGTATTATAAAATAAGTTTAATCAATAATACCTACACTTGTATATTTTTATTACAATTACAATATATATATCATTATCTGTCGTTTTTGGATTAATAATGTATATTAGTTAATTACGAAATAATTAGTTAGCAACTTAAATTAAGAATATAATTATGTGTTGTTTATATGAGTAAAGTAATGACCAACGTAAAAGTAAAAACTTCAAATTAAACTTCAAATTTAATTTTTTTTTCAAATTTAGTTTTTGAAAGAGCAGATCTGTCAATGATCCATATAATTCGTCCATAGTTGACTTTTTTGTTGGAGTAATTTAAGACACGTTACTGAGCACATATTCCTTGTTATTTAACCATATGAATAATTAAAAAGAGTACTAATATTTTACAACTTTTTACACACCCATAAATTATTGCATGTGTTAATAATATCAGCTCTAATAAATCGTTGCATGAGTTAATATTATTTCGGTGATATGAAAACCTGCTAGAATGTCGCATGTTACTTTATATAAAAAGGCGGGTTTGCACTTGTATATCCATCGCATACCCTTATCATATTTGCAATGTAAAAATAATTATTTTTCAGGTGTTGTTAGTCAAGTCTTTTTTTAATGTACACCTTCTAAGAAGATTGTGAACACCTTACACATTTTTTCTATTTGAATATTGTCAAAATACTCCCTCAATTCCATATTTATTGTCCAACGTATTATTTATGTTTGTCTCAAAAAATAGTCTACTTGCAAAAATTAATTATTAAAAAATCACTAAACTCTCTAATTTACTTCAGTATCATTTATTATTTTCAATCATTTTTTTTCAAAAAAATTTCCAGTCAAACCTGGCTTGAATATAAGGGCAAAATTAATATTCATCTAACCTATATTAAATCCAACAAAATTTTCTATGCGACAATAAAACTGGGACGGATAGAGAAATGCAATCATCACTTAACTCAAAATGTAAAATAAATAATATATCAACAAACAATCTCTCCGGAATAAAAATAATTACCATATAAAAGTTAATGTCAGAAAAAGAAATGACTTAAGCTTTGGGTTTTTTTTTCATTTCTTCCAAGAAGAAGATAGTGACTTACACGTAGTAGATGATAAACGAAGTAATTTTTTACTTTAAGTACTATAACTTGATTATTAACAAAGATGATATTTAAGAATGAGTTTCACATCTTCAAAAAACTCTAAATATATAGTAACTTTTAATAAGTTTTATACAAATATATCATGTAATATTTTTCAAAACTAGGACTGCAAACTCAAATAAAAATTTTTAAGTTTTATGGTGCAACTACATCGAAATTAATTTTAGGTTGGTTTAGTTCAATCTAAAAATAATTTAGTTCGGTATTGATTTACCCGGTAAAAAGGAGATTAACCCAATTCCCAACTCAAAATACACCTCTTCTCAAAAAGAAAAAAATATTGTCCACTTATGCTATCTAGTCCACACCTATCCAGCCATCCTCTCATTTCTAGAGATCAGCCACTACTTATATAGATAACACATCATTAAAAGCGTCATAAATTACATACAATACCAATAAATAACAAATTCATTACACATGATGAAAGCTCCAATTATTTCGTTGCTAGTGTTATATCTTAACTCGATACATTTTGATGCATTTAACCTTTATAATATTATGATTTTGAAGTTTAATAGTAGAAGGTTGTATATAAACAATGTGTTTGAATTTCAAATTCTAGCAACAACGAAAAAATTGCTAAAACTCTGCATTTTGTTGGGTACAACAAGGGATCGCTTTTTGTTTGGCCGATTGGGAGACTATGCCAAACACAACAGCATAACAGCACCAAATTTGGCCATCTTTTTTTTTTCATCATCTTTGCGTTTCACGTGCATAAATAATAAACATTTCCTACATTTAAATAATTTTATCTTATAAATATAATATAGAAAACCCTTATCATGTTACCAACTAAAATTATGGATATAATGACATCATAAATAATAATTTAAAAAACAATTAATTTCATAATTATCCTATCCTACATTTTGAATATAAATCCTGGCACAATACTTGCGCTATGCAGCGAAGTATATTAATTTATTGTAGATAGTGACTCAATGAGTCGTATGATTACTTGTGATGATGAGTTAATAGCGCTCATTTGCTTGTATATATAGGGTTTAAGATTCGGGATACATGCAGTAGATAAAAAGTGAATTAAATGTGAAATTTATGAAGTACAATTGTAAAAAGAAATTTAGACAAAGTATAAAAGTAAATGCTGAGTAATATTATTATAAATCTTCTAAAAATAACTTAGCAATATGCATTCCAGATAGTATAGATATAGATATTAAAAATGTTTTTATGAATTTATTTATAAACTTAAGCTTTCCATTTTATAACGAGTTTCCCTATCTTATCTTACATATAATTAAACCAAAACACCATGAAGCAATCTGGACCTTTCAATGGGATTTTTCAATTTGATCAAACGATATACAATTAAATTATAATAAAAAATAATAATATTACACTTTACCTCACTAAATGCAAAAATTTATATTCTCAATATTAATAGTGTTTTTCATAACTTTAACCAAAAGAATTTTAATTATAATTATTTATTTATAACTCTATATATATATTATCTATCATTCTTTACGTTTTCCCTTATATTATGTATTTAATAACTTAATTAGAGAAAAACTAAATAATACGAACCGTACCAAAATGATTGGGGTATATTATACTCTATCCGTCCCAAAATAATTGTTCATTTTTGACTTATTGAAGTCTTTTTTTTTTCAACTTTGACTTTAAATATTTTTGACTGTGTTTTATAACAATGAAAATACATTTAAAATCCAATCCATTCATATATTTTGCATCAAGTATTATTAACACAAACAAAAATATTTAAAGGTCAAAGTTGAAAAAAGAAAGACTTCAAAAAGTCAAAACAGAACAATTATTTTGGGACGTGGGAATAGATATTATTAGTTGGCGATTATATTATATTTAAGATTATATTTCTTTGTTCAGTTTCATTTGACTTCAAATTTTTAATTGTACAATTTACAAAATTAAATGTTCAAATCCGTATTATCGCGGGTCCTCAACTATATTTCTTCAAACATAATTTCTTTATTAATTTAATATTAAATACTCAAAAATATCTTGAACGCAATCGGTGGTCCACATTCCATAACTTGTATCTGACCGAAAGAATACGAACATTTTAATCAAACTTATATTAACTTTACTACAATACCCCCATACTTTTATAACTCTATCAATATTAGTTCACCGGATATGGTAAATACATATTCCCCCCTAAAACCTTTCAAACTACAACTTGTTCAGAACCGATGAAATCAACAAACCTAACATAAACCACATACATGGTTTAGTTAAGACTTAACTACGGTTAGTTCTGGACCTATGAAATGAAAGGAGGAAATGGTCGATTCTGGATACCTTAACAATTTTGTACCTATTCGATTTTTGTCCTGCCAAAATGTAAGTTCACAACTAGTAGTAAATAATAGTTGTCAACGATATTGTTGAACAATATTGAAAATGTGAATTAACACTAGTAGTCGATTTAAGTTAATGTAGAAGTGAATTCATCAAATATTTTAAAAAATAAAACCCTTCAACAGTTCAACACTACGTTGATGGCTCAACATCATCAGGGGCGGAGCTTGAAAATATATATGGAGGGGGTAAAATCAAAATTATTTTTGCTTCTTTATAGTTTTCAGGAAGCAAAATTATAAAAATCTCATTAATACAATAAAAAAAATTACTTTTTTACGTAATTTCAAAATTTTTGTGAGGCAACTGCCCCTGCTACCTCCATTCTAGCTCCGCCCCTGAACATCACCACCTTTAACTTGAACGGGAGTGGACGACTTGCGTAAAAGGTCCTTCAAGTTGAGTTGTCCATCCCACTCTGCGTAATACTACATCCGTCCCAAAATAATAGTCCACCTTTCCTTTTTTGGATGTCCAAAAATTAGTGTCCATGTCTCATTTCAACCAATAGGAAGAGACTTTAGTGGGTGAAGATTCCATTTGAGTGGTTGAAAGGTGTTGTAGTCCCACTTTTATTAAACTGCGTGTTTTTTGTTGGTGGACAATAATTTTGAGACGGAGGGAGTAGTATTTTGTTTGCATCTACTACTTGGTGTTCCAGCCTTTTTTTTTTTTTTTTTGAACAGCCAAACAAAAGGAGAAACGGGGAAGGAGCTTCGGCACCGCCATCACCCCTAACCCGAACCCCAAATATATTAAAAACAAACTAGCAAGATGCTAGACATATACAAGAGTATTACATTGAAAGGTGTTCCAGCCTTTTAGTAACTTCAAGCGAAGTTTCAAAGTGGGACATTTTAATTTGTAAAATCGTCTATTTTTATTAATAAAAAGAATTTTAAAAAACTTAAGTTCTACATTCATTTATGAATAAACTTCTCTGACAAGTTCATAAATATATACATGTTAAATCCTTTTCGATAAGTTATTTTAAGCATACAAATTAGCATTTTAAGTTGTTCTATACCAAAACCCTCAGCGCAACTATATTTTGGTCGAATCTTGCTAACAAAACTAGTTACAAAACACTAAAACCAAGTAATAACTGCGAACACCTACACAAACATTTGTAGTTATCACATATATTCACTTATATCATGTGAGTTACTCTAATAGCGGCGCTAGAAATTTTGAGGTCTTAGCACCATTTATGTGACTTTCTTGTGTTTGTGATAATGATAATGATAAAAAGTTTGCCAATAAGGATAAGAAAAAGTAAACATTAAATGAGCTTAGTCGGGTTTCTTTTCCTCACCAAAAATAGGCTTAGAAGTTAGAACGAAATATTTTGATCAAAAATATATGTGTTTGAAGCTGTAATATGAAATTTCGAATTAAGATTAACATATATCCGTATTTCTATTTTTTTTTTCTTTTAGTAGTGAACTTCGCCACGGTTAAAAATAAGTTTTTTACAAAAGAATCAAGTAATATTTTCAAATATACTTGATTACTTGAAAAATAAGTATTGTTTTGGTTGATTATTTAAAATTACCAACCATTTTAATAATTGAATATACGAATTCAGATATCCAAATTTCGTATATTGAAAATTTCATATTGGGGTAGCAAAATGCCGGTATATTTACCACCCATAAGCTACAACCGTCGAAACTACCGAGTATATTTCATAATTTCGAATAATTAAAAATTAGCCGTAACGTTCCTGATTAGGTTTTCATTGTTAATCTTTGTGTGCATATATAAATAGGGCTAGTTGACATGATATATATTTATTTTCACGTTAAAAAAAATATTTATATAAATAAGGATTTATAACGTATGTCTCTGAGACAGGTTTATTAGATTTAATGAAACCTTAATTTATTTATATATTAACATATTTATATTTAATATATTCATAACGTTGCTAAATACTCCCTCCGTCCCGATTTAATAGTCCAACATTTCATTTTTGGGTTGTCTCAAATTGATTGTTCACTACCAAATATAAAAATGAAATATGATTCCATTTACTATATTTTCCCTACTTCAAAAATTAAATTACAAAAGTGGAAGGATGTTCAAATTAATTAGTTAGGGGTAAGAATCTCATTGTGCAAAAAGTAAGCAGTAATTATTGTGTTTATCTTAAACTATGTGTTTTCTGTCCGAGAACAATTAAATTGAGACGGAGGGAGTATTAGATTGAATTAACGAGTATTAAATATACTTTTAATATTTACAATTTTTGGAATTCATTAAATACATTTTATTATGCTAGCAAAACACATATAAATAAACATAAACATAT
This sequence comes from Helichrysum umbraculigerum, assembly GCA_949592205.1. Lineage (NCBI taxonomy): Eukaryota > Viridiplantae > Streptophyta > Magnoliopsida > Asterales > Asteraceae > Helichrysum > Helichrysum umbraculigerum. The sequence goes on along the minus strand of CATIUR010000005.1, from coordinate 66,612,292 downwards.
GGCATAAGAGTTGGAGGGCATTCATTTCTTTTTAATAAATTAAAAATTAATTAAAGAACTTTACAATATTCATTTCATCTAACCAAAATATAACTAAAAGTCCGGTCACTGAGCCGGCAAAGTTTCCGGCCGCCATAACAAATCGGACGAACCAAAACCTAGATCTGTATGATCGAACAATCCATCTAACGCTACGTATTCACCACCATTATTATTATTACTACTAGTATAATAATTACTCGTAATATCCACGTCACCATAACCATATTCGTACTCAAACGAGCCATAACTCGTTATCTGTTCATCTAACCCCCATAACTCACTGAGTTCAACCGATTCAGCTAAATCGCTCGTTTTTTCAGTCGGAGGTAAACCGAGTTCATCATCCGACGCTTCGAACAGAAACCCTAGCTCCGGCCGTGACTCGCCGGACTCAGTTACAACTTCCGGCGCCGGTGAGATCTCGTCTTGAAAGCTTTTCATGAACGACTCGAGGTCTTGACTCACTGTGTATCCATCAGAGTCATCGAGAATGTCGAGGAGAATTCGTTTGGCTTCTACTGAGTCAATGCCTGACTCGTCCGTGTCGGACCGGGCTCTTTTTTTAGAACTCATTGAGTCCATCTTTTTTTTAATTAACAGAACAGAGAGAGTAAAGGGTAGTTTCGGGATTTTAGAAATGTAAGAAATGGGAGACAAAGGATGTTTGTGAAGTGGCAAAGGAAACGGGAGGATTTTATAGGAGGGACAAATCTTTGATTTTAATTAATTTATTTATTTTATTTATAAATTTGGAAATAAAAATTGTGAGAGGACCCAAAGACAAGGGCGCGTGTGAGTAGATACTTCGACCATCACGCATGTCTTCGGCTGCTTTTTAATGATTTTTTATTTTATTTTTTAAATAATAAAGTATCGACAAAAATATATACTCCGTATTATTTATTTGACCGATATTTCGATAGTGGAGTACTGATTATTTTTTTTGGAATAATATACATTGTCAATATAAACGTTGTGCGTCTAATGTATTGCTTATTATCAAAGTATAGTTAATTATTTTTTTATTAACAATCATTGATGTGTTAATAAGATTAATTTGGGTTCTTAAACTTTGATTTTTTATTGAGATTATTCTTTTCTATTTTGTTATTAATGTATTAGCTTGATAGTTGATACGGCATCTTAGAATTAACTAATTATGCTCGTTTTATAAAATAATTTATTTGCTTATAATCATTTTAAAATTGGAGAATAATGTAAATTATGAAACTCTATTAACTCTAAATTGGACGAAACCGTGCAAACTAATAAGTTTTTGAAACAAAATTAATTTCATCTATAAAATTAATACAAAATTGGTTAAAAAAATTAATTCAGGATAGGTTTCTTGTTTCGTTATCTATTAAACTTTACCCCTTTTAGTAGTGTATGAGTCGACCTTAAAAATCTTTTATATATTGTATGTATTGAACTTGTAAATATCCTTTATTGTATTTAAATTTTTCTTTGTACGTATGACCAAAATAGGAAAGTTTCATTTAATTCCTTACCTAAAAATAAAAATTTACATACAATAAATGATATTTATAAGTACAATACATATGATACAATAATTGAAAGTATCTCAAATCCAATGGTAAATCATAACAAATCAATCAACGCATTTAAGATCGACACTTTTGGGAAAATACAAGACTTTAGTGTGATGTAGATAAAGACGTAGTGTGTGGTACATGTTGACAAATAAAAATAAAAAAATAAAATCCAATTGCTGTCTTTAGCATCGGCCTTTGGGTTTGGCCAAAAATGTACGTAACAGTTTTTAATTCTTTGCAATCGGTATTGACTTATTTGTCCAATAATAATCATTCAAAGAAACTGATGAAGATTAACCATGGACTGTTTTCTTTTAATTAATTGATTAAGAGACGAAAATTTTATACGCACAAAAGTTTTCTACACAAAATACGTTTTCTATATAAAATGTTGTGGTATAAGATGTAAACCGGCCACGGTACATAGTAATACTCCGTAATGTAAATATTAACAGTATAAGTATAAAGTGTTCTCAATAACGTGTAATTTAGTTGATAATAAAAGATACATCTTTGTTAGAAATTCACCCATAGTTTAGTTGATAATAAAAGATACATCTTTGTTAGAAATGAAATTCACCTGTTTTTAAAGTTTGAACACAACACATAATAAAAATTACGTTTTTTAATATAAATGATGATGATTATATGTACATGTATTAGTTGCAAACAACGTTATACCTTTTTATTTAATTAATTAGGAAAAGAAAAGAGAAAAGTTTATATTTAAATAAATCTGGAGACGTGTCTGTCGGTAGTGTTTGGGGGAGATTAAAGTGGATTGAAACGTGTGATTGAGGTCCGGAAGGTGGTGTCGCTTACGTGAATAAACAACCTCTTTTTTTTCCATTTTTTTTTTATTTAAGAAATAGAAATGTAAATTTCATAAAATAAAAACCATCTGCTTTCTTTCTAGGGGGCTTCATCGGGTTGAGGGGTGTCAAAAAAACCCGACCCGAATAGGTAACCCGAAACCCGACCCGACTCAACCCGAATTCCAAGCTTATTTGGCCACCCAAATAACCCGAATAACCCGCTTCTTATTTGAGTCGGGTTTCAGATAAATTTTTTTCAATTCGGGTAACCCGAATAACCCGAATAACCCAAATAAGCTAATAAATTATTTATTTTAAAAAATATAATTATATATATAAGTTATTTATGGTTTATACATATATAATATACATATATAAGTAATTCATTATGATTTATACAAGCTATTACTGTCATTTTGTAAAGTTTAAGTTTATTTAAAATACGAAAATTTGAAATATCATCTTATTTGAGTTAAATGAATAACCCGAATAGGTAACCCGAATAACCCGACCTTATTTGAATTGAGTTTCGGGTTAGATTATAAACTTCGAAACCCGAATAACCCGACCCAAATAACCCGAAACCCGATTAACTCACCCGATTGACACCCCTAGGTTGAAGCCAAGAGACAAAGCCAACAGCGTTACACTGCCGAAACTTAAATTATAAAATAATGATAACAAGGCAAATCAATCAAATTAGAATATTGCAATCTTCTTAAACCAATAAATAAACATAATTTGTTTATAAATTTAATATAGAACTCGATGCTACTTGATTTACGTCTCAAACCGAACTAAGTTGGGCCATTTATAAAAGTTAGTATTTTGCATATATATATATATATATATATATATATATATATATATATATATATATATATATATAAAGAAAGGCAACAAACAAATATTTATCTCACGTATCTTAAATTATATATAGGAAACACATTTATGATGTCATCATTCTAATTAAGTTTCACTTTGTCAAATAAGTTCTTTAATTTTAATAAATTTTAAGATTAGATCTCTAACTTAATTTTTAAACAACTACCCACTTACATATATAAAAAAAAAATAATTAGTAATTAATACATTATCCAAATCGATCTGTAATGTTTCTATTTTAAATTTACCGAGTAAGAATAAAATTATTTGAAAAGGTTAAATATAAACTTAAAATAATTAATTACTATAACTAATTTAGTTTCAAACTTCATTGTTGCTTATTATTCAAAACAAATCAAACGTCACAACTTTATCATAGACTCCGTACATCATTTGTATATTTAAAAACATAGAAATACACATTCAACGTTTCCGTGTATACACACGGGGCCGTAATTCGTAGGTTGATGAATTCGTAATTCATCAACTAAGAGCGATAATTATTACGTTATGTTATTGCAAAGTCATAACTCATAAGGGTATGCAACTTTAATTCTTATTGACCTGCTAAGAAAGTGTGTATTAGACAGTTGATTGCTATATTTATAAGCTAATGCCTTCCGTCAAGTTTTCTATAAGTTTCACATCATAAGTATTAAGTAATTAATTTTTTTTTATAAATAATGTTAAAATTTGTAAATATTAATGGAAACGTAGTCTTTGAAAGATGATGAAAGATCTAAGATTGCGGGTAGAATGGGTAACGTGAAGAAACAACCTAGTCAATCAAACACCGCTTTGCCTTGTCAATAAGCATTTGCTTTTTCCGCACCTCTATTTTCTTATTATTATTACTTTTTATTTTTGTTATTGTCGGCTTTATCATTTATCGTAGCTAGGATGAAAACCTCTATCTGGCCGTTGATTTGAAGGCTTTTATCTTCTAATGTAGAAAAATATATATATATATTTTTTTGAGAAGCAATAAAAGCCTAAAACGTGAGATACAAATAGAGGGCTTCAAGATAGACCCAAACAAAAACAACACAAGAACACCTAAGACGACAACACCAGACAAACTAAATATACAAAACACTAACAGCAGGTCTACAACTCTACAAGGGAACATGTATGTTCAAATCTAATTAGAGAGAGTTTGTATATAATATGTACGATTCTACGTAAGTGAAATTGTAAAATAAATAAGTCGGTCTAACGTGAAAGTTTCCAAAATACTACCTTTAAAAATAGTAAAATAAGTAGGTTGAGGTTCTAAAGAAAGTTTATTTAAAAAAGGTAATATAAGTCAATAAGGAACACTATATATAAATATGACTATACTGCGGTGTAACATAAAAATCAAAGTAAAGAATAAAATTAACAAAAGTACACGAAAAATCACATTTTATGACACACTCACAGACATATACGGAGTATTAGTCATGCATTGAAAAGTATATATATCGGTATATATGAGAGTTGATACATGCACTAATTTATCTTATGCATACACCAACTTTGATGCATTATAATGTGTACTGTACAGTACTGTAATACATGAATTTTGGTGTAGGTATGAAAAAGTTTGTTATATTTATCATGGGCCCTATACTGCCCCTATGTATGAATCTTTTATTTTTTTTTTAAAAAATATATATATTATGAAAGTGTGATTATACTCGTGTAATATTGTTAAAAAGCAAGTTGTCCGTAACCTTATCTACTTTGAATCGAGAGTTTGAACCAGTGGTGGAGTTTTTATTTTCTCGCTCGTCGACATCAATATTTGAAAACAGTGATTCATTCATTATTACAGGATTTTTTAAGAAAAGGGTCAGAAACCAACAATTATTGTTGTTTTAAAGGATGGACAACAACAAATCAAACACCTTAATTTCTAGATTGACATTATTTCATTTCTTTTGTTGTCATGGTGTTGTTTGAATATATTCGTGTTCTTCTAATTTTCTGTTTAAGCATTTATTCTATGTAATTATTATAGAGATCGATACTTTCAGTCGTATGGACCACTTAATTCTTCATCTTTCGGATGCGATACATAATACGTTCACAGATTATCCACCTTATCGTATATCAACGTGTCTTTAATCTAGCGACATCAATAACAGAAAGCCTTTATCTAGCGGTATGCATGAGAGGAATTGAACTCATTAACTAAGATGTTGTAGGTTTAAGCTTCACTTGAGCCGGTTAGTATATATATATTTATCGTGGTTATAAATAGTGTGTAATTTAGCTCATAAGTTTGTCGTTTTAAATAAATAAATAATCTAGCGACATTAATATAACTCATTAGCATATACAATAACACATGAACATGCTAACACGAGACAACTAATTATTTCATAAGAACAACATATAATACAATATGGGGCAATTACATTTTCTCTTATTTTAGAATAATACATACATGAAGTAACAAAAACCTCTTACGTATTCGTCGACGTATGGCAAGTGTATGACCACAAAGTACGTGAATACATTTATTATACGTGCTCCAACCTCGATCTTACGCTCGTTTACTTTAGAAATTGTGTAACTGTTTAAGGAATTGGCTTTCGTTAGACTAATAGATCATCTTCAAACTATATACTGCAAAAATGAAATATAAATGAGTATCACTAAAAAAAAAAAAAAATTGGTACTCTAAAAAAGTTTTTACTCACGACTACTTTAATATACTTTAACCAATATAATTATGTTTTTTATTTTTTTAATGGTATTCCATAAATTTTGTTTCATATCTAATCGAGCAATCATGATAAAATAATTCACTTATGACACTATGTTCTTCAGTTTGTTTTTGATTGGAAAAGAAGAAAAAAGTAAATAAAACAAAAAATGTGGTCGACGCCTTAGAAGTACCTATTGATGAAATAGGGGCTCTGAGAGATACGAGCAAATATAAGACATGTCGAAGTTAAAACTCATGGGATTATTGAATCTAAATCTATGCACGAGTCTATGCAATTTAGACGTGTTCACACTACTACATAAAGTATTATTTAGAACGAGTTTTTTAGAACGATTAAAGTAAATCGCGCTATTTAATACGCTTATAGATCGGTTTACAAAATACGCACTAGTTAAAACTTTTTTAGAACATTTTGATTATGAACCGATCTATTTAATATTTTATAGATCGTTTCATTGATACCGCTCTATATTTTCAATACATTTCCCAAAATCACTTCGTTAATCGTTAAGTAATATGACTAATATCCTAAAAAATTCAACTTAATTAATGAACCCTGACAAATAAACTTTAAACAAAATAGTAATAGAAAACTACCCATCAAATGACATAAGCGTATTTCTTATATGATTAAAATTTTATGATAAGGCTTTATCACTTTGGGCTCTTTTACAGAACAGTTATCAAATTAAAACTTCTGTAAATCTTTCTTGTTGACCTCATCGCCCTCACCGCCTCGCATCCAACCAGTTTTCTCTATATTTTCCTCTTTTACCTCTAAACACCATAACCACTAAAAAAAACATCAAATAAAATATTACAATCCATCCATTGAAAGCTTCCACTATTAGCAACCGCATAAAAATTAGGGATTCGGATTTGAAGTTCTGCACTGAATTTTGAAGGGTAATTGTTCTTACATTCTTTATTTGTGTTATACATGTATTATTTTGATGCACTTATTTGTCGATTTGTTTTTAATAAAAAATTGATGTATTGTTTTATGTGTATAGTTTAATCTACTCGGGTAATTGTTTTATATTTTTTTAATATTTATGTAAAGTACGAATTGACTTTTATAAGAGTGTTAATTGTGAATTTGTTAAGGTTTTAATAGACATGGTGTTTTTTGTCTTGCTTTCTGATTAATAATTTAGGTTAACATAAGCTATTGTATATGCGAAGCAATTGAAAAATTATCAAGAGGACTTTTTTTCGATTGATTTCAATCGGCATGGACTACCCTGTGAGGCTGTGAGTCAACAGGGGGAGACTTGGATCATGGTTTGCGATTGAGGTGAAATCATGTATATCTTATCATTTGGATTGGAATGCAAAGGGGACAAAAAAAATGTTGGATCACTTACGGCTTCAATGACTAATGACTTGCTTGATGCTACCTTGATACATTGGTGGACGATGTAAGTTCGTTAATGCATGACTTATATATATTTTTACACTTTGTTAATCTATTATGTACTACGAGTGACTTTTGTCTTCGTTTTAGCCATCTTTTTCCCATGGATGAAAAAGATAGTGACAGCAAATGAGCGTTCTTAAACCTGTCAATTATCTAATGGCTACTATTTTTGATTGAGGAAGGTGTGGATGTCATCAATCACATGGGTATATATTTGCTTGTTATATGGCTTTTAAGTATACAAACATGTATTGTTTATACTAAATTGGTTAGACTTTTATGTAGTGGTCATTAAATGTTATATTTGATTTGAACTCTCGAGAATAGAGGATTCATATTGGTTTCTCTCAGCACGGATAGGAAGGACAAGAGATTGTATTTCTACTATTTGGAAAAATTAGTGAAAACGTAAGAATTTGATAAATATTAACACTGGATTGATATTTTGTTTTCTATAATATTGTAACTTGATGGTATTTCTTTTTAGGTGTTGCGATGCCAAATTTGTCCGGAAGTTTGTTGAGGTAATAAATCATCTAAACGTATATACTTGTAAAATCTATGAGCGAATCGATTTGGTTGTTGCATTGTGTAATAATTTTTGGTACTTGAATTTAGTGTAACCAACAATGAGGAGGTTGGCGATGAGGGTATTACATCATGAAGTGGATTTTGTTTGTCAAACAACAAAACTTCCCAAACAATGTAAGTATTTGTTATATATTCATATATTTTGTCGATTGAACTAAAGTTTCTTATTTCACTAAGAATAACATTCTTTTTAATTGGTTAGCTTTGGAATGATAGAAGTTGTCTATCAAGAGTTGGACGTTTACGACAATCATGTCGCAAACTGAAGTTTCTATTTTTGCCCAACTTTGTGTGTATATATAGATGATGATGTATGGTTTTTGAAATTGTCTACATATATGCGTTCCATCTTATTTTTGTCTACTTTGCAGGTTTTACGTGGATAAGAGTTGTGTGGTCGCTTGACCGTTGATAGTTGGAAATGGATTGTAGTTATGAGCGGGAGGTGGTAGTAGCGTTTTGTGTATGTTCTACGTGCGTTGATTTAGAATATATAAGTGCATACATTCCCGACTTTTAGCTTTCTGATTAGTTTTTTGGGACCTTTGTAATTTCCTATTGTCAATGAAAGCTTTCTTTCTGCTGAAATTTGAATGCTAACACTTCAATAGTCGATGGAATTTGAAATGTGTTACCAGAGCTTATTAAACTAAAATGTACAGCTAAAATGTGGATGCTATTATTTTTAGGTCGGCTTTGATGCTACAAAAACTTTTTAGATCGGTTCTTTTGAATGCTACAAAATCTTTTATTTTTTTTCTATTTTTTTAAAAAAATCATTTTTAGATCGATGGTATGTAACCGAACTAAAAAAAATATTTTTTTAGATCGGTTAGATGACCGATACAAAAGAGGGAGGATTTTTTGGAACACTGTTTTATAGATCGGTTCTAAAACCGATCTAAATTGCACTTTTAACCGATCTAAAAAACCATGTTTGTAGTAGTGTCATGAGTTTTATTTTAACAAAACACTGTAATATGTTCGTCTTCTTGCAATAATTTATTTTATTAACGGATCTAACTATACATAATTTAACTTCGTTATTTGATATCTTCTTTTTATATTTCCTTATAATTCAAGATAACACTTAAATAATTTATCTTCCTTGCTATTTATTCCATTTTTTAACTCGATAATACAGTATTTTGTTGAGTTTATAACCACAACTCTTTACTTAAAATAGTAAATATCGTTTCAGTCTAATATAAAAAATGAATAAATGTTGTAATATACTTTATTTGTAATATTATGTGGTCACTACTATTTTATGTCAGGAGTGGCACGTCACTGCATACCACAACGCACGAAGAAAACGACGCCGGTAGTGCCTCAGTGGCTCAGTGCGTATAATTTCTAAATATGGTTAATAGGTACAAAGTAACTGGTGGTTGGTTTTGGTGACTAAAGCTGAAATTAGTAGTTTGCTGCAAATCGTGATTGTGAATTCTTTTTAGAACCTAGTTGAATAAGATTCTATAACATTGTATTTGTTGGAAATCGTAGTCTAATAAAATTTATTTTAATTAACAGTTAATTAACAAATGCAACGGAAACGTATAAATAAACATGTAAAAACCGATTTCCATTGGATCCGGTTATATCCTCATATTGAATCAGCAACAATAAAGAAGATGAATAAGAATTATATCATCTTTGATGAAACTATAATCAATATTATAATTATCTCTATAGGTGATTCACACAGCACATCAAACAACACCAACCGAATGCTAGTCCTTGTATAAACTCGAAAACAATATCCTATATTGCGTCTCTAATTAGAAAAAAGCAAAAGAAAGCAAAAACCCCTTTGGTTTTGTTTTTTTATTTCTCCGTCGAACCAACACACGGAAGAAAGTTGAGGACTTATTTTTTTTGTGTTTCACACTTAACTCTATTTTTTTTTATCTTATCTTGATAATTTATCTCCAAAGAATATTAAACCTAATTTTTATTCATCATTATAAGTTCACAGAATTAAAGTCCATCAAATGTTTTGTTCGGTCGGCCAAGCAAAACAATATTTTGCTAAAATATCATTTATCAATTAAATACATTATTTAATTAAATCATACTCCGTATTTAATTAAACTATGCTTTCTCAAACTATAGGTTACAATTATATAATTACAATATATAATATTTGGTGTCTAGGTGCTTAAGTGTGTGACCCCATAGGCTCACACATAATTAGTAATATAGTTAATGTTTTTATCACTCAATAACTAGAAAAGGGATGGTAAAGACTTAAGAAATTTCAAATCATTACACCGTCTTTTATTCATTTAATATGATATTTGAATGTTGAAAATCTATTATTTATTTTCCAAAGTTTATTTAAAAAACTTTGAAAAAAAGCTTTGAAAACCTCTTAAAATCCCTAAAAACCACTTGCGACAAATACATAAAAATACAATCTATATATATACACGTAGTATTTAACAATTAAAATAAAATTTTCCATTTTTGTTATATGTTACTATCTCTTTAGTTTCTCGAAGGGTGCGCACGTCAAGTTGGATTGTCAAATTCATCTGCTTAACGAGTTCACTAGAAAATAAGTTTCATAAAAAACTAGTAAATTAATTAAGTAAATATTAGATGCAACGAAAATATATAAAGTTGTGGCCTAGTTTCATTTTCTCATTTTCGTCCTTTGACATTTTCGTCATTAAAAAACCATTAAGTTTTATATGTTAAAGCATATTATTTTATTGGAGTAGTATACATTTATTTTTAATTTATTTATATATGCACGCACTTTGCAAATTGGTCGATAAATTAAATTTGTCTCTTCATTGAACCCTCGACACTCGTATATATTTTAATTTTAAAACATATATATATATACACGTAAAATGATACTTTAAGTATTCTACAGTACAATGCATAACGTTCGTGTGATGTTTTGTCGAACCTTTTTCCTTGTTTTCTCTTTTATAACTAAAAATTTGAAAACTATTTTTAATGGTTTTTCAAGTTTCCATTTTCACTATATCTAGGAAAAGGAAAACTTCATCCCTCACATTTGAACGCATTTTCTAAGTTTTCAATGTTTTTCTATAGAAATGAAACACTTAGGGTGCGTTTAGTTACAGAAAACTCCTCACTTTTCCATAAAAATTCTATAAGAAAACAAAAAAATTAGAAAACGTGTTCAAATTTGAGTTTTCTAAAAATCTTTTCTTAAAAAAGGAAAATCCTTGTTTTCCTTTTTATAATTACAAAGTTGAAAACTACTATAGATGGTTTTCTAAGTTTCCATCTCTACTCTTCCTTGGAAAATGAAAACTCCACCCCTTGCAACTAAACACGTTTTCTAGATTTTCCATGCTTTTCTAGAGAAGTAAAACGCTTCTCATTCTCTAGGAAAATGGAAAAATAAAAATAGAGAAATTTTTCTATAACTAAACGCACCCTTACCATTTCCTAGAAAAATAGAAAAGGAAAAATGAGAAAAATTTTCTATATCTAAGCGCGACCTAAATGTTTGACATAAAGAACGTGGAAATGAATAAGTCGTGCACGGTTGTTGTGTTTCAAATATTACTCAAGTACCAAAACGTTGTTTCTTGCAACCGATCGACTGGTTACTAGTCTTACTGTATTGTTTTATACTCCGTAGTATATATAGAGGTGAAAAAAACGTACACCGCAATTTAGACCACGTCGTGTTTTTAGTTTTCAAAAGCGTTGGATAAAAGAAACGTTAATCATCAAAATTAGACTTTATACCATTGAATTAAATTATAGATAAGGAATGTATTATAAAAATTAATTAAAGTTAATTTTCTTGAGACTCAATAATCTTAGACACAATAAGATCCATTGTTTTTATCTCGTGTTCTTAAACTAGTTACCAATCAAACTATTTATTAGATAATATACATATTGCATACGAACACACATTTTTTTGGCCTAAATAAATCGCGGATTTAGGCGATTGATCGACTCGTCCACCCTCAAAGCAGCCATGATTTTGGTACATACAAAAAAGTTATGCATTAATAAGTTATTTTAGGTAAAACTGACCCTCTGAATGCCGCCCACCGACCGGTCTCAGACCAATATGAGAGAGGTAAATCGAGTAATTCGTGATGAAAGGAACATGAGGATGGGAATTGAACCCATAACCTTCGCATATGTGTTGCATGTGCACACTAATAAGATAAACATAAAGTTTATGTACCAAGTACCACCCATATGAAATTTTTTCCTATGAATCAGAACTAATTATTTCACTACACTTTAAGTCTTTAATTGTATTCGTATTGAGGATATCATATATTTAGTTGAAATGTTGAATGATATTGATTCTATCACAGTATCACATACCAATACACAACTTCATCTTCTTCTTTCTTTCATACAAGAAAAGTTTTTTTTTCCCTATTTGTTTAAAAAAATAAATATAGCATCTCATGTTACTATGTTACTCACTCGCAATCGTAACACCAGAACGCCCCTTTTTCAGGGGTCACGTCAGCATAACACCACAACACCATTTTCAGCACATGCAATGGTAACACTAGAACGCTCATTTTTGCCCCCTGTGACCCACTATCTAAATTCAAATTATTATTATTTTTTAAACATTGCAAAAAGCAAAAAATAAAAAATATATAAATAAATAAATCGCGTGGGACCCATAAAAACGCCCGTCGTCCTCCCCTGGATTCCCGCACAATGCCCCGCCACAACGCCGCCAGTTGCGGGCGTTGTGGCGTTCTCCTCCTCAAAAACCGGCCCGTTGCGAGTGGTCTTACACAGTATATCACGATATAAAGATAGCTAATATTGAAGGTGTTGTAGTTGTATTAGTATAGTTATATGTCCAAATTGATTAGGATAAGAATCTGCTGTAAATAGAAAAAATCGACAAGTACTAAACTTGTTAAGTGTTCAAACCTTAAAACTCGTGGTATGCTAAATAATTCTGTAATTATGGAGCCAACTTGTTATAAGTCTTACTTTTAGTATATAAAAAATAATCAAAATATAATAATTTTTATAAAAAAAAAAAAAAAAAACAAAGGAAAAAGATAACGTGGAGAGGTGGTCCCAAGAAACACGGCAGTTTCACGTTCAACATCATGGACCAACTTTTAATGCCGAACGGATCACGCCAAAAGGTGGGTGTTACCCGTATCTCACCGCATCTACTCTACTTTCCATTATATCATATACACATCATCATATCATCCGCTCCCATTTTCTTTCTTTATAATTAATTAATTTATTTATACCGATTTCTATTTTGAAACTAGTACTTAGGGTGAGCATTCGTACCCGAATCTTGATCTCGTACCGGTACCGTACTGTTTTAAACGGTCCGGTATACGGTACTCACTTTAAGGCCAAAAAGATAACCGGTACCAACCGGTTCGATGTCGGTATTTTACTACTTTTCCCGCTTTGGTACCATATCCGAATTATACATGTTTTTATTGTTATAGTTCCATAGGTTCTTTCTATATCTTAAAGAGATTTATTTAAAACCTCAATTCTATGATCATGTGATATGTCTATGAATATAAAAATGATATTTTTTGGGTAATTAAGAAGTATAAAATAGAGTTAGACTCACGGTACAATAACGTACAATAACGTCGTTGTATATATTTGTTTTTCTTCGTCAATATTCATCTATGTCACTTAATGATGTTTTTATTTATTTGAGATTCATTAATATTTATCTTCTTTGATTTTTATCGAATACAAAATACGTAGATATGTTTACTTATTATATATTATACTATTTTTTGGTACCAAAGCGGTATAGTACCACTTTTACCCGTACCGGAACCGGAACCATACCGGTACCGTTCCGGTTTAATCGGTCTGGTATTCGGTACTTACTTTAGGGCCAAAAAGTAACCGGTACCAACCGGTTCAGTACCGGTTCCGTACCACACTCACCCCTACTAGTACTCCGTATACTAACCTTTTCATTTAATACGGTACATTAGTTTGTTTTTACAACATGATTATTATAATCCCTATAATTAGATGATTTACGATGTTTAATTGCACTACTTCTGAATTCACATTCCAGAAACAGAAAACAAATTTAGAGTGCACTTTGAGAATGAGAATTAGAAAGCCTTAGGAAATAATAACGAATGTAATGAGCATTCCCTAGTATAGTAATATATTTGTCATTGGTTCAAAAAGGTTGGTGAATTTCAAGTTGATATCGATTGGTGGGTTCGTTCCAAGTCAAACATGTTAGATTTCATGGGTACTTTTGGGTTAGTGGGTTAACCCGAACATTAACCTGAGCCCGACCTCCAAAATTATACGATGGTAGGTTTCGAGTAAATATCAGTTGGTGGGTTGGTCTTGCATTAAACGGGATTTCTTGGGTATTTTTGAGTTTAAGGGTTGACCCATTAACTTAAACTTGACCCGAGACTGACCCAAAAAATTAACTTGGTTAGTGAGTCTTGTGTTAGCGTATATATATATATATATATATATATATATATATATATATATATATATATATATATATATATATATATATATATATGTTGTATGTTAGGATAATGATAGATAAATGATATACATTATTTCCAATTTGGTGGAAAATAGGTGATTACCAACTAATAGGTAATTAAGCATTGCATTATAAGATATAAACATTATCATTCATTATCTTTCTCATTTCCTGTCTGCAAAATTATTGATAAGCCTAATTAGATAGACTCAATGTATCCCTAAAAAAGTGAGAGTTACATGTGTCAAGTTTAACTAATAAATACATAATCAATGAATACATTAGACATACTTTTAAGTTTATCTAAATAAGTATATGTAATATAACTCTAATTTAAATAAATAACGAAAATATTGGAGTACAATAAAAGTAGGAGAGATGTATACATTTACAACCAATAAAATGAACAAGTTGGATCCTAATCGATTGCTAAGTTTTTGTAATTGGTACTCTATTATTTGTGTAGCAAGTGGCCATCTCTTAGAAAAAGCCACAAATTATGTAAAAAAAAATTATTGCACGAGTAATGCTATATAAACTTACTCAGAGTGATATATTTGTTAGTTGTTTTTGTAGACATTGTTTTACAGATAAACAGAAATAATACAACGTAATTTACAGCTTGTACAGTTAAAATGGACGGAAAAAGTAATACGAAGTCATGTTGTTTATTACCCGGATTTACCCTATTCGATATAATGTATATTCCGTAGAGAGAAAATAGAGTGATTGTTAGACTCAGGTCGATAAAATCCGGGCAGCGGCTCTAGAAGAGTGTGGTGGCCCATCGGTGGTGCATAATATCGTTTAAACTTTAATAATGTCTGTCTTATTTGGTGGGTATCACGAGAATCTCGTCGGCAAGGTCCACTTAGCTTTTTGCTGCCCCGTAAGAAACGTTAAGGTGCATTTAATGAATTGTAATTTCCTTTAATAACATAATTTGTAATTATATTATAATTTGTAATTAATAGATGAATAAAAAATAAAATTATTAGATTGACTTAATGAATATTAAATGTTAATAACTTAATATAAAATTTTAAAGAAATTTTAACTACGTTAAACGTACTTTAACGTATACCACGGGGCACACCTTAACAAAACCTTGTATTATTGTGTGGGTATCACTAGAATTTCTCTTTGTATTATTACCTCACTACACACGGAACTATCCGCCTTTATTGCTTCTTCCGCTCATTTTCATGCTCACCAAATAAACCAGTCGTGTTTTTCTTTTTTCTTTTTATTCATTTAACTTTAAATAGATTACCTTCGTCTCATACTAAATGTTTATATTTAGGTTTAAAAAACATCTTAAAAGTGTACATTTTATATTTCAACTGATTTAAAAAAACTTTAATGAGTAATTATGATATTTTATTTGTGATAAGTGTAATTTGTAAGATTTTCTAAAATTTTGTGCATTTTCAAAATGGACATTTAATTTATAATATGATGAAGAGGGTATTCTTTTATTATGCGTCCTTTTCGTATACGAGTATTTTTTTAAAAGTTTTTTCATACGTATGAGAATTGTGATACTACAATCCTATAATCAGTAAGACAGCTCGACTTTTTAAAACTTACACCGTCGTTTCATTTATTTTTCTTAAAGTTATTACGGAATACTTGTTAAAATCCTCAGCTTTAATTTAATAAGCACGAAAAAGATACTAAAATTCGTCGAAAATAAACTGTAAACATCGACGACTGATTCACCCTTAAAATCGATTTTATATTAAAAATCTAGTAATAAATGAAAAAGAAAAAACTCTATCGTAGGAAGTGCCGTACCAATAACTCATTACTTTATCTTTATCGACATTTCCTTTTTTTACCTAAAAAACCCCGATCATCATTATTGTACTGCAATCATTTATTTATTTATTTATTTATTTTTGGCTAATTGATTTTCTTTTTCAATAAAATAAAATACCGGTCGTTGTATAAAATTAGAAGTGGCATTTTAGACCTATTGGTTAATTATGAGTCAATTTGGTTAATATTTAGGAGGGGATGAGTTTGTTGGGTCTTCTCCCCATTTTTTGGATGGGTCTAAATGATTTTTTCAATACAACCTCCAATTGTGTAACAATTAACCAACGGGTCTAGCGGGTAATTTTTTTTTTTCCACCTCATTTCGTTTTTTTCATTTTTAACCCAGATTATAAAAAAAATTTGGTGAAAACTCGATGACCCGACCCGAGACCCATTTGACCCGGACCCGTTTAAACCATCCTTCTAAATGACCCATCTAGACCCGGACACATTTAGACCCAAACCCATTTAGACCCGTAACTCAACCCGACCCGACCCGACCCATTCATTTTCCCACTTTATATATAAAACGTTAAACAATAGGTTACGAAACACAACATGTTCTCGAGTATGTAATATAATCTATAAACAAATTTGATATTTTGTAAACATACGACGTGGAACAACTATCAAGCAATCATACTTTGTATTGTCATCAAGTTATAACCTTTATTAAGATTGTTAAATTTTAATTGAATTTTTCAAGAAAATACTAGTCGTTGTAAAGTCATCAAACAATAGGGCATGAAACACAACATGTTATCGAGTATCTAAATTTTTAGAAGAAAGAAAAAAAAAATAAAGTAATTGTCTAACTTAACTTGGAATATATTTAATTATCTAACTTAATTTAGGATGTGTTTGTTTCGCAAATTGTCTTAATGAGACTATAATTCATTCAAAGGAAGTGAAATTTAAAGAAATGTCAATTAAATTGAGTGAAGGAATTTGATGGCTTACAATTCTTTCACGAACCAAACATCTTTATAGACTGGAATTGAGATTCTAAATAGAATTTCATGAACCAAACGCGATAACTTCATTATCATCATTGAAAGGAACACCGAGCACTTAAGGTGCATTTGGTTACGCAAACTCCTCCATTTTTCTAAAAAAATTTCAAAGAAAATCAATAAAATAGAATATGTGCTCAAGTTGTGATTTTCTGGAAAAGTTTTCTACGAAAAAGAAATCGCTGATTTATGATTGCCTACATTTCCTATTTTGAAAAATGAAAACTCCATCTCCTACATTTGAACGCGTTTTATAAATCTTCTTTAGTTTTCAAGAAACATAAAACTCTATAAAAATGGAAAAGAAAAAAATGAGGATAGTTTTCCATAACTAAACACGCTCTTAGGTATTCAAATCTTAATACTCTGTATTTGATAGACCATAAATTTAAGGCTCATGAGATTTTAGGTCTTGAACTCGACTTTGATCACGTGTAAATCATTTTCTGAACTAATAATGAAATAAAAACAAAAGTATCGCATTAACGTATTCATGATTTTGTAAATTGAAAGAAAACCACATATGAAAGTGGTCCTTCAATATATTTGAGTACTAGTTTCTA
The DNA here is from genome assembly GCA_949592205.1 of Helichrysum umbraculigerum. Taxonomy (NCBI): domain Eukaryota; kingdom Viridiplantae; phylum Streptophyta; class Magnoliopsida; order Asterales; family Asteraceae; genus Helichrysum; species Helichrysum umbraculigerum. The sequence goes on along the minus strand of CATIUR010000005.1, from coordinate 66,594,368 downwards.
TTTTATGATAAAACATGACCTTAACTTTAACCTTAGATCAATCAAGGATTGTGATGAAAACAACTGAATAGGTTTTCGGTTTTCCTCATCAGAGAGATATTTTTAGGTTTGTCAAAATTGAGTCTTCAAATAAAAAAAAAAAACTTTTTCTCTTGTTATGTGAATAGTACGTGTAAAATTTGAATAAAAAAGCTTTTACTTTTTCATTGGAGGTGATAAGTTTTTATAAGGGTTTAAGTCACGGATCGCTAACGTGCTCTTCTTTTTGTTCTGAGATCACCAATCAACCGGTTTTATTACTAGGATCACCAACGTACTTGTTAATTTCGTGTTAAGGTCACCAATGTACTTTTACATACGGGTTTGAGATCGCCAACATACTTGTTAGTACGGAGCTAAGATCGCCAACAAAATTTACAAAGAAATTCATTTTTTTAAGTACGTTGGTAATCCTAGTAATAAAACCGGTTGATTGGTGATCTCGTAACAAAAAAGAGAGTATGTTGGCAATCCATGACTTAAACCCTTTTTATAAAGTAAAGTTTTATGGAGTATGATGCATGCAAAGTACAGTATATGTTAAGATAAGTACGAGTGAATCATGTAACAAGCCGACCCAAAAACACGTTTCATAATTAAAAAGATTATTTAATTAATAATCCACAAAATTGGAAAAGTTAGCTAAGAAATAATAACAATTGGGCCTACTTTGTCTGGTGGACAACCTAAAAGAGAAAACAAAGTATAGGCCACGTTTAAAGCAAATACCGAGTATTTTAAATCAAAAAGGTAAATAAGGAGTACAAAATTAGATAAATATAGTTAAAAAAAGGTTTAGAATTTGAGCTAATGATATACCTAAAACATTCGTAAGTTACAAAAATAATAAAAATGACACACTTTTAATACTATTTTCAATAGTTTTCATGAAATTAATCTTTTCACATTTGTCCATCATTTCTCAATGTTAATAATTACATTAAAATACTCTCTCCGTCTCAATTATATTGTCAAAAAATGTTGAATTTAATATAGAGTATGTAAATGTCATATTCGCCCTTATAAATAAGGCACCTGCGACTAGAAATATTTAAGATATATGTAATTGAGAGTAATAAGTGGGGGTAACATTGAGAGTTTAATGTTTTTTTTTTGTATTTATTATTTGCAAGTGGACGGATATTTTAGGACACACATAAATAATAAGGTGGACGATAAATTGGGACGGATGAAGTATTTAAAAAGTTTACATATGCAGAGGAAAAGGGGAAGGGGAAGTGGGTATCTACACATCATATGCCATTGATTAAAAATCTCATACATCTGTGTAATTAATCATTACTTTAAATTGGTGGTTGCTTAAAGGTTTAGAGGGTAAGAAACTAATAGTAATAATATCGAATAATGATGGTTCAAACTTCAAAGATTATAAAACAATGGGTAAAGGCCATTCACCGATCATTTTCACGGTCATCATGGAGAGATAAATCATGTAATTGTGGTTAAAGGAATATGGTCACGACATGGGTAAAGGCCATTCACCGATCATTTTCACGGTCATCATGGAAGAGATAAATCATGTAATTGTGGTTAAAGGAATATGGGAACGACGATGATTGAACCCATGACATACGCCTTTATATTGCATGTTTTCCATCACTAAACTGTCATCGTAGGGACATAGGTTATCACACAATGGTTCATTAGAAATATAGATGTTTTATTTATTATTTTTTGAACAAAAGGTCGAAGTCTGAAATTTTATTTATCACAGTAATCACTCCTCAACATTGAGATAATTTTAAACGGAATATCAATTCACGAATTACAATAGTAGTTACAACTCCAAAGTCACAATAAAAGATAAACATACAAAACGTATAGAAATAACTCAAACTGCCGTCGAGAAGTTGAAATTATATTCAAATAAATCCGATGATAGGAGGCTCTTGCACAAATGTGGCATGACTTTATTGCCCTAGACATCACATGAAGAACCAACATGCACCAAAATATATTACCTTAATAACGCGGTGGGAATTCGCATAAGTGATGATTCTTTTCCACACACACATATGGATTAACAACTCCTCGAATGCTATCTTTCACAAGTAAACGTGTCCTTCAAAGACGGGCTTATTTTAGACTAAGAAAACGTTACAAATTAAAGGTGATCAAGAACTCTAAGATATATCGTAAAATAAGGGGTGTCAATGAGACAACTCTTAATCTAGATCCGACCCGCCCTTCCCCATTTATATAATCCAATGGGTCGAAAAATTAGACCCTCAGACCCAATAAGTGATCCAATGGGTCGACCCATTTAGATGGTTCTCCACTTGGGGCGACCCATGACCCGTCCGGATCGACCCATTAATAACGAAATTTTACTACTCTACAATTTTACACTTTAAAATTTTATAAATCAATTTAAAGCTTTAGAACAAATCGCATAATCCTTAAAGTAAAAAATTGAGTTTGTCAACGTAAGAAACGACCAAGTTTTTTTGGTTTAATATTTTCAGAAAATGTTATTCAGAGAATGAATAGAATCTTATGCGCAACTCGTTTTTCATCCAGAGTTTCATTAGGAACCAAAAAACGATGATTTAAACAATGATTATAGTTTTTGGAACCAAAAACGATCCAAGAGGAACCAAACGACAAATAAGCCGTATATTTATTTTTCTTTTAACTTACATTGTCTTGAACTCATAATACGAAACCTATAATGCAAATTGAAAGACACTAAAAATGAATTGACAGATAAGGCATTATCTTTTTCTAATATTAAAAAGGTAAGTTTTCTTTAGATTAAATGGGTGAACCCGGATCCAGATTCATTGAATTAGTTAGACCTTGGATTGGATCATGATCTATTAACTAATGGGCCAGATTTAGACTAATTTAATTGAATTTTATGATCCATTGGATCTTGTCAAGATCCGACCCAGCCAACTCCATTGACAGGCGTAAGTATTATCATACGATTAAGATTAAGTAATGGTTATATTGTAACCAATGATGATAAATTTTGAAGGAATCAAATTCAAAGAGCTAAAAAGTAGTAATTTACTTAGAAAGGAATGAATTAATTCGAATTGAGTTGACTAAAATTTTAAATCACATTTTCCACATTATGATATGCTTAGCGTTCAAGAGAACGTGAATCTCACATGATCTATCTATTTTACTTACTAAATGGGCTAAAATATGCAAATGGGTGGGAGACAGCCAGAAAGTAGTTCCCCATTTCTCTATTATCTTTAATCTTAATATCTATCTATTATCTATTATTATTATTATAACTATAGCTTATTGGTTTGTAGATGTTCTCTTTCACAAGAGGCTACGAGTTTGAATAGGTGTTATGGTTTTATCTAATAACTATATAAATATACGACCGGTTCAGAGGACGGAGCAGTTCAGAGTACGAAGAGTTATGATGTAGTTAAATTTGTGAAAGTAAAATGCAGTTTTTTTTATGATGCAGTGTACTTATAATGCAGTATATCTGAGCTCGAGGTCAAAAAATCAAAGACTTAGATTCTGTACCCCCTGCCCTCTTCAAAACACCATCGCCTCTAATCCCCACCATAATATTAATATCTAGAAGAAAAAAAGAAGTGTTTGTTATATTTTTGAGCTATTTTCCACCAATTGTTCTGAGTATGGTGAAAATTTAAACTTTAATCAACAAAAGTGATAAGTTATCCTTCGTAGGTATTAAAAAGTTGAACAAATCTTGTCAATTACCTTGTCAACCAATAATAGTTATTCTTTTGCTATCACTCAAAGAAGCTGATTCGAAAACATAATATTTGGAATAAGCCTTTGGCATCTTGTTTATTTTTATTCTTTACCAACCATTTGAAAATGAGATGCCATGAAACAAAGTTTAATACTCAAGATCTTATTTCCTATCTTTCATATTCAAAGTTTGTATGATTTAAAATTATATAGATTTAGTAAATCAAGTCATGGAATCAAAGAGATGTATGCAATTATTTGTTTCGTGTCAAAGGATTGATGCGATTAGCCGATTAGGTGTTCAATCAGTATACCTCTCTTTAGAATCATTTCCAATTCCATCTATTGCGTAATCGAACAAGTTGTCGATTTATGTTTCATTATACCATTGAATCATTGTTATAATGAATTTTGTTTAGAATACTTTAAAAAGTACAAGGGATGCACAAGAAAAGACTAAATGATATTAAAAAAATATAGTAGCAACACAAAGACATCTTTATCTTTAATACGGATGTAATACTCGTAATTCTTATACTCTGTAAATAAATTCCAGATTTTACTTACACAAGACATCTTTATCTTGATTTACTCACAACTACCGTAAAACCTTCTACATATCTTTTCGAAAATTAAAATTTAGGTTGTGTTTGATAAAACATAATGATTTAGTACTGAATGATTCAAAGGCCCTGAATGAATTTGACTTCGAATAGAAATAACTGTTTGATGATTATTCTGAATGAATACTCTGAATGATAGAAAATTACCATATTAACCTTCTACATGAAAAAATATTTCGATAAATAATCTGGATATAAAATTTACATCCTAAACAAATGCATGCTAATTAAAATATAATTAATAAATAACTCAAACAATATAAAAATATCAATATGTGCATTTTAACTTCACACAATTACCATGGTGTAACTCTTAAATAAATCTTAATATTAATAATGTAAAAAGCAACATGTTATCGATGAATATTTTACTAGCTTCGTAAGAAACAAACTATAAAATAACATGATGATCGATCCGAAGAAAATAAAGTTTTGTTTACTAATTTCAGTTTCAGTTTTAAAGTTGAAATTTGTTTACTTTAATTTTTAAAAAATTAACCTCTCATTTCTTAAAATTAAAATAAAATAAAGTTAAATACTTCGTATAATTTTACACTATCAATCGAGAGAAAGAAAGAAACTGTGACTATTTTTTACATGTTCAGGTGATCATGATTCATGTACCATAGTCATATTTTTAAAATATAATGTGAATGCATAAAAGATGAGATCAGCATCCTGTTAGGTTTTACAGCGAAATCAATCAACCAACAACTATTAGTTGATCACTCTAATACCTGTTGTTGATAATTAACCAACCAACACTCGTGTAATCGAGGTTACACCCACAAACGATAAACGGATAAATAACGAGCAAACAACATAAACGAAAGCAATAAAGAACACAAGGATTTAACGTGGTTATATCCAATCTCCAACTATGAGATTGGTTTAGTCCACGGGGCCAAACCAGAGAGTTTTCGTATATTATTTTCGTACCAAATGTTACAAGTACATGGGGTATCTCTTTAAGTAGATATTAGATGACTTAGGTAACAAGAAAAAAATCAATATTGCCGACTATGAGATCACGGCATTGATAACACATATTGTGTTGCCAAAAGAATTTCCAAAGAGACATCCTCCAAGTCATGTGACATCAAGTCACTATCACAAATTAACTTAATCTTCACAATTTATCCTAACAATCTCCCACTTGAAGATTAATCAAAACCCAAACTAGTAATCCTTCACAAATCTCGTCCCTTCACAAATGTCACCCGTTCAAACTTCATACCGCCGAACTACCATTCGGGACACGCCGCTCAACCACACAGAGTCGGAAGACTTTCGACACAAAGCTACCAGAACACTCACATCATGAAATTGGGACCACTCTCTAACCACCACCATCATCTTCTAGGCCCAAGAAGATCCGTTGAAGCGTGCGAAACTTCAACCACGGGATTCTATCAAGAGACACCTATCTCTTCAACTCGTCGATTACAGCCACGTCTGATCCTGCCACCGACATATCAACGACCATCCATACAGAATTTCATCCATCCGATTTTCCTTCCCAGCAATCAGAAAATCGCCGATAGAACAATCCGTAGATCATCAAGGCTTATCAGTGAGAACGCAGTCACAACCTTGAAATCTACTTCTTTATCATTCGCTTTCCCGCTGGTACACTGACCCAAAAACATACGTATGATTTCTTTGAACACATCTTCTCCAACTCAGCCCGCTCCCACTGTACGAATCAAAATAATAACCGCGGCTCTCTGAGAAGACTCTGGTTCATAACACCCGGTCAGTCGCAAATTACTTTGTCATTGGAGAGTAACAATGAAGATCCAAATGCTCTAGTGTTGCCGGAATTCATACACTAAACCCGTAGAAACTAGAGATCCATCAATCGCACAACCGTCTCAAGACTCCCACTAGTTGCCAAACTCCCACTAGTTTCGACACTTCACTCGGTTCCAAACTCCCTAGAATTACCGATACTCTCAACAATATCTTGAAAGCTCATCAGGACTTACAAGATTATCCACCTCTAACCCACAAGAATATTCCCAATTGATTCCTCCAGAAGATTTCGCTCTATCGTTGAACCAAACATCAATCGATACCCGAGCCCAGTCGAACACGTTCTATCCGACATCTTCAACAACCAATATCTCCAAGTGTAGAAGCTCTAACCTGCCTAAACATTCCAAAACTATGGAATACCCGACCAAACATATGGTCTCCCGTTTCAACCCCGCGAGCAACAACAAACCCCCTCGATAACTCCCACTGTCGATTATCAAACGGATGTGGTACCGTTCATTACCTATCTACCCAAACCGAGAAAACTATCCTCTTGAGCTCCGTAACAAACTTCACATCTTTGAGAATCCAGCCGTATCAAGTAAGTCTCGAGAATCGCATCCCAAACTCGCAACATCAAACGCCTAGTCTGATAACGTTCACTTATTCTTTTGCACGGGATCGCAAAGAATAAAGAACTCGAACCCGAATCTAAAACCTAGGATTCCAAAACTCTCTCCGCAACAAACCACCAATCAAAAACTGTTTTACCGACCCTATTACCGCTACGACCAATCACCGTCATAAACGCAACTGGCCACCGACCGTATCGTCACGTTGCAAACCGCAAAAAAATCTGACCCATAATCGCATCTCAACCATAAACAATCGTGTCGTGATTTTATCCCCAAATCGCGTCGCAATTCTCAACTCGTCAGCAACTTCTTTTCTTTCTTCAACTAGTCATAGCCCTAGCCTAACAATTTCGATAACCTGTTGCAAAACAAAATCCTAAACCGTGTTTATCAATTGTTCCCCGATGATTCTCTTTCTTCCGGATCAAGATCTATCCCAGATCTATATCTTCCAAATAAGAAATCCTAACCATCAAACCATCTTGTTCATGCTCCCATCCGCCATCGTTCTCGATCTTCAAACCATGAAGCTCTGATACCAGTTGTTAGGTTTTACAGCGAAATCAATCAACCAACAACTATTAGTTGATCACTCTAATACCTGTTGTTGATAATTAACCAACCAACACTCGTGTAATCGAGGTTACACCCACAAACGATAAACGGATAAATAACGAGCAAACAACATAAACGAAAGCAATAAACAACACAAGGATTTAACGTGGTTATATCCAATCTCCAACTAGGAGATTGGTTTAGTCCACGGGGCCAAACCAGAGAGTTTTCGTATATTATTTTCGTACCAAATGTTACAAGTACATGGGGTATCTCTTTAAGTAGATATTAGATGACTTAGGTAACAAGAAAAAAATCAATATTGCCGACTATGAGATCACGGCATTGATAACACATATTGTGTTGCCAAAAGAATTTCCAAAGAGACATCCTCCAAGTCATGTGACATCAAGTCACTATCACAAATTAACTTAATCTTCACAATTTATCCTAACACATCCATGTGAAAAGAAGCTTTTAATTAATGAGGGCATCAAAGGTAAATGATCATGCTGAATGGTTTAGCGAATATCATGACAAGGAATGATTCAGCATAATTTTTTCGTCGCTCAGCACTGCCATTCCATTCAGAGGTTACCAACAAACATACTGAATACTAAATGGTTCAGCATTCAGTGCTGAATCATCCCATTCAGCTGCAATAAAACACAGCCTTAGAAAAAAAAACTGTCCTTGAGGCTTAGCTCAGTTGGTTGAGCAAAGTGGTTTTAAACCACAGGTCATGGGTTCAATCCCAATCAAGGACACTTTAAATTCCATTGGGGTCTTGACCCAGTGGTCAGGGAGTTTTCCATAAGGTTTCTTACTGGAGGTGATGAGTTCGAGCCTTGTTGTGAGGGGGACTCCTGCGACGCTATACCCATCCAAGACATGGGAGAGCAACCCCTATAGTGTGTGTGTCGCCTTGGCTACGAACTCTGGGGCGGTTACTCGATTCCAGGGGAGTAAACGCTTGTGGAGATGATTGGGTGGGCCAAAAAGGTTCGTAGTGATTCTACAACTGCCTTTGAAAAAAAAAACAAAAAAGTTATTCAGCGTGATGGGAGCGTACTTTTTACAAGTTTTTACTTTTACAATAAGGGTGAGGTTCAAATGAGACTAAAAATTTGTGTGAGACTAAGGGAACAAATGATATCATGCCACATATACAAAGAGAATGTTCCATACTACAAAACCCATTTACCCCAAACATTAATTATCTCACAAACGACAAATTGTAAAATCATGAAACTTGCACCATAATTTTTAGCTTTTTATCCTCTTCGATTTGCCGTCCCTCAAGGCATACTTCCGACGATTTTTTTTTTTCATTTTTTTGGTGGGTTTCATATGTTACTAACACATGTGTTAGAGTGTTGCGTTTAGGGTTTGGGGTTTAGGGGTTAGGGTTTAGGGTTTCGATTTTGGGGTTTCTTCACGAAACCCCAAAACCCTAAACCCTAAACCATAACCCCTAAACCCCAAACCCTAAACGCTTTATAAAACTCTAAACCCTAAATCATACTAAACCCTAATAAACCCTAAACCCTACTAAAATATAAAATCTAAACCCTAAACCATGAACCCTACTAAATCCTAACCCTAAACTCTAACCCTAAACCCTAATCATAACCGTAAATAAAATGTACAATCAGTCACTAACACATGTGTTACCAATTCATAAAACCCATAAAAAAACCGAATTTTTTTTTTATCGAAAGTATACCTTGAGGGACGGCAAATCGAAGTGGATAAAACGCTGAAAAATATGGTTTTGTAGTATGGAACACTCTTTGTACATGTGGCATGATATCATTGGTTCCTTTAGTCTCACTCAAAAATCATGGACTCATTTAAACTTTACTCTTTACAATAATAATGAAAAAGTTTATGGAACATCAAGCAAAGTCTAAAAGTATCTACAACGCATTCAAATTGTTTAATTGGGTTCTAGGATTTGAGAATAATGGGCCAGACCCATTAAGTTTAAGGCTAATACTTCAGTGACTTGAGAGTTGAGACTAGTTATATTGTGAAAAAGCCCACAAGAAATCTTACCCATGGTTTTTATAGTTTAGCCTAGAGCCGGCAAAATGGGCGGGTAGGGCGGGTATGGGCTACGGGTCATAACGGGCGCGGGTCTAAACGGGCTCGGGTCTAAACGGGCACGGGTCTAAACGGGCTCGGGTCACAACGGGCTATTTAAATTTTTTTTTTTTTTTAAGTTCTAATTCGTTGAAATATGTAGATCTTCCAAAACAAGTTATATAGTTTTAACTATAGGCGGCAAAACGAGCGGGCGGGTCGGTCCGGGTAGCCGGGTTTAAAAGGGCTCGGGCTTAAACAGGAATGGGTTTGAATGGGCTTGGGCTTAAATGGGCACGGGTTTAAACGAGCTCGGGTGTAAATGGACTATTATATTACGTTTATTTTATCTAGGATTATAAATCTTTTTGAACCAATAAAATTTTTACGTATCATTTTGGTTTTTATAATACTCCGTAACGTAAAACAATATGTACGTCTGTTTTCTATATCTATATCTATATATATACAAAATATACGATACGATTTATATATATTACTCGTATTATTTAGTAATGCTGTAATGGTACGTAAAGTTAATTAATTAATTGAATAATAAAGAAAGGTAAAGGCATACAAGGCAAAACTGGGAAGCGCGTCTTTATCTCTCCGACTTTTCTCTCTCTCTCTCTCTCAAGTGTTGTTTTCTCTCTCTAAAAACCAGACAATTTGCGTGTCAAAATTCAAAACCAACACACAATTTTGTTGTTTGATATCAGTTTTGATTATCAGATACAAAACTTTGTACAGAGATTACAGAGATTCTCATATTATTTTATCTTGATTTTGTGGTGGTGGCCGGAAAGTAGTGGCCGACGGCAACGGCCGGTAAATTCTGGTCCGAAGTTCAAGGTGAGCGGCGGCGGCGACGATGGTGACGATCAGTATGGCGACGAAGATGTTTAGCATTATGTTCTTGTCATTTAATTCATCTCCCAACATATGCAAATTGACTGGTTTCTTTCTACCGCCCATTCACACCCATTCCTAAATTTTCTCAAGCCCGTATTGACCCGCTTGCAAAATTTTAGCTGCCCAAATTAGCCCAGTTAGGCTGTGAAAAACGTCCAATAAGACCCAATATTGGGTGAATGGGTATATTTTGCCGCCTCTAGTTTAGCCCTTTTAGTTTTACTATAAAAAATATAAAAGCCCACACATAATAGGCTACTAGCTATAATCTTAGATTACGCACCATTTTTGTAGAAGGTGAAAAAAACGAACACATGGTTGGTTACAGTTCTCTCCAATTAATCAAAAGATTAATAACAACTAGTTTATTGACCCGTGTATACACGGGTTTTTTCAAATATAGAAATGTAAAATTAACCGACATATTTTATATAATCTATTACAAGTATACAAATAAGTTTTACGTATTTTATAATCTATAAGGTAAGAAGCAAATATAATAGATGGTAAACAAAAGAAGAAACTCAAAAAACGTGTACCATGCTTCCAAACCGATTACTACATAAAATAACACCTCCTAGAGACAATATCTCACAACATTGTTTCAAGTTTCACCCATGCTTCAGGCCACAGGAACAACATTACTAACATTAGTTTCTTTCAAGCATCAAACAGCAGGCTACATGAACAACATTACTAACTTAAGTCACAAAGACACAAAGACACAATCGAAAACTTAATATTTTGCTTTTACCCATCATTAGAAAAATGGGAAGATCTGCATAGATTATAAAAGTAAATGAAACAAACTCACAAAATTCTAAGACGGCTTCTTGGCTGCTGCAAAGCTACGACCTTCTAGAATTGTTATAAATATAGCCGAATACTATTTATGCCTTATAAGCTGCGACAACTTACGGCTTCTTCGAGAGTCGGAGTATGGCATCCACCACTCCATCAGTTTTTATGAGTTACGTTGCAGGCTAGGGGTCTGATAGATAAATATTTAGCAATTCACACATGCACAATAAGGTTTTAAACAATCTGCAGAGGGTATGTCTGACCACAACCCAATTGCTTGATCCATACAATCTGCAGAGGGTATGTTTTGACAGATATCCACATGACCCGCCTGTTTTGCCCTCACTTATGAAAAACAAAAGTAAATTCTGTAGGAATTCTTGACTCCTGATATGAAATCAAATAGAAAACGAAAAAAGAACCCGATTTGGGCCCTTATTTAGTCCTTTCGACCCATCCATCTTGCCACTTATAACTTTACTCAATGTCGTTGTAATACTTTGCCACATATAACTTTACTCATATCATTGGTAAGTATATACCATATACATGTAACTGCCCTTACAAGTATATAAAATGAAACCATTCTCCAAAAGATAACAGCAACCCTTTTTATTTACCTGATTACGATTCACAACCTGCTATATCAAGAGAATATCAAGAATAAGTCAATCCAAGATAAATACTTGTCACTATTAAGAGAAAGAGTCCACCAAAACTGGTGAACCAAAGCGCATGAGTAAACTTACAGCAACATGGATGTGGCTAAAGATTGCAGTAACACTTGACTAATGGGTTGATATTCTTCATAATTATATACAGCAAAATCTATATAGTTACTATATACTATGTGTGCTGAAAAAAATAAAATAAGCTGATAGACTTGTAGACTTGTACTTGCTAAAAGGGTCAGCAATCAAGACTCAAGAGATGCATAAACTTACTACTTGACACCGAAACACAACTCCAGATCCAGATCAACCAAACTGAAAAAAGATAACAAAACTAAGATGTATATATTACGGTCAATGAAATTAAGAGCAAACGTTATAAATAAACTGAGAAAACAAAGGGCAATCACCCATTCGAAGATCATGCAGAAAACTGGAAGGCTTTGAACTCCATAAAAGAAATACTCCATAACTTCTAATGTTGAAATAAAGATCTTACATATAATAATCATTGGCAAAGGAAGAATGCACTAAATTGAAAAGTAGAGCAGCTAGCATCAAGCCATCAACTATGGCACGCTCTGTAGTAACAGACACAGACAAACCTGGACACACATGGAGCGACTAAAGTTTTATAGATGTCATAAGATTTTAACATAACACAGTAACACAACTACTGTACACAAGCTTTTACTTGTATACCTTTTTTCTCCAGCTATGCACTCAACAATTGATTATCTCACAAACATACAGAAAAAGAGCAACAAAAAAGAAACATTATTCGCATCGGATATTGAACGGACACCTGACAAGAGCATGCTTGTAGAGTTTGCATAGGAAAGAACATAAACCACACACAATTAATTGATTTGTAGCAGCTAATTTCAGTCATTAGGTAATTAAAAAAAACTTAAAATCGTAAGAAAATTTCAGTCATTACCCAAGCCACCCAACCCGCCCATTTTGCCACCTCTAATGCCACACAAAAGCAGTAATTTTGTTCACATTACCCTGCACTAATGGAGTGAGGCTCGATAATTTGACCATCGTCATCCTGTAACAGAGCTCATGGCTCCATGCAACACACCGACCTCTCCTTTTGTTAACGTTGCTGCATGTTTTCCACTGTCTAGACCAAAACCCGCAGCCTCAACTCCAATCAATCTAACTCATTTTTTTCTTACAGATCAAATCAAACAAACATAAAATAAAAACTCACAATAAGTTTAGGCAATTCAATGACAGGTGTCGTACCTTCATTCAGTAAACCTGCTATGTTCCATCATTAGCGTCTTTACTCTTCAGAAAGCAAACATACGTAGAAAAGATCTTCGACCACTGCAACAAACATACCCTATAAATGGGTTTGCTAACCATTGCTATGAGAGAAATGATAAATATAACAAATGCACATAAACATGTAAGGAGATCCAATATATTCACTAATGAAAAGACACAAAGTACATGTGACATGGAATAACTCATGAAGGCAGGCTTCAAAACTGCATTCATAATTGAAAAGCAACCTTGTTATTGATATACCTCAACTTCAATTCTACTAAATCACAGTAACGGTTTCAATACCCCACTTTCATTACTGCATTAATGTACCACCTTTGGCATTGATCATCCTAACTTAAATGTTAGTTTCATTTAAATACTTCTCATTCATCCTTATGGCAACAAAAATCTATATATATATGCTGCTGGATGATACATCGACATGATATCCACTCTCCCCAATTTATAGACCCCTTTTTTTAAATCTTCCTGTGACCCACTCGAAGATGCTGATATAATACATTCCTCTAACGTCATAGCTTTGACTTCCTAATGATATTAGATCAATCATATAAACTACAATTCAAATAAATACCCTTAAAAAATCGAAGTAAAGAAGGAATATTTAGGTGGCTCTATTACCGGATGAGGTAAGATGAGCCAATGAGAGATATGAACTCTCAAAAAATAATCGTATTACCAAGGATCATGTTCCTATCAGCACCGCCATCTATTGCAGCCCCAAGTTCTGGCAGGTCATTATTTGGATTATTTCCCAGACCCATATGTGATTTCAAATGTGTGGCATAAGTTAGCTATGGATTTGGACCACCTCTCCCAAAGTCCTCTTGAGTGACGAAATAATACTAACAGTTTCAGCTTAACAAATGTAATGATACAACAAAAGAGTTCTTTTTCGTGCCAAGCTCTTTGACAAAGATACGCTTAATTTTTTAGGCCATCATATAGACCTAAAGTCATAGATAAATAGGTCAAGAATCAAGATATCGTCACAATACCACAATTCTGAATCATACCTCACTCCATTCTTTCTTCCTCCATTTTCAATGTTATTTTGAAACAGTTGGCATTTCAGTGAGATGAAAATTCCATCTCAAAAAATCATATTCATTTAAAGCAAATGCTATTCTTACGGTAACCAAAAAAGGAGCTAAAAGTCATTACCTAAGACATTCAGGTGTCAAACTGGGCAACGTTACTACCCTTAAAGAAGCCAAGGTTCAATCATTACCTAGAAAAGGGACAAGACACATACTGCTTCAACATGCACATAATGAATGCAAATACTTGTACAATACCTACCCCAATAACCTGTAATAATCCGATTTCACAACTGATTGAGTAAAAAATGATTATCATCAAGATTCATATCCTCAGGTTCCACTGCCATAAAATGCATGTATGGACAAAACTTATAGCTTCTGAAAACAAATATAGTTTTCAGAATAGGTACATTATCTACATTTGTAGTGTTATCACATAGCCACATAGGATTAATTCAAAATAGTTATTGAAATGGATATGAAGTAGTCCGTTTTCTTCTTCATTTATTATTTAAGCATTCAATCAAATATACGGTGGTCATAAATAAAAGGTATATTTTGCTTGTAAGTCTCAAACTCACTTCAATATAAGTAATGAGGTTAATCATGTAGTTGTGTTAAAAGTAAGTAAAGAGCCATAACTGCAGGAACTTATCAAAGCTGACCATAATCAGTTAAATATACATCAGATTCATAAAATAGCACCCAACAAAGAATAGTCTAAACATATATGTATTTGAATGTTTAGCTAAAGTTTAGCTTAGACAGAAAAATTAGAAGTTTTAAAGATTACAGGAGGTACAAAATTAAGTTCACAACCTTGAAAAGTATCGTATAACTAATACCTGTAAAGTGTACCATGCTAACCTCATCACCTTCTTCATAAAATATGCAATCTTACATGTTCCTTTTCAGAAATACCCATCCCGGTGACTCCGAGAGTAATGCTTGCAATTTCCTTGACTGAAATAAGTACACAGAAGATGTTTTGAACTCTAGTATATACGTAATTTCATTAAAACAAAAGTGAAAATTGAACTTTAAGAATATATATTCTATACAATATCATATAGCATACTCCATTCTCATAGATTTGGAGGTCAAGAAAACTCACCCAAGATGAAAGATACCCATCAACAACGGGAGCATCATACAGTGTTAAATGCGGATTCACCATCATCACTGTTGATCAAAACACACGTGTTTATTCACACAAATCAGTGCTACATTCATAGAAAAAGAAATAAAAACCATGATATAGGTATTAAAGAACTATTCACAAATACGGAGTATGTGTTTTAAGGCGATGGGTGCTTACTATTTAGCTGTTTCTGCCATGGTGGAAGCAATAACCCAAAATCAAAAATAATCAGTCAACAATATACCTATTCAAAGATTCCTATTTCTTAGAAATCATTTCCATTCTATGTGGCATTTCATCGAAGCGAAAAATCATACATACCTACAACTCTATTTGTTTCAGAAATTTCATAGAACACCTTTCATGCACTTGCATAATCACCATTTAACTGTAATATGATGCACCTGCATCTGAGCCAAATACAAATATCATGAAATTTGATATTTGAAACTTGCAAGCAACAAAACATATCGAATGTCAAACACAATCTCATTACTACTTGAGCAATCCACATAAAAATCGACCATGGGTACTTTTAAACACTAAACTCATACTAAACCGGCCAGTTGATATAGATTATAAATTAACATGAAATCAGAAATTATCTTATATTAAAATCATTCAACTAAAGAAAAGGATTGAAAAGTTGAAATTACCTAATGTATGTGTCCATGAAATTAGGTCAATATGAAAGAATTTTCACAATAAGCTTTCCTTCTTCTAAACTCTGAATATTTGTTGAATCGCGGTGTAGAAGATGATCCAGAAAGAATATGAATGTGAAGAACCCATATGAAAGAAGATGAAGTCTCATTATGAAGAAGCAAGATTGGATAAATGAGGG
The DNA here is from genome assembly GCA_949592205.1 of Helichrysum umbraculigerum. NCBI lineage: Eukaryota > Viridiplantae > Streptophyta > Magnoliopsida > Asterales > Asteraceae > Helichrysum > Helichrysum umbraculigerum. Next base: position 66,578,248 of record CATIUR010000005.1, on the reverse strand, counting down.
GTTTAATTTTTGGGCGGTTGTATTTGATAAAAAGAACCAATGAGAAAAAGAGCGTGACATTGAACCAGTTAAATAAAAGCTCGTAAATGTTTTCAAGGAAATGAGCTGCCCAAAGTCTTTTTGCATTATCTAGATAATCACAAAAGCAGGGACCAAGTTAATTTTTGGATTAATTAATAAAATTAAAAAATAGAAGAAAATTTCTTAATCCACAATAAGCCACATCATCAAATTCCTGTGTTTAGAAGTGTGCCAAGTCAGCCTTAGATGCTTAAACAACTCCCTTTTAATATATAGTATAGATGTCAACACGTTGATCGACCTGTGATGGTTGATAAGTTGGTCAACGGTTGAAACTCGATTATAAGATACATGCGTTCAATGTTAGTTGATAATTGAGAACTGCGACGTATTATGTTGATATCGTGACTATGCATAGTGACATGAGGTCGAATTTGGGTCATAAGCAAACAATAGAATGGCAGTATGGCACCAGAGCAAACTTTCGTTGGGCAAAAGGCAACCCATATATGCTTGTAAATGAAGATTAATATAAGGTATTTACTTATCAGGGGAATTGAAGTTTTAGATAATATATACCACGTGTATTATTTAGAAAGAAAAAAAACAAAAAAACAACTGTTTCCCACCGATTTTTATATATACATTAGACGATTGAGTAGCTAACTTACTGTATATTGGTAAATTAAGGTTATTATGTTTTGAAGGAGAAGTTTAAATAGGACTCAAATATGATGAATTATTTTATTTATTTTAATCAGAATGTTTTGAAAAGAGGCATTTCATCTATGGCATTTCATCTATCCTTTTATTTGACATTGTTAATACATAAATTAATAATGATAAAATAATACTTGTTATTGATAATTATAGTTGTCCATATATATATATAAGATATAAAGACTACATGAATTAGGTCCTGCTAGTTTACTTTTCCTTAGAGAGTACTCTCTTTTATTCTATATATACCCTATGAGTTCATATGAATAAGATTATCCTTTCTCTCTTCTATTTAAGAAAATGACTAAATCATAGATACCAGCTGTTAATGCTATGGTGAGAATTATTGTCTTGGATGGACATCACATTTGTAATGAGTCTAATGTATGTATTAAGTGTGGTAGACCAATCGATTCTAAAAATAAAGTTCCTCGGAAGAAAAAATGAACAACTAATAAAGATGGTCAAATCGGGGCAAAAAATACGCCTGAAGGCTCTTGGAGAGGCTTTAGACATGATGGTAACCTCAGGTAACTGAAAATGAAGAAATTTCAGTAAATTATATCATGTCTAGAAAATATATGGAATCGAAATGCACTCGACGTCGATGATACATTTGCGTATAATATAGCGCCAGAAGTAATGGAACGTGATGAGGATCAAGAACCAAGATCTGTTAAGGAATGCAGACAAAGAAATGATTGGCCAAAATGAAAAGACGCAATTGAGGCATAATTGAATTCTCTTGCAAAACGAGAAGTTCTTGCACTGGTAGTTCATATATACCTAAAGGTGTAAAACATGTGAGGTATATGTGGGTCTTTGTGCGAAAGAGAAATCAGAAAAATAAAATTGTGAGATACAAAGCTCGATTGGTTGCACAAGGTTTCTCGCAAAGACCTGTAATTGATTATGAGGAGACATACTCTCCGGCGGTGAATGCAACAACTTTTCGATATCTTATTAATCTGGTAGTACAAGAAGGAATTGATCTGTGTCTAATGGATGTCGTGACTATCTATATGTATGGCTCACTTGATACAGAAATTTACATGAAACTCCCTGAAGGGTTAAATCTGTCCGAGTCATGTAAAAGAAGTTCTTGAGAACATTATTCGATCAAACTAAACAAATCTGTATATGGGATAAATCAATCCGGACGTATGAGGTACAATCGTCTTAGTGAGTATCTACTGAAGGAAGGATATAAAAATGATCCTATTTGCCCATGCATCTTTACAAAAAGATCCGGATCTGAGTATGTTATAATTGGTGTGTATGTGGATGATTTGAATATCATAGGAACATTCAAAGAGCTTCCTAAAGTAGTCGAATACTAAAAAGGTAGATTTGAGATGCATGAAAGACCTTGCTAAAATAAAATTTTGTCTTTGGTTACAAATTAAACATCTTAATTAAGGATGAAATCATTGTGCATCAAGAAGTTTACATAGAAAAAATGTTGGACATTAGGAAAAGTTTTATAGATAATTATGATTGTTCATATCAATTAAATATAGACTAGATGATTAGAGTCCTACTAGTTTACTATTGGTTAAAGAATGATCCGGTGTACTCTATGTATACCAGATCATCTTTTCTCTTTAATTTACAACATAAATAAAAAAAACTATAAAAAAATTAAAATAAAAAAACAATAATTAGGCGATGGGCTCCAGTAGTCCAATTCGGGATCATGCTCAAAAGCGTAAACGGACAAAAGCCAAATCGCAAGGGCGCATCGTATCTGCGAGTAAGCAAAACGTAAAAGCACTACCTGTCTCCTTTCTATTACTATCTTATACTTTAATACTAGCCCTTAAACTCGTGTATACACACGGGGTTATGTAAGGTAAAATTAAAATTTTTTAGTATCGAATTTTTTGTTAAACATTAGTTAATTTTGTGATTAAAAGTAAGGATATAATTGAAAGAGGAGAAAAATAAATTAATAATCTATATGCGATTGTTGGTAAGAAGAAAATAGGAATCCTATATATAGTCAAATAGCTACCATCCTATATTTAATTATTATTATTATTATTATTATAATAATTATTATATTATTGAATTTGATTAGTATTAAATAATTTGGTAAATTAGACAATTTGAATTTGATTAGGATTAAGATTATGAATTAATTATGATGTCATCATTTTCCTAAATTTTAGCAATTTGATAGAATTAGACAATTTGATTGGCTAATTGAATATTTGATGATATCATTATGTGATTCTTATATATAATTTAAGATTAGTTTTATCATCAAATTATTAAATTGATCATATTTTACTCTATTTATTTAACCCCAATTATACATCCTTTAATCTTTTCTATCACCGTGGTCGTTTTCCCTCTTTGCTTCTTCTCTATCCAATCCACAAATATGGTAAAAAAAAAGTATTCTGCACATCTTAGACAGTTTGTAATTCTCTTATGTGTTAAGCTAAATGGATCTTATGTGGCAACTCATGCGTTGAATTCACCTTCACATCATGTGGCTCAACGCAATCAAATGTTGTATAGTAATTGGGTGGATCTTACATTACCTTTTTGGATAATAATCTTAGCAGATTATTACTTTAATATCTATATATATCACGAATATAAGTGTAATTGAAGAAAATAATGGAATGCTTTCATAAAACCTTTATAGATTGTCATGGATTATATTTGATGAAAAGTAAAATTGTACGAAAAAATTATGCTAATGTGACATCCCGTTAAACTCGATAAAGATTATGGATTATGATTTTGTAGTGAGGCTCGTTCAACCTTCAATCGGGAGTGCCAAGGTACAAACTCTCGGTATGTTACATCTTTGTTAGATTCTTTGATATAGAAGTAACCAAAAAATCAAGATTTAATTTGGTCTAAAAATTAAGAACCAAAATAGAGTATAAAATATAGATTACGTCTCCCTTAAACTAATTCATCTTCTAAAACGATACACATACTGTATTAATTTATGTAAAATGTACTTTTTACATGTTCACTAAAGGTTAAATATAATCTAGAATATCGTAAACTCTTTTAGCTCAATTAGATAATTAACATAGGGATTCTCTATATATACCATTAAAATCCAATCAACATACCATTTATCTATTAAAATAAAAGAAAAATTACAGAATGATAAGAAAAAGTGATGAGAAAAATACATAAAAAAATACAGTAATAATTATGTTTACAATAAAATATTACAGAAAATGGTGTATAGTAGTACCCTTAACATAATATATTGCCAAATAGTACAAGCAAATCAACGTTGAAAACTACCAATTGTCAGTTACATTACACCCAATCAATATTCATCCAAATAGCGTTTCAAGAATCACACTATAAATGTAAGTATGATCACCTAATTACCATGTCCAAAATATCATGTGATTTATGAACAAAATAAACAATCAACCAATATTTACAAAACTAGTCAAAATTGTATGATAATAAATGCACAAAGCATGAAGCAAATTTCGAAAAAATAGCTAGGTAGTTACAATTTATGGAACATGAGTAAATACAAAACCCTAATTCGACCACAGCAATCAAAGTTTGTGATTATATGCTACGTGGCATAAATAGTTATTGTGGGACCAAAATGTCACAAGAACTTTTAACATACCACCATAAAACATTATCTTATCACTTCATTTCCCTCCATTTTGCCTATATATTCGCACCATTTGTAGTATAGTTTAACTCACTTCACTCAAATCACCACAACCAAAACCCCACTATGGTGTCCCTTAAAATGACACCTATGTTTCATTCTTCATTATTTTTACTCGTTATTTTTGTTAGTGTTACAAGTGTTGTTTCTTCTTCAAAGGCTAGTTCTCCGGTAGCGGCACCAACAAAAATGGGTAATGGCTACCGGTTGGTGTCACTTCAAGAGTCGTCGGACGGTGGGCTGGTTGGTCAACTTCAGGTTAACCAGAAAAACAACATTTATGGACCAGATATCCCACTTTTGCAGTTGTACATTAAGTAAGTTTTAAATTCTCACCCACATAACTTCACTTTTTGTGAACTTTTTTGTTATTTATGCTTTTAAGTTTCACTCCCTTATCTTAGTTTAACCCCTAATTAACAACAATGGCCATTTCGGATGCTTTTGCTACATTTAGGAACTACCGATCTAGGTTGGGTGGTGATTTGTACACCACCAATCTTAACCATACACCATTATTTTATTTTTTTTTGAAAGGCAGTATTGGGTTCAGTGGCATTGCCTCTTCATATACCCATCACCAATTCAAGAGGAAACCCGAATATTTCGAGAGAAAACCCCTGTCTCCATCCTGGAGAGCATTTTGCTCACATCCGGGCAACTTGTGCCACTTGAGCTGGAAGCTCTTGGCCTACACCATTATTTATACATTAGATTATCATACTGTACAATAATTTAAACATACTTAATGTTTAATGTTTAAACATACTTAATGTTTAATGTTGTATGTCTAAAATTTGATGGTGTAAACATGATAGATGCATCTCAGATACACCATTGACTATGTGGTGTGTTCAAAAAGTTTGGTGAAAAGTAATTAAATAAAAATAAAGGAGTCTTTATTACAAAAGGCATTTATTCGAGATTAACTACAAAAATAATAAATATAAACATAAAAAGACCTTTCTGACTTACCAATATTTCCAAATGTAGTATAAAATGTAAGGGCTGAAATGTTATTATCAATTTTAGAGGGACCATTAATGTAACTATCTACTTTCAGGCATGAAACTGATGACCGTTTACGAGTTCACATTAGCGACGCGCAACAACAACGTTGGGAAGTACCGTACGATCTTTTACCAAGATCCCAACCACCGCCGCCGTCACCACTCCCCATCAGCCGTTCACCCATCACCGCCGCACAACTCTCCGGCAGCGAACTGTCATTCAGTTACGTCTCCGACCCATTCTCATTCGCCGTCAAACGAACATCAACCGGAGAAACACTCTTTAACTCAAACTCAACTGACCCAACAACAAATTCATTAGTATTTAAAGACCAATATCTAGAAATCTCAACTACATTACCTAAAACGGCGTCGTTGTACGGACTTGGTGAAAACTCACAACCACATGGCATTAAATTGTACCCCAACGACCCGTATACATTATGGACAACGGATCAATCCGCTATTAATTTAAATATGGATCTTTACGGTTCACACCCGGTTTATATGGATTTAAGGAATGTGGGTGGGCAAGCGTACGCACATGGTGTTTTATTGTTGAATAGCAACGGAATGGATGTTTTTTACAAAGGTGGTTCGTTAACGTATAAGGTTATCGGGGGTATTTTTGACTTTTACTTCTTTGCGGGGCCTACTCCGTTAGCGGTGGTGGATCAGTATACGCAGCTGATTGGTCGGCCTGCTCCTATGCCATACTGGTCTCTCGGTTAGTACACTTGTTTTTACCTTTTTACCCTTTTTAGCTATTTCAGGTTTATTATGCTGTACAGAGTGCGTATTCTAGAGTTGTACGTTATTGTACAACTTGATGATGCGTATATGTTTCTGTTTTTCTTTGTCCAAGTTTGTGGGTTAGTAAAATATATCTAGTCTTCTTTATATATTAAAAATAGTAAAATGTTTTGCTTTTAAAGATGTAAAAAAGTTTATCTTTTACATGAAAGTGGAAACAAGGACCGACTGTCGCTTTCTAGTTTCTATACAACGCTTTAAGTGACCGATAATCCGTATTAAATTAAATATTTTAATTGTAGTTTTAATTTTAATGGATATCACTATTTTCAAGATATTTGTTACAGGGGTGTCATAAATACTCTATCTGAATCGAATAACCCAAATTCGAATAATCAGAATTTTATTTGAATCGAATTACGGATAAATGTATAAGAATTCGAATAAGCCGAAAAAGTATCTTTGGTGAATTCTTAGTTCATTAATTAGTGCTTTGCTAATTTTATCTTCATAAGAATATCTTAACGTTACATGTATGATGTCCCCCAACTAGTACTTTATGAGGCTATTGTCTATGATATACCGGAAGATTGTTTTTTGACCAACTTTATTTATTTATCACCCACTACAAAAAGTGAAATACCCTTTTAATTATTTATCAACCCTTTTGGCCAATAATGTTTAGTGGTCCTTGGAATGCCCCCGATATTATCCTGGCCACTAAAGAAAATCTAATTATATCGCGAACTGATTTTGTTATTTATAACTATTAATTAATTTGTTACAAAATAGATAATTAATTAAAGGTTACATTATTTTACAGGGTTTCATCAATGTAGATGGGGCTACCACAATCTTTCAGTTGTGGAAGACGTAGTTGAGAATTATCAGAAGGCTAAAATCCCTCTAGATGTTATCTGGAACGATGACGATCATATGGACGGACACAAAGACTTCACACTTAACCCGAATGCTTACCCACGTCCTAAACTACTTGATTTCTTGCAACGAATACACGCTCGTGGTATGAAGTACATTGTCATTATAGATCCTGGAATTGGTGTCAATACGTCTTACGGGACTTACCAACGAGGCCTAGCGAAGGACGTTTTTATAAAGTATGAAGGGAAGCCTTTCTTGGCCCAAGTTTGGCCCGGGGCGGTTAACTTTCCTGATTTCTTGAACCCGGCTACTGTTGATTGGTGGGGGGATGAAGTTCGGAGATTTCACGAGCTTGTTCCTGTTGACGGGCTATGGATTGATATGAATGAGGCTTCAAATTTTTGTTCGGGCTTGTGTACACTACCAAAAGGTCAGTGCCCAACTGGAACCGGGCCGGGTTGGGTGTGTTGTTTGGATTGCAAGAATATAACAAACACGAAATGGGATGATCCTCCTTATAAGATTAATGCATCCGGGACTCATGTGCCAATTGGGTACAAGACTATAGCTACGAGTGCGGTTCATTATAATGGTGTTCGAGAATATGATGCTCATAGTATGTACGGGTTTTCTCATGCTATTGCAACTCACAAGGCTCTTCAAGCACTTGAAGGGAAGCGCCCGTTTATTTTGTCACGCTCCACTTTTGTTGGGTCGGGTCATTACACGGCTCATTGGACCGGTGACAACCAAGGTACATGGAATGATATAAAGTATTCGATTTACACAATGTTGAATTTCGGGCTTTTTGGTATTCCAATGGTGGGGTCAGATATTTGCGGGTTTTATCCACAACCAACTGAAGAACTCTGCAACCGTTGGATCGAGTTGGGTGCTTTTTACCCATTTTCTAGAGACCACGCGAATTACTATTCTCCTAGACAAGAGCTTTACCAATGGGAAAGTGTAGCGATATCAGCTCGCAATGCTTTAGGTATGCGGTACAAGCTCCTTCCTTACTTGTACACTTTGACTTACGAAGCACATACCACGGGTGCACCAATTGCACGTCCCCTGTTTTTCTCATTCCCGAACAACCCAGAATTATATGGACTCAGCACCCAGTTTTTGCTTGGTGAGAGTCTCATGGTCTCACCAGTTCTTGACCAGGGTCAAACGAACGTGTCTGCTGTGTTTCCCACCGGAACATGGTACAGTTTGTTTGACCCGAGTCAAGCAATTATATCAAAAGGAACCCAAACTTTCGTCCTAGACGCTCCCTTGCACGTGATCAACGTCCATTTATACCAAAACACAATTCTCCCAATGCAAAAGGGAGGATTGATATCAAAAGAAGCAAGAATGACACCGTTTACTCTATTAGTAACCTTCCCAGTGGGGGCCAAGGATTCACAAGCGAAAGGAAAGCTTTACCTCGACGATGATGAGCTACCTGAGATGAGACTCGGGAATGGTCAGTCAACTTACATTGACTTTACCGGGACCTCGTCTAAACAAATGGTCCAAGTGTCGTCAAATGTAATGGAGAGCAAGTTTGCTCTTGATAAAGGTTGGATTATTGAGAAGATTACGGTTTTGGGGTCGAGTGGAGTTGGAGGATCGTTTGCACTCGAGGTCGAGGGTAATTCGGACGTTTTGGACTTGTCGAAAGTGGAGTTGGTCGAAACGGAGCATAAGTTTTTAGATGCGTCGAACGATAGAGTGAAGAGTGTGATGGTAGAAGTCGGAGGGTTGAGTATACCAATTGGTAAAAAGTTTACAATGTCATGGCGAATGGGAATTAGTTAGTTTTTAGGATCAGGTTGCTTTGCAGGAAACACATTTCTTTTGTCCTCTGATTTAAATTCATGCAGTTTGATCAAAAGAGAGAAGCTAAAATCTACTGCTTCTTCCTTTTTCTTTCTGATTTGGTGGAAAACATTATTGAATCTATTTTAATTTGGGTTATGAAAACATCAGGTTGGTGTTTTAAATTTACATTTTTAGAAAACTTATCTATATCTCTATCTATACCGCATATAATGAATCTTGCTACTTTGTTTTTTGAAACGTTTAAAAACTAAGACTTGACACTTTCAAATTTAAACTATACAGAGTTGTATTTATTGATATTGTAGTAACTTATCTTTTTATATTTTTTCACTTTTGACCCACATTTCGTATTTCAATTTTCCAACTCTACAAATCAAGCTATCATAGATCTTAAACATAAGTAATATATTGGTCCCTGTTACGAATATTAAAAGATAAGTTAAACATAAGTAATTGATCTTATCTTTTTATGATGATTTTCCAACGTCATAAGTAATATATATCGGTGAATGTTAAATATAACATACAAGTATCGTCGATTTACAAATTACAAAAAAATATTATTTTCGGTGCATAGCACGAATATTAAGCTAGTAAATAAAACTTATGTTTGGATGAATATAAAAGTTTATTGGGAAGAAATTTGATTCATGAAAAGGGACTAGTTTAGGACAAACTTTAAATGCAACGTGTTTCACAATGCTCCCTAAAAAAGGACCATTATTTAATTCAATAATAGCTAAATAGATCACTTTCACTTGGACTCTTTTAATCCCCATTAATCACGGGATAAGATTTTGCTCAGAATATCAACTCGGTCCCTGTCTAAATTGCAAAACCAATAATTTACAAGAAAATATGGACTTAAAACAAAACAATTAAATAATAAATCTCAATGAACCAATTACATTGTGTCCTTATAATGAATTCTAAGACCGGTGCTACGAGTCCCCGCGAACCGATGCCGTTGGTACGGTCTCGTCGGTTAGCTTTCTTCGGCTGGGCGACGAAGGGAGGAGGTCCAGGTGGGGTCCACTTGTTATTTTTTTATATATATTTTTGAAATATAACCATTAAAAAAAACCCGGTTGTGTTACCGTTTGAATTTTTTTTTTTTACCTTTTATTCTAAATAATACACACTTCACCCAACCTTTAAAGACACTACAAAACAACCATATTTCTTACTTCCAAACACTCAAATAAATCCACATTATTCTTTATTTCCAAACACCTAAACAAATTAACTTCTTTTTACTTTCAAACACCAAAAATGTCTAACAACAACAACAACGATTTCTTACAAAATTTAGCTAACACTCCAAACTACCCCAATTCACCGGCTAACTCATCTTTGATGTCTACCTTTAACAATTCACCAACCGGTTTTCAACCATATCAATCCCAACCCCAACCATGGTATCCCCAACAACGATAATACGGCTACCAACCATACCAACAACCACTATACGGATACCAACCATCACCACAATACGGCTTTCAACCATCACCACCATACGGCTTTCAACCATACTCTCAACCACAATCCGGCCAACACTCACAAACACAACCCGAAACTCCTTTCCAAACACAACCCGAAAGTCAAGATGAAGTACCATCCGAAGGCGCGGGAGATGTAGTCAAGGGAAAGGCTAAACAAAAAAGATAAAAGTGAGGTGGACGGATTTTGAAGTCAAAACATTGATCAAGCGGTGGGTCGACAATTCCCAAAATCATATCGATGTAAATTCGCAAGCCGATTCACAATTTTGGAACAAAATTGTCTAAGACTACAATCGGTTGATGTGAAACGCACAAAAGTTCAACTAACCAGTAATGGAATAAAATTCGAACAGACGTCAAGAAATTTATCGGCATCTACAAAAAGTTCAATGAGCCTCGGGCAAGCGGGCTCAAAGACGAGGACATTATTAACGTGGCAAAGGAACACTTTAAACAACAAGTGGAAAGGAACTTTATTTACGAAGTTGCGTTTCATGTACTCAAAGATGTCCCGAAGTTCTATGCCGACCGTGGTATAACGTACAACAAACGTCCGTTCCACGAAGAGCATATACCAATTAATTTATCCGAGGACTATAACACCGATACCCGAACCCCACCGACCTTACAAAAAATATGCAACGGTTATTTCAAAATGACCAAATTTGGCGTCCACCCGGTCGCAACACAAGTCGGAAAAGTCAACGAAGTTCGGGCTCATCGGACGCAACATCTTCAAGAAATTCGAGTGACGCAACCCGTGAGGCCATTTAGGAATCCGCAAGAGTCGCACAACAAACTTTGAAAACAATTCAAGAGGCGGCGTGGCAAAAAATGGAGTTTGACCGGCAAAAAATGGTGCTCAAACAATGGAAATTTATCCTAAAAGAAATACCGTCGCATTGGGGACAACAAGAAGTTGCAATGTTTGAAAAAACTAGGCAAAATGTGATCAAGAAGTATCAAGAAGATTTCAAAACGACGTTCGGGAAGGATGCGCGACAACACGGGTTCTCCGATAGTGACTAGATTCGTATTTTATTATTATTGTAACATTTTATTTTTATTATCGTAATGTTTTATTTTTATTATTGTAATGTTTTTATTTATTAATGTAATATTTTTAATGAAATAGTTTTTATTTAGTTTGTGTTTAATTAATTAAATTAATAGTTATTGGGTCTGAGAAATGAAAATGAAGAAATGATTGTTGACAGTGCTTTGTCAGTCTCATCAGTATTGGATGTGCTGACGTAACGCTAAGCTGGCACAAAGGAAGAAGCAAAGGTTGAAAGGATTGTTGGGAGTGGTCTAACTGTCACGCTTCATGGGGTTAGCTAAAGGCGCAACTTGTGAATTATGCTAGAACGGATAACATGAATTGAAATTGTTGGATCTTTTTTTTTTAGAACAATAATTGTTGGATCTCAAACACCCTGTATCTACAATCTTAAACTATTCCAAATGGTAGGTCAAAGAACTGAAGAATTGAACTATCACATTAGCACTTCCTCAGAAAGTCTGAACAAAGATTGTACACTGAGAATGGTAAACTGAAGAACTGAACTTTTTGACCCCACATTTAACAATTATACAACGTTTATATACCTAAATTAAATGTTAAAAAGCTAAATAAAAAAAGCTGGCATAAAGGAAGAAGCAAATGTTGGAAGGATTGTTGGGAGTGGTCTAACTGTCACGCTTCATGGGGTTAGCTAAAGGCGCAACTTGTAAATTATGCTAGAACGGATAACATGAATTGAAATTGTTGGATCTTTTTTTTTTGTAGAACAAGAATTGTTGGATCTCAAACACCCTGTATCTACAATCTTAGACCATTCCAAATGGTAGGTCAAAGAAATGAAGAACTGAACTGTCACATCAGCACTTCCTTAGAAAGTCTGAACAAAGATTGTACACTGAGAATGGTAAACTGAAGAACTAAACTTTTGGATCCTACATTTAACAATTATACAACGTTTATATACCTAAATTAAATGTTAAAAAACTAAAGAAAAAAAGCTAGTCCAACTGAACTTGCGTATTCCACCATCTTTATTGCGACGATCCACCGAAAGACGTAAGCAAGAAGCTTCGTGTCAATGGTGTCTTCATGAAGGCATGAAAGACAGCTATTAATAACGCAACCATTGGCATTGGCACAAGTATTATAGGACGGTACTAAATCGCAACCATTGGCACTAGTCTTGGTACTACGGGGTCTTCTTTTTAAGACTTTAGGAGCACGTTTATTTACAGAAAAATTTCTCCATTTTTCTTTTTCCATTTCTCTAGAGAATGAGAAGTGTTTTACTTCTCTAGAAAAATATGAAAAATCTAGAAAACGTGTTTAGTTGCAAGGGGTGGAGTTTTCCTTTTCCAAGGAGTAGTAGAGATGAAAAACTTAGAAAACCACCAAAAGTAATTTTCAACTTTGTAGTTATAAAGAGAAAAACATGGATTTTCATTTTCTTAAAAAAGTTTTTTAAAAAACTCTAATTTGAACACGTTTTCTAATTTTGTTGTTTTCTTAAAGAATTTTTATGGAAAATTGAGAAGTTTTCTATAACTAAACGCACCCTAGGTGTCTGTACTTTGTAGTGGACCTAAAGCAGGTCCCCTTCAGCCCTTCTTCACTTCTTGTATGTTTGGTTCTTATTTTGGGCCAGTTGGTCTCCTCTTTGTACTTTTTCTTTGACCCGAATTGGATCTTTGTACTTATCTCTTTTTTTTTGTTTTTGGAGTGCTAAATAGTCAGCGCATTTTTTACCATTTTTAGTTAGCCCATTTAACAACTATGACCCAACCCAAACTAGGTGAACCCAACGAGCATTTGTTGGTCCGACGAACTAACGGAGCCTTATTACATGTCAATTAGTAAAATATTTTTGACCTATGGCTATGATGATAATTAATGTTACATGTGACACTTATTTATTTTTTATTTTTTAAGAGCAAAGCTTATATCAGATATAAAACGAATAAGATACATAGAGACCTATAAAGGCTCCAAGGTGGAGCACTAACAAAACCTATGATAATGTTACATATGACACTAATTAAAAAATTGGGTTGTCCATTTGACTTGTTTGCTATATCTTGCCAACTTCAAGTAACCAAATATTGTAATGTTATTTCTACTATATGCATACAAAGTATGTTTGTTAGAGATATATCAAACGAATTCAAAGAACAAATCAAAGATAAATACGAAGCGGAAGCTATCGAATTCAAATAACAAATCAAATTCGAAGGTGCCAAACAAAACTAATACAAATCAAATACGAAGGTACAAAATTCATATATTAATGATCTCTACTTATAAAGCAAACTAATTATACATAATCATAAACAAACTCGAATACTAATTCTAGTCTAACGAATTATAAACCGACTCAAATACTAGAACCAATATTACCAAACAAACCATAGAGTTTAAGTCACTTTTTAACAATGTTTGATAGAAAACGGTAACAGTAACCATAAGATCTATCATTTGAATTTTGAAACATCAAGAAATGCTCATGATAACAATCAATTGTAATTGTCTAGATATTTTAATTATGGCCCTTCTAAATTCTAATGTACAGTAATAGGAGTAACTAGTTAACAAAATACAAAAATACGAGTACAAGTAAAGATATGATAGAGCAAGATTCAACGGACTAAAGAGTGTAGTAGTGACATGACAAAAGACATAATCGGCGGTGAACGGGATTTCCGGAGCTTTTGTAGGCAAGGTCAGACTAGCCACCGGTATCTGAACCTGATTCCGACCTCCACGTACTCCACCACTCCTTTTTACCTCTTTTTTGTACGTTTTTACTGTTTTTTTCATTGAATTGTTGCTATCACCTTTTTCCTTTCTGTATTTTTCCTTTCACAGAAAGGAAAACTAAAGAGAAAATTTCTGGGATGGTCAATCAACGACTCGGTTTTCACGTGATGGTCCGTGTCAGAGCAAATTTCATTGACAGTGGTCACCAATGTCGCTGGAATTTACTAGCTTCCCGCGAGATATTAAATGGCCAATAAAACGACGCCACGTGTACTATAAATCACGCAGTCAACCGAAATAACGCAGGTCAACAAAATTTTGTCGCAGGTTTTTTTTTTTTAAAAAAGATGTTGCTGTTTTTTTGCCATTTTGTAGCTGTATTTTACAATTTATCGTTGGATTCCAAAAGTTGTCGCTGTATATTAAAATTTTGTGGCTGGATTCAAAATGTTGTTGTTGTTTATAACCGTAGCTAAAAAAATTAACATAGGCAATCACAAAGTCTGCGTAGATAATATATAAACATGTAAGGGAATTATATTCATCACAATGATGTATGCATGCAATTATATTTGAAACTAATTAATTATTCAACGATTAATCAGTTTAATTATCTACTACTACTACTATCATATATACATGGCGGTGATAAACAATTATTGATAAAATCAAATTTTATGTACGAATGTATTCATTTATGATATAATAATATATTTTTTTTAATTTATAGCAACAGACTATATAATTAATTAGATACAATGATGTATATAATTAATACATATGTTAATTTATCGCTGGATAATATATAAACATGTAAGGGAATTATATTCATTACAAAGTTTAAAAATACAGCGACAAAATTTAAAAATACAGCGCCAACTTTTGGAATCCAGCGATAAATTGTAAAATACGGCTACAAAATGGCAAAAAACAGCGACATCTTTTTTTAAAAAAAAAAACCTGCGACAAAATTTTGTTGACCTGCGTTATTTCGGTTGACTGCGTGATTTATAGTACACGTGGCGTCGTTTTATTGGCCATTTAATATCTCGCGGGAAGCTGGTAAATTCCAGCGACATTGGTGACCACCGTCAATGAAATTTGCTCTGACACGGACCACCACGTAAAAACCGAGTCGTTGACTGACCATCCCAGAAATTTTCTCAAAACTAAATCCTACGAGTACTTGCAACATTTCTTATTTTATTTTTCGCAAAACACAGCAATTCCTCATTAATAATGTTACTCATAATGACATGATTATTACAGAGTTTTCAAAGTATGCAAAGATATTTGAAAATCTATAGGACAATCATCTAATGAAAAACGTGATATTTTCTCGGTTCCATTTAAAATATCCACTTTTACTATCTATTCAATTTTAGAAATCTCTACTAACCTCGGTCTCCATCAATCAAATAACATTTATACATACTTAAGTCTCCTTTAACGAGTCCTAACATAAAAAATGAACACCTATTTGAGACAATTAAAAATAATAATATAGATTAATGTAGTGGGATCGAGGGAGTGTTATTTGTGATATCGGATTTCATTTAGGTTGTATATACTTCTAGAGTAAATTCTTTTGTTAAAAAATTATATATCTATTTTAATATTGGTCTTACACGTGACACAAGTAGATGGAAATTAATATTGCTGGTTTGTTCAATTTTATCAATACATGGTTAATTAATGGAAAGTAATAATCATACGTTTTACCGTTTATACGTTTTATATACTCGCTTAGGCTCCAAGTCATTATTCTTTTCCATACTCCGTATTTGACAATTAATTATGGAAACAACGCATGACTAATCAAATTGGAAGCCGCAAAGATAACAAACAAACTGATCTCCGAGAAGTATAACACAACTAGGGGTGTACGTTCGATCAGTTTACGGTTTAATTGGTTTATTCGGTTTAGATAAATCGGTTTTCAGAAATATTTTTGAGAACCAATAACCAAACCAAATTTGTCAAAACCAAATCAATCCAACCAAATAAGAAATCGGTTTATTTGGGTCAGTACTCCGTTAAACCAAATTAAAAATTTAAGAAGAAAAAGGTGACTTGTCAAAAAAAAGAGGCACACATGTTAGTTTTCTTGTTCCCATGACATAGTGACGTAACACAGTATAACTTTTAAATAGACAAAAATACTCAACTATAACGTCTAGGCAAATTCTTATATTTATAGTGGAGACTGGAGAACTTGATGATTAAGTTATGGAATTGTACTTGATTTTGGGAGAAGTCGATAATCCATTATGGGTCCTCATAAACCTACCCCTTTTTTGTACTTTTTCCCATCTCTTACCCCCTCACCCACCTAATCAATTACATCATGCTCTTTTTTTTTTCTGAGTATACCCCATCTTTTTCTAATTCCTACCCCCTGTTTAGTCTAAAACAGAAACTGATTCTATACTGAATTGGACCGATATTAGATAAAGTGAACTGAAAAAGGACTGAACAGAAAGTAGAGGTGGGCCAGGGGGTATCCCTATCAATTTTGGGGGTGTCTTTATATTTTCCCATTATAAATTCGGCCTTCATATTGGTAGACAGTGATAACTTGCAAACAATAAAGATCCACTTTTAATTTACTCGTAGCCTGCTGTCGCACCCCAAATTATGATGCGGAAGCGATTCGAATCGAGGCGCGACTAATACGGTAATCAACAGCACAAAGATATATAATGAACGACTCTATATGCGTCGTTTTAACAAACTACATTGATACGTTAAATGTTTACATCAACTGACGCTAGTACAATAGCCCGTGTTCTGAATATGAGAGATTTCAATACATAATTACTTTTACAAAATATAATAATGCAAGAAAATCTCTGATGTTTGCATGAAGACTCGAGCTAAAAGTATCCTGATGGGCAGTCAAACCTACTGCTGAGTACCTGTGATACATGCTAAAAATGGTCAGCTAAAAGCTGGTGAGCTCACAGGTTTGTATGTCAAAACATATCGTATGAACCGCAAGATTTAATGTAATGATTTGCAACCAAGCAAATAAATGATGTATATACAGCCATGAGTATATAGTCTGAGCTTAACTGAGGTGTCAGGATCCACATTTAAGGACCTGATCGAGGGTGCCTCCCCATGAGTGCCTAATCTACTCTCGCCTGAACAAATGCTAATGCGTCCGTTTGACCAGTTAGTGCTTGCTAACCCGGACGAGGATTGTCAATCCTATATGGTACCATACACTAACATTCACGCTACAGAGGTATTACCAAACTATGTTGTGGAGGACTTTAAAATGATTAGTTGTGAGAAACTCATGTAGTATAAAGCGTTATTTTGTACTTGCGTTCACATGTAAATAAAACGAGCAATGAATCGCACCACTGAGTGAAAACCAGTAAAATAGGGGCTATGAGACTCACCCGAGTCTTGAGAGAAAGCGTTTAAATCAATAAATGTATATCTGATATAAGCAATTGTATGTTCTCCGAACCCGTAACCTCCTAATGCCCTAAGCATATAAGGTTGTATGTATGAGTGAATGTCTCAAAAGACCATTCATGCTAGTTGTCCACTCAACTAGTTATGTCCAAGTAGTTAATCGTTTGTTTAATCGAAAACGTTTGTGGCCCGTTGGTGAATGTTTAGGTATGTAATAATAATTCCCGAAGACATTATTATTAGGTTTCGTATTGTTTCATCGTATACTTTCATAAGTATATGTTTTGCTTGTATGAGTAGTATCGTCTTAGGTTTAGTAAACGTTACGCGGAATCGAGGCTTAGAGAGAAAAATGTATTTCGAACTCTCTGTTTTAAGCGACACTCAGGTTAGTGTCGCTATGGCGACACTCGATTTTGTATGGCGGCACTAGGGCAAGTGTCGCTAATTGCAGTTTTATAGTATTTGGCGACACTCGAGTGGTGTCGCTAGAGACGATATTCGAACAAATGGCGGCACTCGGGTAAGTGTCATTAGTAGGGATTTTGCAAAAGGTAGCGACACTCAAGGTTAGTGTCGCTAAATATGATAAATCAATGAGTAGCGGCACTTGAATTAGTGTCGCTAGTGAGTGTCGCTAAGTCGGGCTGTGATGAGTTTTGATTTTGTGAACTTGGTCAAAAATGCTCGGTTTGACCCGAAACTTTGACACAACACCTTTTATGTTATAAAACTTATTGAAAATGAGTTTCGTGACCATTGGTGACCCACATGTGTCGTTTTTATTACAATTATGAAAACAGCCCCTAAAGTTCTATTCTCCGAAATTTCACAATTTTGTCCACGCGATTTGACCAACAAAACGTTTGAATTAGAGTATGAGAAAAATCACCAACATACTTCTATACCTTAGACTTTTTATGTAATTTTTCCATGATCTTTAGAGGTGTTTAGGTTTTTTAAACAATTTTTGTTTTAACAAATATCCAGCAGCCCCATTTTTGTACCTTTGTGCACAAATCAACACCTAAAATAAAATTCGTGTATTTATAGTCAAAGTGGTCTTCATGAAACTTGTAGAGGACACAAAAAAAAAGATTTTCCCACTGGTATCACCTGTTTATTCGACCCACACACCAAGATATGCCATTTCTCTCTTGACTAAAAATCTGGTCAGAAAACACAGACTGTGATGTACTTTTGTTTATCATTTTAAAAATACCAAACAAGTTCACACGACTTCAAGGCCTGGATATTTCGAAAATAGACTCTTTAAACTTAAGTTTAGGCTCAAGAAACGCAAGATTTCATCAAGAAATGAGTCATTTATGGTCGATCTATGTCGATCTAAATTATTACCCATTGTGTAATGCTATTATCCAGCGGTTAAACGGATTTTGGTTGTGATTTAAGGTTGGTTTTCAGACATAACAAGTAGATATGAACCACAAACATGAAGATTATCATTATTCAAGGAGTATAGAAGAAAATCTAGTGCAAAGTAACCAAGAAAAGTCGAGTTAGAGGCTGGAAAGTGAAGTTGGTGTTGCTGCTGTCCTTAGTCGATGTTTCTTGCTTGTTCTTCTTGTTCCAACGATGGAGATGGTGAAAGTATGGCTAGATCTTCAAGGAAAGGGCTAAGGAGAGTGGTGGTGGTCGTGGTTGTGGGCTAGAGCAGAGTGGAGAAGTGATTTTTGAGAGGTTAAGTGGTGGTTACATAGGTTTAAATGAAAGTGTTATGTGTTATAAGGTAAGTTATATATGGGTTCACTAGGGTTGGGTTCCTTTGGGCCGATTGTGGGCTCCCATGGGCAGATGACCACGAGTTTGGGTCAGCCCAAACGAGGTCTTGGGCCTTCGAGTCTTGTTCCTCAATTTGTGTTGTCGGTTATACGTTAAACGTGCGGTATATGTTAAATTGTTTTACGTTTAGTTCTTCGTGTACATTTTTAATATGTAAATGATATATTGTAACACCCCCAAATTTACTGTTTAGCGGAAGCACGAATTTGGGTGTTACTAATCAATATTCACAGCACAAAGATATATAATGAACGACCACTATATGCGTCGTTTGAACTTGTATAAATAAAACAAAGTTTACATCCAAATATAATGTTTACATTAGCTCCGTTTCTGAAATGGAGAGATTTACATCACATAATTACTTATACAAAATATAATAATGCAATTTAAATCTCTGATTTGTAATGCATGCTGACTCGAGCTAATGAAATCCTGTCGGGCAGTCCAACCTACTGCTGCGTACCTGTGATACATGCTAAAATGGGTCAGCGAAACGCTGGTGAGCTCACAGGTTTGTATATCAATATTTGTTGTATGAACCGCAAGATTTATAATTGAATTTAAAATGCAATTAAGCAAAATAAAAGTTATACAGCCATGAGCACATAGTCTGAGCTTAACTTGAGTTGTCAGGCCCACTTAAGGAAACCTAACTTGAAGGCCTCCACGAGTGTCTAATCCACACTCGTCATCCCAAATGTTAATACGTCCGTTTGACCAGTTAGTGCGAGCTAACCCGGACGAGGATTGTCAATCCTATATGATATCATATACTAACATTCACGCTACTACGTATTACCAGACTATGCTATGGAGGGCTTTAAATTGATTAGCTTGAAACTCATGTAGTATTTGATTTGATTTGTACTTGCGTTCAACTTGTAAAACAAAACGAGCAATAATATCACACCCCTGATTGAAAAGCCGTAAAATAGGGGCCATGAGACTCACCTGAGTCATGAAGCGTTTAAACAAATAAACTTGATTTGGCTTGACTTGTATTGATGTCCGAAGACTTGTAACCTGAAGGTGTCCACGACACGCGATGGTTATTAATTGGTCAGGCATCTCGAAAGACTACCTTTGTAGATGTTTGTCAAAATTACCCCGATTTGGTTGATTGACTTGTCCAAATTACTAAGATTTGGTTGATTGATTTGAGTATTTGAAAACGTGTACGGCCAGTTGGTGATTGTTTGTAATAATAATCCCATCATTATAATTTTGGTCTCGAAACGTTATACTTGAATAGTATGTTTCAATGTGTTTTAGAAGTCGTATCACACGAGTATTTGAAATTGTGCAAGTTCAACACTTGATGAGAAATATGCTTACGGAATCTAAGTACGTGGGTCCGGGGGCAGCGCCCCTGGTAGCGGGGTCCAAGGAGCGGCAGCCCCTGGCGGGGTCCAAGGGGCAGAGCCCCTGGTTGGGGTCGAGCTGGACTTGAAATTGGGTGAAATCAAGTGATAAAATTTTGGGTCTCGACACTTAGTGAAAATATGTGTTTTCTGGTTTGTGCGACGTTGGGTGCGACGTCGCAGGTCCAGACTGCGACGTTGAGCATGGCGTCGCTATGTGTGATTTTTACAATTTAATGCGACGTTGTGGGTGGCGTCGCTATGTGCGACGTTGTTGATTCTTGCGACGTAAGGGTCTGCGTCGCTAAGTGCGACTTCGGCCAATTAAGGCGACGTTGGGGCTGACGTCGCTATATGCGACGTCGTGATGTGTTTTGCGACGTCGCAGATGACGTCGCACAAAATCTGGGCTAAAAGCGACGTTGCGGTCTGATGACCGGAATTTGTATCGAAAACGAGTTTTCCGGTGACCATTTGGTCCAAAACTTTTACCCAACCCATATTTGGACATTATCAACTTAAACAAACAATAAACAAGTAAAAGTAAGTGAAATCGGAGAGTTTCGGGTTTTGTCGGAAACTTACAAAGTGTCGGATTAAAAATCTGAAAAGATGAAGTTGTAGATCGTGATGAGGTGAACGTTTTTCCCTAAATAGCTCCGGTGATTTGACGTCGTGTAACACCCCAAGTTTCAGGAATTTAAAATCGTACGCGGATATATTTTTATAATGAAATATAAATAAGTAGATACCGAGATATAGTGAAAAACGTAAGTGGTTTTATCAGTTTTAGACTGTAAAGTTTAAAAAGGGATAAGATTTAACAGATAAATACACATATATACGTATATATCCTTATTTCTTTCTAAAGAAATCCAGAGAGATAGAGAACTAGAGTGAGAGAAAACAGAGAAACCACAGGGACGATTTCTACTTCCATTTCCTTCAATCCAATTCATGATTCAAGCTAGAAATCTTTGAGTAATCATCTCCTTTATCCTTCTTAATCAATAGTAAGTGATTTCTTTATGATTTATGCTAGGGTTTATGAGTTTTATGGGGTTTTTATGGGTTTTGTGAGATTAGTGAATTTAGCTACGAAATTAGGGTTTGAAATTGATTGAATTAGTGTTGTTTAGTGTTTTGATTATGATTATGAACCATATATCATTATGAAAGTGATTAATTTGAAGTATGTAGTTAGTGATTAAAGTGGGGTTTTGATGAAACTTCATGAATTAGTGATTTTGATATGGAATTGGTGTTTAACATGTTAAATTGATGCTAATGAAGCTAAATAGTGAAAGAATTTGTGTTAAAATGAGTTAAAGAATTATAAGTAGTAATATGTTCATAAAGGTTTTTATTATGATTATGCTTATGATTATGATAATAAAGCTAATGATTGTGTTAGTTGATTTATAGTGAATTAAAATAGTGAAAGATTAAAGTGATCATAAGAAGTAGTTTTAGTGTAAATGATTAAAGAGTTAATTTAGTGAATTACGATTATGAAAATAGAGCATGAAATTAGTAGAAAAGTGAATGTGTAATTAGTGTTTAATTATGTTGTTATGTATAATATGATTATGTAGGTTTCTAGAGACGTGGAAGCTTATGATGATCAACATGGAGTAGTCGTTTAAAAGAGTATGGTGAGTGATACGGGGATTAAACAGGTGATGTGATTTTGTAATCCGTTTAGCTCGCGGGCTAGAGGTTTGCACAATCAAGAAAAAGTTATTTGTTTATGTGTGTTTACTTAGTTTGTTGTATTACATTATTTGTTATTCTTAATTGTTATGTGATTACATGTTAATTGGAAAAGTCAATAGTGATTACTCATTAGCGAGTAATGAGTATGTCACTAGTTTGAAGGTAAAGAAAAAGTTATATGTTGATAGTGTACGATTCAATTGTGTTGGATTCGGATTACTGTTGAGTAAGAGACTACACAATCGGGTGGAAGATTACTTGTTAATATACCTTGATTAAATAGTGATTATGTGGTTAATATGTACGATTCAATTGTGTTGGATTCGGATTGCTGTTGAGCAAGAGACTACACAATTGGGTGGAAGTTGTTTGTAAAATATATGATTTGATATGTGTTCATTTAGTGAAAATATGTTATAGTGAAAGTTGTTATTGAATAGTGTTGTGAATTGGTAATTAAGATTATGTAAATGATTCAGTGATGAATAGAGAGTTAACTAAGGTTAACACAGTGTTCAGTGCATAGTGTTCAGAGCCCAGTGAAATAGTGTTATGAAGTGTGTTGATACGTGTTGAAAGTGTTATGTGGAATTGCTTGTTTAATTGCCTGTGTACTCATTAAGCAGTTGTGCTTACCCGTTTCAGTGTTTATGTAGGTTGGAGCTTTAGTAGAGATACATGGATAAAAAGTGTATGCGGATTAGTGACGTGAATTATGGAGCATGCTTATGGTTAGATTATGTTTCTTCTCTGTGAATTGTTGTTTTGATACGATTGTGTAATTCGCCCGAATAAAGAGTTTTTGAAGTAAACATAGTAATTAAAGTGTAATAGTTGACTTTGAAAGTCAAATATGCATGGTTTGAGTGTTAAATTGGTTGAAAAATGGTTACGTTATGAAACGGGTCAAATTAGTGTCAAAATGGGTTTAAAAGAGGTCATAATGGTGAAGTTAGTGTGTGGGGGTGTTAGGGATTGGTTTTCAACTTCTTTAAGTTTGTTTTAATATGTTGAATAAAGGTGTAAAATGTCTTGATTAGTATTGAAGTGGTTTGAGAATTGGTATGTTCACAAAAATGGTCGTTTTTGGGTCAGAAAGAGTCATACGCCAAAATCCCGTGTTATTGTGAAATTTGGAAAAGTGCAAAAAGGGAAGTCTTCATTTTGATTATATGAATGTGCACGCAAAATTTCAGGTCAAACGGATGTACGAGTAAAAAGTTATGCGCGTTTGAAATTGATTAAAAAGTTGACTTTTGCTGACTTTCAAAATAACACTAAGGAACGCGATCCTGACAACTTGAGCCGGATCGCGTTCGCAAGGCAAAAACGGTGACAGAATGTTTACAACGTAGGAACGCGATCCCGCCCACTTTCCCGGATCGCGTTTGACAGTAGAAAATTGATATTTTGGGTTTAAAAAGCTTGTTTTAACTATGGAAAGTTATTTAGGATAAAATATACGAAGGGTTAGTAATGGGACCTTGTCGAGAGTATAAAAAAAAAAAAAATGGTTCGAGTTTTCGGGGCGTTTCACGTCGTTTGGTGGTGTTATTTGTGAATTAAAGGTGGTGGTGTGGTGGTTTGGTTAGAGAGAAAAGAGAGAAAAAGAAAGAAGAGAGAAGATGAAGATGATGATGAAATGGTGGGGAATCCCCCATTTTAGGCTGATTTTCGTGGGGCCCACCCCATGTGGGTGTGTCCCAATTTTAACTCCGCGTATTCGCGCTCCGTGCGATGTTCGTTTTCCCGGTCGTTTAAACGTTAAATAATTATTTTATACGTGATCAAGTGTTTATTTACTTGAGTGCAGGTTAATGATTGATTGTTATATAGATGGTTAAGCCGGTGGGGATGATCGGATAATCACACTACAGTCGCTGTTTTAACCCGAGTTCATGGAAACCAGATGGTGAAAATCCGATCGATTGTATGTGTCCTCAAGAGAATTGGAACTCTTGGATGGTGGTGAATGAATGCTTAGTTTGGCTACCCTCGAGCTTTTGTACCTCTAGGGGTAGCCCCTTTGTGTTTTCCCGCCCAACCGCCATATTCCCATGGGGAATGGCGCTGACCGGAGCTCTTCTTATCCACCGGATATTATCGGGTTGGAGATAGCTTTTACCCAGTTATTAGCGAGTTATCAAAGTTGACTTGTGTCCACTTTCTGCAGTGCACGGTCTCCTAAATATCCTTGTCAGGGAATATTCAGAGATCGGGTCCCGCTTTTCAGGGTAGCTCCCGCCTATCATCCGCCGCTACCCCTGGAGGGTATCCATAGGTATACCCTGTGAGGCGATACCACTGGTGGGCTATCCTTAAGGGTGGTTACACCATTAGGTCCTCCCAGTTTAACTTGGCAACGCGTTGGTGAGTTGAACTCTTTTTTTTTTTGCTATCCTCCGAGGAGAGGTTAACTCTGCGATGGACCTCACGTCTTGTCAACAGTGCTCTTGGCAGGGCCATCATGAGGTTAGGTGTGCGTTTATTGCACCTGACTCTTCATGCGCCCATCGCTTCCCAATGGCTTGATCCGACCCTCCACGTGTATGGTCCAGGTTTGACCCGCTATTTTATCCGGCTTTTTGGTTGATCCGACCCGCTAACCCGACTATTTAGGTATCGGCGGTTTTCTTTTTTCCATAATTTCAAAAAGTTTTCCTTTTTAGTTTAGGGTTTTTTCTTTGTGCAATCGGTGCTCTTCCTTTTGATTTCGTCGTATCATCGTTCAACCGTCGATTCGAAGGTCCGTTTTCTTGTTCCCTCATTTGTATTGTTTCGTTTCTTTCGATACGCCATGGATGATGTTGGTGGAAATTTGCATGATGCTCCAGTTGTTTCCGTCGACGCCTCGACCGAGAATGTCTTGGCTCCGGCAGTTAATGACGAGGAGAAACCGGAAGTGGAACTTTACTCTAGTAAACTGACTGATGTTGCCCTTGCTGCCTTGGAAATTGAGTTTCCATACCTTAGCGAGTACAATCCGACGGTGCCGTTGCCGGATGATAGGGCGCATCGCCTGTCACACCCCCAATTTCATGCTTTGCGGAAGCGACTGTTTTGGGGCATGACTAATCAAAAATCAAAACACCAAAGTACAAGCAAACGACTCTAAATGAGACGTTGTAGAAAATACATTACATTACCTAAGTTTTCAAAAGTAGTACAAAGTTTAAGTCATAAGTTTGAAACATAGTAGTGAGTTCGCAAAATGATTTCGGAAGATTTTAATACATAACCATTATACAAAATATAATGCAAGAAAATCTTCATGCCTAAATGGAGGCATGCGACTCGTGATAGCTAGCTTATCCTGTAGGCCATTCCTAATATTGATGAGTACCTGAGAATACAACACTAAAAAAAGTCAGCTATAAAGCTGGTGAATCTCACAGGTTTAAATATACATTGATGTGATCAACATGATTATCCGACGATAATTTAAATAGTGTAAACCGATCAATGAATAACAATGTACCGAACCATGATTTACCCATTAGGGTTACCGACCAATGATTAAACCAATTAAGGTTTCCGAACAATGATTTACCGATAATGACATTTGTATTGCACTGAGCTATGATTCAAAGCCTAACCCGATTTTTGCCTCCCGATTTGGTGACACACCCATAACAATTACTAAAGTGCCCGTTTTTAACTTGGTTGTAGCTAGCAACCCGGACGGGGACGTCACTCCCATGATAGTACTATCCTTTAGTAACCGCGCCTTATTAAGTTAATGAATCATACACTGTTGAGGACTTTTACCGAATTAAAACACTCGTGCATATACCGAACAATGAAAATCAAGACCGACAATGATAACCGAACAATGTACCAACATGGTAAACCGAATACAAGTAACAATGCAGTTAATTTAAGTTAACAACTAAATTAACTAACCGAATAATAGTGATCACGAAAACAGTTTGTGTTGCATCTCCCCCAATTATTAAAACATGTAAACATTGAAAATGGGGCCGTGAGACTCACCTGATGAGCAAGCAATCCTAAGGTGAGCGCGTGAACCAACGTAATCTCCTAGTGTCCTAAACACGCGAGATTGTATAAGTGTAAGTGATTACTTTTAATTAATCGTTCGTATAGTTGTCTGTTTGATTAATTAAGTTCCAAGTATTCGCCTCGTATTTAAGTTTGAAGTTTTGTAAAATGTACGGTCCGTTGGAAATTATATTTCAAAAATACAATTTAGTTTGTTTCGTATAAATATACTTTATAAGTTATCTTAACGTATCGTATTGTTTCCGAATATTAATTGTTTTTATTTTTGAAAATCTGACCAAAATTCACATCTCACGCGATCGCGTGATATGCTCGGCCGATCGCGTGAGTTTTCCCTTGACCCGATCGCGTGACCTCCTAGGCCGATCGCGTGATTATTCTTTTGACCCGATCGCGTGACATTCTCGGCCGATCGCGTGACAAGTTAAAAATGTTGGTTTCTTTTGTACATCACGCGATCGCGTGATAGCATGAAATAGCAAAACGGGTTTTTCACTTGAAAATGACGCGATCGCGTCATTTGTTTTAGGCACTGTAGCACCTTCGTTTTCAGAGAGTCTGGTTCGAATGATAACTTAACAAAACCAATTTTAAATCCAAATTCCGCATACTATAACTCGATATAATGTCATTACATGATTATATAAGTATTGAAAACACTAAATTAAGTAAAGTTTAAAGTTTTCTTACAAATCAAAACCGAGACCGTGAGGATGATGATGATGATCCGATGATGAAGATGATGATTTTGAAGCTAGATGATGATGATGATATTACTGATTTTTGTTATTGTTGTTGTTTGGATTTGAGCCGAGAGGAAGAAGAGAGACCGAGAGAGATCAAAATGGGTGCGTGAGTGTGAAAATAATTGAGGTCGGGTAATATAACCGGCCTCAATTATTGAGATGAGTGGGTGTTTTCCGACCCGTGTTCGCGTACCCGATCGTTAAATAGCGTAATCTTTTAAAATGATAATTTTCTAAAAATAGAATCGTATATGTTTTTAATTGAAATATTTTATAAAAATGTTTTTACGGATGTATAAAATTGTAACTTTGTTTTACTTAAAATGTACGGATATTTTTCTGTATCTAAAATGTATTTAAATTTCAAACGGAGTATGTAATTATTATTCTCAATAATAATACTTGATTTAAAAATGTTTTTCACCAAATTCTATTTTGGGTTTATGCGTTTTGTTAGATTCGTGTATTCGCGATTATTTAATCGTTTCGGTTTATATATATATACATATACATATATAATACTTGAATGCTTAGGTGTTAACACGTATATAATACGTGATTTAAAAGTTTAAATTGGGACCCAATTTTGGGTTATTTTGACCGGGTGTCACATCGCCCTCCGGCCGGCAAGGTCACGGTGTACCGTCGCTATTTTGAAAACTCCAATTTTCGTTTGCCCGTTTCCTCTTTTGTTGTTGATATCTGTGAACACTACGGGATCGGTTTTCCCCAATTTCATCCTCACGGTTTACAGCGTGTCGTTATTTTCAAAATGTTCTGTCGTGGTCACAACAGGCACCCTAGCGTTGTTCTTTTCCGGCGTCATTTTCGTATATCGAAGCAGGGTAACTGGTATTCCTTCGATAAGAGGCCTTTGTCCAAATTTCAAAAATCCAAAGGTCCTGCCCTTAAACCTTGGAAAAACAGTTTTTTCTTTGTTGATGTTTCTTGTCTGCCTCGCACCCCTGCGGGATGGTTTTTGTGGAATTTTGAAGTGATAGATAAGGAACTGAATGAACGCCCGAAAGAGCGTGGTCCCGATCTTCAACTGTATAATTTATGCGAAGCTGCATCTGTGCATATGCGTGCCTATCACTAGGAAGCCATACTTTTCGCTTTGGGTGTTAGTAAAGAGTGGAGGTATCCTGGGAGAAGCCCTGTTTTTAAGAAACATGGAGAGGGTATGGTGTGGGGGTTGCCGTATGATTCTCGGTCCCCCCCCCCCCCCCCCCCCCCCCCCCGCGGTCGACTTTTGGTTCTTTATTTCGTTCATTTATTACCCTGACTGTTGCTTTTTGTGCTATCTCCCGAGTGCTCGTTTATTTTTGCCGTCTTTTGCCTTTGCTGACCGTTGTTTTTATTCCGTGTAGTTATGCAGCACGTTTGGATACTCTCCGATGATGACCTTGACCAAGTGAAGGTTGCGAAGACCCCCCTTGAAGGTGAGAATGCTGGTAATGATACCGAGAGCGATGAGATGCCGTTAAATGACGGCGCTGGAGGCAGTGATGTTGGAGATGACGGCTCGTTGCCGGCGCAGCAACCAAGTGTGTCGGAGCCGTAGGCTTGAAGTTCTGTGCGCGCAGGAGTTACGCGTTCCGGTTTGATCAGGGGCACAATTTCGACTGCCACTGCTCCTCCCAGGGTTTCCCGACCTCCCGGGTCAGCTGCTTGCAAGAGAAAGAAGTTTACCTCCCGAACTTTATCGGGCATGGGTATGACCAGCGCCGGGGCCTCAGGGCTGCTTCCCCGCAGCGGTAAGAATGTTACCTTTAGATCCTTTGACTTGCGTGATTACATTCTCATCCTTCGCTCTCTTTTTCTCTTTCTTGTTTTTCTTCTTTATGCGTATACGTGGGTTTTTCTCTTGCAAACTACAAGTTGGAGGATGAAGCCGAGGGCGACAATTGGTCGAATGATTTGCAGCTTGATGATTCGCATGCTTCCAAAAAGGCAAGGTCCTTAGAGCATTCCCCCTCGGTTGAGGAGATTGAAGCTGATCAGGCCGGGCCCCTCTTTAAGACCACTTCCCGCGCTTTGGAAACAAAAGTGGATGAATTCCCAGGAGCCCGCGACGAGCGCGACACTGGTTCTAAGGCATCTGGGGCTCCTGCGGGAACTAATTCTGAGCTTCTTGATAAGCTGCTGGGAAATATCCTGCCGAAGGAGGCAGTTGATCATGCCAAGACTTTGTCTGACGAGCAGCTCCAGGAGAGTGGTGACAAAGCTTTTTGTGACCATTTGCTTTGGGCTCTGAATCAGCGTGACCGTTTTAAAGCCCTATCTCATCAATGCTCCATTCAAAAGAGTCAACTTCAAGCGCAGGGTTCGAGTTTTCAGCAGTCGAGGCGTGAGGTTGCTGAGATGAGGGAAGAGAGGAAAAATTGGGCAAGTTCTATGGAGAAAATTGCCGAGCTCGAGGCTACCAACTCTTCCCTTGATAGTGCGCTTGCCATGGCCAACTCCAAGGTTTACGAACGTGACTCAGTGATCGAGGCCAAAGAGGAGTTAATTTCCAGGTTGAACACCTAGTTGAATAAAAAAGACGGCCAGATTCTCTCCCAGGGTAATCAGATTGCCTCTCATGCCTCCATTGTTAAAGATTTGAACGAGCAGCTTCAGACAGAGAGGGCAGCGAAAGAGTTGGCGGTGATTGAGTTTCAGAAGCTGCGCTCCAGTCTTGGTTCCATCGGGTTAAAGGTCTTGAGGGATCCTACGGTGACCGAACCCTTTACAGCGTATACGCAGGGTTTAAAAGAGTATGGAGGGCATCATGCCGCTTCTCTTACCCTAAAGCTGCTGTTTTCTGAGGATCCCTCCTTGATGCCCCAGCAACTTTTGACCTGATAAGGCCAAACTGCCGTGACAAAGTTAAAGAGCTGTTCGACCTATCCTGCAACGCAAAATCTGCTTACCTTGCCAAGCTTGAAGGTGCTGGAGACATGTCAGTCGACGAAATCCTGGCCATTGAGCCTTGATTCTGTTGTTTTTATTGTTTTTGGGATGCCCGGTTTGGGCTTGTAATAATCTAAAACATTTTACTTTTGCGTTCTTGGTGAATTGTGCATGGTGAACTATTGCGAACGTGTTTCGCTTAACTATTTATGTATTCGTAACTTACTACTGTGGGCTTTTGAACGGAAATGCTAGTGCTTTAAGCACCTTTATATAGGTTGTGTTGTTTGTGAATGTGGTTATGCGCCCTTTGTCAGTTCATTCGTCATGACTGGCAAGTACATATTGCCTTAGTATGGTTGACATCTTGCCGGATAGCAGGTCTCGTGACCGTTGCTCGGCACGGGGCAACCTTTCTGATTCCCCTCGTTGGCTTGGTAGCCCCGGGGGATATCTACCAGGGGAGAGCTAGAATGCAACTCCCGCGAGGGTAGGGCCATCCTTACCCATTAGCTATGGCAAGCCTCGGGTGTTCCCCGAAGGGTAGGGTATCCTGGCCAGTAAGGACCAGATTTTAATTTTTTTCGTTCAAGTATGTACGAGTTTTGTTTGTGTTATTTTGACAATTCATGTCCTTTACACATGGGTTGTATAGCAAAAAGCAAATACTACCTCCAGGGGCTGATCAGGCCCTAAACTGGAAGTGCCCGTTCGTTTCCATTCATACTGAAATCTTATTTTGGGACATTGAACATGCCCAACACGTGGCAGAGGTGTGTCCGATACAAAAGTAGTCGCAAGTGCGTGGTGGGATATTCCCGTTACATAGATTTTAGCTAAAAAAGGAAAAAGAATGCAGACACATGCCTGATACAAAAGTTGTGCGCCATGCGATTATTCAGCGGCATGCCGCCCTTGGTTTTCATATGTAACACCGCTTGAGGTTCGTTGCGTGCCAGGTGCGCGGTATCGGCGAGCCCTCGACAGTTATCAGAATGTATGCTCCATTTCCATGGCAAGTGGATACCCTATAGGGGCCTTCCCAGTTGGGCCCCATTTTCCCATTGTCTTCCACTCTGCTGGCCTCATTTTTTCTCCACACATAGTCCTCTACGGCGAAGGTGAGAGGGTGTACCCTGCGATTATAATCCCGCGCTATTCTTCTTTTGTTTTCAGTCTCCCTTATGGCTGCATACCCGCGCCTTTCCTCAATGTTATCCAGATTCTCTTTAAGTTGCGTGGTATTGACGTCGGTGTCGAATTGCGCAACCCTGAGGGTGGGTACGCTGATCTCCGATGGAATGACTGCCTCAGAGCCGTACACCAGGACATACGGGGTCTCCCCGGTGGACTTTTTCGGGGTAGTCCTGTGTGCCCATAGCACATTTGGCAGTTCTTCCGTCCAGCTGGTTCGGTATCCGGTCAGGTGCGTCTTTATCCCAGCGACGATGTCCCGATTCGTGACCTCTACTTGCCCGTTGGCTTGGGGATGGGCCACAGATGTGAACGTTTGCTTAATTTGCAACCCCTCACCATGACTTGAACGGATTCTCGGCAAACTGTTTGCCATTGTCACTCACAATCTCGTTGGGTATTCCGAAGCGACATACGATGTCCTCCCAGACGAATGTCAATATTTTCTTTCCTGTGATCTCTTTCAACGGCTTTGCCTCCACCCATTTGGTGAAGTAGTCGATGGCAACGACCAAGAATTTCACCCCACCGCGGGCTGAGGGGAAAGGGCCCACTATGTCAATTGCCCATTTCTGGAAAGGCCATGCGAAAGTGACCGGGATTAGGTCATGCCTGGGAGACTGCTGAACCGGAGCGTTTGCTTGGCAGGCCTGGCATCTCTAGACTATCTCCAGGGTATCTCTGTGCATTGTTGGCCAAAAGTATCCATGCTTGGTGATTTTTGCCACTATTGACCTCGCTCCGGCGTGCAACCCGCATGCTCCCTCGTGGATTTCTCTCACGACGTGTAACACCCCCAAATTTACTGTTCGCGGAAGCATACATTGGGGTGCTACTAATCAATACACAAGGCACATAAGATACATAATGAACGACCACTACATGAGTCGTTTTACAATTACATTGATTAACGTAAGAGTCTACATATGGTTTACAAAAGATGAGTTCGCATAGATATTTGAGAGATTCTAATACATATCTAATTTATACAAAATATAGAAATGCAAGGAAATCTCTTGATGATTATATGATTGCATGCGACTCGAGCTACACTGCTACAGTATCCTGATGGACAGTCCAACTTACTGCTGAGTACCTGAGATAACATGCTAAAAGGTCAGCTATAAAGCTGGTGAGCTCACAGGTTTGATATGATAATATATGATTTGTGAACCGCAAGATTTAATGATTCGATTTACAAAGCATGTAAATAATTGATTGATGGGTATCACATGAATATTTGTAATTAAACAAATAAGTAAAGATTGATACAACTAACATGAGCACATAGTCTGAGCTTAACTGAGGGGTCAGGATCACAATCAAGTGCCTGATCGAGGGTGCCTCTATGCGTATGCCTAATCAACATACGTTTGAACAAATGATAATGCGTCCGTTTGACAGGTTAGTGCTTGCTAACTCGGACGGGGATTGTCAATCCCATATGGTACCATACACTAACATTCACGCTAAATCATATTAACAGAACTATGCTTCAGAGGACTTTGATTGATTAGATGAAAACATCTCATGCAGCATACGTGATAATTTGATACTTGCGTTCACATGTAAAACAAAACAGAGCATGTATCTCACCCCTAGGTAAAAGCATTTAAAATAGGGGCTATGAGATCTCACCTGAGCCTAATGAATTGTTAGCCAACAATTATGATGATTCACAATGATTTTGATGTCGTTACGACGACTGAACCTGCAGGGCGTCTTAGACGCGCAAGGTTTTGATTGATTAGATTTTTGAACCTGACAGGCGTATCAAACGCGCGAGGTTTAATTGATTTGATGACTCTACGGACCATCTTTGCTAGTTATTCCCCTTAACTAGTTATGACCAATACTTTGGTAAATGATTAGGTTTGAGTTTGTGAAAATGTATACGGGTCGTTGATGACGGCTTGTAATAATAATTTCAAACTATTATTATTTTGCATGATTTGTTGTACTTATAAAAATATATGTGTTTCGAGTAAAAGTCGTATCGTATAGGTTTAGTCGTTAATCAAGTTCATTATATCTGTTACACTTTATTTCATAATTTACAAAATTTGGTACGAGTCTGAAAACAGTAATATGCCATTTTCGGCCCCTAAACGACCCCGGATGGCCTAAAACTGACTAGGCTAAGGTACTTAGCATTGATTATTGGGTCGTTTCCAAGTGACCTTGCGAATTTGAGCTCAATCCGAGTTAATTAAAAGATGTTATATTTTTCGTGGGAAAAAGGGCTACTAAACACTTATGCACTTTTGAAATTTGCACACACATGTTAACTGAAAAATCACGCGATCCAGGAACAAGATCACGCGATCGGGTGAATCCAGGCTGTGACGCGATCGGCTGAAGATTATCACGCGATCGCGTGGATTTTAAAATGACGCGATCGGTTGGACAATTCACGCGATCGGGTGGAATTAAAAATGACGCGATCGGTTGGAAGATCACGCGATCGCGTGGTTTGTCTGGGTGTGCAGGTCTGTGACGAACATCAGCTTAAATTCAACAATTTGAGGTCATTTTGGGGACATAATTAGTTTATGAAACACTCTAGCATGATTATATATGTAATCTAAACATGTAAAATTAACAAAAACGTAAACGATTCCTTACAATTAATTTGATGAACGGATGATGATGATAATGGTGATAAAGATGGAGGAGATGATGAAGATGATGATGATTCCAGCAACGATGATGATGTTGATCTTGTTAATTTGGTGTTGTTGTTGTTTTTGGATTTTGAAAGAGAAAGAGAACCGAGAGATTGAGAGGGAGAGTTGACAATGAAATGAAATGATCGAAGGGTGTATTTGGTTTGTTCATCCGGCTCCAATAATTGGAGTCGGTTGGGCTCCCATTCGTAGTATAAAATACCCGTGTTTTTGTACCCGATCGAAAAAAATAGTAAAATGTTTTAATTCGATAAATTTCTAAAAATGAATTCGTTTATACTTTTATTGGAAGTATTTTATAAAAATACCTTTAGTGAGATATAATAATATATCTTTGTTTTACGTTTTAGAGACGGATACGATTCGAGTGGTTTCGTTTCGTTTGAGTAAAATGTTATAAAACGAAATATGTTTCATTTTAATCCAAGTAAATAATAATTATCATTTTCAATAATAATACATTATTTATAAAGGTTGTCGCGAATGATTTGATTTTGTACGATACGAATACTTTATATATTATCAAAATAATATATAATAAATAATGAGTTATTAAATAATAATTCTTATATTATTTAATATTGTTTTTCACCAACGCCATATATATATGAATCGGAAATTTGGCCGATTTGATAATTGCACGATTAAATCTAATCGAGTACTGATATATATATTCATCAATATATATTTGACACATACAATTAGCCTAATACATAGCACTAATTACATGTAATTACAAATGATTAGGAGCTAAAAACTAGTCCTAATTTTGACGGGTGTCACACGACGTTCTCGGCCTGCGCAGGTCCTACGCACCTTAGCTTCGGTCCTACAAACGTTTTTCTGTGTAGAGTGCCATCGATCATCTCGTATCTCGGCTCGTTCACCCTTATCTTCCTTGCTTGTCCAGGGTCCAATGGTAACACCCCAGTGTTTAAGTATTCGACTATCGGCGTCATCCATGTGTCGCCTACCTCATGGATATCGGAAACTGTAGGGTCTGCAACAATTGACTTCTGGGCTAGCGTTTCCACTAGCACTTCTTTGGCCAGGTGAGCGAAGTTCAACGAGGCTAGCTTGCTCATGGCATCCGCCTTTTTGTTTGGGCTTCGGGGTACTTGTTCAATCTTAAAGTACTCGAACTTTTCAATGAGCGACTTTGCCAGCCCCAGATATTGCTTCATTGCAGGTTCTTTTGCCTCGAAAAGGCCACATATTTGATTGGCTACCAGTCTGGAGTCGACGTACGCATGTACCTTTGTGATCTTCATGTCCTGCGCTATGCGCAGTCCCGCGAGGAGGGCTTCATACTCCGACTCGTTGTTTGACGCCGGAAAGTCGATTCTAAGGGCGTATGTGTATTCCTCACCGGTTGGGCTTGTCAAGATAAGCCCTGCCCCAGACCCTTCGGAACTTGCCGCTCCGTCGGTGTATAACTCCTAGGTTTCCCTCGGAGGGGTAACTTCCATTTGCCTTTTTATCATTCCCTCGCAGCCTACGGGTATTTCTGCTAAAAAGTCTGCCATAATTTGCCCCATTACTGCGTTTCTGGCTCCAAAAGTTATTTCGTGCTCCCCTAGTTCAATTGCCCATTTGGCGAGCCTTCCGGATACCTATGGTCGTGAGAGTATTTGTTTTATGGGCTGGTCGGTGAGTACCTTTATTGGGTGTGCCTGAAAGTATCGCTTGAGGCGCCTCGCGGAGTGCACCACAGCTAGGACTAGCTTCTCAATTGGTGTATAGTTTATTTCCCCCCCCTTGCAGTGCTTTGCTAACAAAATACACTGGTAATTGTACCTTGTTACGCTCAGCAATCAGGACCGAACTGATGGTCTCCGGGGATGCTGCGAGATACAGGATGAGTGTTTCTCCATCAGTTGGTGCAGTGAGCGTGGGCAACTCGCCCATGAACGCCTTCATTTCTTGGAACGCTGCCTCTGCCTTATCTGTCCATAGGAAATCCTTGTTGCTAAGGCAACTTTTCAGAGTGGCGAAGAATGGTAGCGAACGATCGGCTGCACGTGATAGAAAGCGCGTTAGGGCTGCCAGCCTGCCCGTGAGGCTCTGCATCTCCTGTCTTGACTTAGGTGAAGGCATCTGCAGGATAGCTTCGATTTTCTTGGGGTTGGCCTTGATGCCCCTCGGGGATATCATGTGTCCCAAGAATTTTCCCTCTTCCATTCCGAAGGTGCATTTTGCGGGGTTTAACTTCATCCCTATACTTCTGAGTGTTTTGAATGTTTCCTCGATATCTCTTAACATGTCGGATTCTGAGTTGCTTTTTATCACGATATCGTCCACGTACGCCTCCACATTTCTTCCGATTTGATGGCCAAACGCTGAGTCAATAACTCGTTGGTACGTAGCTCCTGCGTTTTTCAGTCCGAACGGCATTTTCGTGTAGCAGAAAATGCCTTTATCCGTGTGAAAAGCAGTTTTATCTTCGTCTTCCTTTGCCATATGGATTTGATGGTACCCTTTGTATGCATCCAAGAAGCATTTCAGTCGATACCCTGCCAGCGACTCTACTTTCCAATCAATTTCGGGGAGAGGGTAGTTATCTTTTGGGCACGCCTTATTTAGGTCCTTGAAATCTACGCACATCCTCCAATCTCCGTTAGACTTTTTTACCATCACCGGGTTAGCCACCCATGTTTGGTATTTCACTTCTCGCATTACCCCTACCTTGACGAGGCCATCAACTTCTGCCGTTAGAAATCGGCTGCGCTCCGGGGCCATCCCCCGTTTCTTTTGTCTGACCGGCGTAAGGCTTGGGTTTATGTTTAGCCTGTGCTCGGCGATATTTCGAGGCACCCCGTCATGTCCGCGTAACAGAATGCGAACACATCTATGTTTTGTCGTAATATTTCTCGGAGTTGTACCTTTATATCGCCTGGGAGTAGGCGGTTTATCTTGACTGGCTGTTCTGGGTACGCTTGGTTGAGTACTACATTTTCCTCATCTACCCCTGGAAGACTCGCCTCATGGGCTGGGGCAATTGTTAGTGCTGTCCAAGCTGTTTTCGGGGATCGTCGGAGGGTAGCTATGCCGCCCATGGTTGGGAATTTCATCATTCCGTGTACGGTAGAGACGACCGCACCGAAGGTTTGCATTCCTGTTCTTCCGAATATGACATTGTGCTTGGAGGGCGACCTGACAATTACGAAGGTGAGGGTTGCTACTCGATACTGCGGGTATTCTCCTAGGCAAACCTCCATTTCGATTTTTCCAATTGGCCAGTTGGTTTCCCCGGAGAATCCTACCAACGGGGAGTTGTACTCCATTATTGTTTTTCGCATCGCATATGGGAACTGTAAGAAACAGTGTTCATACATTATGTCGATGGCGCTTCCGCTGTCGATGTAAATGCGCCCGACCTGGTGGTTGGCTATCCTCGCAGTCACCACCAGGGCTTCTCTTGATGGATTATTGTCCTCAATTGGCGGGAATGAGATTTCTTGCTTTTCCAGGGTTCCAGTACTTCAGCTTTACGCCGCTGGTCGGCTTTCCAACTGTGTAACATGTGGATTGTGCCTTCTGCCGCAGGTAATTCAGGGGGTTTCTTCCCCCCTTGACCTTTCCCATCCTCCTGCTTTTGATAACTTTTGGCCCCGACCACCAAATGCTCTAGCTTTCCCGCCTTTACTGCGTTTTTGATCATTGACTTCAGCTCTCTGCATTCGTTGGTGTCGTGCCCTTTTTCTTCATGGAATCGGCAATACTTGTTGTTTTTTCCTTGGTATTTTGTTGCTAAGGGTCTTGGCGGTGGAAAGTGCTTCGCCTCTGGTTCCGTTGCCAGGATTTCTTTTGGTGTTTTACTGAAGGATGACAGGATCCCTCTTCTTTCGAACGGTCTGTATCGCTGTCCCCGGTGTTCCGCAGGGTTGCCTCTATATCTTCTTGCGGATCCTGAGGGTCCTGGTGTATGTGTCGGGTGTACTTTTGTTTCGACATGTTGGCGGATCGCACCGACCCTTATGTAACTTCTTGCTTTATCCTGCATCGCGGCTATCGTTGTTGGCAGGTCAGCGGACAGTTGGTCAATGAGTCCCCCGAACCTATTTTTATCCAAGCACATTATGAAGCCTCAGATTTGCTGGCTTTCTGGGAGATCTGGAATCCTGAGGCATTCATCCGCGTGTCGCTAGATGAAGTCTGCCAGGCTTTCTTCTGGCTTCTGATACAAGTAGTGAGCGGCCATGTGCGACAGGGGTGCGGCTGCCCTCTGGTGAAAACGCCTTATAAACTTTTCGCGCAGGTCAGCCCAGATGGTTATGCTTCCTGGCGATTGTTCATTGAACCATCTTCTTGCTATTTTTAGCAACACTGACTGAAACATGTGGCATACTACGGCGTCCTCCCAGTGCTGTGTCTTTACTGCATTGTCGAATCCGCAGAGGAAGTCCTCTGGATCGGTTGTGCCGTCGTAATTTCCGACTGCCAATGGTATGCACGTGTTGTAAGGCAATGGCGTGTTTGCGATATGTGGTGCGAACTGCTTAGAGACGTCGGGCGCTCGCACTTGCTTTGGTACTGGTGTTCCGAGGAGAGCTGCTCGCAGGTTTGCTACCATTGGGTTTTCAGGCGCCGGCGCTGGGGGTGGTTGCATTGCCTGGTTCAGTATTTGGGCCAGCATTACCGCAGGGTTGCTGGTGTTTGCTTCTTGGCTTTGTGGTTGTGTTACTGGGAGTCGTGTAGATTGTACCAGCGGTGTCGTGAACTCATATAGAGGTGGGTTTTGATGCACAGGTAAGCTCGACTGGTAGTTTTGGTGAAACCACAATGGATTACTCGCTGGTGTTGTTACTTCTGGGCTGATGACGTAACCCATTTGTGAAAGCAGTTGATTGGCCATCGCCGGTGTTAACATCGGTCCCGTTGGGGTAAAAAGCATTCTTGACTGCTGTTGTGTGACCTCACTTGCAGTTGTTATCGGAGGCTGCGCCACGGTTGCCGGCGTTGAGAAGACTAACCTTGTTGGTATGATCTCATGTCGTGGCTGTTGTTGTTCGTGAGTTGTTGTGGGGTTGATCCCAGCCGAGGCTAGGCGTTCTGCGAACGTTTGAAGTTCCGACGTTCTTTGTTGGTCTGGCGCTGTTGACGCTGATTGCGAAGTAACTACGTTATTTCGATTTGCGTCCCCCGTTCCTGACGACGTTACCGGCGGCCCGGCCATTATGACTGATTTCCGTTATCGTTTTAGTTTGTGGTTTTGGTAAGTTTATGCGGATGGCGCCATTTGATCAAGTGTTTATTTACTTGAGTGCAGGTTAATGATTAATTGTTATATAGATGGTTAAGCCGGTGGGGATGATCGGATAATCACACTACAGTCGCTGTTTTAACCCGAGTTCATGGAAACCATGTGGTGAAAATCCGATCGATTGTATGTGTCCTCAAGAGAATTGGAACTCTTGGATGGTGGTGAATGAATGCTTAGTTTGGCTACCCTCGAGCTTTTTGTACCTCCAGGGGTAGCCCCTTTGTGTTTTCCCGCCCAACGGCCATATTCCCATGGGGAATGGCGCTGACCGGAGCTCTTCTTATCCACCGGATATTACCGGGTTGGAGATAGCTTTTACCCAGTTATTAGCGAGTTATCAAAGTTGACTTGTGTCCACTTTCTGCAGTGCACGGTCTCCTAAATATCCTTGTCAGGGAATATTCAGAGATCGGGTCCCGCTTTTCAGGGTAGCTCCCGCCTATCATCGCCGCTACCCCTGGAGGGTATCCATAGGTATACCCTGTGAGGCGATACCACTGGTGGGCTATCCTTAAGGGTGGTTACACCATTAATACGTTTAATTACATGTTTTAAAAATACGAAAAATTAATCGATATTTCACTTGAAGTATTTGATAAAATACTTTATAATTGAGTTATAAAATATAACTTAGCTTGTTTCGTCTTGTTTGCGCGTTTGATGGTTTAACCGCATAAAATGTCACTTGTACGATACGAGTTTGAATTGGAATATTATAACAATAATATTTTTGGGACATAATAGTGTTATTAAATAATATTATATTATTCAATAAAATTGTTCACCAACGTCCGTATTTGCTTGAAACGAATTACATTCGATTTGATTCTTGTACGATTTAATCAAATCGCATACTTGTATATATTCAACAATATATGTTATTTGATACACAAATTAGCCTAACATAGAACTAATTACATGTATTAAAACTTGATTAGGCACTAATTACTAGTCCTAATTTGACGGGTGTCACATATATAGATTGACTAAATATTTTTAAAACACTTATTTTGAGTTACCAAAATATGTTTTGGATTTCGTTCGAGTGTCGGGTTCGATTCGCGCGTTTTCTCGCATTTGTTACGTTTTATATTCAACATATAAGTTTTTCGAGCATATTATTATACAATAATAATACTAAGTCCATGACGACCATTTCATCATAAAAATGGATTTATGTAGTGTATAAATTGATTCACCAACGGTCACGTAAGTCGGAATTTATCCGATATGAAATGCACGATTTAGTCAAATCGCGTACGTGTATATATATTCAACAATATATATAGAAGGTTACATAAATTAGTCTAATCAAAGAACTAATTATATGTATTAACAGATGATTAGGCACTAATTACTAGTCCGAATTTGGCGGGTGTCACACCTTCCTCATTTCAGGTATTTAATTGAATGGTTTCCATATTATTAACAACTACGGGTATTCTAAAAGTTTCGGGTATGCGGGTGAAAACCGAATTTATATTTTAGAACTCACAACCGGTCCAAAAATCGCTCTTATATATCAGGTGTCACCAAAAATCCGGACCAAATCCAAATTAGCCAGACCTACTTCAACCAAAGTCACTCGGGTCAGTCGGTTTTTCGGGTGGAACCATATAATGAATACCCCTAAACACAACAGAGCTAAAAGTTACATGAAATCCAACTGTGAACCAACTGCAACATTATAAATAACACAAAACCAACTGCAACATTATACATGAAAGCTACAATCATCAAGAAAACAAATTTAATGGAGATAAAAATCCAACCCGACCACTTCTTCTCGTTTGTATTGCACCCGTTCGAAATTCTTTCAAGAGAAACGCGTTCCAGCTCCACTAACACATAATCATGATCGATTAGGAATGCCAATTTTCTCGTTCGCGTTGGCGTGAAACAAATGATTCCTCCATTTCCATATAGCCCATAAAAGAACGTAACAAAGTGCATGAAAAGCTTTAGTAGGTGCTGTTTCGGTATGAACAAGGACGACCACAGAGGGACCTGCCACCAGCTAGCAACTTTCCCCCAAATTAAATTGGTTCAACACGTTATTTGTATATCCTATTTATTTTTATGTTACGAGATCGATAATATAGCTAAAAAAAGCAGCATAACATTTTTTATATCGACACTTTGTTGCATTTGTGGTCGTACACAACTTTTATTATCAGTGTCAACATAATATTGTTTTTAATTAACATATAAACCCCACGTTCGCCTTTTTAATTGCATAAATTTGGTTTTTTCTATGAAAAAATATCAAGTTAAGTGGACGGCACATGATACTGAAACAAATGAAGAATCTAAACGTGTAGCTACGTATAATTCCAAATTAACAGAAAAAACTATGTCTAAATAAATACTAGTCCACCAAATCTTCATCTTTTCAAAGCAATTCTATGGGTTTGATTCAACTAAAAATGAGAATAAAAAGACACCCATCACCTAAGATAGGTACTAATCTATGGGTTTCATTCGCATTTTTTTTTATTCCTAAGCTAACACCCAAACATTCTCACTGATATCAATCTCATACCCATTCTTATTTTCATTCCCATCCCTCGAACTCTAAAATTCAACGCACCCTAAATACTGATCCGAACAATCGTGGTAAGAATTAAGTTTTCTTTAGACTGATATAGGAGTCATATGACATTTGATTTAAGTCTTAAAACTTTTGTTGTATAGCTTCAAGCCTTTAACCATTCAAATGTTACAAGAAAAAAGTATTCTACTTTTCACCAAATTATATTTAAGGTATTCAACTTTTAATCTTTTAATTTAAGGTATCAAACTTTCAATCTATAATCAAGTTAGGAATGCGAATTTCACAAATAATAAATTATCATCGAATTGTTTCTTTATAACTAAAGTATCTACTTAATTGATTAAAATGTCTCGGTCAATTTTAAAAAATATTGAATAAAAAGAGAGATATAGAAGTTGAAAGTGGTGATGGATTTTTGTCATATTCACTCTTCTCGCTCACTATTTGTAAAAATTGATCGAGGAATATTAATCGATTATGTAGATATGTTAGTTATAAATAATAAATTTGGTGACAACTCGTCATTCGTGAAATTCGCGTCCCTAACTTGATTTCAAATTGAATGTTCGAAACCTTAAATTAAAATATTTAAAGCTGAGTATATTAAATGAAAATAGATGAAAAGTATAGTAATTTTTTTTTTTTTTCTTTAATAATTTAGGGATGTATTTTTTTTTTTATTTCAAATGAAATACCCCGTATTTAAGCAAGGGGCTAATTACCTAAATATACAAAAATGGGTTAGTATTTTACATATTATCACCTCAAATTTTTTCCCTCACAAAATATCAAAACATTTTCGCAAGGATGGAGAAAATCGCAATATCTCAATTTCATTTCGCAATATAGCTTTTAGCGACGACAAAGTCGTCGCTAAAGACCTTCAGCGACGACCAAAAGGAAGAAAATCGCAATAAGGATTTGGATATTCGCAACATTCATTTTGCCATATAGATTTCGCAATACGCAAGTTTCATTTTGGAATATAGCTTTTAGCGATGAAAAAGTCGTCGCTAAAGACCTTTAGCGACGACTTTTTCGTCGCTAAAAGCTATATTGCGAAATAATATTTTGCGAAATGAAATGGAGATATTGCGATTTTCTCCATATTTGCGAAAATGTTTTGATATTTTGTGAGAAAAAAAATTTAAGGTGATAATATGTAAAATGCTAACCCATTTTTGTATATTTAGGTAATTAGCCCTTAAGCAAGAGATAGGTTGACGTGGCATCCTCGTCAGCAACAGACCTTGGGAGAAACGGAAAATGTTTGCAGAACAGGAAAGACACGTGTAAGGGACCCACGGAGCACTGGCACGTTAATGGCGGGAAAAAAGGGACCGGTCACCGGGGTAGTGGTTGGTAGTGACACGTTTGGCGACTATGGCGGGAAACAGAAGTCATGGTTTTTTATTGGGTGCAAACCCCACTAAATCACTCCTTACGTTACCCACTTGTATACTCTTTTCTTTAACCCATATTATGTATAAAATCATCATCATCATCATATACATAAATGAATATGATGATTACATATTATGCCATGCATAACGATTAAACAAACATGCCCCCTTTCCAAATAAATTTCACTTATTTTAGATTTTGTAAATATTACATTTCTCGACATAGGATTGTGTTGTAAAATAACTTTTTTAATTATTTTCTTTTTATATTATACAAATCCATCACCACCTTGAATCATAGCATTCGATGCAATACATGGTCTAAGGTGCATATATTAAAGGACGCAGTTTCACTTAAGGTAGGAATAGCTCTAGATACGGATTCATTCAATACACGAAGTAAATTTCTTATGAGATATTGCATTCTTTATTGTATTATTAGTTTGTGTTACGAGTTCAGAAATATTAAGATACCATGCAGCGCTTGTATTTTGTTTTGTGTTCAGACGTTATGGCTAGCTTTGGGACATAGGGCCAAAGGAATTTGGTGAGGGAGAAGGTATGTGTCTCCTGTGTCCAGAAGAAATGTGGCATGTTATGCATGTAAAGGATGTAGGGGTGTCATTGGGTCGGGTTAATCGGGTTTCGGTTATTCGAGTCGGGTTATTCGGTTTTTCAAGTTTATAATCTAACCCGTAATCTGATTCAAATAAGGTCGGGTTATTCGGGTTCGGGTTATTTAGATTCGGGTTGGGTTCGGGTTATCCATTTAAACCCGAATAAAATGATATTCTAAATTTTCGCATCTTGAACAAAACTTAAATATTACAAAGGGACACTAATAGTTTATATAAACCATCATAAATAACTTATATGTATATAATATATGGATGTATTCATATAAATCATAAAAAACTTATACATATAAAGTTATATTTGTATATTATATAACATATGTACTTATTCGGGTTATTCGGGTTACCCGAATTGTAAAATATTTTTCCGAAACCCAATTCAAATAAGACTCGGGTTATTCGAATTCGAGTTATTCAAATTCGGGTGGTCAAATAAGCTTCGAATTCCGGTTATTCGGACTTGGGTTCGGATTAGTTATACGGGTTCGGTTATTTGTGACACCTTTGAAAGGATGCTCTAGTCAAATTAGTCATGCATGATGAATGGCGATGACAGCTCATTTTGTTTCCATCTCTACTAG
The DNA here is from genome assembly GCA_949592205.1 of Helichrysum umbraculigerum. Lineage (NCBI taxonomy): Eukaryota > Viridiplantae > Streptophyta > Magnoliopsida > Asterales > Asteraceae > Helichrysum > Helichrysum umbraculigerum. The sequence goes on along the minus strand of CATIUR010000005.1, from coordinate 66,533,783 downwards.
ACTACTATTGATTTTAAGAATTTTTGTCTTCTCTAATTTGTATAGCTAAAGTATTATTGATATGTAAGATGACGTGTAAAATAGATAAAATAAAAATAAAAAAATTGCACAAGTTATATTTCAAAAAAAAAAAAGAATGGAACAGTCGTACTTTTACAGTTATACGAGTATTTACTATTCTATTCTATTTAATATTTATCTAGTAAGTATTAAGGTAAATCAAATGTAACGTATCTTAGAAAATAAAATATTAATATTAGAGAACATAGATGTTTTCTATCAATTGTGTACGTTATGAAGCTTAAGCTTCTATTCAGAAGCTACTTCAAAAATCTTTTTGTATAAGGGTTTAAGGAAGTTTATTTTTTCTTAAAACCTCATTTTTATTGTGTTGATAAATAAGGTTTATGAGCTGAAACTTATTAAAAGTAGAATTTCAATTCAAGCCCCCAAAAGCCCTTAGAAGCCCCGTGCCAAACTATCGAATGGATGGAGCCGGGTTGCTATTTAAAATATCAGTTTCCTAAATTGTTCGCTATATAAACTATCGAATATGTGTTCTATAAAATGATCGTAGGGTTTGTTTTTACAACGGTTGTGTAACAACCCCAAAATTTAGGACCAATTTAAAATTTTCATAATTACGTGTTTATTACTTGTATTTAATATGAAATAGGATTAAATACATTACTTACTTATATATATATATATATATATATATATATATATATATATATATATATATGGATGGAATATATGTATATATACGCGTATACGATTCGTACATATCGTATAAAACAATAATTGTACAAACTTGCGAACGTTGATAAAACAATTATTAAATAATGTGAAATTATTTAATTACTTTGATTATTACTTTATATTATGTTTATAATATAACGGAAAACATACGTTTTAATTAAAACGTCACCGAACTCTCCGAAAACTCGACCAACCGACAAAACAAAACTAAGTTATGATTTATAACTTGAAAACTAGTATTTTGATAAAATACTTCAACTAAATTATCGGATATTATTTCGTATTTTTAAACGTATATTTAATCGCGTATAAAATGATTTTTACGTTTAAACGACCGGGGAAACGAACACCGCACGGAGCGCAAACACGGAGGAGCAAAAAGTGGTGAGACCACATCATGTGGCCCCACCAAGAACCGGCCCAAGGTGAGGGGGCATTAAGCCCTCACCATTCTTTCCCACTTACACACACAAACATCACCATACCCCATCTTTTCTCTCCCTCTCTCTCTCTATCGGCTCCCACTCTCTCTCTCTCTAAAATCATCCTCAAAACACCCTAAAATCACCATTAAAACACCTCGGAAGCTAGGTTCGTTTTGGAGAAAAGTGATCACGAGAACGAGGGCTACAAACCTATCTTTTCGGATTTTCGTTTCGACAACTTTGTAAGTTTTCCGGCGACCCGAAACTTTTCCGATTACTTTTATTTTGCTAGATTATTGTTTCCCTAACTTAGTAATGTCCAAATATGTAATCTAAACTCGTTTTTGAACACTTTTACGAAAATGTCGGTTTTGGTCATTTTAAATAAAACGACACCTCGAACATTAAAAACGACATCCAACAATTTTTATGAACTCTACATAACATAATATAACTTGTGTAAAAGTTTCATCTTGAACGGAACTCGTTAGGCACGTTTTCGACACGAATCAAAAACTGGCCAGACGCTAGTGTCGCATGACTCACGCCAGTTATGCGTCACTACGTCTGAGTGACGCATATGTCACGAACCGTCTATACGCGACACTTCTTTAGTGCCGCTACACATAAATACCGTCATTTCCTTAGTGACGCTAGAACACGTATACCGACACTTCATTAGTGTCGCTATCATCGATAAAAACTTATAACTTTCAGTAGAAACGAATAACACCTAGTTACTACCGATGACGTCACTGACCCTCATACCGTCACTTCATCAGTGACGCATACATGTATATACCGACACTTGTCGAGTGTCGCCCCATAAACTGATTTACTCACCTATACCGTCACTTCAATTGTGACGCACTATTTGTACACGACACTTTATACCGTCACTATCATAGTGACGCACTGATGAAAAACAATACTTACTAACGTCACTTACTTAGTGACGCACTACCTGAATACCGACACTACTTAAGTGTCGCATACATATTGAAACAGATAACATATTACGACACTACCTGAGTGTCGCATAATATCCATAAGTGACGCATACAAGTGACGCTATAACAGGCTGATTGAAACTTACATTTTATACAAGTATGGAATATACTTAAAACGTAAACGTACTTTACTCGGCGTTACTTATACATGAAAATACTATACTTTGAAAGTATACAACGATACTTGAATATGTACAAGGCTATACTAAACTAAACGTGAGATTTCACTCACACACGCGTACGAGATTACACTTGGATATACTTAGGAGATTACACTCCAACGAACTTACACTTGTACATACACGGGATTACATCCGATACGAACTTACAAGTTCACTCACTAGTTACGTGCTGGATTACACGTTAACTTATACGAACATACATACGAATACTTACGAGGTTTCACTCGTACCCTTTGGGGACTAAGCCCATTGGAACGTACACAAACGATACATGTTGTAATACAAACAAACGATCATACGAGTATACTTTACAACTGTATAACTACTATGAATACATAATAATAATGGATGGAATTATTATTATACACCGATAACAAACGAACCGTACAACTTTTATACAAACTACGATTTACAAACGATTACAAACTTACAAACAAACTAATGGACATTAACTAGTTTGGGAACAACTAGCATGGATACTTTACAAGTATTCCATTTACTTACTAAACCTTATGCGTATTAGGACGCTAAGGGTTGCTAGCTCGGGATACTACTTGCTTACTTACTGCATTGACTGCCAGACTCAGGTGAGTCTTACAGCCCCTACTTTACTGTTTTATACTCAGGGGTGAGATGCATTACTGTTTTACATGAACACACAAAACTTACTTGCTGCCATGATTTACTTACTGTACGAGATTAACGATACGCCAATTGCATGAGTTTACGACTAATCCAATGAAATCCTCCTGAATCATAGTTATTAGTTATGTGATAAGCGCGAGTTTTAGTATATGGATCCATATGGGACTGACAATCCCCGCCCGGGGTAGCACGCACTACCACGAACCGTTCTTGTAGAAACGGGCGTTTCTTACTCGTTCCGTATGAATGTTTTGGATTACATTCATGAGGGGGTACCTATATTTACTGTACGCTAAGCTTCAACTATGGTGGCTCATGGCGATTGTATCAAACGGTTTGCATGACTTGCAACCACCCACTTATTAAAACTTAAGTTAACGATGAACATAACCTGTGATCGTTAATTACTGGCTGGCTATGATTTACAAATACTACTTGTGTGTTCAAACTGTTTACTTACTTACAAACCTGTGAGATTCACCAACCTTTTTGGTTGACCGTTTTAGTAATGCTTCTCAGGTACACAGCATCAGTAGGGATGCCCAGCAGGATAAGCTTACTTAGCTCGAGTCGCATGCATTTACAAGCTTGGAGATTTTCAAACATTACTTTTGTACTTACTGTTATGTACTAGAATCTCTAGGAATTTACTTAAACTCGAGCTTGTATTTTGAAACTACTTATGTATTAATGTAATAACTTTTTGAACGTCTCATTTAGAGTCGTTCACTGTATCCTTTGTGCTTGTGATTATTGATTAGTAACACCCAAAACATCGCTTCCGCAAACTGTTAAATTTGGGGGTGTTACAGATTGGTATCAGAGCCTAAGGTTATAGTGAACTAGGTTGCATTTAGTGGGCCTAGACTATGACCGTTAGGCAGTATTCCTCAGTAGGTATAACTGGTTCAGGAATTACAGCATACAAGTTTAATTTAACATAGCCTGATCAACTATGTACAATTAAATGAAGATGATGTGAGTTCTGAAAGGGGTTATGTTGAACTGGAATGCATTAGCTGACTCTGACCTCGAGAGAACCGGGACTTCTACTTGATTGTGCTAGACACGAACAAGGCGGTTATGTGATATATATATATATATATACATAGGCCTCTTTCCCCGATACGATACTCTCTCTCGACTACTACGAAATTAATATTCCTTAAAATTTCCTCGAACAAACGACAACTCGATTCTCGTCATTCTGTCCTTATTTAACTTTTATGAATTCACGACTACCGGCTTACGTCCGAAGACTTCCACACCGTTATAACTGACAACCATAGCTATTCCAACATTTTTCGATATGAAGATCGAGACTTTGTTGTCACTTACTATTCCTACCTAATTCGACGTTTATAACATTCTACAACGTACCCCACCGCACCGTTAGATGTATCCTAATAAAATCATTTTCAACCCAAGTCTCCATCAGACTTCAAAATTTTACAACCAACTCTTGCTATCAAAATTTTATAACAAATATATTTCTATCAAACATGTTACAAAATTTCTTACAAAATGTTTTATAAAATTCCCCAAAAATTTCGAAACTGTATAAACTTATTTATAACCCACAAACTTTGAACAAATTTCAACCTTTGACGAAATTTCTTTGAACTTACTAAATCATCACCGTCATAATTCTTATTCAAACCCTCACGTGTTCTTTAATTATTGTTTCAAGGAACATGCCTCCTCGACGACAAATCACTCTTACTGAAGCCGAAATGGCGGGTATAATTGCCCGTAGTGTGGCACAAGCTCTAGCTACCCGGACTTCAGCCCCTGGTAGCGAAGATACCGCTAACAATGGACCACAACCCAAAACCTGCACCTACAAGGATTTCCATAACTGCAAACCCTTGACCTTTCAAGGTACTGAAGGAGCAATCGGTTTGATACGTTGGACCGAGAAAATCGAATCCGTGTTCCTCATCTGCAACTGCAAGGAAGAGGATAAAGTTAAGTTCGCCGCCAGTACTTTTTCTGACACCGCCCTTACCTGGTGGAACACTTATGCGCAAACTGTGAACGTTGCCGATGCTTACAAACTACAGTGGGATGAACTGAAGAATATGCTGAGGGGCGAGTACTGCCCCAGAGACGAGTTGAAACAGCTAGAAATGGAATTCTGGAATCACAAGATGCAGGGTGATGACATCACCGGCTACACCAACCGATTTCACCAACTGGCACTTTTGTGCCCATCCATGGTAGATCCTGAGTACAAAAGGATCGAAAAGTACGTTGATGGACTTCCCGAACGACTTCAAGATTTAGTTACTTCATCCAAACCGGGAACTATTCAGAGCGCCATTCGCATGGCTCATGAGTTAACGGCTAATTCTGTCCGCCGTGGCTCGACTTCAACCCCGTCTGCGAGTAACAAACGTAAATGGGAAGTGAGTCCCCACTCATCCAACCCGATTCCTGACAAGAAGCTTGCAATTGTCAATACCAATGAACCAAAGGCTTACAAGGGGAGCAAGCCTTACTGCTCCAAATGTAGCCGCCATCATAACGGCTCCTGTCCCTGCACTAAGTGCAAGAAATTAGGGCACCTGGCCCAAGACTGCCGAACCAACCCCACTGGTACTGATACTTCTGCACCCAAAACCTGCTATGAGTGCAACGGTACCGGGCACTTCAGGAAGGATTGCCCTAAGCTGAAACCCCGAACCAACAATACAAGGAGTAGAGCTTACGTAATTAACGCTAGGGAGGATGACCCAAATCCGAGACTCTGTGATTTACTCAACCCGGGTACGCTCATTCTTTGACTACCCGAATCTGTTTTCTCATAAATCTCTCGTTTAATGATGTATGTATAACTATATTTTTTTTTCTGTGTGTTTTCTTTGATCCTAAGCACACAATAGGATTAGGAAACGACCGACTACTTAAATCCCGACAACACAATTTGCCTTACACTTTAGATACAGTAACTCAAACTCCCTTCCCAATTATCTCACACTGGTTGAGACCGGGAACTCGTATGATATTCGTTACTTTAAACAGATAAAATTAATATAACTTCACTTACTTGAGGCAAATTCTTAAATAGAACACTTATTTCGTAGGAAATGACAACTCACTCCGTCAACAACCCTACACTACAAGATGAACTGCTCAGTGAGGAACCAGCAATGTTTCCTTACCTCCTCGAACTCGAGTGTGATACCGAACTTTTCGTTGAACCAGCAACAACACCTGCCTCTCCTGTTGCTCTAACTGCTGCAAAAGCATCAGTTGATGAAACCTTGACTGCTGAATCAGTCAGCCACCTTAACCAAACTATTGATTCGCTGCGAAAACAACTGAATGAAGCACGGGAAGACATTGATGACCTACGACGAATTGCTTTCCAAAATGACATACGTATGCGTGAGTACGAGCTACGTTTGATAGCTTTGGAAAACCCTACTCCACCACCAACTTCACAAAGTACTCCTACTGAAGAGGATACCGACACTGACTGTGCACCACCTCCAGCAAAAAGGGTGAAAGTTTACTTGGGAAATAAACCTTACTGTGCTCGATGCACTCGACACCACGACAAACCGTGTACCATACCTACCGGTCAATGCAAATCCTACCCTAAAAGTACGAACCCTCCTAAGGTGAAACCCTGCTTCAACTGTGGGAGTGATGGCCATCTCAAGGCCAAATGCCCACTACCTCCAGGCAACAAAAATTAGGGTACGTTACCACCTAACGATTTCTTGATTTCAAACACTGTAGGACCTACCCTACTACTGTAGGCTACTAGTACACATTGTAGCTACCTGACTAGTATAGAACTACCGATTACTACTTCGAACAAATTTCGGGACGAAATTTTATTAACAAGGGGAGAATGTAACAACCCCAAAATTTAGGACCAATTTAAAATTTTCCTAATTACGTGTTTATTACTTGTATTTAATATGAAATAGGATTAAATACATTACTTATATATATATATATATATATATATATATATATATATATATATATATATGGATGGAATATATGTATATATACGCGTATACGATTCGTACATATCGTATAAAACAACAATTGTACAAACTTGCGAACGTTGATAAAACAATTATTAAATAATGTGAAATTATTTAATTACTTTGATTATTACTTTATATTATGTTTATAATATAACGGAAAACATACGTTTTAATTAAAACGTCACCGAACTCTCCGAAAACTCGACCAACCGACAAAACAAAACTAAGTTATGATTTATAATTTGAAAACTAGTATTTTGATAAAATACTTCAACTAAATTATCGGATATTATTTCGTATTTTTAAACGTATATTTAATCGCGTATAAAATGATTTTTACGTTTAAACGACCGGGGAAACGAACACCGCACGGAGCGCAAACACGGAGGAGCAAAAAGTGGTGAGACCACATCATGTGGCCCCACCAAGAACCGGCCCAAGGTGAGGGGGCATTAAGCCCTCACCATTCTTTCCCACTTACACACACAAACATCACCATACCCCATCTTTTCTCTCCCTCTCTCTCTCTATCGGCTCCCACTCTCTCTCTCTCTAAAATCATCCTCAAAACACCCTAAAAACACCATTAAAACACCTCGGAAGCTAGGTTCGTTTTGGAGAAAAGTGATCACGAGAACGAGGGCTACAAACCTATCTTTTCGGATTTTCGTTTCGACAACTTTGTAAGTTTTCCGGCGACCCGAAACTTTTCCGATTACTTTTATTTTGCTAGATTATTGTTTCCCTAACTTAGTAATGTCCAAATATGTAATCTAAACTCGTTTTTGAACACTTTTACGAAAATGTCGGTTTTGGTCATTTTAAATAAAACGACACCTCGAACATTAAAAACGACATCCAACAATTTTTATGAACTCTACATAACATAATATAACTTGTGTAAAAGTTTCATCTTGAACGGAACTCATTAGGCACGTTTTCGACACGAATCAAAAACTGGCCAGACGCTAGTGTCGCATGACTCACGCCAGTTATGCGTCACTACGTCTGAGTGACGCATATGTCACGAACCGTCTATACGCGACACTTCTTTAGTGCCGCTACACATAAATACCGTCATTTCCTTAGTGACGCTAGAACACGTATACCGACACTTCATTAGTGTCGCTATCATCGATAAAAACTTATAACTTTCAGTAGAAACGAATAACACCTAGTTACTACCGATGACGTCACTGACCCTCATACCGTCACTTCATCAGTGACGCATACATGTATATACCGACACTTGTCGAGTGTCGCCCCATAAACTGATTTACTCACCTATACCGTCACTTCAATTGTGACGCACTATTTGTACACGACACTTTATACCGTCACTATCATAGTGACGCACTGATGAAAAACAATACTTACTAACGTCACTTACTTAGTGACGCACTACCTGAATACCGACACTACTTAAGTGTCGCATACATATTGAAACAGATAACATATTACGACACTACCTGAGTGTCGCATAATATCCATAAGTGACGCATACAAGTGACGCTATAACAGGCTGATTGAAACTTACATTTTATACAAGTATGGAATATACTTAAAACGTAAACGTACTTTACTCGGCGTTACTTATACATGAAAATACTATACTTTGAAAGTATACAACGATACTTGAATATGTACAAGGCTATACTAAACTAAACGTGAGATTTCACTCACACACGCGTACGAGATTACACTTGGATATACTTAGGAGATTACACTCCAACGAACTTACACTTGTACATACACGGGATTACATCCGATACGAACTTACAAGTTCACTCACTAGTTACGTGCTGGATTACACGTTAACTGATACGAACATACATACGAATACTTACGAGGTTTCACTCGTACCCTTTGGGGACTAAGCCCATTGGAACGTACACAAACGATACATGTTGTAATACAAACAAACGATCATACGAGTATACTTTACAACTGTATAACTACTATGAATACATAATAATAATGGATGGAATTATTATTATACACCGATAACAAACGAACCGTACAACTTTTATACAAACTACGATTTACAAACGATTACAAACTTACAAACAAACTAATGGACATTAACTAGTTTGAGAACAACTAGCATGGATACTTTACAAGTATTCCATTTACTTACTAAACCTTATGCGTATTAGGACGCTAAGGGTTGCTAGTTCGGGATACTACTTGCTTACTTACTGCATTGTCTGCCAGACTCAGGTGAGTCTTACAGCCCCTACTTTACTGTTTTATACTCAGGGGTGAGATGCATTACTGTTTTACATGAACACACAAAACTTACTTGCTGCCATGATTTACTTACTGTACGAGATTAACGATACGCCAATTGCATGAGTTTACGACTAATCCAATGAAATCCTCCTGAATCATAGTTGTTAGTTATGTGATAAGCGCGAGTTTTAGTATATGGATCCATATGGGACTGACAATCCCCGCCCGGGGTAGCACGCACTACCACGAACCGTTCTTGTAGAAACGGGCGTTTCTTACTCGTTCCGTATGAATGTTTTGGATTACATTCATGAGGGGGTACCTATATTTACTGTACGTTAAGCTTCAACTATGGTGGCTCATGGCGATTGTATCAAACGGTTTGCATGACTTGCAACCACCCACTTATTAAAACTTAAGTTAACGATGAACATAACCTGTGATCGTTAATTACTGGCTGGCTATGATTTACAAATACTACTTGTGTGTTCAAACTGTTTACTTACTTACAAATCTGTGAGATTCACCAACCTTTTTGGTTGACCGTTTTAGTAATGCTTCTCAGGTACACAGCATCAGTAGGGATGCCCAGCAGGATAAGCTTACTTAGCTCGAGTCGCATGCATTTACAAGCTTGGAGATTTTCATACATTACTTTTGTACTTACTGTTATGTACTAGAATCTCTAGGAATTTACTTAAACTCGAGCTTGTATTTTGAAACTACTTATGTATTAATGTAATAACTTTTTGAACGTCTCATTTAGAGTCGTTCACTGTATCCTTTGTGCTTGTGATTATTGATTAGTAACACCCAAAACATCGCTTCCGCAAACTGTTAAATTTGGGGGTGTTACAGGTTGGAATGCTGCTTGATGTTTAAGGTGTGAATCGGGAGATCAATTGACGTTGAGGGAGAAGGAAGGTGGGGGGAGGGGGGGCTGTTTTCGAGAATATAGGACCTTATGAAAGCTTAAACTTATTTTCTTAATAAGCTCAAGTTCTATCATTCTTTGGCATGCAAAAATTTATAAACTTATTAGTAAAATAAGCTATAAGAAACTAAGCTACTATAAGTAACAATAAGCTATAAGAAACTAAGCTACTATAAATAACTTTTAAAATAAGCTCACAGCTTATGAAATTTGAAATTACTTGAATACCCCTTATAAATTATTCATCATATGTTTTTTCATGTCCTTTTATGTCAATTCACATCTTTAAGTTACATCTAGTTTTGCAAACACTTATAGAATAATAAGCTCCATCATCTAGCTTAAAAAAAATAAGCTAAAGCTCCTATCTACAGCTACAATCTAGTTTTACCAAATATACCCTAGTAGTGATGGTTGGTCATGGTGTTTGGATGTAGCAATGGGTTCTCTATTGGGAAGTTATCACATTTGATTGACAAGAAAAATAATTAGCTTCAAGTTAGTCTCCTCCCCGCACTGCTTGAACAATTTGGTTTCTATAACGGTTAACGTTTGTGTTTGGTGAGCCGGTATGGATCGCCTTCATTTCGTGTGAATCTTTCAACCCCGATGTTGCTATTTCCTATTATTGATATTTCTTTTGCGAGTCGGATGTTGAATCTGTTGAGCTACCACGTGTTACTTAATTGCCGGAAAATTCGCATGTTTTGTTGCAAATGTTGAAGTTGGTGGGTGTTTCTATTTCTTCATCGTTGTCTTTAGAGGATAACTTCTTTTGTTCTTTCAAATATTAGTTTGAGTTTTCTAAGAAGGGCAAAAGAATTTTTTTTAACAAGTAGTGTATGCCAAACAACTCAATTATTATTCTCTACTATATCATTTGTTACCTTTTTGTGCTATATAATCTTATGATCATATTCATAGCCCTGGTCAAAACCATATCAATTTACCTTGTTACAAAATTGTATCATCGAAAAGTTAAAGATGGTAAGAAATAAAGGGTAACAAATTTTTGTGCTATATAATCATAGCCCTGGTCAAAACCATATCAATTTTCCTTGTTACAAAATTGTATTATCGAAAAGTTAAAGATGGTAAGAAATAAAGGGTAAGAAATAAAATTAAAGTGTGAGAATAAGAAATAAATTAAATGAAAGATCACCATATCTTTCGAGTAATTGAATTGGCAAAAGCTTAGAAGGTAAGTAAAATTCGAATTCTAAATATTTCGATAGAAGGTAACTACAACTCCGTAATAAGTGTATAAGATATTTTTATACAACTAAAAATTAGAGATTAAAAATAAAACTCCAACTAATTTAACATTATCCTCTTTTTTTTTTTTTAAACAAAGCTCTAATATTTATATGTTTGTAACATAAACAATCTCTTCCTTTGAAGTTGCTAACACACAAACTCTGATTCCATAAATCGTACATGATGTGGGCTTCAGGGTATACGTGGAGAGGCCATTAACATATCGGTAACGAGTTGCTCTTTCAACTATGAAGTTGAGGTTCAAATTCTGAAATGAGACAAAATGTACGAAGTATATTCGTAGTAGCCGTGGGTGAGTATTTCCTTTCTTTAAAAAATTATAACATTTGATGTTTTATATAGATACTATTCAACCTTTACTTTTTATATTATACATATATATATATATATATATTTATATATATATATAATATATGACTCTCTTTAACTACACTGATTATTTTCCCTATATAAAATTTATACTCCCTCCGTCCAATTTCTATTGTCCATTATTTCCATTTTGGGGTGTACCAAATTAATTGTCCACTTCCATAAATAGAAAGTTTAAAGAAATAAAGTTCTTTTTTACCCCTAGTGTATATATATAAGACAAAAAAATAGGTAAAAAGTAGAGGGTAAAACTGTCATTTTATCAAAAAGTAAGAGAGAGATAGTTATATTTTCTTAAACTGCGTGTCTTTTTGTCTGGTGACAATAAAATTGGGACGGAGGGAGTATAAATTTGTAAACGGTAGAATGAATAAATATATAATTAAAATAGCATTAACTGCTAGGCAATAAAAAAGTGCAATGAAGAGGCTTTATAAATACCTACTCCCTTTTATTGTATTTTGACCGCTTGGGAAAAAGGAGAGTGTGAACCAAACCAACAGTAAAAGAAAGGAAGAAAATTAGAGTGAGTGGGGTTTTAGAGAGAGAAAAAAACACAGAGGTATCACATTTTTTTCTTTCTTTATGCAATTCTCAATGTGTGTTGCAGTAATTTTTATTCATATATAAATCACCTTGTTTTTATTGAGATTTGCGTTACTTCAAAATTTCTATTTAATTTAATTTACCCAAGTGGGTACTACTAGAATAGAATTTACACTGTGTGAAATTACACACACTTGTTTTTATCTTCATATCAAAAATCTTGGCCATAGATTCCTGATCCTTTCTCTGACTAATAGATTAGGAAGGGATTTTTATAGTTTCTTCTTCTATATATATCATATATCTCATATTAATTTTACTCTTTTTTTTTTTTTGAAGATTGCACAATCAAAACCTCTCTAAAAAGGGGTTTTTAGAGAGAGAGAGAAAAGTGGTGGTTTTAGAGATAGAAAACGGAGAAGAAGAGTTGATTTTATGTCGGCAAGTTTATCGGCTGTGATTGGGGCTCCTTCGAAGCTCTGTTTTTCCTATTCATCGTCTGCTGCTGTATTTTTTTGCTCTGTTCTCTGCTGGGTTTTTCAGCAGGGTTTTCTTCTCTGTTTTCCAACTGTCTCGATGCGTTTGAGGCCAAAAAGGTATGATGTTCACTAAACCCTGATATTAATTTTGATTTATTTATATCCATTTTTTACAGATCTGTAATGGGTTTTTGCTGATTTTTTTTGGGTGTTGATTTATTTGGTGCAGGACTTGTTCTGGAGTCGAGTGTTTTGGTGGATTTCATATAAACCGGTTATTTGATCTTTTCTTGTTCTTGAGAGGGCCTTTAACTTAGAACCCTTAAAAAGTTTTGATTCAATTTTGCCCGGTTTTTAATTTTTTATAGTTTTATTTACTTTGGGGTTTTCATTTTACGGCTAAAAAGCCTCCGGAGTTTTTAAAGAATTAGCCACAGATGAGTCTCAAAAAATCAAGAAACAGTTCTAAAAGTGTGGAACCAAACAAACCAATGAGAAAGATTCGGGTTATTTGTTACGACCCGGATTTAACCGATTCATCGGATGACGAAAAACCCAACAAAAAACTTTACGGGTCAAAACGGATTGTTCGAGAAATAAAGATTCCAGTGGTATGCGACGGCGGCTGTACGGAAACGGTGACCACAAAGGAACCGGAAACTGAGAGTTCATGTCAAGATAGTAACAACGGTGATAAAGCTTGTGTGAAAAGAAAGAGGGTTTTGACTAAAACCCCTGGTCAACCCCGGCCAGCTTCTGCTTCGAAATTCCGCGGCGTCCGGCAACGAAAATGGGGGAAATGGGCCGCTGAGATCCGTGACCCGTTTAAGCAAAGACGGGTTTGGCTTGGTACTTACAATACTGCTGAAGAAGCTTCAAGAGCTTACGAAATCAAAAAACTCGAGTTTGAAGCTATGGCCGAGGCTTCAAAAGGCGGCTCGAACAACATTAAAACCGCTACTAAAGCGCTGTCATCAGGCGTGGTTTCGCAACCGACGAAGCCGACCGCATCTGAGGAGTCCGTTGGGGTCATCTCGCACAACTCTCCCTCTTCGGTCCTGGAGACTGAAACATCGTCCGTTTCAAAGAAGATAGACGAAATGGAACCAAAGCAGCTCATCGAGTCGCTTGTGGTCGAAGAAGCGTTGACTTTAGCTGAAATAGGTCAAGGGTTAGACATGAAATTGGAACTGGACTCGATGATATTCGATACATTTGATACAGCATTGGATGGATTTGGGGATCTTGACGATTTTCAACTTTGCGGATTTGATGATAATGTAGCGTGTGAGCTCCCGGATTGGGATTTCGATGAACTCAACCCTGAAGAGCTAGCTTGGATGAACACATTGCGGGTTGAGGAACCGATGATGAACGAACAACCACTTAATATTGCGTGCTTATAAGTTTTGCAGTTAGTTAATCAGAAGAGTGTTTTTCAAGGGGTTTAGCTAATAATTCCCTCTTGAAAAACTATGGTTTTGTTTCCTATTAAATGAGAGTTTTATTTTATGTTTTCGTTATAAAGAGTCCTTTGGGTTTTCTTGTGCTATTAGAGCCGTCCAGAGGAGTGTTCTTGAGTTGTTACTATTGCAAGTGTTTAAAGACAGTTATCTTTTGCTTAATTTGATACTCCTATGTTTTGCTGGTAATTATGTTAAGTTTACATGTGAGAAAAAATGTTGAATATGTTTGGATGGTTTAGGTATAAGTTGTTGTAGCCGGGTATACTATGGTATTTGACAAATGCATGTATCCAACATGTTGTCCCCATGTACTATGGTGCCCTGCTTTTATGGTTGAAGCTAGAATGCACCAGTTGTCATCCACTTCCTGCATTCCTTCGTATGAAAAAAAAGTAATATGAATGAAAACTTGTAATTACAGATAAATCATAAAAAGAGCTAAAATGGAGTTTTTGGTAGTTATTAGACCACTCCCATCCGACGGGCCGGTGCCATCGGTATTGGTGTCGGTTTCGTCGGCTGGATACGACGAAAACTGACCATGGTCAATGGGAGCGGTCTTATAGTTATGTTTGTTAACAACTAGTTGAAATCGAAGATTGTGGATCTAGTTGAAACTGAAGATTGTGAATGAAGTTGAGGTTAAAAATTATAGTTGGAGTTCGGAAAATTTTTTCAAGCTACTTAAAATTGTTTCTTTGAAAAGAGATTCTCAATTATTTTTTAATAATCTCTACTATAATTTTGTTGTTAAGCTGGGATGAATTCATGAAACACCCATGTATCTTGGAAGAATAAAACTCTCTCTCCCTTGTCGTTTGTTCACGATTTGTTTATAGGGAAATTTGATCAAGTTTTTCTATTACGAACTTAAAAATCACAAAAATGAGAAGAATATTTAATTCGTTAGTTCGGGGTAAGAATGTAATTCTTAAAAGTAAGCAGTAATAATATTTCTTTTTTTGAACTGTACGTCTTTTATTCTACGAACACTTAATTTGAAATGGAAGAACACCAGCTGTATGTTTAAAAAAAGGTTTACAAATGTGTCTAATCCATGGATTTCATTCAATTTTTTTGTTTCCCTCAACAATCATGTAGTAACATTTTACTCACATTTTTTCAATCTGTATTAGTTATATCAATCATTTTTCAAGAATCAAATTCAAAAACAATATCGAAAATTTGCTTATCTTCCAAGGGTAGGGTTCAAATGAGAATAGAAATTTGTGTGAGAATGAGGGAACCAATGATATCAAGCCATGTGTACAAAAAGAATGTTCCACATGTACAAAACCCATTTACCCCCAACATCAATTATCTCACAAACGACAAATCAAAAAATTATGAAAATTGCACCATTAAATTCGTCGTTTTCTCCTCTTCGATTTGCGGTCCCTCAAGACATACTTTCGAAAAAAAAAAAATGTTTTTCATTTTTTTGGTGGGTTTCACATTTACTAACACATGTGTTAAAGTGTTGCGTTTAGGGTTTAGGGTTTGGGGTTTAGCGGTTAGGGTTTAGGGTTTAGGGTTTGAGGTTTGGGGTTTCGGGGAGAAACCCCAAACCTCAAACCCTAAACCCTAAACCCTAACCCCTAAACCCCAAACCCTAAACCCTAAACGCTTTACAAAACGCTAAACCCTAAATCTTTCTACCGAAACCCCAAACCTCAAACCCTAAACCCTAACCCCTAAACCCCAAACCCTAAACCCTAAACGCTTTACAAAACGCTAAACCCTAAATCTTTCTAAACCCTAAACCTTGAACCTCTTCTAAACCCTAAACCCTTATAAACCCTAAACCATAAACCCTACTAAACCCTAAACCTAACCCTAAACCCTAACCTTAACCACAAATTAAATGTACAACTAATCACTAACACATGTGTTACAAATTTGTGAAACCCACCAAAAAATGAAAAAAAAAAAGTTGTCAAAAGTATGCCTTGAGGGACGGCAAATCGAAAAGGAGAAAACGCTGAATTTTATGGTGCAATTTTCATGATTTTTCGACTTACCGTTTGTGAGATATTTAATTTTTAAAAATGTGGAGGAGAGAGAATAAAGTGTGGAGGAGAGAGAATAAAGTGACACATGACAGAAATCTGTTGGTTCCCTCATTCTCACTCAAAATTAGTGTACTCATTTGAACCTTACTCTATCTTCCAATTCTAAAAGGAACGTTACTTATTATTATCAATATAAGTAAGCAATCTCAAACACTTCTTAAAACGGCCTTATTTAAAAGAATTTCATTTAAAGTATATTGAACTTTCACTTAATTACATATATGGTAGCATTTGCTCACTTTATTTAACATTTTTATAGGTTGCTAAATTAGTCGAACGAGCATACCATAATTAGCGATTCATTACAGCATTTTCAGAGTATTTTTACTACTACGTGAGATTGGAGGGGCAACTACATAACAAGGGATTGAGGGCAGACGATATCAGTAGTTGATTTCTGTGATCAATTGTCCAAATTCAAAACACTGCATTTTATGCAAAACGCAGTGTTGTTAAGATATACTGAATTTGAGTTGTTCACATTAATCAACAACTAAGATCGTCTACCCTAATTACCCTCAAAACATTGTTGCCCCTCTTCCTCTTTACTTCCTCATGTTACTATGTATGATACAACAATCTCATTTTCATCATAAACAAATAAAGCTACTAACAGAACATAACTGTATTCAAAAGTTGATCGGTAAGCACGATGCAAGATTAGCATACGGGTATGCGTGTCTTTATTTGGTTTATTATGATTCTAAATTGATAGATAGATAGAAGTTTAAAGGTGTAAAGGTTGTTGCAATGTCGTTATCATTTTACTGTGTTAAAAATGTGATGGGAAGGACGTAGACCCCAAGAAACACATATTTGGTAGCCGTCGCAACTAGACTTTTCAATGGTATCCATCATGCATACTCCACTCCGTATGTATTATTATTGACTACTACTATTTTTTATTATAATTACAAACATGATGATGATGATGATGTGTACGTAGTTATATAATGCTCAATTATGTCAATTATTTTAGAGATAAATATTATTAAAAGAGAATAAAATTACATATATACCAATGGTTTCGTTTTAAGCTAGCTTAAGTGTGTGTTTGGCAAAACTAGCTGGAGATGTAGATGGAGATGGAGGTTAGAAGCTGAAGCTGGAGCTTTTATTTGAGGCTGGAGCTGGAGATATTATTTGTTAATAAGTGTTTGGCAAACTAGCTGGGGCTGGAGCTTATTGATGTAAAATGACATTAAAGTACATGATATTATAGAATGCTAAATTTTTAATAATGAAAAGAAGGGTAATATTGTAATTTTATAATTAGGGGATGGGGATTATAAGAAGAAGCTAGTTTGAGGAGCTTCCAAATGAAAGAATTCTCATTCAAAGAAACCCTATTATATTTTTAATGCCAAACAAGGATTGTGAAATTATAAGGGATTGAGATTCTTAAAATTAAAATCTCAGTCTTCTAGAATCCCCAATAATCCCCTAAAAAGTCGTTGCCAAACACATCCTAAGTGGTGGTGGTACCACTATATGATGTAATTATGATAATTATTTCGTTAAGTTGGCTTTTGGCATATGGCCTATTGAATTTGTGGGCTACGTGTTGAATGAAAGCTGATTTTGACTAAAACTTCTACTCCTCTGTCTTTGTCAATGACTTTTGTTTTATTAAAAACCGCAAATTACGCATATAATTTTGTAATAGTTGATTCTTAGGTTAGATTAGTTTATATGAGGGCCGGAGTTTAACTTCAGCCCGTAACAAATTTATCATTTTAGAAAAACAAATGAAAGATAGTTTTGAAAACTTGGCTTAAAGAATGAACGTGACATGATCAATGGTGAATGGTGAATGAAATGAAAAGAGAGAATTAGGGCTGATGTAAGTGGAATGGGTAGCTGTCACCAAGAATTTTAAAATCGAGTATTTATGTTATTTTATAAGTTTTGCCTTTCAAAACTATAATTAAATTTCTTTTGTTGCCCTCCCAATTCGTAAACTCTAGTTCCGCCCTTTGCCCCTCGTATGAGTTATACATGCATTGTAAGTAGGGATGACAATCGACATCCAACCCGGTGGACATCTATCCGATCCATCCATTTAAAATGGATATGGATGATCTAAATGGATGTATACCGGATATGGATATGGATGTGGATGATTAGTGGATCGGATGTGGATGATAATTTATCATCCACGGATTCACCCATTACACCCGAAATCCATATATGAATATACATATACATACACTATAAACATATTAACTCTATATATTTAAGCGGATCATTCATATACATCAAAATTTATAACAAATATTTATTTTTCACTCGTCATTTTCATCATATAATTTCAATAAATCGAAATTTATACATCCCTGTCCAAATAAAACACCGTACATGTAATTTTTGATTCCACTATACAATTGAAAATCACAAACCAACCATCAAAGTGTACATATCAAACCAAGAAATAACAAATAAGTGGTTTTGAGTTTTGTAAAAACTATATATTATATGTATTTGTAACAATTTGTGTCAAGAATATCACGATGTTTAACAATTCTTTTGATATCCAATGGATATCCATAAACCCGCTACATCCAGCGGATATGGATGTGGACGGATGATTTGTAAATTTAGTGGATATGGATATGGATATGGATGAAAAGAAATAAATGGATATGGATATGGATATAGCTCCACCCGATCCATATCCGATCCATTGCCATCCCTAATTGTAAGCCATGTTTATCATTACTTTTGCCCAAATTCTCTACTTGTAAATTGTAATTATTCTAAAGTCATTACAACAACCTTATATGATATGATATGATTTATAGAAAACAAAATATTTTAGTCAAGTATGATATGTTGTCAACTGATTATGTACGCAAAATGTTGTCAAATTTTTCAAAATTGAATAAACTGTAAGATCTTAAAATAAAATTACCAAATACCCTCATTTCATCCCATCTAATTCTTTCACGATTCGATTCGATTCGATTCTTTTGACGATTGCCATCATTCAAATAATCTTTTGATGATTGCAATCATTCAAAAAACATTTGAACGAAAACCATACCCAATGGTGACTAAAACTGATTGAAACCGACTGAGCCACGTCAGCGCCACATCATCTTTTTTGAAAAACTTACTGAAACTGACGGACCCCTGCCATCAGTGACCCGTTACTTTAATTTTTAAGTCCCGCATTTACCAATTTACCTTTAATATTATATACACAAAAGAAGAAAAAAAAGCGACAAACTTCGGATATCCGACGTAATAAACCGACGAGCCAAACCGACTAACCCGTGCCATTGGTGTCGGTTGGACCGACAAGCGTCGGTTCCAAACCGACGTAACCAATGGGAAAGGTCTAACGCCTTCGACCATATATTAGACTCCTCCCAATGGGTGACGCCAACTGACGCGTCAGTTGGTGCCACCTCTGCGCCACGTCAGTTTTTTCCCCAACTGACACAAACTGACACAAACTGACATTTCTCTGCCTATAGTAACATCACTTCCCTTATTTTCAGGCCCCCACACACTATTTAATCTATTTATTTAATACAAAAACTTAAATAACACATCTTTATTATATTAAAAAAAATAACTTAATTAAAAATAAAACAGAAAATTAATGAAAATAAAACATTCAAAATTTCAAATAACTAAAAAAAACTAAAACAAAAACACTATGATTTAAAGCCTTTTTTATATAAAACCCCATTAAAATGCTAAAAAATTGGGCCATTTAATATAAAACACTTCATTTAAAGCCCAAAGCCCAAATGTTTAAAACCCTACAATCCCCATTTAATCATCATCTTCATCGTTCAGCACTTCAGCTCCCTTTTCCTCTCCTGCAAAAACAAAACAAAAAACACAAATACCCATTTTTTCAAATACAAAAAAAAACGAAAAAAATAAAAAGAAAAGCTCCTGGCCCCACTCGCCCAGCCGACGATCTCCTTTGTAACACCTCGCAAATTTGAACACGATTAATTTCATTAATCCCTTGCATTTTAGACTAATTCCCTACTTGAGTGAATTCACAACACACTCTAGAGGTAAGTCTAGCAAAGCCCAACTAGATAATACGCGTAGTATTACGTATTAGTAACTAGTTGTATTTACGTACTGAACAATTTGAAAACAAACGCGACAAAAACATACGATTGTTGGTGAACAAAATTAATTAGTAAAACGAAATTATTAAATAACGTAGTAGCGAATAAATATTTTGTCAAAAATATTTACAAATAATTTTATAACGCTAAACGTCAAAACGTATAACTAAAATAAAACAAAGTTTAAAATTTTATAACTTAATTCAATTTGGTTTTATAAAAAGATCCTAATTAGAATTATAAAGAAATATGTAATTAAAATGTATTAATATAAAATATTGTAACATTTAACGATCGGGTAAACAAACACGGAGCGCAAACACGGAGGCGAAAAAGGGGACAAAACCCCCTCCCCACCTCCCTTTTCTTTCATTTCTATCTATCTCATTCTCTCTCTTCTTTCTTTTTCCTCTCATCTCTCTCTCTCTAAAAAAAAAAAAAAAAAAAAAAACCACACTAATCACCCAAAAACTACACTAAAACGACGCCGAATCACATAGCTCCTTTGGAATAAAACGACCACGGCATCCCGATCTACACTTCTACCTTTTCGGATTTCAAATCCGACACTCGTAAGTTTCCGACAAATCCCGCAAATCTTTAGATTTCGAAGTTATAATTAATATTTCATGTTTAATACACTTAGATTACCATGCCTTAGTGTTCTAACAACTGAAAATGTCCAAAAATCGACCCAAAACTCGTTTTTCCCGAATTGTTCGTCGAACAGTCCGCTACGTCGCATCTGGCTTGGGCTAAATGCGACGTCAGCCCCTACGTCGCAGAACATCTCACAACGTCGCATACTGCGACGTCACCGTTAACGTCGCATTAAATTGCGAAATCACACATAGCGACGTCAGTCCCTACGTCGCACTAGACCCTGACGTCGCATATAGCGACGTCGCACCCTACGTCGCATCACTACCCAGCGTCGCACCCTACGTCGCATCACAACCCAGCGTCGCACCTTGCGTCGCTAAAAACAGGAAGTTTAAAAACTAGTTCTCACTAAGTGTCGAACTAACCGGAAACGCATATCTTTATAAGATACGATTCACGAGCTTTACTGTAACACCCGCGAAATTAGGACTAGTAATTAGTGCCTAATCATATGTTAATACATGTAATTAGTTCCTAGTTAGGCTAATTAATGTATCGAATTATATATATTGTTGAATATATACGAAAATGCGATTTGGTTAAATCGTACGCAATTTAAATCGAATGTATTTCGATTCAATTTTATACGGACGTTGGTGACCAATTTTATTAAATAACGTTGTTATGTCAAAAATATTATTATAATAATATTTCGTATTTATTCGTATCGTACAATCAGAAAGTTATACAATTTAAAATGTAAAACGCGCAAACTAAATAAACCAACTTACACTTATAACTCAAACGTAAACTTATTTGTAAAATAATTAAATAAAATATCGCGTAATAATTTGTATTTAAAATGTACCAATTAATATTTAAAATGATTAATTAACGTTTAAACGACGGAGCAAACGAACACCGCACGGAGCGGGAACGCGGGGCGAAAAATGGGAGGATAACCTCCCATTTCCCACTCTCTTCTCTTACTTTCTCATTTCTCTTTCTCTTTCTCCTTTCTTTTCTCTCAATTCCACCAACCAACCAAAAACCCCCAACTTCACAAAATCGACAAATAAACATACTAAACGCACTTGGATCATACTACTCTTTTGGAAGAAAACGACCACCGCTTCACGATCTATCATCCTATCTTTTCGGATTTTTAATCCGACACCTTGTAAGTTTCCGACAATTCCCGAAATCTCTCGTTTTTAAATGTTTTCACTTGTTAGTAGTTTGTAACAACTTATAATGTCCCTATAAGGGTTGGGTAAAAGTTTTGGACCGAACGGAAACCGAAAAACTCGTTTTCGACACAATTTCCGGCCAACAGACCGCTACGTCGCAGTTGGCCCAGAATTTATGCGACGTCAGCTTCTACGTCGCAAAACCCCTCGTGACGTCGCATAGTGCGACGTCAGTCACAACGTCGCATTAAATTGCGACGTCGCATATAGCGACGTCAGCCTTAACGTCGCCAATACCTCGCCACGTCGCACTTAGCGACGCAAGCCCCTACGTCGCAGAAATCACCTACGTCGCATTAGCGACGCAGCACCCTACGTCGCATTAAATTGCGAAACGTCGCCTTTAGCGACGTCATGCTCAACGTCGCAATCCTACCTGCGACGTCGCACCCAACGTCGCACAAATCAGAACCTCAAAAACATAGATTTTCACTAAGTGTCGAGACCGTAAATTTTATCACTCGATTTCACCCAATTTCAAGTCCAGGTGCGTTTTTCCTTAAAGCAATATAGTAGAAATAAAAATTTTCCAAGCTGACCTGGCAGCTCGACCCCAGCCAGGGGCTGCCGCCCCTTGGACCCCGCTACCAGGGGCGCTGCCCCCGGACCCCCGTACTTAGATTTCGTAACGGCTTCTAAAACACAATCAAAACACATTTTTCAAGTAAAACGACACGAAATCAAAATAATAATAATTGAGATTATTATTACAAATCCGTCACCAACGGGCCGTACACTTTTCAAATACTCAAACTTATCAACCAAATAGTGGAAATTTGGACATTATAGTTGAACGAACAACTACAAGGGTGATCTGTTAAGATACCCAAATCATGATTATAACCATCGCGTGTCGTGGACACCCTCAGGTTACAAGTCTTTGGACTTCATACTCGGCTAATCAACTTACGTTTGTTTAAACGCACTCAGACTCAGGTGAGTCTCATAGCCCCTCTTTTTACTGTTTTACTCAGGGGTGTGATATACTGCTCAAACTTTTAACATGTGAACGCAAGTACCAACTTTTCATATACTACATGAGTTTTTCGAAACTAATCATTTGAAGTCCTCCGTCAGCATAGTTGTTAATACGTTGTAGCGTGAATATTAGTATATGGTACCATATAGGATTGACCCTCCTCGTTCGGGTTAGCAAGCACTAACCGGGTAAACGGACGTACTAATATTTGGGAAGACGAATGTTGATTAGGCATTCGTGGAGGCACCTCGCCCGGAATGCTCTATAGGGGACCCGGCCCTCGAGTTAAGCTCAACTATGTGCTCATGGCTGTATACACGATGATTATCATTTAATTGATGGATGCAATTCATTATTTAATTGCTGGATGCAATTCACTATTTAATTGCTGGATGCAATTCATTATTTAAATCTTGCGGTTCATACGATATTACTTGATTTCAAACCTGTGAGCTCACCAGCTTTATAGCTGACCTTTTAGCATATATCGCAGGTACCCAGCAGTAGGATGTTTCTGTTTCAGGAGTTAGCTCGAGTCAGCATACAGACGATTGAGATTTTCTTGCATTAGTATATTTTGTACAAGTACTTATGTACTGAAATCTCATTTTATTTAACTCGAGCTATGTAAAGCTTTAAATGTTGTAAACATTTCAGTTATCAATATATTTTGTAAAAACGACGCATATAGAGTCGTTTGCTATTTATCTTTGTGCTTTGTTATTGATTAGTAACACCCAAATCAAGCTTCCGCAAATCATCAAATTTGGGGGTGTTACAGATTGGTATCAGAGCCTAAGGTTATAGTGAACTAGGTTGCATTTAGTGAGCCTAGACTATGACCATTAGGCAGTATTCCTTATTAGGTATAACTGGTTCAGCGATTACATCATACGAGTTTAATTTAACGTAGCCTGATCAACTATGTACAATTAAGCAAAGATGATGTAAGACCTGAAAGTAGTTATGGCTGAACAGGATACAATAGAAGACTCTGACCTCGAGAGAACCGAGACTTAAACATGTTTATGCTAGACACTCAATAGGCTATATTATATAGGAGCTATATGAATATAGGCCTCAATCTTACTAACGCTTTGTCTCAGAAATGGCAAACATCCCATCAAATTCATCTCGCTCTCAATCCGGGTCGCAGAACCCAAGGGTAGCAAGGAGGAACAACAGGTTGCCTCGAGCTGGCCCGTATCCCACTCACATCGCCTTACCGGCTTTAGCCGCTAGGGTAAACCAACACGAGCAGCGACTTCGCACCATGGATGTCGTGCTGCAGGAAACGAACGAAAACTGGAGGCTTACATCCTTTGAACGCATAGAACAAGTCTCCGACGATCTTGAAACCACAAACAACAACATGGATGTCCTTCGCAACCAAATAATAGAAATAAGGGTGGAAAATGCCCTTCTGCAACAAAGGATGGAAGAATGTGAACAGCGCTCACTTGAAGCAGAAGAGTATGCGCGTGGACTAACACAACGACTAGCACTCGCAGAAGACAACGCCCGTCAAGCTAGCAGGCTTGCAAACACTGTGGACCGTCTTGTCACGATGATGGAACAAATTGATCTACGTTAAGACTAGTGTAGTCTTTGTCTTGTAATCTATCCTGTAATCTAGTAACTATCTACGCGCTACTCTATAATTCAGTCGGATGTAACAATTCCCGACATCTTTTGTAATACATCTGTAGGATGTAACCTTTGAACTCGTATTAGCTATCAAATATTTCTTGTTGTTCAACTCATATTAATTGCCATAATTCTTTTTCATATTGATGTTATGTATTACCACCTTTATACATGTACATCTAAAATAAATACAACTTTCTTACAAAATCTCATGTATCTTCATTTCTTTTATTGAAGAATCATGCCGCCAAAGACACGACCTTACACAGATGCTCAGATCACGTCACTCATAACCCAGGCTGTTACTGAAGCCTTGGCTCGGAATACCCCACCCAACTCCACAAGAAACAGCGATACCGCTGGAACCTCTGCCGTCAAACCTTGTTCTTACAAGGACTTCCAAAGCTGCAAACCCTCGAGCTTCAAGGGTTCTGAAGGAGCCATCGGACTGATCAGATGGTTCGAGAAAATGGAAACTGTTTTCCGTGTTAGTAAATGCGCGGAGAACGACAAAGTAAACTTCGCCACCTGCTCTCTTGAAGATGATGCCCACTCTTGGTGGAATTCATATACCCAATCAGTGGGTGCTGACATTGCCTACCAACTCACTTGGGAGGAATTGAAGGCAAAACTCACTGCCAAATACTGCTCTATCGCCAAACTCCAAAAGCTGGATGAGGAGTTCTGGAACTTAAAGGTTCAGGGTGGTGATATCGATGGTTATACCACCAGGTTCCAACAACTAGCTGCCCTCCGCCCAGCTATGGTTAGCACTGAACCTGATAAAATCAGGAAGTACACCCTTGGTCTCCCTGATCCTGTTCGGGGACATGTCATCTCTTCAAAACCAACCACCATTGACGGTGCAATCCTATTGGCCCAAGACTTGATGTCAATGAGCCAAGATTCTGAACCACCCACTTCATCCTCTCACACCAACAAACGCAAGTGGTCTGACTACCACAACAACCACTCAAACCAACAAAACAAGAAACCCGACACCATCAAAGCTTACAACACCACCACTGACATCGTCCGGGGCTACACTGGGAGCAAACCCTATTGTTCCAAGTGCAGTCGCCACCATGAAGGCTCCTGTGGTCCCTTTTGCAACAACTGCAAGAGGTACGGCCACCTCACAAAAGATTGCCGCTCTCCTACCAACAACAATTCCAACAACAACACCAGACCACCCAAAGTATGCTTTGAGTGTGGGAAACCTGGGCATTTCAGAGACTCGTGCCCAAAACTGAAGAACAACAACAACAACAACCGCAACAACAGCAACAACAACAACAACACTCGCAACAGAGCTTTCGTCATCAAATCTGGGGACGCCCGCCAGGACCCGAATGTGGTCTCGGGTATGTTCCTCCTCAAAAACTTAAATGCTTCTGTTCTATTTGATACTGGTGCTGATAGAAGCTTTATCTCCGATGATTTTTGCCCATTACTTGACATCACTCCTGTTGCCTTAGATGTTAAGTACACTGTAGAGCTAGCAAATGGAAAACTTGTAGAAACCACCAGTGTGATACCTAATTGCACTTTAAACCTAGCTGACGAAACCTTTTCGATCGATCTTATACCCATTGAAATCGGAAGTTTCGACGTCATTATTGGAATGGACTGGTTGTCCAAGCATCGAGCTGAAATTGTTTGTCACGATAAAATTGTCCGTATCCCACTCGCCGTTGGTGGAACCTTGATCATACAGGGGGAGACCGGTGGGACGGGACTCAATATAATCTCCTGCTTAAAAACCCAAAAATTTCTGAGAAAGGGTTACCCTGCCATACTCGCACACATCATGGAGAAGAAGTCGGAGGAGAAGCGACTTGAGGATGTGCCAATTGTTAGAGACTTTCCCAAAGTCTTTCCGGAAGAATTACCTGGTCTACCTCCACCTAGACAGATTGAGTTCTCGATTGATCTTGTGCCGGGTGCCGCACCGGTGGCCCGCGCACCGTACCGTTTAGCCCCATCCGAACTTCAGGAGTTGTCCTCTCAGTTACAGGAACTTCTGGATCGAGGATTCATTAGACCGAGTTCTTCACCTTGGGGAGCTCCGGTCTTATTTGTCAAAAAGAAGGACGGTTCATTCCGAATGTGCATCGATTACCGAGAGTTGAACAAATTGACCGTCAAAAACCGATACCCACTTCCTCGCATTGATGATCTATTCGACCAACTTCAGGGTTCAAGTTTCTACTCAAAAATCGATCTGCGATCAGGTTATCATCAATTACGAGTTCGCGACGCCGATATTCCAAAAACTGCTTTCAGAACTCGTTACGGGCACTACGAATTCCAAGTGATGCCCTTTGGTCTAACCAACGCACCGGCTGTATTCATGGATCTCATGAACCGGGTGTGCAAACCTTACCTCGACAAGTTTGTCATTGTCTTTATCGATGACATACTCATTTACTCGCGCAACGAGCAGGAACATGCGCAACACCTTAAGACCATCCTTGAACTACTTAGACACGAGGAGCTTTACGCTAAATTCTCTAAGTGTGAGTTCTGGATCCAAACTGTTCAATTCCTTGGTCACGTGATCGACAGTCAGGGAATTCACGTGGACCCATCAAAGATCGAGGCAATCAAAGACTGGCAAGCACCCACCTCTGCAACTGAAGTACGACAATTCTTGGGTCTTGCTGGGTACTATCGGCGATTTATTGAAAATTTCTCTAAAATAGCTCAACCACTCACGGTACTGACTCAGAAGGACAAAAGGTTCGATTGGACCGAAAAACAAGAGTCAGCGTTTCAACTTCTTAAACAAAAGCTTTGCAGTGCTCCAATTTTATCCTTACCCGAAGGCACTGATGACTTCGTGGTATACTGCGATGCTTCCCATCAAGGTCTCGGTTGCGTGTTGATGCAACGAGATAAAGTCATTGCTTATGCCTCACGACAGCTGAAAATTCACGAAAAGAACTACACCACTCATGATCTTGAACTTGGAGCTGTCGTTTTTGCTCTCAAAATCTGGAGACATTATCTCTACGGCACTAAGTGCACAATCTTTACCGATCATAAAAGTCTCCAACATATCTTCGATCAGAAGGATCTCAATATGAGGCAACGTCGATGGGTCGAGTTGCTTACCGATTACGATTGCGAGATCAAGTACCATCTAGGGAAGGCTAATGTTGTAGCCGATGCCCTCAGCCGAAAGGAACGACCAAAACCACTTCAAGTCCGAGCCCTCAGTATGACCATTCATAACGATCTTACCATTCAAATTCATACCGCTCAGATCGAAGCCCTGAAACCTGAAAACATCAGAAATGAAGCCTTGCGGGGCATTGACAAACAATTTGAAATCAAACCTAACGGGATTTGGTATTTCTCAAACCGAATCTGGTTGCCTAGTTTTGGGAACCTAAGAGACTTGGTGATGGACGAGGCTCACAAGTCTAAATACTCTATTCATCCGGGATCCGATAAGATGTACCACGGTATTAAGGAATTTTATTGGTGGCCAAACATGAAAGCCGAAATCGCCACTTATGTCAGCAAGTGCCTTACTTGCTCGAAAGTCAAAACCGAACATCAGAAACCTCCTGGTTTACTCCAACAACCTGAAATCCCTGAATGGAAATGGGAACAAATTGCCATGGATTTCATAACCAAACTACCCAGGTCGGCGAGCGGTTGCGATACCATTTGGGTGATCGTCGATCGTCTCACCAAATCTGCTCATTTCCTGGCAATCAAAGAAAACGATAAAATGGAACGCCTTGCACAAATCTACATCAAAGAAATCGTTTCTCATCACGGCGTTCCAATCTCAATCATCTCTGACAGAGATGCCCGCTTTACCTCTCACTTTTGGCAATCACTTCAAAAAGCTTTGGGTACCCGTCTCGATATGAGTACCGCGTACCATCCTCAAACCGATGGCCAAAGTGAACGAACCATTCAAACCTTGGAAGATATGCTACGCGCCTGCGTAGTTGATTTCGGTATAAACTGGGAAAAACATCTACCGTTGTGCGAATTCTCGTACAATAACAGCTATCACGCCAGCATTAAGGCTGCACCTTTTGAGGCACTGTACGGTCGTAAGTGCCGATCACCGATCTGTTGGACTGAAGTGGGAGATAGTCAACTCACTGGTCCTGAACTCATTCACGCCACCACTGAGAAAATTGTGGAAATCCAAAACAGACTCAAAGCCGCACGTGATCGTCAGAAAAGTTATGCTGACGTGAGACGCAAACCACTCGAGTTCCAAGTTGGGGATCGAGTACTCTTAAAAGTATCGCCTTGGAAAGGCGTCATCCGTTTTGGCAAACGCGGGAAGTTGAATCCCCGGTACATCGGGCCTTTTGAGATCCTCGAACGGATTGGCCCCGTAGCTTATCGATTGCAGCTGCCATCCGAACTCAGCAGCGTGCACCCTACTTTTCATATTTCAAATCTGAAGAAGTGTCTATCTGATGAGACACTTATCATTTCATTAGATGAAATTCGTGTTGACGATAAACTTCACTTCGTTGAGGAACCCGCTGAAATTATGGACCGTGAGGTCAAACAACTGAAACAAAGTCGTATTCCCATCGTCAAGGTCAGATGGAATTCGCGGCGTGGTCCGGAATTCACCTGGGAACGGGAAGACCAAATGCGACTCAAATATCCTCAACTCTTTACTGATTCCACATCAAACACGACTTCGAGCTAAATTTCGGGACGAAATTCTTCTAACAGGGGGAGAATGTAACACCCGCGAAATTAGGACTAGTAATTAGTGCCTAATCATATGTTAATACATGTAATTAGTTCCTAGTTAGGCTAATTAATGTATCGAATTATATATATTGTTGAATATATACGAAAATGCGATTTGGTTAAATCGTACGCAATTTAAATCGAATGTATTTCGATTCAATTTTATACGGACGTTGGTGACCAATTTTATTAAATAACGTTGTTATGTCAAAAATATTATTATAATAATATTTCGTATTTATTCGTATCGTACAATCAGAAAGTTATACAATTTAAAATGTAAAACGCGCAAACTAAATAAACCAACTTACACTTATAACTCAAACGTAAACTTATTTGTAAAATAATTAAATAAAATATCGCGTAATAATTTGTATTTAAAATGTACCAATTAATATTTAAAATGATTAATTAACGTTTAAACGACGGAGCAAACGAACACCGCACGGAGCGGGAACGCGGGGCGAAAAATGGGAGGATAACCTCCCATTTCCCACTCTCTTCTCTTACTTTCTCATTTCTCTTTCTCTTTCTCCTTTCTTTTCTCTCAATTCCACCAACCAACCAAAAACCCCCAACTTCACAAAATCGACAAATAAACATACTAAACGCACTTGGATCATACTACTCTTTTGGAAGAAAACGACCACCGCTTCACGATCTATCATCCTATCTTTTCGGATTTTTAATCCGACACCTTGTAAGTTTCCGACAATTCCCGAAATCTCTCGTTTTTAAATGTTTTCACTTGTTAGTAGTTTGTAACAACTTATAATGTCCCTATAAGGGTTGGGTAAAAGTTTTGGACCGAACGGAAACCGAAAAACTCGTTTTCGACACAATTTCCGGCCAACAGACCGCTACGTCGCAGTTGGCCCAGAATTTATGCGACGTCAGCTTCTACGTCGCAAAACCCCTCGTGACGTCGCATAGTGCGACGTCAGTCACAACGTCGCATTAAATTGCGACGTCGCATATAGCGACGTCAGCCTTAACGTCGCCAATACCTCGCCACGTCGCACTTAGCGACGCAAGCCCCTACGTCGCAGAAATCACCTACGTCGCATTAGCGACGCAGCACCCTACGTCGCATTAAATTGCGAAACGTCGCCTTTAGCGACGTCATGCTCAACGTCGCAATCCTACCTGCGACGTCGCACCCAACGTCGCACAAATCAGAACCTCAAAAACATAGATTTTCACTAAGTGTCGAGACCGTAAATTTTATCACTCGATTTCACCCAATTTCAAGTCCAGGTGCGTTTTTCCTTAAAGCAATATAGTAGAAATAAAAATTTTCCAAGCTGACCTGGCAGCTCGACCCCAGCCAGGGGCTGCCGCCCCTTGGACCCCGCTACCAGGGGCGCTGCCCCCGGACCCCCGTACTTAGATTTCGTAACGGCTTCTAAAACACAATCAAAACACATTTTTCAAGTAAAACGACACGAAATCAAAATAATAATAATTGAGATTATTATTACAAATCCGTCACCAACGGGCCGTACACTTTTCAAATACTCAAACTTATCAACCAAATAGTGGAAATTTGGACATTATAGTTGAACGAACAACTACAAGGGTGATCTGTTAAGATACCCAAATCATGATTATAACCATCGCGTGTCGTGGACACCCTCAGGTTACAAGTCTTTGGACTTCATACTCGGCTAATCAACTTACGTTTGTTTAAACGCACTCAGACTCAGGTGAGTCTCATAGCCCCTCTTTTTACTGTTTTACTCAGGGGTGTGATATACTGCTCAAACTTTTAACATGTGAACGCAAGTACCAACTTTTCATATACTACATGAGTTTTTCGAAACTAATCATTTGAAGTCCTCCGTCAGCATAGTTGTTAATACGTTGTAGCGTGAATATTAGTATATGGTACCATATAGGATTGACCCTCCTCGTTCGGGTTAGCAAGCACTAACCGGGTAAACGGACGTACTAATATTTGGGAAGACGAATGTTGATTAGGCATTCGTGGAGGCACCTCGCCCGGAATGCTCTATAGGGGACCCGGCCCTCGAGTTAAGCTCAACTATGTGCTCATGGCTGTATACACGATGATTATCATTTAATTGATGGATGCAATTCATTATTTAATTGCTGGATGCAATTCACTATTTAATTGCTGGATGCAATTCATTATTTAAATCTTGCGGTTCATACGATATTACTTGATTTCAAACCTGTGAGCTCACCAGCTTTATAGCTGACCTTTTAGCATATATCGCAGGTACCCAGCAGTAGGATGTTTCTGTTTCAGGAGTTAGCTCGAGTCAGCATACAGACGATTGAGATTTTCTTGCATTAGTATATTTTGTACAAGTACTTATGTACTGAAATCTCATTTTATTTAACTCGAGCTATGTAAAGCTTTAAATGTTGTAAACATTTCAGTTATCAATATATTTTGTAAAAACGACGCATATAGAGTCGTTTGCTATTTATCTTTGTGCTTTGTTATTGATTAGTAACACCCAAATCAAGCTTCCGCAAATCATCAAATTTGGGGGTGTTACATTTACAAACAATACAAACACACTTATTTTACCGAAATTAGGATTTTAAACTATCACCAACGAATCGTATACATTTTCACAAACAACGAAATACAACGTAAACGTTTAACAAATACTTTGGACACAACTTGGTTGTACGAACACTAGCATGGATGATTAGCCTAGACATCCACATACTTATTAATCTCATACGTCTAGGACGTTAGGAGATCTCGGACTGTACTTGGGCTTAGGTTTGCTAGCACTCGCACTACTTAACTCAACAGGTGAGTTCACAGCCCCTACTTTTACTGTTTTAACTGCTTTGAACAGGGGTGGAAAACATAGTCAAACATTTTTTATACAAACATGGTTGTATACTATTTTACTCAAACAAGTGGAGTACATGGAACTAGTAAACTGACAAACAAACTGACGATTTCAACTTAATATGTAATACTGCCCGCACGTGGTCCATATACGGGTCTTAGGGGAAGTGTTACATATTACTTTCATACTGCCAACGCAGTAGACACATGAACACGTTTTCGAGAACGCTGGAGGATAACCAGCAACACTTTATATAACGGACTGGGTAACTAAAAGTCTCTACTTGACATGGGCAACACTACTGAAAAGTCCCTACTTGACATGGGCAACACTACTGAAAAGTCCCTACTTGACATGGGTAACACTACTGAAAAGTCCCTACTTGACATGGGTAACACTACTGAAAAGTCCCTACTTGACATGGGCAACACTACTGAAAAGTCCCTACTTGACATGGGCAACACTACTGAAAAGTCCCTACTTGACATGGGCAACACTACTGAAAACAATGGGTTTCCTACTAACATGGACCCACCAAACGATTAGGATTGTAATACTGCCGCACGTGGTCCAGGTACGGGTCTTAGGGGAGTGTTACACCTACGAACAACTAATAGGATACTTACATTCCTACTATAACTTGAACTATATTTTTGGGCAATATCCCAACGAAACATATCTACGATTAGGATACGTATAATCCTACAAAACATACTTGAACACAGGATACTGTTTTTCCTACAACTAATAGGATACGAACATTCCTACAAACAGCTATTTGAAAACATATTTGGTGTTACGAATACTATTTTTGGGCGACATTCCCACGATACGTTATAAACAACAGTGGTTTATCACAACTGAACTTGCAAACATAAAACCTGTGAATTCACTCAACCTAGTTGTTGACTTTTACTATGTTTTTCAAGGAATTAGCTGCGCATGTAAGAATCGCCAACACATGGAGAATTAGGCGACCCGTGAAGCTTTAGGATGCCAACTTTTGAAAAAACATATGGATTTCTTTAGTATAACTGAATTGTTTTAGTCATATTTCAGAAATCTACTTTTGTAAACTTACTACTTTTAACTTATACGATTTGATGAATCGTAAACATGTAATTAATACTTTTGGCATCTTAATATATATTGTTCTGTTGTAATCATAAGCTCTGATACGTATGCATGCTTTATTATTGTGACACCCCAATACTTAAACTAAATGCTTCCGCTCAACGAATTTGGGGGTGTTACATCCTTCTCCCCCGTCGCTTTGGCGACGTGCCCAACCGACGGCGACTAACCGACGGCCGGTGCCTATGGCGTCGGTCCGTCAGTTGTCACCGACGGTGGCACCGATGCTGCCCTTGGCAGCAGTCTTACACACAATGAACATGAAAGTGGATTAATTGTTTGGTAGGCAGAGCATTATTCATTCATTTACTTTTTATTGATGGAATATATATACTGTAATGTAATACTAAGAGAACTTGTTAACATGCAATTCAACGGTTACATTAAAAGATCCTTAAAAAAATATTTGACTTTGAAAAACATAGAAAAACATAAAAAAAAATCCTAAACTAGACGTACTTAAGCTAATCGTGATCGTTTAACTAAAGTTTAATGATTAAAAAGTGTCTTACATAAACAACCAAAGTCCAAAATAACTTAATTAATCCTACCCCATTGCAATAAAGAACTCATTTGTCATTTTCCAAGAGCTGATAACATCTACAACCTGAGCCTGAGGTCCTTAATGCTTGTAATATCTAAGAGAGATGATGAGAAAAGTTACCATAAATCTTATTATTTCTTCACAATTAACAATCTATTTTACACCGGATAAATTATTATAAACCTGTCGCATAAGTATTTCAAGTTGCAAATGATGGCCAGCCTAGCTGGTTTGATGCAGTGGAGTTTTACCCACAAGGCCCAGGTTCGAGCCTCGCTCGGAACCTTGTGGGGTTTTTCCTTCTGGAAGCAGTGGGGGATAGTGACCTCGCCAACGCATCGAGTCCATTAGCTTGCCTAGTGGCCTTAACCGCCCGGGATCACTCTACCACCTTTCAAAAAAAAAAAGTATTTCAAGTTAAAAAACAATGCAACCATTAATTGTAATAATGGAGTATCATTTATGAGTAATTTAATTGGTTGGTTAAATAATTTAAAGCTGTTAAACCTCAGGATATATATATCGAGCAAAATGAGGGTACAGAATTTAAGGTGGTTTTAATGTAATACCAACAAATGTACCTCACATGCATGTTGTATTCTTTGTCAGCATATATAAACACACACAAATTTTGGTATGAGCATCTTCTGTTCTGTGTGTTTGGTGACATGGTAAATGAGTTTGGTGGCTCTTAAATATCCATCTACAATCTCTGTGGTTGTTCACTCGTTAGCCCACAAACGATATCTGAACTTATGAGACATCGTTTAATTACTCAAATGCATTAAACAATCGAAAACGTAACTATAAGAAAACAAGAAATGTAACTCATTGTACGCTCGATGTGAAATCAGTTGTTATCATGTATGACATTATGAAACGTGAGTTTAATTCTAGATTATCTTTTAACTTGTTGTGAGTTCAAGTCTCGTGAGAAATAAAAATAACAATATGTTAATATGTATCGTAGGTTTGTCTTTGAGAATAAAGGAAAAGAAAGAAAGAAGTTATTTGAATGGATGTTGTTGCAAATGAAACCGCGAGCATTATGTTCCAACATGGTATTGAACAGAGTTTAGTAGATCAAAATAATGTCATTATGCTTACAAAGTTAGGTATGGATGCTAGTGTATGAGTTTATTATTTTTAATTTATTGGCCGAACAATTGGAACAAACAATGCTACTTAGATTATATGTGGACACTATTTAGTGGCACTTTAGATTTTTTTTTTTTTTTTTGCTCAATCGCAACATGGTTAAGGAATAAGGTTCAAGGAAACGGTAGGGCCATCTTTTAAGGTCGTTTGATTGTTGATTAAGAAACAAAATGACCATAATTGTGTTAAAGGTAACTAGATCGTACAAGGTTGCTACTCTTCATACCATCTATTTTTTCATTATGTACTTTATTCTATCACTTTTTCTTACATTCTGTACTTTATTTCATCACTTTTTCTTACATTCTGTACTTTTTCTGTACTTTTTTATAAAAAAAAAATCAAAAGTGGCATGTTGAGTATTGTATGGGGGTATGAATAAATAAAGCCTCGTACAAATCTACATGACATGACTACTTTATATATGTATGTATTTTTTGAGGGGGTTAAGTATTTATAAATGTATATAACTATACGTTGACTTCTTTAGTGTGTACGTAACTAAATTGACCTCCATTGTATGCACGAAACTATTTATTGTCGTACATTGTATGAATTTTGGTGACTTGTCAACTGGTAAAGAAGCCACTTGTCACCTTATATTTGATAACACGTCACAAAAATACATACAATGTACGACAATAAATAGTTTCGTACATACAATTGAGGTCAATTTAGTTACGTACACACTAAAGAAGTCAACGCATAGTTATATACATTTACAAACACTAAACCCTTTTTGAAGTTACTAGGGACATTTTTCAAATATTGCAACCTTCAAAATTATAGAAAAGGCAAACTTATTTTTTTACCTCATCCATTTACAATTTC
Organism: Helichrysum umbraculigerum; assembly: GCA_949592205.1. Lineage (NCBI taxonomy): Eukaryota > Viridiplantae > Streptophyta > Magnoliopsida > Asterales > Asteraceae > Helichrysum > Helichrysum umbraculigerum. The sequence continues at coordinate 66,497,553 of CATIUR010000005.1, read as the reverse complement.
TAGCTACATTGGTGCTTGATATATATATATATATATATATATATATATATATATATATATATATATATATATAGGTTCTCATTTGAACCTTCCCCTATATATATATATATATATATATATATATTAATGATTGGTGATTGGTGATGATAACTTACAAGTCGGTGTTCAAATCAAATTTTGATATAACTAATAAAAAAATCAAGCTCGCACCTATAGACTGATAGAAATATTTATCATAAATGAAATCATAATCCTAAAAATAAGAAACTTTGTCCCAACTGAGTTGACCAATAGCGACATACCCATTTTTCTTGTTATGATTCATGTCTATGAAATTTACCTTTTTTAAATGTTAACAATCACAATGTCTTCATAGAAAAGACATGTCGAAATCACTCCTTAATTGGCTTAAAAAGTAAAAACAGTACTAAAAAGAAGCTGGATACAACCAATCACGATAGTAAATTCGTTTTTAGAATATAAAACTTGCTTAAAGTTATTACATTAAGAAACAAGTAATGTATCATACTTACACCACTAGCCAAAATTATGATTAACCACCATTAAAATGTAGTAATAATGTGAAATTGATGACAACTTATTATAATTTGAAGGCGATTTCATTTGGGTCACAATCCATTATGTGTTTACTTGATTCATTTTTATTGTTTGGGTCATGACTTTACAAGAAAATAGTCATATTTTTTAAAACGGGATAATACTCTCCTTAACGTGTTGTTATTTTAATCTTGATGTGTGGATCGGTTAGCCTTGTCGATTTGTAACGTTTTGTATGGAAAAGTTGATATGTATAATCTATTCTTTGAGACTTGCTTTGTAAGATTCATTGGTTCTCGGCAAGTTCTTGTAAGATTCGTTGGTTCTCGACTTCTCGGCAAGTTCATCACTCCCTTGCAGTTTTTATTATGAAATTTAATATTTCATAGTAATAAATAACATTATATTATATATTATGGTGTTGTGTGTTATGGGCCCGTCCATAAGTTGTTTTTTTTTTTAAATCTTTCATAAATACGTGTAACATTATGATTTATGATAATAATAATAATATAAAAATTAGACTAGGTATAGAGTAACACAATAGTGTGTTTGACAATAGACAGAGATCGGGTGGGTGAGATATGGGAGAAAGATGGCAGATTTGCTTTAGATTGGTTGAATGTGTATTTCATAATAAAAACCCACCAAATTCAATTAAATTAAATTAATCAAATATCACACCATGTTGTCTCCTACACATAATAATTCAAACATTAATGGTCAAGAACATTAATTGTGTGTCCTTGACCCATTTAAAATATGATTTTATCAAATCTTTTTTCAGGGGATCCACGTTTCACCCTGCAACTAACTATGAAATCTAATATTCTTTTGATTAAAATAATAACGTCTAGCTAAATAACAGTATGTTCATAAATATATATGATCCGGACTGCACGTACCGACCATGAGTTTATTTTTTTTATTTATGATCAGTCGAAATACTACAACAACAACAACAAAGACCAACACATAATTCCGCAGTCATACCTCTATTCGAAGACGGTTTTCAGAAGGACGTCCGAACAATACTCTACACAAAAATTCAATTTAAAATGTACACGACATGTTACATTGTGGTAATATCATAATCATTATACATGAAGTGACGACGTAACATTCGATTGATAAATCAAGAGCTTAAAAAAACCTCATATTAAATCAAAAACCAAGTGTGTAGGTCGATCATATTCAACAACTTCAGTTGATTAGCTTGAACGATGTTTTAATCGATAAATAGTTTTGTGGAGCTTTTAGTGGCTCGACCTAGGTGACTTTATTATAGCACTTGATGAAATTTACTAAGCATGTTACAGTAAATATACATAATTACGGTGATGTAAATGACAAAAAGAAAGAAAGAAGAAGTATATACACAACTGATCTTATTCTACTTGATTGTGGATACAAGGTCCACTATTCATTTAGAAGTCTTATTTGAATCTTATGATTCATGTCTTGGTCAGAATATGTTTTCTGACATGTTTTCTGGTATTTTGCAAAAGCCTATTACTCTTGTTTGGCAAATATGCCTTGTGGTCTTGTTCTATTTGATTGTGGATTTAAAGTTCACCATTCATTTAGAAGTCTTTATAAATGATGTTTAAAGGATATGAGGAAGCAAGTTAAAACTTTTGTTGCTACACCAGAGCTACAACAAATCTCTATAAGTGATTGTTACTTCATTTTTCTTTATTTTTGGAAAGAATTGTCTTGGTGAAAGAAGTTTTTTGTCACATATTATGATCTGGTCTTGTTCTTTTAATTAAGATTTGGTGAAAAATGGAAACTTGGTTCTGGGAAAATCATAATGTAATCATAATGTTTAACTGTTTGGTATTGTTGAAAGTTAAGATTGATGGAGGATGGTGACCCGTATGCTAAAAATATATTGTATTATTATCAATTTTAACTTTCCAATTAAAAATGACTTATTCCAACATAAGTTAAAATGTCTGGATGTTGTTTTTTAAACTTACAGGGACTGTTGATGGCATAAGTATTCTTGTGTGTATTCTGCCCATCTCCTTAGTCTGCTTAAACAGGGCTCGTGCCCATACTTCATATTCATGTGAATAACCTCTCATTCTAGTTCTTGAGCATTGTTTGTACAAACTAAATAGGGTTTCGAGTCGATCTTTATGATCTGGGTTGTATATAGTTGAGTAATGTAACTTTCATTGTTTTGTTTTTGAGTTGCACACAGTTGTGGACAACTCATCCATCGAGTCTGTATTTAGAGTTGCACACGGTTGTGGACAACTCATTTTTTCCAGGGCCTGAATTGTTTGTCAAGTGTGAAGATTATAACAAGACTTCTGATTTGTTACAAGATAAGTTTGAGGGGGATGTTAAAATTATATTCACAAACCTATCTTGTAACTTAATTTATGTGCCAGGGGTCATTCTGTCATTTATTGAAGTTGGAGGACTACTTGTGAAGTTGATGATATAAACACTTGTTCCGTGAAGACATGTTGCAGATACCCATCCCTCTTGTGTTCTCAATCCCTCCATGTTTGCCCTCTCCATTTCTCCTGCACCCATACGGTTCTTCCTTCAAAACGCACGCTTGATCTTTCCGATGCAAATAGCCGTTGCTTTAGGTTTCTTAGTTCATCATTCCTCTGTATATAAGCTGAAGATAAGCTCCCGTGTCGAGCAGGTTTTTCTGGTGTTTTTACACCTGTGTGTGTAACTTGAAGTGTTGTGTTTATCAAGTGTATTTGTGTACTTCAAGTGTATAACAGTTGTGTTTAATCAAGTGTGTACATTTTAACACTATCAAATCATTTTTATGTTACATTACGTTACATTTGATAAATAGATTCTAGTAGTAAACCATTATGATTTGAAACTGGAGCGAGTAAAACAAAAGAGTACCGAAAACCGAACATGTTGATCAGTGGTGGGCCTGTATGCGGCCCGTAATTCTTGGGCCAGAGAAGGATCAATAAACTGAACCACAACTCCACAAGTGTACATGAATTAGTTGTGGGCTTGGGCTTAAGTAGTGAATTACGGTGGTTTTTAATTTGTGCCACTATCATAGTATCATATCAGGATATAACGTAAAAAAATAAAAAATACATGTCATTATTCCTTTTTTTGAAAGGCAGTATTGGGCTCAGCGGCATTGCCTCTTCATATACCCATCACCAATTCCTGGGGAAACCCGAATATTTCGAGAGAAAACCCCCGTCTCCATCCCGGAGAGCATTTTGCTCACATCCGGGTTCGAACCCATGACCTTGAGGTATGTGCCACTTGAGCTGATAAGCTTCACACCAAGTAACTAGGAAAATAAGCAGAAATTACCAAATTACAAAACAGTCTACAAAACAAAAAATAAAAATACAAAAAACAAAGAATTAAGAAATAAGCTATCATTATATTATATGAACCATGAAGATGAAGATATATGATAGTATAAAATTCCAATAAAAATCTTTTCTTTTTGTTGCTAGATATTTGCACTTTTTGAGTATCCACATGTAGATGATTCCAGTGTATTTACGTAAAATACGAATTCAATAATTTTGGGTAGGACCTGGTGAGACCACTAAACAAAAAAAGCTCGTACCTTTATACAGCTACTCCATCATGGAAAAAGTGTGCCAAAAAATAAAAATAATAATAAAATGAACAAAGAATTTCAGATTCTAGTGAGTTTTTTTTTTTAAAATTGTGTGAAATAATGTGTGCTCGAGGATTCGATCCGTTATCAGCAAACAAGTATGCCGATCGAGCTGGTTTGAAGATGACGTTAAGATTACTGTTTCTACTAAATGAGCTCTTCCATCGAATGTGATCTCTTATGAATGTAACATATTTTCAGATACCGATCAACAGAGATATCATCTTCTGTGTCATAGTAATAAAACGCACAGTACTTTTGTAGTTAATACTTAGATACATTTATGATATAGTGATATTAATTACAGCGTGTATCTTAAGTTCTCATTTGTAGATTTTGAAAAGTTTATACTCATAAATATTACAGTATTTGATGAATTTCAGAAATAGGTAACAAATGTTTCAAAGTTTTGCAATTTAGATAACCGAATATCGTTTCGAAGTTTAATTACATAACAAAAATAAAACCAACTGTTAATGTAAATAACCAAAATCAAAATTTTGTACCTTTATTTACCAAACTTTGTCTATATTCTATACAAATTACAAACTACAAAGGTAATGGGTAAAATTTAGAGAGTCTTGTTTGATATTTAAAGTTGCAAGATATTTGTTGATGATTAGGATAAAGTACATTCCTAGTCATCATTTCACGAGTCCACAAGAATCCATGGTTTGCCAAACCAACCAATAGGAAAACAACTTAAGGATGGTGTTTATGAATCAACCAATGAGAAACCAGATAAGGCATGGTTCTGGGAACCCCAAATTCAAGACTCATTATAAAGTATGAATAGGTGAACACACTACTATACCAAAAAGTGCAGTGGGTCACACACCAAAAAAAGACAATCATCCACCACAAAAATTTCCTTTTCTGTTACATTTCAAAATTTGATTAAGTATCAACTAATATTGCATCATTAGATTAGATGGTGTCATCCGAGAAGATGCTATCGAATGTTATTGGTGGCAAGACGGCGAGAGCTTGTGATAGTTGCATGCGAAAGCGTGCTCGGTGGTATTGTGGAACCGATGACGCTTTCTTATGTCAATTTTGTGACACATTGGTTCACTCAGCGAACCCTATGGCCCGTGGCCATGAAAGGGTCTGCTTAAAAGTTTCTTCTTTAAAACTTTCATCATTATATATTGCACCACCAACATGGCACCATGGTTTCACAAAGAAATCGCGAACCCCTCGTAGCAAAAAACATGCGTCTCAGCGAACACCAAAATCTAAAGAAAATTCGAATCCGCTTCACTTGGTCCCGGAGATTACAAGTGATGAATTGTCCCCCATGAATTCCGATGACCAACTTATTCCATATGAGGTGCCGGTGCTTGATCCCTTTTCAGGCGAGTTTTGCTTTTCCGGCGACTTTGAACAAACAAAGACTACCACTTCCTCAGACGCAAAGGACTATTACAACATTTTAGCCAATTGTACGTACTTAATTTTTTTTGACATATACACATAAATAGAAGTACATAATCATTAAATTTGTGTGAAGAAATTAAACAGCTAGTGTCACAAATTGATCATTAAGATGCGCACCTTACGGTAGCCAGGTGATTGAATTTTGTAGAGACAAAATAGTGTAACATTTTGCTAGGCATTTTTTTAGGGTTAAGTTGTATTATTCTTTCGCATTTGTATATGTTTTTGTTTTTAAGTATGTAGAACATACGGAGTATGTGACAAAAGTTTACGCGGTCAATGAGAAAATAAACATGTACAAATTATGTTTATTGTAGTGGAAGATGAGTCTGCAGTTCCATTACACTCGGATAGTTTGAACGGATTAATACTTCCGTCAGATTTGGAGCTGGCCGAGTTTGCTGCTGATGTTGAAAGCTTATTAGGAAAGAGTCTTGATGAAGAATCATTCAATATAGAGGACTTAGGAACGGTAAATTGTAGATTATATGATTTGGTGAAGATCGAAGAAGAGGTCCCGTGTGAAGAAGGTGAGAGTGAGATAGAGATGATGAGAGAACCATTTCAATTGAATTTTGATTATGATTCTCCAATAGCATGGGAGGAAGAAGATGAAAAGGTGATGAAAAATGAAGATGAGGAGAAATGTGAAGTAAATTGTAGTGATGATGCTCTAGGTATTCATGATGCAAGTAAAAAAAGTATGAAAATGTTAAACCTAGATTATGAAGGGATTATTGCTGCTTGGAATGAGGATAAATCTCCATGGACCACAAGTGACCGGCCGGAGTTAGACCCAAACGATTGTTCGCTTGACTGCATGGTAGGATTGTTCATTATTAAATAAATCTAGTAATTTTCTTAATTAAGTCATTGTTTAGATTTAATTAATCTTGATTAATGTTTCAAATGATTATTATCTAACAGGGAGAATGTGGAAAAATGGAGCATTATTATTGCGAAGATATGGGGATGATGATGGGAAACACGGTTCGGTTAGATGGAGGGAGAGAAGCGAGGGTGTCGAGATATAGAGAGAAGAGACGAACAAGGTTGTTTTCTAAGAAAATAAGATATGAGGTAAGGAAACTAAATGCGGAAAAGAGGCCTCGAATGAAAGGGAGATTTGTTAAGAGGACACGTTTTGTAGTATAACTAGGTCATTGTAATTTATATTTATATTAATAATTGTTGTTTATAAAGATTCAATGCTGCGATAAGTTGAAGAAGAGTAGTAAATTTTTCCCATGGTGTTGTGTTGTATTATACGATGAGAATTTAGGTTTTAATTAGCTTCTTACTTTCTCTCGGAGTAAATTACATTACCGGTTACTCTCGTACGCTAGTCACTCTAATACAAACTTGTTCTAGAAATCAAAGAAATGAAGAACAAATTCAATTAAACAATTGATTAGGAACACTAACAGTTTAATAGATGCTCGAAATCAAATTGTAGCCAAACGCTTGATTCGTGTTTAATGAGTGAAACATGAAGAATACAATTGCAATTACAAAGCTAAGAAACGAAATTTTAACGCTTGGTACCCGGCGGGTACTAATGGTAAATTTTAACCAGAAGCCAGCCTAAGATGAGTACCCGGCGGGTAACATGCTTACTCGGCGGGTATTCATGTTTACCCGGCGGGTACTCCCTCATTTTCAGCAGATTTTGTTTAAGTAAATTTTATGACGATAAAGTTACGTTTCGACCTAAACTCGTTCGTTTATGTATTATATATTAAGGAAGTTAAGATTTGAGTAAAAAAAAATAATTGGGGCGTTACATTATAACTGGTGGTTCTATGTGTTGAGTAGGGCTGTTCAAAGTCGGATATCCGAAAATTCGGATATCCGAATTTCGGATATCCGAAATTTCGGATACCGAATTTCACTATCCGAAATCCGAATCCGAAATTTCGGATATCCGAAATTCGGATATCCGAATTTTCGGATAATCCGAACTCGGATATCCGATTATCCGAAAAGAAAACATCAATCCAAACCAAGAAAATATTAGTACGTTTTTTTTTTTCATTCATATCATTCTCGGGTTAACTCACGCTATTCTTCATAGGCGGATCTAAAGAGAGGTAGGGAAGGGTGCTGGCCCAATATATAATGATTTTAGGTGTTTAATTTTGTTGTGTAGAAGAAACAGAGAAGAGAGAAAACAAGAAACAGAGAAGAACCAAGAAAGAGAGAAGAGGAAGTTGAAGACGATGAAGCATTTATGTTGTTCATTTTCTTTTCCTTCTTTGCTTTCTTAAAATACTTGAAATTAAAGTTGCTTATATTGGGAAATGGGTTATGGATGAATACAGCTACACGGGTTTTCTTTATTGGGAAATGGGAAAGCATTGTGTTTGTTTTTATTTATTCTTATTTATATGGAGTATTATTTATTATGAAGTATTTATTATATATATTTTGTTCCCTGCCCCTTGCTGCTAATAGCATTCCGAAAAAAAAAACTAACTTTCGGATAGTTCGGATATCCGAACTATCCGAATTTTCTAAAAAGTGGTATCCGAATCCGAATCCGAAAAATCGGATATCCGAAATTCGGATATCCGAATTTTCGGATATCCGAAATTTCGGATAGTTTCGGATCGGATTTTCGGATTCTCGGATAACGGATTCGGATACGGATATTTTTGAACACCCCTAGTGTTGAGTCACTGGTCGCTGACCAACTCAATGATATCAAACTCGATAAAGGAAATGATTAAGTCAAAGTTGCTGTTGCTAAAATGTGTATTCGCTGCTCGCTGTTCATGCTACTCAAGGAAACTGATCTGCTGAGGGAAGTTTAAAACTCAACTTGGTGTGTCACTGATTTCAAGACTAGCAGCGAGAGTTTTACTTCTTCAAATAAATAAAGGCAAAAGTCACTGCCCTAATAAAAGCTAGTCGCTGAAGATATATAATTCAAGTCATTCTACAAGAGCATGATAGCTCGTAGTGAGTGAGGAGGATTATTACATCTTCAGTGACTATATCAATAAAGTTTCTTTACAAGTACAAGTCACTCTTCATATATACGTCAGCAAGTGTTTCTCGTACTTGAAAATATCCGAAGAATTACGTGGCAGCAAGTGATTTGTGTTGAGGAAGAAGAGATATTTACGGTAACAGAATTGGGACCCGTAGAATGTCGGTTCATCAGTGATCAAGCCAATCAAGCAGCTACACGTGTCATTCCAAGATCCTATTTTATAGGAGATATTTACGGGATACTTATAATATATATAGAGTAGTACGTTGTACTTAGAAACTAGTCGTTGTGTACGTGTTAATCACTTGTCTGTCAGTGAGTAGTCTGTCTAAGCACGTACCAGCGATCAGCGAGTAAGTGGTTAGCGTGTTTGTCCACTACTGTTCATCTAATTTGTAATAATTAGCTTAAGTGTTTGATTTAGATTAGCTTTAGGTAGTCTATTCCGCAATCAACACTCAGTGAGTTTTATAATTTATAAGATTCACAATTCAGCTATTATTGCGTTTTTGTTTATCTCTGTTTAATATTCATCATACTCTGTTTGTGTTAATTCGATTAAAAACTTGATAAGTTAACTTAGATAAAATCAGAAAAAGTTTTTAATTGTATCCAACCCCCCTTCTACAATTAAACTTTACTTATTGACATTCCAAATCACTAAGCAATAGTGATTCAGGGACTCTCAATTGGTATCAGAGCAGAGTTGGTTTAAAATAATTAACCAGATCTGCAATAGAATCAGTAAAGTACAGTTGTGTCGACTCTGAGTATCAAAAGGGAAATGGTTCCACTACCAAACCTCCAGCGTTTGATCCCTCTAGGATTGAGACCTGGATGTCCCGGATGATGATGTTTTTGGATCTTGTTGATGATCGTCTCTGTAACATTATAACCAATGGCCCTCATATTCCTACCACTATTATTCCTGCTATTGCTGCTACAGCAACTACTTCGGCTATACCAGAAGTGGTTGTGCCCAAGAGAGAGGAACAATGGTCAGATGAGGACAAGGGGTTAATAAGGTTAGATAAACAAGCTAAAATCTACATAGGAATGGCACTTCCTGATGAAGTGTTTGAATCAATTAGGCTTTGCAAAACTGCTAAAGATATGTGGGACACCCTAAGGAATATATATATTGGTACTCCTGCTATTATTCGCTGCAGGGAAGTAAATCTCACTCGCCGGTATGAGTTGTTCGCAATGGAACCCAACGAGTCTTTGTCTTCTACTTATACCAGATATCAGTCACTGATGAACAAAATGGAAAAGGCTGGTATAGGCAAAGAGCAGAGGTTTGTCATTGAAAAGTTTCTGGAACTTTTACCGAGAAAAATCTGGGGAACCATTGCTACCTGCACAAGACAGATGAATGATTATACAATGCGGAATCTTACTCAAGTCTAAGGTATTTTACTCAACTGGGAGCAGTCTGAAAAGCAAGCTGATCAAAGAGAGCATATTCGTGCAACACTTGGAAGTCAAAAGATCTCGCATGCCCTTGTAGCTGAGCTTGATGAAATTGATCAGAGACAGAAATCAAAAGTCTCAAAGCTAAGCTCAAAGTCGCTTATAGCTGATGAAGAAGGTGAAGGAGCTGAAGAACAGTCAAAGTATGAGTATGATGAGGGTCTAGAGAAGCTAGAAAGAGACATGGCGATGATGGTTGCAAATTTCAGAAGGAATACCAGATCAAAAAGATTCGCTGGTGCTCCATCATCTGATAATTTCAAATCAAAAGGTGATTGCCACAAGTGTGACAAACCTGGTCATTTCGCTGCTGACTGTAGATCTAAGTCAATCAACCCACTCCCTGAACCAAAGCCAAGCTTTAGAAATGACAAGTACAACAAGTACAAAGCAAAGTACAAGAAGCTGAAGGCAATGTCCAAGTCTGGAAAGAAGAAGGGTAAAGGATTTGTCGCGGAAGAAGGTTCTTTGAGTGACTCTGACTCATCCTCATCATCTGATGAAGAAGCATCAATGATCTGTTTGGATAAGGATTATTGTCTGATGGCTGATTATGCTGCTTTCCATGAGGATATCAAAGAAGTAGCTCATAAATGTTCAGCATCTGGATGGGATCCTGAAACTCTCTACAAGGTACATTATTTTAAATCATATTCAGCTACCGAAAAGGATAATGTTTTTGAATCTTTGATAGTTGACTTGTCAAATGCTCATGACATTCAAAGAAAACAGAATCATAAGATCAGTGACTTAAAATCTAAACTCCATGATCAAAATGAAAACATGATGAATGTAAAGAATTTAAAACTAGATCTTGATGCTCAAATACATGCAAATCAAGTATGTATTCAAGAGAAAGTAAAATTTGAAACAAAGTTTTTACAACTTAAGAAAGTCATGGAGTCATGGTGTAAGTCTACAGTAAGAGTAAATCAATGTATTAATAATCAAATCCCAAAGCAAGCTAGAGCTATCTTGGGAGGTGATTATGAATATGCTGCTTCTCTCGCTGATTCAACAAAAGTTGATCCAATCTTTGATTCTGATGGAATCTTTTCAGAAGTTGTTTTTGAACCAATGTCAATCTTCAGTGAGCCAAAACCAAACTACTTCGCAAAAAGCAATTTGGTCACTGATGATTCTGACATACCAAAGATTGTTGATGAAGTAAAAATATTGAAAAACAATAACTCATTGGCTAATCTAAATCTCACCAAAACAATCACTGATGATAAAGAGATTATCAGCGACCTCTCTGACACTGTTTCAGTCGCTGATAAAAATCTTATCAGTGACCTTAAGTCAAAGAAACAAGAGGTAAAAATCAGCAAGAAAAGTTGTGAGTCAGTGTCAGCTCAGCAACTTAAACCAAAGAAGGATAAGAAGGCCAATTATGCAAATAAGAAGTGTTATAAATGTGGCAACAGACAGCATTTGTCTTCTGAATGCTCAGCAACTCCTTTTTCGAAATGTCTAACTATCAGGAGCATTCAGACATCATTTATGCAAATCAGTAGAAGCCAAAACCAAGGCTCAGCCACTATGAACCCATCTCAGGATGGGTTCACCAACTGAACTAATTTTGTTTATTGATGCAGGGAATTCTTAGAGAGACTATCTGGTATCTGGACAATGGTTGTTCCTGACATATGACCGGATGTAAGTCCCTGCTCAGTGACTACCAGGAAGAAAGAGGTCCTGATGTAGTATTTGGTAGGGCTGTTAACGAACCGAATCGATTCGAATATCAGGATGCTCGAGTTCGACTCATATACTAATTATCCGGTTCGATCTCGACTCGAATTCGAGTAACTTTTAAAAATTGTGTTCGAGCTCGAGTTCGAATTATTTGTTATTGTTCGAGCTCGAGTTCGATGCTCGTATATTTAATTGGAAAGTGTCTTTATGAACCAAAATTTCATGCGCAATTTGCTTGTTTATGAGCTCGGGATCGATAAACTCATTCCATAACTCGAAATCAAGCTAGAAAATAAGCTCATTTATACTTGAGGTCTTAGGTTTAAATTTATTAGTTACATATATGAAATGCCCCGAAAACAGAACCATTTTTTTTACCTAACACTGAAAACACACTCTATTAGGTCCCACATCTAAAATATGACATTATAGACTCGTTATATCGTTCTCTTAATCAAATAATGACTCAAATAACAAAAATGTGAATTTACAAGCGATTTCCCAGGAATGACTCCCATTCCCCAGGAATAAGGGCTGCTGTTAGCACTTAAGTTCAGATTCCTCCGGAATGACTCCGATTCCCCAGGAATCAGGGCTGCACACAAACTAATACCAAAATACGAATTTTCGACTCGCATAACTTTTTACTCGTAAACACTTAGACCCTGAAAATTTGCAGGCACCTCCATAATGCCAAAATGAAACTTTCTATTTTTGCACTTTTTCAAAATTCACGTTTTACGAGAAAACGGATATATAACCACTTTTCGACCATTTTAACCACTTTTTGACTACAACTCAAATCACAAACCATGAACACTTGGACTCTAACTTTTTGCACACATGATCAACATACCAAAACAAGTCTAACACCATTAACCAAACCCACATAAGTACATTCTAAACCGATTTAACCCTTTTGACCCGTTTTGATGTCCATTTGGACACTTTTACCAAATTTACCATATACAACCATAACTCTACCCAATACCACATTTGTTTGACTATTATAACTCTGTTGACTATATGTCAACTTCACATTTGACCAACCAATCACATTCGACACTAAATCACTTTTCACCACTTTGACCCAAACCAAACCAATCATATATTCATACTCTTAACAACCACATACACTAGACATCATAACTCGTTTTGACTTTCAAAGTCAACTACTACACATTGACCAACATATTTAATTAAAAAACTCTTTGTTTGGGCGATTTACACAATTGAGCATCAAAACAACAATTCAAAAGAAAGAAGCATATTCTAACCATAAGCATGCTCCATATCCATGTCACTAGCTTCTCATAACCCTTCTATCCACATGTCTCTATCAAAACATCAACCTACAACATAAACACTGAAACGGGTAAGCACAACTGCTTAGTGAGTACACATGCAATCAAACAAGCAATACACATAACACTTAGCATATATCAACACCAATACATGAACACATAATCACTGAGCTCTGAACACTGAACACTGTGTTAACCGCAGTTAACTCTCTGATCATCACTGAATCATTACACATAATCATACCACATGATCTAACTAACAACAATCAAAACACTAATCAACACATCCTTTAACATAATCTAAAACGCACATAAGAAACAAAACATATAACAAACAACCTTCACGTGATTGTATGATCCTCTAGCTCGGAAGCTATTCAGAAACACATACAGCAAATTCATACACTGTTCACTATATCATCACTATTTAATCCACATATGTTAACAATATATCTTCCACCCGATTATGTAGCCTCTTACTCAACAGCAATCCTGATCCAACACAATCGAATCATACACTATTCTTCACCAATTCTTTTCCTTTACCTTTAAGCAAGTGACAATCTCATTACTTGGCTATCATCAAGCTAATTAGATAATCACTACTTTTCTTACCAAGTAACAATTAAACACATAACAATTAAGCACAATTAAGAAATTTAACACAACAACTAACTTAAGCAATAAACATAAATAAACAAACATAAACAAATAACTTATTCCTTGATTGTGCAAACCTCTAGCCCACAAGCTATCCGGTACTACACAATCACATCACCTGTTTGACCCCCGTATCACTCACCATAATCTTGTAAACGATTTCACCATTTTGATCATCATAAGCCTCCACTCCTTTAGCACCTAATCATATTATACATAACAACATATAATACACTTAGACACTAATAATCAATATCAAAATAACTAGTAATCATACTCTATCAACACTTTTAATTACACTATTAAGTTTACTACATGAATTCACCTTAATTCATCAGAACCCTTATGAACATATTACTAACTTATAAATCTTTAACCCATTTTAACACTAATTCATTCACTATTAAGCTTTACTAACTTCAATTAAACATATTAAACACTAATTTCATATCAAAATCACTAGTTCATGAAACCCCATCAAAACCCCCATAATTGCCCAAGAACACTAATCATAAATTCATCACTTTCAATATGTTATATGATTACTAGTGATCATAGAAACACTTACTAACACTAATTCAATCAATTTCTAACTTCAATTTCGTATTTAAATCGTCAAATCTTTAAAACCCCATGAAACTCATAAACTAGGTTAAAATCAAACAAGAAATCACTTACATAAGTTGAAGATGATGAAGAAGATCATGAATTAAGCCTTAGAAGAATCAAAATCAAGGAATTAAACTAGGGAATTGAAGCATGAATCGTCCCTGAGGTTTCTCCCTTTTTCTCCCGCTCTCTAAATCTCTCTGGAACATATACGTATGTATGTGTAATATTAGATATAAATGATTTAATTTTATTCCCCTTTTTAAACCCTACAGTCTGGAACTGATAAAACCGTTTACGTTTTTCACTATATCTCGTTATTTACATAATTATATTTCGTAATAAAAATATATCCGCGTACGATATTAATTTCCTGAACTTCGGGGTGTTACAACTCTTCCCCACTTATTTCATTCGTGTCCTCACGAATGACACTTGTACTACTCAGTCTTAACACTATCTCTACTCATACACAAACACTTAATCATCCTTAGAACACTTCACTTAATTCACTGGTCATACATAAACACATATATCACTTAGTTCTACTCAAACATATTATCAATACTAACTTTATAAGCTCTTAATCATATAACCCTTACATATTGGTTTCACATAATTAGTGAAATACATAACGCTAAACACAAGTCTATTACTTCTACTCTCTCTATTATCTCCTCTTATCATAATATCTAACACGTAATTCACATAGTTTGAACACCTCTTCTCTTACACTCTATTCTAACAATCACACTAAATCACTTTGATATTTGATAACTCCAACAATTCCATGTGAACTAGCATAATACAACTACGGTGATCAGGCGTAGACATATTATGTTATACACACTTCATTCTCAAGTTATCTCATATCATCGTTTTCTAATGTGATTTCCACATAAACACATAGCATACAATTCATTTAACAGTTAACACACAATAACTAACAATTTAACAATTAAACACATAGTTAAAAACTACTTCACTATATTATTCATTTTGAACGCATATACAAAACTACAACTAATAACTCCTTATATACAGTTACTCTTACCTCTGGCAACCATCTCTGTACTCGATTATCCATTTATCATCACAGAATCATATTAATCCAAATAAATCACAATAAATATTAAACATAATCATAACAATTCAAACAACACATAATGGTTTAAGTTTAAGTAATCCTATCATGGATCACCTAACTCTCTTAAACCATTGCTCTGATACCAACTTGAAACGCCCCAAAAACAGAACCATTTTTTTTTACCTAACACTGAAAACACACTCTATTAGGTCCCACATCTAAAATATGACATTATAGACTCGTTATATCGTTCTCTTAATCAAATAATGACTCAAATAACAAAAATGTGAATTTACAAGCGATTCGCCATGAATGACTCCCATTCCCCAGGAATAAGGGCTGCTGTTAGCACTTAAGTTCAGATTCCTCAGGAATGACCCCGATTCCCCAGGAATCAGGGCTGCACACAAACTAATACCAAAATACGAATTTCCGACGCGCATAACTTTTTACTCGTAAACACTTAGACCCTGAAAATTTGCAGGCACCTCCATAATGCCAAAATGAAACTTTCTATTTTTGCACTTTTTCAAAATTCATGTTTTACGAGAAAACGGACATATAACCACTTTTCGACCATTTTAACCACTTTTTGACTACAACTCAAATCACAAACCATGAACACTTGGACTCTAACTTTTTGCACACATGATCAACATACCAAAACAAGTCTAACACCATTAACCAAACCCACATAAGTACATTCTAACCCGATTTAACCCTTTTGACCCGTTTTGATGTCCATTTGGACACTTTTACCAAATCTACCATATACAACCATAACTCTACCCAATACCACATATGTTTGACTATTATAACTCTGTTGACTATATGTCAACTTCACATTTGACCAACCAATCACATTCAACACTAAATCACTTTTCACCACTTTGACCCAAACCAAACCAATCATATAACTTCATACTCTTAACAACCACATACACTAGACATCATAACTCGGTTTGACTTTCAAAGTCAACTACTACACATTGACCAACATATTTAATTAAAAAACTCTTTGTTTGGGCGATTTACACAATTGAGCATCAAAACAACAATTCAAAAGAAAGAAGCATATTCTAACCATAAGCATGCTCCATATCCATGTCACTAGCTTCTCATAACCCTTCTATCCACATGTCTCTATCAAAACATCAACCTACAACATAAACACTGAAACGGGTAAGCACAACTGCTTAGTGAGTACACAGGCAATCAAACAAGCAATACACATAACACTTAGCATATATCAACACCAATACATGAACACATAATCACTGAGCTCTGAACACTGAACACTGAACACTGTGTTAACCGCAGTTAACTCTCTGATCATCACTGAATCATTACACATAATCATACCACATGATCTAACTAACAACAATCAAAACACTAATCAACACATCCTTTAACATAATCTAAAACGCACATAAGAAACAAAACATATAACAAACAACCTTCACGTGATTGTATGATCCTCTAGCTCGGAAGCTATTCAGAAACACATACAGCCAATTCATACACTGTTCACTATATCATCACTATTTAATCCACATATGTTAACAATATATCTTCCACCCGATTGTGTAGCCTCTTACTCAACAGCAATCCGGATCCAACACAATCGAATCATACACTATTCTTCACCAATTCTTTTCCTTTACCTTTAAGCAAGTGACAATCTCATTACTTGGCTATCATCAAGCTAATTAGATGATCACTACTTTTTTTACCAAGTAACAATTAAACACATAACAATTAAGCACAATTAAGAAATTTAACACAACAACTAACTTAAGCAATAAACATAAATAAACAAACATAAACAAATAACTTATTCCTTGATTGTGCAAACCTCTAGCCCGCAAGCTATCCGATACTACACAATCACATCACCTGTTTGACCCCCGTATCACTCACCATAATCTTGTAAACGATTTCACCATTTTGATCATCATAAGCCTCCACTCCTTTAGCACCTAATCATATTATACATAACAACATATAATACACTTAGACACTAATAATCAATATCAAAATAACTAGTAATCATACTCTATCAACACTTTTAATTACACTATTAAGTTTACTACATGAATTCACCTTAATTCATCAGAACCCTTATGGACATATCACTAACTTATAAATCTTTAACCCATTTTAACACTAATTCATTCACTATTAAGCTTTACTAACTTCAATTAAACATATTAAACACTAATTTCATATCAAAATCACTAGTTCATGAAACCCCATCAAAACCCCCATAATTGCCCAAGAACACTAATCATAAATTCATCACTTTCAATATGTTATATGATTACTAATGATCATAGAAACACTTACTAACACTAATTCAATCAATTTCTAACTTCAATTTCGTATTTAAATAGTCAAATCATTAAAACCCCATGAAACTCATAAACTAGGTTAAAATCAAACAAGAAATCACTTACATAAGTTGAAGATGATGAAGAAGATCATGAATTAAGCCTTAGAAGAATCAAAATCAAGGAATTAAACTAGGGAATTGAAGCATGAATCGTCCCTGAGGTTTCTCCCTTTTTCTCCCGCTCTCTAAATCTCTCTGGAACATATACGTATGTATGTGTAATATTAGATATAAATGATTTAATTTTATTCCCCCTTTTAAACCCTATAGTCCGGAACTGATAAAACCGTTTACGTTTTTCACTATATCTCGTTATTTACATAATAATATTTCGTAATAAAAGTATATCCGCGTACGATATTAATTTTCTAAACTTCGGGGTGTTACAATACATTTAAAGTTCCAAATATACAAATTCTTATATAAATTGACTCGTTCGATTCGAATAGCTCGTTTGACTCGAAACTAAACGAGCTTTCGAACGAGCCGAGTCGAACATCAATTTTTTATACTCGGCTCGTGAAATTAATCGAGAAGTATTTTTCGTTCGAGCTCGAATCGTGTTCGAATATTATCAAACTCGAATTTGAGTTAAACGAACTCGAACTCGAGTAGCTCGTTAAATGCTCGACTCGTTAACACCCCTAGTATTTGGTGATAACAAGGTTGGCAAAACAAGGGGTTATGGTGTTCTAACAAATGGCAATGTGATGTTCAAGCGAGTTGCATATGTGGAAGGACTGAAGCATAATTTATTGAGCATCAGTCAGTTTTGTGACTCCAAAAACAAGGTGCTATTTGATCATGAAGCTGGTGTTGTTTACAACAAGAAAGGAAGTGCTGTGCTAGCTGCTAACAGAAAGGGAAATACATATGTGGTCAATATGGACTCAGCTCAGTCAGGAACATGCTTTTATTCCAGAACTGTTTCAGAAGAAAAATGGTTATGGCCTAAACGACTTTCTCATCTGAACCTAAAAGCTATCATCAAATTAAGCAAGAATGGTTTAGTCACTGGACTTCCAAAGTTGTCTTATGATAAAGATAAGCTTTGTTCAGCATGTGAAAAGGGAAAGCATCACAGCTCATCTTTCAAGAGTAAACAAACATCATCAGTGATTGAATGTTTTTATCTACTCCATATAGATTTGTTTGGTCCAGTGAGTACTCCAAGTCTTGGTGGAAAGAGATATTGTTTGGTAATTGTGGATGAATACTCCAGATACACTTGGGTATTCTTTCTTAAAGCCAAAAATGAAGCAGCAAGTGAAATCATATCCTTCATCAAGAAAATGGAGAACTTAAATGGCAGTTTGGTAAAACATTTAAGAAGTGATAATGGCACTGAATTTAGAAATGTTGACCTGGAAAGTTTCTGTGATTCAAAAGGCATTTCTCAAAACTTCTCGACACCAAGAACACCCCAACAAAATGGGGTTGCTGAGAGGAGAAACAGAACTTTAATTGAATCTGCTAGGTTAATGCTCATTGATGCTGGTCTTAAGACCTACTTCTGGGAAAAAGCAGTGAGTATAGTATGCTTCACTCAGAATAGGTCACTGATTGTTAAAAGACATAATAAGACAGCATATGAGGTATTAAGGGGGAGAAAACCTGATATAAGTTTTCTTCATGTTTTTGGCAGTACCTGCTACGTCTTAAACAAAAGAGATCACTTAAAAAAGTTTGATCCACTCACCATCGGCTAGTTCTATAGTGTATTTGTTATCTAGTTTACGGGATTCAAGTTCTAATAGTGGTCTAAACTCAGTAGACACAAAACTTAAATCGGCACCCGAATCAATTAACACAGAGGCATAATGGTTGTTTATGAGAAACGTACAAGTGACGGTGTTAGGGTCCTGGCGTGCCTCTTATGCTCCGATCACGAATGCCCTTCCTTGAGCCGGTTGATTGTTGATGTTGTTGGCTCGGTTGTTGTTACCACGGTTGTTGTTGTTTTGGTTGTTGTTGTTGCGGTTTTGGTTGTTATTGTTGTTAAGTTTAGGGCATCGGTTCCGATAGTGCCCCTGTTCACCGCAATAAAAACACCCTTGGTTTTGACGTTCATTGTTTGTTCGTGGAGGAGGGTTGGTTCTACAGTCCTGGGTTTTGTGACCCCGTACCCTACAGTTGCCACAATACCCACACCCACCCTCATGGTGTCTATTGCACTTTTCACACTTAGGCTTGTTACCTAGGTATGGTTTTGATTCAGTAGTGGTGGCAGCATACGCTTTTGCGTTTCCTCCACTTTTCTTGTTTTGCTGACTATGACGGTCAGTACCACCACTATTCCACTTTCTCTTTGCACCACCAGAACTACCAGCATCAGTGTTACTTGATTCGCCTTTCCCTGACACAACCTTCTTAGTCAAGGTCCCCATTCTGACCGCCTCATCGGTCAACCTTTATGCTAGAGTAACAGCACGCAGGTTCTGATGATGTAACTAGACTACGGATCTGAGGTACCAATCCCCAGATGTAACGCTCAATGCGTTTAAACTCTGGTGTCACCATATGTGGCACTAATCGTGCTAGTTCCTGAAACTTGGTGGTGTACCCAGTGATATCAGCACCAATCATTTTAATGTCCCACAAATCGGTTTCTACCTTCTGCATCTCACTACGGGGACAAAACTCTTCCAACATCATTTTTTTCAGTACTCCCCAGGACCCGTCCAAGGGATTGAAGTTGACTGTTCCACCATGTTAGCGCCTTGTCAGCCAAGGTGCAGGTGGCATACTTCACCATACAGTCTGGTAAACAGTCACTGATATCCAACACCGATTCCATCTTTTCTATCCAGTGAATGATACCAATAGCACCCTCTGTGCCGCGAAAAGTAGTTGGCTTATAGGCCAGAAATGTTTTGTATGAACACCCACGTCGAGTATTCACAGTAGTCTCAGCGTTCACAGGGGTAGACCCGCTATTTAACACGTTCTCATGATTACGGCTTGCCTCATACTGAGCAATACCTTTAGCAATTCGACGTTCGATGATTTGTTCAGGAGTTTCAACAACTGGAGGTGTTTCTGTTTGTCGACTATTCCTAGTCACTAGTCATTTTGGTGGTATGATTCCGTTCTGCGGTTAAGAAATTGCAGAAGTCAATGCCAAGATAGTGAATGTGAAAAGGACAAGATTTCACATTGTTTAACAAAGGAACATTATGAAGGATGAAGAACAAGATTTCACATTACGTGTCCCACGACTTTGAAACGCCCATATGCAGAAGTCAATGCCAAGATAGTGAATGTGAAAAGGACAAGATTTCACATTGTTTAACAAAGGAACATTATGAAGGATGAATAACAAGATTTCACATTACGTGTCCCATGACTTTGAAACGCCCATATGTACTTAGTACGATATAATCACGTTGGCCAGGCGTCATTATATAATGCCAAATACATATTTCTTTTCATCATCATTTAATACGATTAGGTTCAAAGGAATTTAATACAAGAATCAACAATCAGTGGTTAATGTGTTTCAAAGAGTACAGGACGTGATCATATGAAGTGATCGTTTCGTTTTCGTTCTAACACGCGTATATAGATGTAAGTAGGATACGAGATATAAACCAAACATAAGTTATATATTATATTGATAGTTACAACGCTTATACATAAGTTTCGTACAAAACAAGATGGGATTCCTAATATACCCATCAGTGGTTAGAATTATACAAAAGATAATGGGTTTCCTATACATATACCCATTCTACAAAAGGTTTCAACCTAGTACATAACATATACATCCCCAGTACGGTGGGTCTAATGAAGATAAAATAGATACAACCCTATGGCAGTCACCATCGCTGCCAACATCAAACAAACTCCCATAACAAGACCTACTACCATCGCACACCTCTCCAATACAGCCACACGTGCACGAGTAGCATTAGCTGACTCTCTGTCCACATCCACGTGTGTCTCCACAGTGCTGAGACGTCCATAGATAGACGTCACATCCCCATTCAAACGGGAAGTGTCACTGCGCAACTCTCTGATATAGCCGCGCGTGCCATAGTGTAACCCGAATAGGGCGTGAACCGCAGCAACTAGTGTAATAATAGTAAGCTCCAGAGGCTCATCAGTGAGAGGTAGTGAGCGTGAAGACTCCCCGGTCTTAAAAGTGGAAGGGATATCCTCAAGTACCCTCCAGCGCCTAAGTAAATGTGGCATCCAGTCTAGGTGTGGGAGCCTCCTTTGTGGTGGCTCATCAGCCTCAGTCATCGGCGCCTTATCCCGTGGCGCAAGTAATCCAGTGGGAAGGTTTCGGGTAACAATCCTAGCTGTCCTCCTCGTGATAGGTCTACTAGAGGTCTCTCCAATGTGATACTGTGACCTAGTAGTGGGGTGTGTGGTAACAGGTGTAGTGTCAGGATGTGTGGGTGGTGGGACATAAGTGTCATTGGACGTGGCCCTATCATGTACAGACGGGCTCTCAGTCACAGCTGTAGGTACTCCATCAAATGACTCCTCCATAGGCTACTCATCCGAGTCGGAGATGTAGATAGGCGCTTGTCTCGACATGCCGAGATAAAAGAAATCGTGTGTGTCGTGTTAGTTGTATGTTCGACGTATGCAAATGTATGTATGAATGCAAAAAATGTTCTAGCCAAGGCTATGGTCTAGGTCTCTAAGGTTTTCAGCCACTTAAAGACTTCTAGTTCGCTATAACCAATGGCTCTGATACCAAGTCTGTCACACCCCGCCAAACGGTAATTACAGTTAGTGAGAGTAGTTTGCGGAAGCTTAGTGACGTGGCGAGGCTGCGAGCAGTAATACACAACCAACATGTACATACATACACAGAGCGTATGGTTATTGCAGAACGTATTACATTAAGATGCCAATAATCAAACAGTTTTACAAAGTGTTACAACTTAGAAAGTTGTCACAGTAGTAGTAGTGTTTAAAACAGTATTTTATAAATACATAGTTTCAAAAGTAGATTTCATAAGTATGACTGCAATGGCTACAGTTATACAAAGGAAATCCAGCTGTCCCAAAAGTATGTGGCATCCTAATTCGTCAAGGGTTGTCCGTCCTGATATGCATGCAGTTTCTTACTTACGCGACTAATTCCTTGAAAAACATAGAGAAATCGTCAACAAAATTGTTGAGTGAATTCACAGGTTTGTGTATAATGTAATAAACCAAGTTGTTTATTAGTTGTCAAGTAGTTGTAGTGTAGGAAACACAAGTTTAACCAATTAAGGGAAAACATTTCCTAATAATCATAGTTGTTTGCTTTGTAGGAAACACAGGTTATTAATGAAAATAACATTTCCCAAATAGTAGTTCGTAGGAAACACAGGTTAATCTATAAAGAATAACATTTCCCAAATAGTTTGCTGGTAGGAAACACAGGTTAATCTAACTAAAGATCAACATTTCCAAAGTAGTTGTTCATAGGAAATCACTTCCTAAATAATAGTTTTGTGGGAATAATTAGACGGTGATCCCTCGAAAGGTGAGCTAAAATTGTCGAGTTAAAGCAACGCGACCTAACCCTATAACCAAACCACGACCCGCAGTAGTTGTTTGCCAAATAGAACCTGTAAGTATATGCTCCAAAACTGTAGGAGGGTCGTCACGGCGATAGTACTATCCGTATACTCAGTGGCTAGAGTCACCTAGCTATACACTACATCGTAAGCCTAGGTCCGTTCTAGGATTCGTTGTCTAATTCCCAAAATAGTATGAAAACATCTTTTCATAAACAACAGTTCAAGTAATCGTATGAAATAACATTTCATAAACTGTTTAAGTAAATTCATACAGTATTTAAATCAGTTATTGCATGCAGTAGCAAAGCAATTGCTATGTTTTTCACCCTAGTTTTAAAAGCATTTAAAACAGTGAAAAAGGGGCTGTGAACTCACAGTAGTAGTAGCGATGTGAAAGCTAGCGGGTGAAGAGTAGCGTAGCTCGAAAAATGTCAACCTATACGATATAGATGTATTAACGTAAGTACTTTGATATTCTATCAAATTACGTCATCATTTCGATTGTTTGAAGAAATTATTAATTTCTTAAGTTTTGTACTAATCGTTGGTGACGATACGTTGTAACGTAAATAATACTTCTAAATTCATGAATGTCGTTAAGTGTATATATATATGTGTATGTAGTCGTGTATATATATATGGACACCGTTTCGTATTCTTTGTACATATGTATATAATTGTCATATACATATAGGTAATAAATATACTTGTCGTATATTATGAATCGTCCGTTTATTACACATGTTTTCCATTGGTATATATATATACACTTGTCGTAGTTCGTACATATACATATTTATAAGTTGTCGTCGATCATATATATATATACCTAGTTCATTTATTGTATATATATATATAGTTGTCGTCATCGTTTATATACACATATGTATATATATAAAGTCCACCGTGTAGTTCCAAAAATATAAGTTTCGTTTTGTTACGAAAATTGATCTCATTTTCGAAATAAATAATTATTATTGTCTCAAAGTTTGTCGCGTCTCTTTTATACCATTATTTGTATAAAATATTGTTCCGTAGTCGTGTACAATTTTAGTACCAAACTTTGTGCCTTAAAGAGTTATAAAACTTATAACTTGAACAATAATTTTAAATCGTATTCTCGTTAGTATTTTTGTACTAGTTATCGCACAGTCTAGGCTTTGTTTAAAAATACATCGCAAACCATTCGGGTGTCAACTTCGCAAACCGTTCGGCTCAACAACAACTAGCCGTTCGGCTAAGTTGGTTAAGCCGTTCGGCTCAATGTATCCAGCTGATCGGCTGGTTTAAGCCAGCCGTTCGGCTAAGTTTTTCCAGCCGGTCGATTACACTGTGCAGCGTTTCAGTCTGTGTTCTGGTTCCAGTTTTCGGTCAATGGTTTAACGCAAGTTTTTGCTTAGTTTCGAGTTATGTTTTTACACGATGTTTGTACACAATGTTACACAAGTTTTTCTCATTTGATTTTACATTTATACATACATATTTTTATGTACAGAGCATCATTTTAAGTGAAATATTCAACATCTAAATCTTTCCATTTGTTAGTTAAATCAATCACCGTAATCATATATTTACATGCTATATTGCAACAAACTACATAACCACAATAATTCATATAATGAAATCAAAATGGAGAAAAAGTTCCTCACAATGATTTAAGATGAATATGATGATGATTCTGATATGATGATGATGATGAGCGACTGATGATGATGATATGAGATGATTATGTTATCATTTTGCTTGTTTGTGTTTGATGAGTGTGAAAATGATTGTGATGAAGGTGAAGAAATGAGAAGGGTTTGGCTCCCGCTTCTTCCTTTACTACTGCTGCTGTTGTTGGAGATGAAAACCAGAGGAGAAGAAAAACTCAGTATTGAGTGAATTATTGATGTTAGGTTGGAATGATCATTGAAGCAAATGGGAGTATATATTATATTTCTTCAGTGTTTAAGTTTCAAAGGGAGGGAGTGGCTTGGCAGATTTGTGTCGAGCAGATATTTTAATTGTAGTGTTTGAGTAGTATTTTAGCCTGTTAGTTTCGAGTACAGGTCCAATTGTGTACCAATTTTCATTCAAATTTCGCAACCCTATTTTGAGGTAGTATTCCAAATACTTAATAATGAAGGGGAAAAATAATACTTTTATTATTTTTGACCTTTGAGTACGTTTTGTATTTGTCGCAGTCTTGTACGATATGTTTTAAATAAAACGTATAATGTTTTACATTATAACAACAATATAAATTTAATAATATTCGTAATTAATAATTTCGTATTATTAATTATATGTTCACCAACATTTGTATTTTATTTTTGTCGGGTTCGTTCCGATACTTCGTATGTAATTATAATTAATTACGAAATACATAGAACTTTTAGTACAAGGGTATCGGGCTTGCTAGACTTATATCACATCAACAGTTTTGTTTAGCTTTGTACAGGGAATTAGCGTAAGAAATGCATGAGGTTAGTGATATAATAATAATTAATTTGGAGGAGTGTCACACACTGTCCCAATGCTGATCAGTCTTCAGGACAAACAATGGATAAAACAGTCACTGATGAACCTCAGCGAATGACTAAATGGACAAAGCATATTGATAATCAATTGATTATTGGTAATCCAAAATCCAATGTCCAGACTAGATCAACAACTGCTAACTTTTGTCTGTTTGTTAGCTTTGTTTCACTGATGGAACCAAGAAAGGTGGATGAAGCACTCACTGATCATAATTGGATATCAGCTATGCAAGAAGAACTTGCTCAGTTTGAAAGAAACAAAGTGTGGAAATTAGTGCCTCAACCTGCTGGTAAATCAGTGATTGGAACAAGATGGGTGTTCAGAAACAAAATGGATGCTGATAGTGTTGTGGTCAGAAACACGGCTAGACTGGTTGCACAATGTTACTGTCAGCAAGAAGGCATTGATTATGATGAAACCTTTGCACCAGTGGCTAGACTTGAAGCAATCATGCTATTTCTAGCCTATGCAACTCACAAGAAATTCAAAGTATATTAGATGGATGTGAAGAGTGCCTTTCTCAATGGCAAGCTGCAGAAAGAAGTGTATGTCAAGCAGCCACCTGGATTCATTTATCCAAAGCATCCTGGTTATGTATATAAACTCGATAATGCCCTGTATGGACTAAAACAGGCTCCTAGAGCCTGGTATGATACTCGCTCTGTCTATCTGATAAAATGTGACTATGTCAGAGGTAAGATTGACAGCACATTGTTTATTAAGAGAGATAAGAGAGATGTCATACTAGTTCAAATATATGTTGATGATATCATTTTCGGGTCTACTTACAGTGACATGTGCAAGGAATTTTCTGATCTCATGACCAAAAGTTATGAGATGAGCATGATGGGTGAATTAACATTTTTCCTTGGTCTGCAAATAAAGCAAACCAAAACTGGAATTTTTATAAGCCAAGGAAAATATGTTAAAGATTTATTAAAGAAATTTGAATTCACTAACTGCTCATCCCTTGCTACACCAATGTCACCAGCAGTGAAACTACATGCTGATCTTGATGGTAAATTTGTAAATATCACTACTTACAGAGGTATGATCGGATCACTGCTGTATCTCACTGCAAGTAGACCAGACATTATATTTGCTACATGTCTCTGTGCTAGGTATCAAGCTGATCCAAAGGAATCACATCTACTTGCTGTTAAAAGAATATTCAGATATCTGAAGGGTACACCAAATCTTGGTCTCTGGTACCCAACTGGTTCCGATTTCTCACTGAAGGGATATTCTGATTCTGATCATGCTGGATGCAAACTGGATAGAAAGAGTACATATGATAGCTGTCAGTTTCTAGGAGAAAAGCTTGTTAGCTGGTCCAACAAGAAACAAAATTCAGTTTCAACCTCAACCGCTGAAGCTGAATATGTCGCTGCTAGTGCATGTACTGCTCAAATTCTTTGGATGAGAAATCAACTTGCTGACTACGGCTTTGACTTCACTGAAATACCAATTTACTGTGATAGTCAAAGTGCCATAGCCATTGCAAACAATCCAGTGATGCACTCAAGGACAAAGCACATAGATGTAAGATATCATTTCATCAGGGACCATGTGATGAAAGGTGATATTGAACTTCACTTTATTCCAACAGACTACCAACTCGCTGATCTGTTTACAAAACCTTTGGATGAGAAGAGATTTAACTTTCTTATCATCGAACTTGGTATGTTAAACTTAAATGAATAAATAAATTCCTTGAATTTATTTATTTATTTTTGCTTTATCTTTTAAATTGCTTTAAATAAAAGGACTCTATCAATTATAACTATTAGAAAAACTTATTCACTGAATAACCGAATTTCACTGATCTAATCAGCAAGTTCAGTGATAAGTTAGTTATGTCTTTCTATTGTTTTAATTGATAAAGTCAAATGAATATTTGTTATGTCTCAAAAATAAAGGTAATATCATTTCTTCATGTTATTTCTAGCTGATCTGGTCAGTATTCTAAGTTGTGACTTGATCAGTAAGATCTAAAAGTAAAGAATTGATTTACTCTTAATCTAAGATATAATACATATTCATTTTTTTTAATAAAGTGTATCTATCTAAAATTGATAACAGTGATCTATATTAAATCTGAAACTTAATCTAAATGATTTAATCAGTATTCTAAGTTGTGATTAAATCAGGAAGACAAAGTTTCAGTGAAATATATGATCAAAATCATCTCTTTATGATATTGACACTATTTTTCGGTGGTAAATCATGTTACTGATTATGTATCTCCAGGGACTTTCACTCCCTGAGATATCATTTAATGGTGGTATATAAATCGACAAATATTCGTTATATTTAATACGTTTTGTATTTAATTTAATGGATTTCAAAAATAAATGTTTTATGGTACAACGGAAAAGTCGCGTTCTCTAACAATCTCTCTCCTACTTCATTACTCTTTTCTGGCGCACCACTCCCATCACCATTAATGCCACCACTCTCCACCATCATCACCCTATACCACTACCACCCACCACCATCATCGTCCACGACTCTTCGTTTTCAACCACACGATAATCAAGTGGCGTCCTCTATATAATTAGAGACTTAACCTTGTTCTCATTCTTTACGCTCACTTGATTTTCATTTTACTAAAACACTATCATTTTCAAAACCCTAAATAACCTGCAAATTAATTCTAAAAGTAATATGGCAAGATCAAATTTTTTCCTTAACTCATACACACTAACTGCAGAGATTAAAGCTCTTCGAGCCTCTGCAGTTAGCAATGATCTTGTCATCACAGTTCCCAAATCAAACTATTTGGGAAATATTAACTGTTCAAAAGCAGAGTATGTGGAGATTATCAATTTTCTAAATAATCACTTCATTCTCCCTGCTCTCACATTATCGCCTGGGGAAATGAACCCAGAATGGCTCAGTGAGTTCTGGTTTACCTGTACTCACTCAGTTATTGATGGTGTTTCACAACTTCAGGGTTTTATTGATAATGGTGGTCAAAAGATAAACATTACTGCCTCCATCATCCGTACTATTTTACAATTACCTGTACATGATTTTTATGTACCACTGCCTGATGGAGATGAAGCCAAATGAGGCTTAGTTAATCTCACTGGGATTGACTGTAAATACTCCGTAGATAGCAGTGGTAATTGTAAATACTTTACTGTACATAAATCCAAAATGGTTGGTGTGTGGAATGCCCTATTTTCAAATTTTATTCAAAGTTTGGGCACAAAAACAGGGAGCTATGATCAATTAAGCACCCTAGAGGCACAAATCAACTGGTCACTGGTTAACTCTCTAAAAGTTGACTATGCGAGTGTGATCTTTAATGAGTTGGTTAATAGGATCGCTGAGCCTACCAGGGTAAAATATGTGCCCTATCCCAGGTTTCTATCACTGATCTTTAAAGATCAGTTCGAAGCCTATGATAGAATATCTTTCACTGGTTTTGAGCCAACCCTGGTAAGAAGTCAAATATTTTCCAAACCAGCGACTGTGTCTCTACTTGATTTTATGAAACTACGGGGGATACTTGCACCCCAGCCTTTAATTGCTGTACATCCGTCCGCTTCTGCCCCCCATCGACCACGTCACTGATCACAACCCTAGTGACTACTGTGGTCAAACCACCAGTCAAGAAATCATCCACTGCTCCCAAGAAAAAATCCAAATTAGGGTCCCTGATATTAAAGGATCAGGGACATAGCAAAAAGAAGACGTCTAAGGACGCCAAGGGTGAAGCAGAGACTGAACGTTCAGTCCCTGCGGACACCCTTGATAAACCCATGCCTACAACTGCCTCACTGGACTCCTGAAAGTCCAGTGACTCTAAAAAGGGAAAACTACAGACAGCTACAATGGCTCAAACCATTGTCAGCAGTGATTCGGGTGCATCCCACACCCTCCCATCGAGTCAAACCCCCAGCCACTTGTTATCCTCACGAAAGGATCATTTCAAACAAAGGGCTAGTGGTATCAGTGGGTGATAACACACCCATCCCTGATGCCACACCACTGGCTACAGACCCGAGCCAACTCTCATCTAGCACTGCACCAGCCGTTAATGTCTCTCCACAGTCACATGGAGAGACACAGGTTGCCATTTCTGTTTCCGATGATCCACCAGCTCAAACACAAGCTGGTGATGACGAGGAAGCCCAACCAATGGACACCTCCACCTCCGACAATGAACAACCACCACCACCACCATACATCTCTGTTACTGCTGCTGCTGCCACTGAACCCACACCAACACCACTCATCACTGCTCCACCAGCTACTCTTGTCACTTCACCGATCCAGGAGTTAGACGCCATGTCTCTCTCCAGTGACAACGTCTCAATGATAGCTGGTGATGGTCCCCTTGCTGAGACTGCCATGGGTGCAGGGGATCATGGAGCACAATCCAAACCACAACCTACACCACCATCATCCCCACCAAAATAACCCACACCACCATCTCCACCAAAACAACAAATACCACATCCACCTCCATCTCCTAAAGCTGCTAATACAGCCTCATCATCCACTCCCTCCTTCACAGATAAGCTGCTGATGGAGTATATTGCTTCCTCTCAACAACAAATCAAGATTCTAACTGAGGACAGGGAAGCACTCAAAGGCCAGGTTGCTGATCTTACAACGGTAGTTAAAGCTCTGTCAAATGTATATGATCCTATCCCGCAATGGAGCTCTGAGATCAGCAACAAAGTAAAACTATTAACTAACGCTGGCCTGAATCATTCTCAAATACTCCAGACTTTATCAAAAGCCCTCTCTGAGCTCGCTACCACAACAAGGGTAAATCTCATCACTCATGATGAATCCATTAAAGCTCTCTCTGATCAACAACAAGAAATCGCAACTTCTGTTCTCAAATTCATACAAGCAAATGATCAGGTGATCTCCTCCATTCCCAAAATGACTGCACATCATCAAGCCACTAAAGCTGAAGTTACTGCCCTCCGTATTTATAATAAAAAATTATATCGTTGGATCAAGAAGTGCGTAGCATCTTTCTATGATGAAAAGGGGGAGAGAATAGTTGCTGACAATGATGATTTCATCAAGCAAGCCGCTGATCACAGAGAGATATTATTGGAGTCATTTTCTCTTCGCTCAATTGCTGAAAAGCCAGAATTAGAAGCTGATGCAGTTGCTGAACTTTCTTGGGCTGATATGGATACAGAGGAAGATGAATATGAGTTTGAGGAAATTAATTTCCCTGAGTTTCATCCAGATGAACTCAGGATGTATAATGTTAGAGTTAAGGAATGGGCTGCTGATGAGGCAGCACGAGTTGAGGGGGAGTCAGTGAGCTATGAATTGGCTCGCTGGCAGTGGATGAACAGGAAAGATGATGAAGGTGAAAATGATGTAAATATGGATGATGGAGATGATGGTGATGATGATAACAATGGTGATGGTAATAATGATGATGGCAAAAATGATGCTGATAAAGAAGATGATACTGATGAACAAATGGAAGATCAGCTACATATCTCTTCTATTCTTACAAAGCGAAAAAGGACCAGCGAAACGCCTACATCTGGGTCCACCTCCTCCAAACACAAAAGGTGAATAATCACTGACGAGGATATATCAGCTACCATGCATCAGTTAGAAACCATTTTGGAAAGCCCTGAATCACCACCAGAGCCTCAATTAAACATTGTTATATCAGAGGTTAACCCAGAACAAACTACAGCAGCAACTACAACACCAATAACTCATCAAATCACCCTCCAAATAACCAACACCAGCATAACAACTGAAGCAACAGCAATCACTACAACAACAATCTTCTCCTCACCATTAACTGATAAACCTCCAGAGACTTCTGCTCCAGTACTTCTTATCTCCTCTGAATCTACATCAGGAAGTCTTCACAGTAATGAAACTAAGGAAGAAAGAATTGCCAGAAAGATCAGGGAGAGACAAGAAATGGAACGTCAAATGATTCTAAAGATTCATACTGAAGCAGAGGCAAAAGCTGAAGAAGAAAGAAAGCAAAGGCTGAAGGAGCTCTCTGACAGTGATAGGGCTTATCTGTTAAAACTTAGTGGTGAGGAGGTAGAAGAAAGAGAGCGAGAGATGCGCTTGAAAAGAGAACAAGAAGAGAGTGATGTTGTATTTCCTAAAGTTTTGCAAAGCATTGAAGAGTCTCAAGAGCAGCAAAAATTAGTTGTTGAAGCTCCTAAAAAGAAAGATGAGACAAAATCATCAGTGGATAAATTATGGAATGAAATAGACAGAAAGAAGTATGCAGCTAGAATGACAGGTAGATCAAACCCTGCTCCTATTACCAAGGTAAATCTGAAGAAACCAAAGAACAAATCTCAAGCACAGCTACTTATCCACAGAGGCACAGAGACTCGGGCAATTACATTAGATCAAGTCTGTAAAATGCACAGAGAAGAATGGAATGAGATTAGACTTGCTGTGAGTCACTCATCAAGTGCAGCGAAAAGAGAAGTGCTAAATGAGATTAACAGATTGTTTCAGAAGATGGTTGATCTATAGCTACTCAGGCCAGAAGATACTGTCATATATGGTGATGCGTTAAATCTAGTCTTAAAATAATCGTTGAAAAGTGAACAAGAAAGTACCGTGCTAGATCAAAACACAACCGGGCAGTGGACCCTATCGTGTAGTAGTATAATTGGGTAAGTTCGGATTCGAACACAGGGAAGTAGTGTTTTGGATGTTAAGTTAAGTGTAAGTAATTTAGAAAATAAAGTAAAAGTGTGGTTTGGTGTGACCGAGTTGTCACGATGCTTAAAACTACAATCTTTAAATTAAAAGTAGGCAAGCGGATTCTTAAGAGTCGGAGTGATTGATTGGAACTTTCGTAAATTAAAAACAATATTTGTTTGGACAAGGTCGCTAGTGATTTCGGGGTGAAGAGTTAAAACCGATTTGAATTATGCACAAGTGAATATCCACTAAACAAAGGCTTAACATTCTCCATCACCTAGTATTCAACTTCAATTCACGACCCTAAGATTCAATCTAGTAACGGACATCCGCCATGGTTACCAACTTGCACGTTTGAGCTAAAAAAAAAGGTATATAACTTATTCCAAAATCGCATCCGCAATAATTGTTCAATCATTTTTAGACAAACAATCGATATCATTTCACTAATATAAAACGTTCGCTATATCATTTAGTAAATTGCCAAATATGTTAAACAATTTAAGTCAAGCTCAAACAAGCAAGGTTCTTGATTAAACATAGGATCAAAGTCTCAATTTTGCGATTCATCCAAATGAAAGACATTCGCCAAGATCACAAGCTCATATGTGTTTAGCTCACTTGCTTAACTATTACCAATTTCCATAGTCATGAACAAAGGTTCATGTACACTTGAACATACAAATGATAGTATTTCAACTTAGTAACAAACATTCACCATAGTTATTTAGTTAAAATCATCAATTAGTTTCACAAATTTTGTTGAGCTAAACACATACAAACTTAAGGATGAACCATAAACCTAAGCATAATCAAACACCAAAAGTTTCACCCCTAATCAACTAGCTAAATCATCCAAATAAGTAGATGAAAAATCTAGCCACTCATGATCACAACAATCATCAAACAATCATACATAATTGGTGGAATCATAAATAACTTGAAATTAAATGGAATAACATTATACCCAAATTATTACACAAATTGTTGTAATTGTTCTTGATGAAATTGTTGCTAGCTTATTCCCCACAAATTTCCAAGTAAAACAAGTGAAGTAAGTTGTAGTTTTTGTGAAGTGAAATGGAGGTGAAAGATGTTTGGTCGTGGGTTTTCTTGAGAGAAAAACCCAGTAAGTGAGTAGTGAGAAAGTGGATTGTATCGTGATGAATGAATTTCCTCCTGACAATTTTTAGGGTTATGTAACCTTTTCCAAAATCTCTTCAACCATCGTGTAATTTTTGAGAGGGAGATTAAGGACCAAAAAGAGGTTGAGAGCATTAATTGCTCCATCACTCACAGCATCACACGCACATATTATTCTTCAGACCTCCGAGCTTAATATCCAGATATGAGAAGACAAACAGTGTTCCGGCAAATTACCCGATCGGGTGAGCAAGCATACCCGGTCGGGTGAGCTGCCAGACCCAAACGGGTGGGTAGCCGTACTCGGATGGGTCTCGTTACATTTTTAGTCCCCAGATCTTTGAGCCTTCCACATAAATCATTTTGAACTAAAGCACCCGATAGGGTCAATTCACCCGGTCGGGTTAAACACCTCCCCCGGACGGGTATGGTACCATACCCGATCGGGTATGGTACCATACCCGATCGGGTATGACCATTTTCAGCCAACTTCCACTTCAGCTCCAGATTTATCCAAACTTCACCATTTCACATGCTTTTCCACGCGTTTCACCTGAGATGAATTTCCAATCTAAATAAGTATCGAAAGTTCATGAAATTGACTCAAATACAAATGCAAAACAATGATATCGCGAAAGATTTATATATACAAAATGAGCGATATCATATGGAGAAGAGATAGTTCAGCCACCAAGTCCAAGGTATAGGTCAGGTACTAGCAGCATACACAGAATTCCAAATACTTCAAAGTTTAATCTTTCTATCCCTGATGGTGTTCCAAGAGTGGAAGGGGTTGAGACTACTGAAGGTGAGATATGTCTGGTATACAGAAACTTAAATGGTGCTCTAAGGTTTCAGAAGGAAGTTGAGTTGGAAAAGATTGATCATGAGCAGCTTGTTCATTTGATCCGTTCAGCCAGTATGCTTGACAAAAGCTCACATATGAGGAAAGCAATTCTTGAAGAAGCCTTAGCTTGACAATTCAGATACCTGCCTTCGACCGAGAAGTATGAGCTAGCTGATGAGCTCAGATTGGTCAGAGAAGAAGACATCTGGAGAGACTTATAGTTATGTTTATAATAGATTAGATAAACTGTGACCTATCTCACTTATAAAATTTTTCATTTACAATTTAATAATATCTGATCATTTTGAGAAAAACAAAGTGCAAAGTTCAGATCATGTTAAAAGAATCCAAAAAGAAAACTGAATGGATCACAATTACAAGTCACTGAATGTTTAAATCCTTAAACATTGACTATAAACTTTTACAGCAACAAGTTTGTCTAGGGAGCTTTGATCATAATCATTTAGGGGGAGATTGTTGAGTCACTGGTCGCTAACCAACTCAATGATATCAAACTCGATGAAGGAAATGATTAAGTCAAAACTGCTATTGCTAAAGTGTGTACTCGCTGCTCACTGTTCATGCTACTCAAGGAAATTGATCTGCCGAGGAAAGTTTAAAACTCAACTTGGTGTGTCGCTGACTTCAAGACTAGCAGCGAGAGTTTTACTTCTTCAAATAAACAAAAGCAAAAGTCACTGCCCTAATAAAAGCTAGTCGCTGAAGATATATAATTCAAGTCATTCTACAAGAGCATGATAGCTCGCAGTGAGTGAGGAGGATTATTACATCTTCAGTGACTATATCAATAAAGTTTCTTTACAAGTACAAGTCACTCGTCATATATACGTCAGCAAGTGTTCCTCGTACTTGAAAATATCCGAAGAATTACGTGGCAGCAAGTGATTGGTGTTGAGGAAGAAGAGATATTTACGGTAACAGAATTGGGACCCGCAGAATCTCGGTTCATCAGTGATCAAGCCAATCAAGCAGCTACACGTGTCATTCCAAGATCCTATTTTATAGGAGATATTTACGTGATACTTGTAGTATATATAGAGTAGTACGTTGTACTTAGAAACTAGTCGTTGTGTACGTTTTAATCACTTGTCTGTCAGTGAGTAGTCTGTCAAAACACGTACCAGCCTCATTTGGCTTAAGTGTTTGATTTAGATTAGCTTTGACTAGTCTATTCCTCAATCAACACTCAGTGAGTTTTATAATTTATAAGATTCACAGTTCAGCTATTATTGCGTTTTTGTTTATCTCTGTTTAATATTCATTATACTCTTTTTGTGTTAATTCGATTAAAAACTTGATAAGTTAACTTAGATAAAATCAGAAAAAAGTTTTTAATTGTATTCAACCCCCCTTCTACAATTAAAATTTACTTATTGACATTCCAAATCACTAAGTAATAGTGATTCAGGGACTCTCACTATGTGTGGATAGTATAGGAGTATACATGTTTCTTACTGTTGCTATGTTGCTTCCTGCATTTTAGCCAAGCAATACACATCGACAAGTGTACTAGGGTTAAACATTCGTACAACCATCCCTATTTTATCCTTTAGACAACCTATAAACAAGCTCATTGCATGTACTTCACTCAACTCCACCTTATTAAGCAATACTTCAAACAAATCCTGATAAATTTGTACAGTTGTAGTCTGTTTCAGATTTTTAAGTTTAACCATTGGATCTTCGATAACATGAGAAAATCACTTCTTAATCTCTCTTTCATACGTCTCCCATGAAACTGATTCTCCTTGCCTCATTATGAACTGTTGATGCCAACTCAATGCTTTGTCAAACATGTGCATCGATACGAGTGTTTTTTTTTTTCTTCTGTACATTACTTATTTCATCTAATTGAAAGAATTATTGTACATGATATAACGAGCCTTCAACGTCATCGCCGTTGAATTTGGGGAATTAAAATCTAGTTAATCGTCCATATTGTGTTTAACCACCTCTGTTAATACCGCCTTCACCGGATCTTAATTTCTGAAATTCTTCGGTTGCAAATTGTTGGAGGAGTAGTAATCAGTTGATGTTATTGTTCATACGATCCATAGATTGTTGCAAACTCGCTAGCGTATTATTTAACTCCTTGACATTAATCGATTCAACCTCATCTTGAGATCGTGTATTCCCCATCGCGATTGAAAAAAATTGACGATCTGAAACCTAATTTGTCAAATCGAATCAAATTCGTTAGTACGAGTTGCCATGAACGAGCTCTGATGTGACTCAAAAATTCATGTTTTTAAGGGCAATATACCACACTTTTTGGGTACATCTTTAGTGAAAACATTCCAAAATGATCATTATTTACTAAAAATCACTAAAGTGGTCCAAATATAGGCGTTGCTGCAAAAATCACCGAAAACGTCCAAATAACGAGCAAATCAGGACAAATATGCGTGCACAGATTCCTCCGGACTCATCTATCTTATGAGGCACATATTCTAACCTCATCATATGATAATACAGGTAAAAACGAGACCGAAGAATCAAGAATTATGCCAAAAGGGTAAAGAACGGAGAAGACACGACAATTTCAGACACCTATAAAGTCATTCCGGCTACGCCTGAGCTCTATACATCCAATTACCATGAATTTGGCATCATTCGAAGCGTAACGGAATTACGAAACCATGGGCGAAAGAATCAAGTCAAACGGAAGCATAACGAAGGAGATACGCGCATTTTAAGCAACGAACGAAATCAGACGGACACCGTATACGGCCTTGGCAACCGTATACGGCCTAACCAAGACCGTATACAGCCTCTGACACACCGTATATGGCCCCACCAAGGCCGTATACGGCCCCCTGTACCCCGTATGCTGCTTCGTTTGCTTGTACGTGCTGTTTCGCGAGTTGTACGTGTGATTTTGAGCTTTACCTATAAACGGGGTCATCACCTCCCCATTTTCATACACCATTCTTCATTCCACTCCTTTCCTCACTTTCACATTTTTCTCATTTTCTCTCTCTCTCTTTACTTTCTCTCTCTAGTCTCTCTCTAGAGTTCTAGAGGAGAAAGGTTAGGGTTGAGCTTACGGTTCGAGTCTAGAGGAGGTTTTAGCTTGGTAATCTTGTTGTAACGAGTTTTTCAAGTCAGACTATTTGTAATCCTCAGTATTACACTGCTGTATTCCCGGTGATATCTAAACTTTTACTTACTGTTATAATGTTTGCACTTTATGTTATTTCAGTTTGTATTTTGTTTATTGCCATGATTATAGAGTAGTTTAATACTGTGATTGTTGAAATATAGATATTAGGAATAGGGGTGATGTTATATTAATATCTTATTTATATGATTGGAGATTGTTATGCTGTGTGTTTAGGTTAAACTTATCCTGATTATAGATCTCGTTTCTCGACACCCTTTCCAGACTTTTACGTGACTGTTGCCCTTAGGATATGATCTGATCAACCCTAATACTACGTAGATACAGTCATCTCCAGTTATAGTATGAAGCTATGAACTTTCCATAAAACGGCACAGTCCTTCGTATAGCGTTGTAAACACCACTGGTGGAGTACAAATACGTGGAAGCTAAGGAAATGTAGTGGGACTGTTTCATCGTGGAATACCTAGAAATGACCCTTCTAGAACTCGGGTCTAGGAATCAAAACTGTGGAAATGCTTCGCTGCCCTGTACACCGTTAGTACACCAAGGTTTAAATACAAGCTGTGGAACTGCTCGATGCACCGTACACCATTAGTACACCAAGGTTTAAATACAATCTGTGGAACTACTTAATGTACTGTACACCGTGATTACGCCTTGAGTCAGGAACACTGTGGATATGCCAATGCACTGTACACCATGAGTATGCCTTGAGTCAGGAACACTGTGAAAATGCCAAATTCGCCATGTACACCGTGATTATTCCTAGGGATGAACGCCTGAATGTAAAGGAGGGTCTATAATTATGACGGTAGAATAAACACTTAAATAGAATTAATACAGAGTTTTGTCAAGAGAGTCTAATACTCCATCACACTGCTTAACACAACTAAGACCGATAGTTTAACACACATAGGATACAATCAGTACCTACCATGATGAAACCAAATAGATGATTAGGTGTTAAGAAAGGTCAGTGAATACAATTGCGGCTGTTGGCTCTTGCCTAATCCCTAGATACTTTAGGGTTACTGAGGTCTTACTCAAGACTAGTTCAGGGGGTTTGAAAGCAGCCCGATCTGATCAGATTCATGATAGCCTAGGATTCCAGTGACATATGCTTTTAGGGTTTTTATCCTGAGACGTAGGGTCCTAGTGTTTACACCATCCCGAAACCCTAAATGAACATCATCTCGAAACCCTAATTATCGAAGTTTCAGCAATTACATCTCTACCTATCTGCTTAAACCCTAGCTTTATTTCCTGTTATTCACTTTTCTGCATTTAGGATAATTATAAAACAAAAACCTATCAAAATTCAATCTACCTACCCTTATCCTATTAGTGAAAATAATCTTTGGTGAATCTGCTTCGTTTCAATTCGTTCCGATTTAAGAACGACCTCGAGTTATACTTACTGCTTGCTTCCAAGGTAGGTAGTACTTATAGTTTGAGCCCCAGCTCTTATAAATTTAAAGCTCACTCTGCCGCGAGTCCTGGTTATGCCGGAACAACGACCGAACTAAAAATCCGACCGACTGCTAGGAACGCGACAAGCTCTGATACCAATTGATACAAACTTGCTCTATAAATCAAAGAAATGAAGAACTAATTCAATTAAACAATTGATTAGAAACACTAACAGTTGAATAGATGCTCGAAATCAAATTGTAGCCAAACGCTTGATTCGTGTTTCAATGAGTGAAACATGAAGAATACAATTGCAATTACAAAGCTAAGAAATGAAAGAACTACCGAGTTAGGTATTTATTCACCCCTAAACTGATTAACACGTGATTAGTGAGTTTAATGAACTTTCCTCCCTTAACACACGCTTAACCAATCCTGTTATTCTTTTAAATATGCACGAGCAAAACACGTGACCCGGTAAGTATGTATCACACTCCTAGTCGGTCGAATATTTTACGGGTTCAGTCCTTTAACCTGAATTTTTGTTTGACTTCCGGTCATCCGCCAATTAAAATAAGGGTACCCTCGTCTTTTCTTACTTTTTATTTATTGGAGGAGGGACAGTGAGTGAATAAAAATATGAGTCAAGGGATTGAATGCGTAAAAAGCAGAACCCATGGATTATGAGTGGAATCCATATCATAGAATTGGAATGTAATTTAGTCTTTCTCCTATCAACAATGATTTGGGTGAACTCATCACAAACTATTATATTTTTATTCACAAATCGAATAAAGTATTTTTTTATTGCAAAACCAAGACATTGCCCTTCCAAAAGGGTGACATTTTCTTTGCACCCCTTCATGCCCAATCAAAATAATAGTTATTTTCATAATATTAGATGTAACACCCCGCAAATTTAAACGCAATTATAAACATTAATCACTTGCATTATTAGGCTAATTCCCTACTTGAGAGAATTCACAACACATTTTAGAGGTAAGTCTAGCAAAACCCAACTAGATAATACGCGTAGTATTACGTATTCGTAATTAGTTGTAATTACGTACTGAACAATCTGAAAACAAATGCGACAAAAATATACGACTGTTGGTGAACGAATTTATTTAATAAAACGAAAGTTATTAAATAACGTGAACGTATAATAAATATTATGTCGATAATATTTACAATTATTTCGTAACAAATAACGTTTATTTCGTAAACT
The DNA here is from genome assembly GCA_949592205.1 of Helichrysum umbraculigerum. Classification (NCBI taxonomy): domain Eukaryota; kingdom Viridiplantae; phylum Streptophyta; class Magnoliopsida; order Asterales; family Asteraceae; genus Helichrysum; species Helichrysum umbraculigerum. The sequence continues at coordinate 66,457,195 of CATIUR010000005.1, read as the reverse complement.
ATAATGAAACAAAAGTTAAAATTTTATAAACTTAATTAAATTATTCCATAAAATATTTCCAACCAAAAATATAAATGAATATGTAATTAAAAATGTATCATTTAAAATATTTAAATATTTAACGATCGGGTAAACAAACACGGATTAAATACCACAAATTTGGGATAAACATCCCCTCCCTTTTGGCCCCAAAATGCAGCCCCAAACCCCCCACCCCACTCTCATTCCCTTTCATTTTTCATTTTCACCAAAACACACAACTCTCTCATTCCTCTATCTAAAAACCCTATTTCTCTCTCTAGAATATCATCAAAAATCACCAAATCACCACCACTTTATACTTATTTTCGGATTAATAACAACAACAAAGCTCATCATCATCAACATCACAAGGATTTAAGCTCAAGATCTCCATTTTCACCATCTTCATCTTCATCCACCTAATTTTCGGATTAACCACTTTTTGGGTAAGAAAACACTAAACTTTTCACTTTTACTTCATTATAATAGCTTACAATCATGTTACAAGTCATTATATGAAAGATCTAAGCGTTTTTGGGTTAAAAATCTCGATTTTCGGATGAACAGACCGTAACGTCGCATTAGTCCCAGGCGATTTGCGACGTTACACGCGACGTCCCACTGCTACGTCCCACGCGCCGTCCCACTGCTACGTCCCACTGCGACGTCCCACGCGACCTCCCACGCGACGTCCCACGCGACGTCCCACACGACGTCCCACACGATGTCCCACGCGACGTCCCACTGCGATGTCCCACGCGACGTCCCACTGCTACGTCCCACTGCTACGTCCCACTGCTACGTCTCACTGCTACGTCCCACTGCTACGTCCCACTGCGACGTCGCAAGTTTCAGAACCTTATAACAATACTTTGAAATATTTTTACAAAACCATCACCAACGAGTCGTACGAATTTACAAATAAACAATGATCTTTCATGGATGAACGAGTAACATGGTTTGGATTGTTATCCAACCACTTATACGACTATTTCCTACGTTTAGGATGTTAGTGACTTACCCGGACTACGCTTTGCTAGCGCTTACACATTTCTAATTAACTCAACAGGTGAGTTCACAGCCCCTACTTTTACTGATTTTAACTGCTTTTGAACAGGGGTGGAAAACATAGTCAACTGTTTTTACTTATTGCCATAACTGCTTTTACTTATATGATTGTTATCATACGTGTTTTACTCGAACTATTAGAGTACCTTGAACTATTAAACTATTGAACTGTTGTGCGAACTTTGTTTATGAAATAACATTTTCATATTGACACACTGAACAAATGGGATAAATTAATCGACAAACTGTTTTATACTAGACCGGAGAACGACCGGTAAACTGTTTTGAAATCGACTGTAAACCTAACCTTTAAACTTATTTGTTATACCGGAGAACGACCGGTGCTATTATGTAAAACGCTGGAGAACGACCAGCTACATATTTTAGTGCCAGAGAACGACTGGCCAAGGGACGGGAGAACGACCCGTGCGTCTTGGATAGGAGAACGACCCATGCGTTTGTTGGACGGGAGAACGACCCGTGCGTAACTAGACCGGAGAACGACCGGTAAACTGTTTTTGTTGAACGGGAAAATGACCCGTGCGTATTTGGCCGGAGAACGACCGGTACTGTTTGTAAAACGCTGGAGAACGACCAGCACGTGTTTTAACTGACATTTTGGGCGAACAACCCACTATACTTAAACTTTGGGCGAACAACCCACGTATCTGTTTTGGGCGAACAACCCACTAAACTTGTATTTGGATAACATTCCACTAAACTTAATCTCGACTATTATGGCAATACTATTTGTGAACGTATTTGGATAACCACTATGCTACAAACTTGATTCAACTTGTGTAAACATAAAACCTGTGAATTCACTCAACCTAGTTGTTGACTTTTACTATGTTTTTCAGGGAATTAGCTGCGCATGTAAGAATCGCCAACACACATGGAGAATTAGGCGACCCGTGAAGTTTTAGGATGCCAACTTTTTGGAAACACATGGATTTCTTTAGTATAACTGAAATGTTTTAGTCATATTTCAGAAATCTACTTTTGTAAACTTATTACTTTTAACTTGTACGATTCGATGAATCGTAAACATTGTAATTAATACTTTTGGCATCTTAATATATTATGTTCTGTTGTAATCATAAGCTCTGATACGTATGCATGCACTTTGTTATTGTGGCACCCCGGTACTTAAACTAAATGCTTCCGCTAAACAAAATCGACGAATTTGGGGGTGTTACATTAGAAACGCTAGGTTTTCTTTCACGGGAGTAAGAAATGTTGTAAAACCTATGTGAAGTTATTATAAATGCAGTCTGATTGAAGCTAATGAGTCTTTGATTTGGCAGATCACTAATGTCGAGAATATCTATGGTGTTTGATGGCCATTGGCATAGTGTATCCATTCGTTGAGTTTTTGTTAGCCTTTCGGGTCCGTGTGTTTAATGGCCATTAGAGTAGTGTAGCAATTCTTAGATTATTCTACGTTTTAAAATCTACTTTGGTATAGATGTTAGTATTGATTGTGTTATTATTCTCGAGACATGTCTCGAAATAGTCGTCAGTATAGTCATTGTGGGAGTTCCACAAAGTTTGATCAAGGTCTTTAATTTATATTCATTTATAAACTTTGGCAAAGGGTATCGTCCTTCTTTACAAAAAGAAAAACCATAAAATACAAAATAAATAAAATTAAATTGCATAAAGTTGGACCAAAACTCTCAGGAAAACAAAACTTTGACAATCTCTTTATTTTCCATCTTCTTGTTTCACGCCTAGAAACTTGAGTGATACTTCAATTTATCTGTTTTCCTTTGACCCGGAGTTGTATATGGATGAAATAACCGAATCTGAGGTTCACTCATGATTCAAAATATACATTCAAATTCTTATAAACTACCACAACACACATAATACTAAAACATGTATTTTTATCGTTAAGAGAGATTGTTTGTAACTTTGTGTCACACATGGTTGAGATACAATATGATAAAACGTTCACCAAATCTAATTGGCTTTAGACCATTTCTAGTGCAAGGTCCATGAGGGTGTTAATAATGACATGTATGTTTAGGTGGAACCTATAGCTTTCACTGCCAATTAGAACCTCAAGGTCATACAAGAAGTCCATGAAAATTTCTTCAGTGTCCATACATATACTATTTAATCTTTTATTTTTTAAAAAAGTTGCAGCTTCTTTTTAGAAATGTGATAATGTCAATTTATAAAAGGTAGTTATTGAAAAATGATAATCTTAGTTATGCAGAACTTAGCTGAGTCACGATAAAAAATTTTAAAAATTTATGGTTGTTTTGACATTAAGTAAATTTATAATTTTTCCCATTAATTTAATCGGAATTGAATAAATGTATGTATGTATGTATATCTGGATGCAATATTAATTCATATTGTTGATAAAATAAATAGTACTCCATAAGATATTGATAAAAGACTATATAATGATAAAGAAAACAAGTAGGACCCAACTATGGACCTGATGAAGCTTATAAGAGTAGATGAGAAAGTTTATAGAAAGTAGTAATTTCGAAAAAGCTAATGTAGCGTGACGTGGCATGCTATGGACTTTGTATAGTCCATAGCATTAGAGATGGTCTTATACCATATGAAAATCTTGGCGCTAATAGTGGACATTTTCCTTCACGACACAAAACCATAATAATGTCATCAAAGTTTCACGAACTTATCTCTATAAGCTCACCTTGTTGTCTTAGTCTCGACTAGGTGAGCATTGATCAAAGCAACCAACGATTCAAGTGGCTAAAGAGAGCACAAGAGAAAGAACAAACTGAATGAAAGCAATACTTTGATTATTTAAAAAGAACTTACAAGTGATCACAACAGAGTTAATTTGAGGTGTGATGTGACATATGAGGACACCACCTATTTATACTACTCCTAATCCAAAATGAATGACCAAGATCAAAGTAGATAAATGGCTAGGATTAATCCTCTAGAAATCTCTACGATCTACTATATACAAGAGTGATATAGTTTTCTAAGGGAGGAGTCATGATAATTGGTAAGGATTATAGAAATCTTCTATATGACTCCATCGTCTCCAAGATTTATGTAGATACTTCTTGAATCTTATGCTTGTTGGTGTAAGGGATGGATAAGTTGTTACAAAAGGATGCCTTTAGCAACAACTATGTGTTACTAATATGCATGTACGCGACCTAAATGAATTATTCCGTAATTTTTTTCTCTCTCTTTATCTAAGTATCACTTAGAAGTTTACAAGTGAGTTACAAAACTTAAATATCTTGTGATGACGTACATCATGACCCTTTCCATGTGCATAATTGTCCTTTTCCTAAATTCGCTTCTAATTATAATTAAGTTACACGCCTGAACATGATGATCGTGCTATACAAATTAAAGGTAACCGATCATTATCATCATCATCATCATTATTATTATTATTATTATTATTATTATTATTATTATTATTATTATTATTATTATTATTATTATTATTATTATTATTTATTTATTTATTTATTTATTTTTTTTTTTTTTTGGAATGATCATAACTTACAGGAATCGATCGGAATTTTGGGGTTTTAACCTTTTTGGAATATATGTGTACGTTCTTTTACATTTGAAGCCTAGAAATGGATTTTTTTACTTAATATATAATGTTAGGTCGCTGTGCAGATAAATAAAGTATTAGTGTTCTACATACATTTGAAAATGGGATTACTCTGATACTGTCTAGGAACGCAGCGAACTTTTAACTAAGGTTTATTGTGCATATTCAACTTAGGTATGCTATTTTTAATACATCCAACTTTTAAAAAGTGTTTTAATGTATTTTGTTGAAGTTTTATCTGTTTAAAATGCTACGTGGCATATATAGATGTTGACATGTCATCCAAAAGACTACATAGTATATTAAAACACAATTTTGAAAGTTTCATTTTTGAAAGTCTGACTTATTTTTTCCTTAATCGGAATAAGTTGTGATCAAATTAGAATAATTACTTTTAGATAAAAATAAAAAATTAAAAAAAAAAAAAAAAAAAACAACAACAACTAATGGGATATAGCCGTGTAATAACAAGTTATCAGCCAAAAACTAAAATTTCACCATACGTCGTCGTAGTACTTTACAAAGTATTTTACGGAATTAGATCGTAGAGTTTTGTAAAGCTGAGGTGAAGAACGCAATATACACAACTCAACTTGCGACATTTGATCCTGAAAAAACACCTTTTTTTTGTGTGTGTGAAATATAATCACCCTTGTGAATTCCCCGTTTTGCGAAGTTACCCTTTCAGATTCACCGATTTTGTTTTGCCAAATTGATATGAACACATAAGAAAAACACTTAGAATACTAGCTAGGTGTTTGGATCAAGAAGTTAAAGGTAGGAAAAAAAAAAAAATCTTATAAGAGAACCAAAAATTGATCACGTCTCAATGTCAAAAACATAACCCTTCAATAATAAAAATTGTCTCTTAACATATATTTATAACCCCTATGTATGTGAAAAAGGTTGTGATCGAAAACAACCCGACCTTACCCGAGAGTAAGATCCAAGTGATGATCCTTCCCATTTTCATCATCATCTCCATGTTTTTTGTCCAATAAACTTGCCTCTGTAGTCTCAATTAATAACGATTGATCATGCCCTCCGCTAGTAGATGCCACTTGTCGGGAACCAGAACCGCCACGTGGTTTTTTGAACTTCTTTCGCATTTGCAATCGGTGGCTCTCATTGCCGGAGTCCTTAGAGAGATGACGTATGTCACAACCCTCAAGAGGCATGATCATTAAATTTTGTGATGCAACATTTTGGCTATTGTTGTTGTTGTTGTTGTCACTAGGGAGTTGCATGATTGTAGAGCCTTGAAGCACCGATTCAACCGCGGCTTGACATTGTTCCCAATTCCCAGACCATATTAACCCAACCGAACCATATACCGGGTTAATGATCCTTCCACAAGCCTCATGCAACAATGACCTAAATATATCTGCAATGAATCATCAATATCTCTAAAGTCATTATAAACTAAGACTTAGTAATTACTCCATATAGATTAATAAGCTGTTAGAATTATTATTTGTACGTTAAAAAATAAAATCCAATGTGACATATTCATATTTTATATATAACTACTAAAAAAAATGAAAGTACGATATATTAGATTAACAATTGACCCAATAGCAAACTGGAAATAATTAAGATCCTCTCAAGTTAAATTCAGTATGATCAGTCATAAGTTGACTGATCATTCAATATGAACTTGAGAATTAACTCAAAAACGAGTAGTAACTTGTAATGTTTTATGAAAAATGAAGATGTTTACCGGGGCGAAGGTGATGAGGGCCCGCATTGATGAGATTAAGGAGGCCGGCACGACCATAGAACTTGGCAAGAAAGAGGGTAGCATTGGCTTGCGATTCGGGAGATGTGATCCAACTTAGGCATGGCCGAAGAACGCAATCGTCATCGCATCCTTTTCGCAAAACCCTACATCCATTGCAACTCATTCTTATGGCCTACTAAACGTACATAGTGAATCAAAGATGAAGATGTGGTATATTTATGCAGGTTTCTTGCGGGTGACGTGGCAAATCCTCGTAGGTTGAAGAATACGTGGAAAAAGTTTGTACTGTTCCGTACAAAAAGTGGCAAATTTTAGGAAGTGGTCCCTCTTTTCTCATGAGTAACCCAAAATCTTTTCCTCTTTAGGCATCCTAAAAAGTGTGACTATATATATTTTAGAAAAATTTTGCTATATAACCCAAAAGTTTGTACATGTGAATGATTGTACACAAGAAAAATAAGTAAAGGCAAGAAAAGAGTTAAAACAGCTTATTTTAATCCTTAAATTTCTCAAATAAATATGAAGCAAAATAAATGATGTATCCATCATTCATGTTTTAAATGTATGTCTGAAATAACGATTTGGTACACATGAACAAAACTAAAAAAAGAAAACATAAATAGGGAAAGTTGCATTAGTTATGTGTCAAATTGTAAATACTCATTTCGTCATGATATAAATGTTCACCTTACTATTTTTTTGTTTTTCATAAAAAATTCTTTATTTACAAAAAATAACTACCGTAAATCATTATACTCTCAGTTTTACCCTCGTTTATTACTTACACTCATTTATTTCTTACAAACTTTAATTCAAACTTATTTTTAATATAAAGGTAAAGCTGACATTTATTTGATATATCTTATATCCAATAAAATGTTTAGGGGACACTTAAAATGCGACGGATGAAGTAAAAATTTGTATGCATATTATTGTAATTACATTTAGGGGTGTTTAAGATTAGCTTATTTCCAGTCTTTATGAATTTATTTCATTCTCAAATAAACTAAAGAGTATACGGAGTGGGCACCATTTTTCACCGTTTCATATCAAGAACGTCTTGGCCGAAGTTATGTCACTCCGCGTGTGACACCCGTCAAATTAGGACTAGAGATTAGTGCCTAATCAAGTTTTAATACATATAATTAGTTCTGTGTTAGGCTAATTAATGTATAAATTCATATATATATATATATTGTTGAATATATATATACATGTATGCGATTCGATTAAATCGTACAAGTTTCAAATCGAATGTAATTCGGTTCAAATAAATACGGACGTTGGTGAACAACTTAAATTAAATAATATAACATTATTTAATAACGCTACAATATTCAAGATGTTATTTCGATGATATTTCGTAATCATATTCGTATGGTGCAAGTAACAAATACGCGACTAAATATTTAAACGCGCAAACAAAACGAAACAAGCTTAAAATTTTATCTTATAACGCGACTATAAAGTATTTTACAAAATACTTCAACCAAAATTATCGGGTAGTTATTTATATTCTGAAAATGTATAGTTAAAGGTAATTCATATTAATTTAAACGTTTGAACGACCGGGAAAACGAACACCGCACGGGGCGCGAATACGCGGGAACAAAAATTGGAGCCAACCACACATGGGTGGGACCCATGTGGGCCGGCCCCTCCCTCCCCAAAATGGGGATTTCTCCTTTTTCTTTTTCATAATCAACATCACCATCTCTTTTCCATCTCTCTCTCTTTCTCTCTAATCTACAAAACACCTCCACCACCATCTTTTAATTCACCAAAATAACACCATCAAAAGCACTCGGATCGTCCCGCCCCTTTGAAGGAAAACGTTCACCTCATCACGATCTACCTTTCCATCTTTTCGGATTTTCAATCCGACACTTTGTAAGTTTTCCGACAAAAGTCGAAACCTCTCGTTTTTACTCATTTTTACATGTTTATTGTTTATATAAGCTTAAAATGTCCTAAAATGGGTTGGGTAAAAGATTTAGACCGAACGGTGGCCGGAATACTCGTTTTCGACACAAACTCCGACCAACAGACCGCAACGTCGCAGTTGGCCCAGACATATTGCGACGTCAGCTGCGACTTCGCAATACTAATCAACCCCGTCGCATATAGCGACATCATCCCTAACGTCGCCTTAATTGGCGGACGTCGCACATAGCGACGCAAGCCCTTACGTCGCAAGAATCAACCACGTCGCATATAGCGACGCCACGCACAACGTCGCATTAAAGTGCGAAAGTCGCACATAGCGACGCCATGCTCAACGTCGCAGTCAGGACCTGCGACGTCGCACCCAACGTCGCACAAACCAGAAAACACAGATTTTCACTAAGTGTCGAGACCCTAAATTTTATCACTTGATTTCACCCAATTTCAAGTCCAGATGCGCTTTTCACCAGAGCAATATAGAAGAAATGACCCCAACCAGGGGCTATGCCCCTTGGACCCCGCCAGGGGCTGCCGCCCCTTGGACCCCGCTACCAGGGGTGCTGCCCCCGGACCCCCGTCACTTAGAGTTTGTAACGGCTTCTAAAACACAATCAAAACACATTTTTCAAGTAAAACACCACGAAATCAAAATAATAATAGTTGAGATTATTATTACAAATCCGTCACCAACGGGCCGTTCATATTTTCAAACGTTCGGATCAATCTACCAAATCGTAGTAATTTGGACAAGTCAATCAACCAAATCGGGGTAATTTGGACAAACAACTGCAAGGGTAGTCTTTCGGGATGCCTAATCAATTAATAACCATCGCGTGTCATGGACACCCTCAGGTTACAAGTCTTCGGACATCAATCCTCAAGCTAATCAATTCAAGTTTATTTCGATATACACTCAAGGCTCAGGTGAGTCTCATAGCCCCTCTTTTTACTGTTTTACTCAGGGGTGTGATACAATGCTTATTTTTAACATGTGAACGCAAGTACAACTTTTTATATACTACATGAGTTTTACACACTAATCATTTAAAGTCCTCCATCAGCATAGTTGTTAATACGTTGTAGCGTGAATATTAGTATATGGTACCATATAGGATTGACCCTCCTCGTTCGGATTAGCAAGCACTAACCGGGTAAACGGACGTACTAATATTTGGGAAGACGAGTGTTGATTAGGCACTCGTGGAGGCAAAAACGCTCAGGCTGTGATCCTGACCCACGAGTTAAGCTCAACTATGTGCTCATGGCTGTATACACTTACATTATTAATTGCTGGATGCAATTCAATTACTTAAATCCTGCGGTTCATACAACTTATATGTTATTTCAAACCTGTGAGCTCACCAGCTTTTAGCTGACCTTTTAGCATGTATCACAGGTACTAAGCAGTAGGTTTGGACTGCATCAGGGAATCAATAGCTCGAGTCAGCATGCAAACAATTGAGATTTTCTTGCATTAGTATATTTTGTACAAGTACTTATGTACTGAAATCTCTCATTTAATCGAACACGAGCTATGTATTGACTGTAAATGTTGTAAACATTTTAATATCAATATATTTTGTTAAAACGACGCATATAGAGTTGTTTGCTATATATCTTGTGCTTTGATTATTGATTAGTAACACCCAATGTATGCTTCCGCAAATCATTAAATTTGGGGGTGTTACAGATTGGTATCAGAGCCTAAGGTTATAGTGAACTAGGTTGCATTTAGTGGGCCTAGACTATGACCGTTAGGTAGTATTTCCTTATTAGGCATGATTGGTTCAGGAATTACAGCATACGACTTTAATTTAACATAGCCTGATCAACTATGTACAATTAAAGAAAGATGATGTAAGGTCTGTAATAGTTATGTTGAACGGGAATACACTAGTTGACTCTGACCTCGAGAGAACCGAGACTCAAACATGTCTATGTTAGACACCTTAGGCTATTATGTGATATATATATATATATATATATATATATATATATAGGCCTTGTTACAGTCTTAGGCTATATTATATATGTATTATATGAATATAGGCCTCATTCCTTCTAACGCTTTTGTCTCAGAATGGCAAACACACCACCCGGTTCGTCGCATTCTTATCCGTACGAATCACAAACCTCAAGGGTAGCTAGGAGGGACACCAGGTCGCCTCGGGCTAGCCCATATCCAACTCACCCCACTCTACCGGACTTAGCCGCTAGGGTACATCACAACGAACAACGACTTAACACTATGGATATCGAACTCCAAGAAACTCACGAAAACTGGAGACTCACAGCTATGGAACGAATCGAGCAAGTCTCTGAAGATCACGAGCACACTGTCAATACCATGAACACTCTTCAAAATCAACTGGAAGAAACAATCGAAACCATGGAGGTTGTCCACAACCAAGTGATTGGCAACCGAAATGAAATCTCTGTCCTACAATCAAGGCTACATCAGTGCGAGACACATCTAAGGGAAACCGAAGACGCCCTCCGAACTGCCAACAAACTTGCAGAGTCTGTGAACCATCTCACTGCACTGCTGCCATGTCGCGGCCCCTATCAGTCGGTCGGATTTGACTCCGATCGTTGTTCCAACAGCAACAGAAGCGGCGGACAGTGAGTTTTAAATTTATATGAGCTGGGGCTCAAACTATAAGTACTACCTACCTTGGGAGCAAGCAGTAAGTATAACTCGAGGTCGTTCTTAAATCGGAGCGAATTGAAATAAAGCGGATCACCAAAGATTATGGTTGCAATTAGGATGGGGGTAGGTAGATAGATTTTAGATTGATTTGGTTTTCTAATTATCCTAAGTGCAGAAAAGTAAATAACGAGAAATGAAATTAGGGTTTAAGCAGACATGTAGAGATGTGATTGCTGAAACTTGGATATTAGGGTTTCGGGATGATGTTCATTATAAAATTGATTGGAGATTTACCAGATAAAGAGTAGACATACTTTCGGTGTAAACACTAGGACCCTACGTTCAGGTGAAACCCTAGAAACATATGTCACTGGAATCCTAGGTTATCATGATTCTGATCAGATCAGGCTGTTTTCAAACCTCCCTGAGCCTTTGCTTAATTAAGACAAAGTCACCCTAAGTGTTCTAGGGATCAGGCATAAGGCAACAGACCGCAATTGTATTTACTGACATTTCTTAACACCTAATCGTCTATTTACGTTTATTATAGCAAATACTGATTGTATCCTGTGTACGTTAAACTATTGGTGTGATTAGGGCTTTGCATGTCTAGGTATATGATTGACACTACCCTGTATTGTTTCTATTGAAGCACATACTTAACCATCATAAATATAGACCCTCCTTTACAGTCAGGCGTTCATCCCTAGGAATAATCACGGTGTACATGGCAATTAGGCATTTCCACAGTGTTCCAAACCCTAGATGTACTGACGGTGTACTGGGCATTTAAGCATTTCCACAGTGTTCCAGATCTTAGGTATACTAACGGTGTACAGTGCAACAAGCATTTCCACAGCTTTGATTCCTAGACCACAGTTCTAGAAGGATCACTTCTAGGTAATTCACGATGAAACAATCCATGGCATTTCCTTAGCTTCCACGTATTTATACTCCACACGAGGTGTTTCCAACGCTATACGAAGTACCGTGCCTTCTAAAGGACAGTTCATAGTTTCATACTGTAACTGGAGATAACTGTGTATTCATAGTATTAGGGTTGATCAGATCCTATCCTAGGGCAACAGTCACGTGAAAGTCTGGAAAGGGTGATGAGAGACTAGATCTATATTCAGGATAAGCTTAACCAGATACACAGCATAACAATTTCCAATCGTATAAATGAAACATTAATTTAACATCATCCCTACTCCTAATATCTACATTTCAACAATCACAATATTAAACTACTCTATAAACATGGCAATATGCAGAATACAAACTGAAATAACATAAAGCACAAGCATTATAACAGTAAGTAAAGTTTAGATATCACCGGGAATACAGCAGCGTAATACTGAGGATTACAAATAGTCTGAACTTGAAAAACTCGTTACTACAAGATTACCAAGCTAAAACTTCCTCTAGACTCGAACCGTAAGCTCAACCCTAACCTTTCTCCTCTAACTCCTAAGAGTAGTGCTAGAGAGAGAAAGTTAGAAAGAGAAAGTGAAAGAAAAGAGAGAAATAAGAAAAGTGAGAGAATGAGAAATGTGTGAAAATGTTGAGGTGTGTTAAGGTGTGTGAAATGAGGAGGAGTGATCCCCTATTTATAGGCAAAGCTAAAAAATCAGCCGTACAACTCGCGAAACAGCACGTACAAGCAAACGAAGCAGCATACGGGGTACATAGGGCCGTATACGGCCTTGGTGGGGCCATATACGGTGTGTGTGAGGCCGTATACGGTCTTGGGTAGGCCGTATACGGTTGCCAAGGCCGTATACGGTGTCCGTCTGATTTCGTTCGTTGCTTAAAACGCGCGTATCTCCTTCGTTATGCGTCCGTTTGACCTGATTCTTTTGCCTATGGTTTCGTAATTCCGTTACGCTTCTAATGATGCCAACTTCACTGAAATTGGATGTGTATAGCTCAAGCATAGCCGAAATGACTTTATAGGGTCTTTTATTGCTCTGTCTTCTCCGTTCTTTATCCGATTTGCATGATTCTTGATTTTCCCGTCTCGATTTTACCTGTTTTATCATATGATGAAGTTAGAATGTGATCTATATAAGGTAAATGAGGCCGGGTGATTTTGTGCACGTTTATTCGTCCTGATTTGCTTGTTATTTGGACGTTTTAGGTGATTTTTGCAGCAACGCCTATATTTAGACCACTTTAGTGAAATTTAGTAAATAATGATCATTTTGGAATGTTTTCACTAAAGATACGTCCAAAAAGTGCGGAATATTGCCCTTAAAAACATGACTATTTGAGTCACATCAAGTTATCCCACACTTAGGCGTTGCTTGTCCTCAAGCAACACTCAGTTAGAAAAACATTTAAAATGAGGTTTTTAAGGGGTGAGTCAAAATAATTTCAAAATGATACCACTTCTAATATGATTAAGACTGTTTAAGAATAAGGAAAAGGATAAGATGATCCTTTCAGAAGTAAGAAGCAATATTCATCAAGCATACTACCAATTCTCGTGATCTTGGAGTACACATGACTAGGCAATCTCACTATAGGTGGTCACTCAATTCACTCAAGGTGTATCGGGTTCCCTAACAATCTAGAACAAATGAAATCGCTCAAATAAGCCAGTCATGCAGCACTCATCGTCATAAGCTTGGTCGAGAATCGGATCTCCACCACTTAGGTGAGGACGGTGCTAACTATCCCAAGACATTCAACGGGTGGTAGTGTTTGGTGAGGTTTAAGGGTATGGATAGTGGTATATGTTTGGTTGTAAGGGTTTGACTTATCTTAAAACTCAAAGATAGTGAAAAACTTTATTTCAGAACGGAACGGAGGATTTTGTAGCTGCTCGTCTTCTATCGAATTTTTCTTGAGAAGGTGATACTTGAAGCACTCAGCTTTATTTGATGGAACTATTTCTTTTTCTTTTCTTGATTTTCTACTTTTTATTTTTCTTTTCTTCTTCAGAACTTCTTTGCCAGAGAATTTCTAAGGATATTTTATGTTGATCCTTTCAGAAATCCTTTTCGGAACTATGATCTTTGATCTTGAACTTCAATTTCTTTTATTGTGCCAATTTTTCGCACTTTGACTTTTAAGAGTACACCGAAGAGGAAGACTTTAGAGCATAATTGAAGAGGATGTTCCAAAAGATGTTTTTCACGACCTTAGAAATTCTAAGATAAGGTTTTGGGAATTTTGGATGAGTAGGGGTTTTGTACGAGGGTTTTTTTAAGAAATGAAAGGTTTAGGCTCAACAGGGTTTACTAGGCGGATCATCGATACTGATAGTAAGTATCGGAAGGGTTTTGGGCTTGAAAAGATATGTAAAAATTGGGTTTAAATCCTAAGGAATGTCAAGGTCATCTAGCTGCACCTATACCGCGTACGGCACACACCAATGTGGTCTTGAAACGTATGTCTGGAGCAAGTTCTAATTCAGAGATGCAAGCATCGGCACACACAAGAAATGAAAGTGAAGCATTAAAGATGAATGCTTTTAGGCTCAAGATACCTCACTACAAAATAGGGTTGTATGTGCCTAGCCATGCTCCTTTCAGATTATTGTTTCTTGCTCGAGAAATTTCTACCTTATTTTCCCTATATTCCAAAATATCTTACTCATATTTCGAGAATGATTCTTTTCGAAAGTATTTAACTCAAAAACTTAGAGTTTAGTTTCATAATTTAACTCATAATTTTAAATTTTTGAAAAAAAATTTTGTTTGAAAATTTTGTTATTTGGGAAAACATTTTCTGAGTAATGCTATTTTGGACATAAGAATTGCCTAAAATTATCCAAGGTATTCTATACCTTGCTATCCCACACTTAGAGGAACATTGTCCCTAATGTTCTCTTGAGTTGAGTTTTTACTGGAGGTAAAATCCCACACTTAGAGTTTGAACATGTAAGAAAATGTTTCTTAAGTGTTAAATTTGGGTTTGAATCCCACACTTAGTGATAAGCTCAGGATAGGGTATAGAATATAACAAGCTATCAAGACAGAATATATGTGATCATGAAATGGATAGAAGGTTAAGAAACTCCCCAGATAACGTTTTGAAGCATGTGAAATTTTGCAGGAGAGAGAGAGTTGACGTGAGCTTTCTTCTGCATTCTTCTTGAAGGACATCAAGCTTCATATGGGGTTATCCGGTGTCATGTATCCAACGTTATCAAAAATCAACTTCAATTCTTTTAAGTGGGGATCCTTATGGTGTAGAATCCCATACTTTAGGTTTTGAAGAAGTTGGAGTGATTTTGATAAGTGTTTGCGGTGTGGAGAGTGATCCCACACTTAGTTCTTTGAAGTGCTTGGATACAAGGAAGTTTTGAGAAGAACGAGGCCCCTCCATGAGATGTTTGAATGTTCCGCAGTCTGCAAATGTTGAAAACTGGTTCGGGTTGCCTTTTTACTTCACGGATTTTCTTCTTGAAAGTGCGTCATCTCGCCTTTTTCCACGTTCATACATCACAACATTTTTACTTATTAAACAGAAAGAAAATAAAACATAATAAGTAATAGCATAATGTAAATACGGATAGAGTGATCAACCAACCAGTGGCTGATACAAATAGGTTCCAAAAGTAAGGTTTAACAGTAGCCAACAAACACAAGATAAGAATAGTAATAATGTCTGAAACCAAAGTCAGATGATGCAAATGGGGTAGAACTATGAAGCTGGGGATCCCTGGTCAGGTGCATCAATATGCTGAGTAGGAGCTGGTGCTGTGGATGGTCCTACGACTGACTACTGGCCACTAGATACTCTCTGTCCCTGTTCTTCAGCATTGATCAGTTTGAGCTGAATCAATATGTCTCTAAGGGTAGCTGCTGGCAGTCTCATCGGATCAGTGTAGCCCCACTCTAGCAAAATAGCCAAAGTAACCCCTGCCTGCTATAGTAAGGTCATGTAAGCCTGACGTAGCATAGTCTCTGTCGGTATAGCTGAGGAAGAGATCGGTCCCAAGTTTAATAGCATCCCGGAAGTGTCAAAAGATACAGCATCAGTGCCCAAGTAGACTGTGTCAGCACGGTAAGATCCACTGGCGACTGGCTGGGCAGGATGAGAAATCACAGGTGCAGAAATCACTGGCTGAACCACCGGTATCTCGGTCTCAACTGACTGGACCTGCTCTGGTACTGGTGTGGTCCGGATAGCGGGTGATGGTGTATGGGTGGTATGTGATGGGATGGATGTATGTGGTGGTGCTATGGCTGGTGGTGGTGGACCGCATCGGTACATGTAAGGCTCTGGGTCAGGAATACCAAGTTTCCTGCAAATCAACAGCTGATGGGAACGGCTAACCTGAAGAGCATGCAAAAGATAATACTGTGTCAGCGAGGTCACTGGATCTGTGTAGTGAACAGTAGCCTGAGCTGGTGGCTCGGTTGTCTCAGCTCCTCTATGCGGGACACTAGTATGAGTAGTAGGTGCTCGGGCTCTATCAGATGGGCCATCCTCAGTATCTGCAACAGGTGAGGATCCTCTAACACGCTTCCCAGGGAGACGACATCCTGGAATGATCTGTTTGGTGTTCTTCCATAGGCACTGTCTCTGCTCGTCTACCTCAACAAGATGGATCAACTTGCAGTAGTCCAAGTTGAATGGCAAAGAACGAGAACAAACAGTAAACTCCTCAGTGTGGGCCTCAGTCAACAATCCCATACTATACAGCAATCTAGTAATAATCGACCCCATGAACATGTGCCTATCCATGTCTGTCTCAGCTCCAAGTCTCTCAACGATCAAGAAAGCAACATTCAGATTCTTTCCTCCTATGATTGCTTCCATGAACTTCAACTCTTCGGCACTCACAGCACCACCCTCCTTCTTTCCAAATATAGAACATGCTAACAACTTGTGAAGGATGTGATGAACCGGCTTGATGAAAGTGGATGACTTAACACAACTCCTAAAGTTTGATCCTGCTAAATCCATCCAAATATCCTTGTGGTTCCTGTTTGGTAGGCTGGAGATGTCTTGAACACTGTTTCTGAACCATGCAGAGTTGACCTGAGACTCTGTATATAAACCAAGATACACTCCCAAGTCAGCAACTGAGATATGATGAATCTGTTCCTGAAACCTGAATGAAATCTTTCTTTTGTCGGATACGCTCATCTTTGGATTCAGCTGGTAAGTCATCATGAACTCTGTCACTACTTCTCGGTATGCATACTCATCTATATCGAAGAGACGGAGAAAGGCATTGTTCACTTGACCATCGGTCTCATACATCAACAAACTCTTCAACTCATCCCTGATCCCTAGCTTAATCATGTCTTTCCATACCACATATCAATTACTGCCTATCGGTCGCTGAACCACTGGCGAATGAGTGACCTATTCTTTGAAGACTTTGCCAAGTAGCTGAGTGAAGGTGGGCAATTTTCCATCTGTGATAAAAGACAAGAAAAGATTAGACCATAACCGGGATATATTAATGGATATGCTAAAGTACTTCCAAATTTTCAGAAAAAATTGGAAATGTAGGCTTTAGAAATGGGCATATCCAGAAATTTTAAAATTGCTAAACCTAACCGCAACCAATCACAAATCCAAAAACTTTTATCAACTTATGTCTAAATAAGGGTAAGTGGCACAAAGCTTCAAGTTTCTAGCATAATTAAAGCAAGTCAACAAGTTACCTAACTTAATTATCCCAAGCACTAAAAACTTAAATACTTCATGTTTATGGTTTAATAAATCTAAATGAGCTTAATACTTTGGATAAATCCAAGGTTATATAATTACCTCAAGTAAATCAATTAATCATAAAAGGCATATTACCAATTAAATATGCAATCCAACTTTCCGCAATTTCCAAAAGACATAAAGCTGTATTTTACATGATTTCAAGCAAAGAATGGAAGTAAACTTATTCGACAAAAATGGTAGTTTTTAGAAAATGGCATTTTTGTTGGTTTCATTTCAAAGTCATACACTTTATTAATTAAAGTGATAAACTTAAAAAAAAATGATTAAATGAACCGAAACTTGTTTTGATAATCTTGTAAGCTTTTTAAGTTTGGAAGAGTCATAAACATGGTTTAAAAATAAAAGTTTTAAGAAAAAATAATGTTTATGATGATTTTATTAAAAATGAGCTTACTTTAATTACCAAAAACTAGCTTAACCATTTTCTAATCACAAATGATCAATCAAAACATGTTAACCTATCATATTTAAGCATAACTCAATCAACAAAAGTCAACATAAGCAATTAATCATCCAAAAAGTCAAACTAGCCATAGTTCATAAAAAAGTCAACACTTTAATTCCCAATCTTGCAATTAAGCCAACAAATCACTAGATTAAGCTTGTAATCATGTTAAGCATCAAGATAAGCATGAAATAACACTAAAGATTGCAACTTTTAACCATGAAATCTATGAAAATGAGTTACAAGCCCTAATTTTTAAAGTTTCATGAAAATCACAAAAGTAGGTCAAGAATTACCTTAAACTTGATGTAATGATGTTGTGGATGCAAGAAAGATCATAAAATGATGAATTTTGAGCTTGGAATAATGCAAAATGGTTGAGTAATGAAGGTTTGGTGGTGATGAAATGGTGGCCGACGGTTTTGGGGTAGGGGAGAGTAAGAAGATGAACTTTTTTATGATTTTGTCTTATGTGTGTGGCTAAAATCCCTTTTATATCCTTTTAAACGTACGCGATTTAAAATTTGCGAAAGATACGAAACATACAAGTAAAATTTCAAAGTTTAAAATTTTTTAATAAAACAATTTTAAAAAGTATGTTCGTAATTTTCTGAATCTTTACGCGCAGTCTGAAAAGATATTGCGAATCGTATGCGAAATCGTATACGTTTTTATTTAAAACAAGACAATCTTTTTGTGTTCTTTAAAATCCAAGACAAATTCAAAATTAATTTTTTTCAAAATTTAAAAATAAACTTTTTCGAACTTTCTGAAAATGTCTGAAATTCGTTACTGTGTTGTGCGAATTTGAATTTTAAAAGAACGTTTTCTCGTATTTTTAAATGCAAGCTTTTAAATTTAAAAATAAACCACTAATATTACTTATCCTAAATACTTAAAATAAAACTAAATTAACTAAAGTTTGGGTTGCCTCCCAAAAAGCGCTTGGTTAAAGTCGGTAGCTCGACTTTTGGACAAATTTATTGAATATTGCCCAAGAGCAATTGCTTAAGTGAATTTGGTGCTCTTGGTTGAGGGAAAGTGTAGCGAGGAATAAAGTCACAAGTGAGAATCTTAATGACAGAATCAACTAGGTCTGCGGGATGTAACGAGAATCGTTCGTGTTCAGTGAGAAACATACGTTCCTTTTTGCCTAAATCTAGAAGATTGTCAATAAACTTGTTAAACTCCTTTCTAACTTTCTTAGGGTTTGAAATTCCGTTTCGTGATCCGTCATCTATATGGTTTAAGTCATGAAGAAGCATTCCTAGGGTTTGTTGAAATTTCCATTCTTCTCTTGAATCGGGATTTCCGGTGGTAGTGTGAACTGACTCCGTGATTTCTTCGATTAAAGATGTTTGTGAAACGGTGAAAGGAAATTTTGACTGAGCAAATAACAAAGTGAGTGAGACGTTAATATCCTTCCTTTCAGCAAAGAAAGCAGCTTCCATGTTATCGTCAGTGGCTCCAGGGAATATCTCTAACAACTTGTCGATCATATAAGTAGCGGGGTCAACGAAAAATGGAATTTTATCAGAAATGACGAGAGATATAGCGGGATCTTTGCTGATCCAGAACTCAAGCTCATAAATCATAGCCGCAACATGACGATTAATTAGGGTTTGGGAAACCGGTTGATAATCGGTGCAGGTGAATAGATCCATTAGTAGGTCTATTTCTGATTTAAGCTTTAGTTCTTGCTCTCGATAATGTGTGAAGATACCTTCCTCCTTTTGATTTGGAAGATGGTGGAGAGTACCAACCTGTTTCTTTATCCTACGAGCGACTTCTCTTTGTTCAACCGAAAAAGGAAAGTCAGACGTTTTGAGTTGTCTAGCAAATGCCCGACAAACATCCAATCTCCTATCAGGATCAAAAGAGTTACTACGTAGCGGATATTTTCTTCAGGTTTGATTGGTAAAGTCCTATCAACAACACGATAGATGGTGTACTCAGGTTCGGGTACAAGGTTCAAAAAGATAGGTGATTTTGGAGGGTACTTGTAAACTTCTTCGTCCCATGGTGGAAGACGTTCTTCAATGGGTGGAAAACGAAAGGGTTGAAGATGTTCAGAGTTACTCTCGACAAAACCAGATGAGGTAGGGATTTGAAAGAAGTTTTCTAAGGAATATGAAATCTCAGGAGCAGGTATAACCTGATAGCTTAGAATGCTAGATGCAGAAGTTGAGATCTTCTGATGAGAATCATGGTTTCCTAAGTCAAGATCTAAGAATTGCCCTATGGTTCTAGATTCATCGTCTGAATTAGCGGAGATAACTTCGGAAGAGGATAAAGATGAAGAGTAGACGTCAGATTCCAACTCTTGTTCTAAGCAGGCGAAGAACTCAGCGTCATCCATGGCCATCATTTCTTCGGACGTCTTGAGGGCGAGTGGAGAAATGGGGCTAGACGGAAATGAATCATAGAAAGATGTTTTTGTATTTTTCATTTTTAATTAAACTATCTAAATTATTCTAAGGAAAGCAAATAACTACCAACTAAGTTTGGGAAACCTAATTGGAAAGGATCTCCTAAAAGCTAGAATATCTAAGGCGGCTTCAAATCGTAACGCTCTACGATCCCCGGCAGCGGCGCCAAAAACTTGTCGCGGCCCCTATCGGTCGGTCGGATTTGACTCCGGTCTTTGTTCTAACAGCAACAGAAGCGGCGGACAGCGAGTTTTAAATTTATATGAGCTGGGGCTCAAACTATAAGTACTACCTACCTTGGGAGCAAGCAGTAAGTATAACTCGAGGTCGTTCTTAAATCGAAGTGAATTGAAATAAAGCGGATCACCAAAGATTATGGTCGCAATTAGGATGGGGGTAGGTAGATAGATTTTAGATTGATTTGGTTTTCTAATTATCCTAAGTGCAGAAAAGTAAATAACAAGAAATGAAATTAGGGTTTAAGCAGACAGGTAGAGATGTGATTGCTGAAACTTGGATATTAGGGTTTCGGGATGATGTTCATTATAAAATTGATTGGAGATTTACCAGATAAAGAGTAGACATACTTTCGGTGTAAACACTAGGACCCTACGTTCAGGTGAAACCCTAGAAACATATGTCACTGGAATCCTAGGTTATCATGATTCTGATCAGATCAGAATGTTTTCAAACCTCCCTGAGCCTTTGCTTAATTAAGACAAAGTCACCCTAAGTGTTCTAGGGATCAGGCATAAGGCAACAGACCGCAATTGTATTTACAGACCTTTCTTAACACCTAATCGTCTATTTACGTTTATTATAGCAAATACTGATTGTATCCTGTGTACGTTAAACTATTGGTGTGATTAGGGCTTTGCATGTCTAGGTATATGATTGACACTACCCTGTATTGTTTCTATTGAAGCACATACTTAACCATCATAAATATAGACCCTCCTTTACAGTCAGGCGTTCATCCCTAGGAATAATCACGGTGTACAGGGCAATTAGGCATTTTCACAGTGTTCCAAACCCTAGATGTACTGACGGTGTACTGGGCATTTAAGCATTTCCACAGTGTTCCAGATCTTAGGTGTACTAACGGTGTACAGTGCAACAAGCATTTCCACATCTTTGATTCCTAGACCACAGTTCTAGAAGGATCACTTCTAGGTAATTCACGATGAAACAATCCATGGCATTTCCTTAGCTTCCACGTATTTGTACTCCACACGAGGTGTTTCCAACGCTATACGAAGTACCGTGCCTTTTAAAGGACAGTTCATAGTTTCATACTGTAACTGGAGATAACTGTGTATTCATAGTATTAGGGTTGATCAGATCCTATCCTAGGGCAACAGTCACGTGAAAGTCTGGAAAGGGTGATGAGAGACTAGTTCTATATTCAGGATAAGCTTAACCAGATACACAGCATAACAATTTCCAATCGTATAAATGAAACATTAATTTAACATCATCCCTACTCCTAATATCTACATTTCAACAATCACAATATTAAACTACTCTATAAACATGGCAATATGCAGAATACAAACTGAAATAACATAAAGCACAAGCATTATAACAGTAAGTAAAGTTTAGATATCACCGGGAATACAGCAGCGTAATACTGAGGATTACAAATAGTATGAACTTGAAAAACTCGTTACAACAAGATTACCAAGCTAAAACTTCCTCTAGACTCGAACCGTAAGCTCAACCCTAACCTTTCTCCTCTAACTCCTAAGAGTAGTGCTAGAGAGAGAAAGTTAGAGAGAGAAAGTGAAAGAAAAGAGAGAAATAAGAAAAGTGAGAGAATGAGAAATGTGTGAAAATGTTGAGGTGTGTTAAGGTGTGTGAAATGAGGAGGAGTGATCCCCTATTTATAGGCAAAGCTCAAAAATCAGCCGTACAACTTGCGAAACAGCAAGTACAAGCAAACGAAGCAGCATACGGGGTACATAGGGCCGTATACGGCCTTGGTGGGGCCGTATACGGTGTGTGTGAGGCCGTATACGGTCTTGGGTAGGCCGTATATGGTTGCCAAGGCCGTATACGGTGTCCGTCTGATTTCGTTCGTTGCTTAAAACGCGCGTATCTCCTTCGTTATGCGTCCGTTTGACCTGATTCTTTCGCCTGTGGTTTCGTAATTCCGTTACGCTTCTAATGTTGCCAACTTCACTGAAATTGGATGTGTATAGCTCAAGCATAGCCGAAATGACTTTATAGGGTCTGATATTGCTCAGTCTTCTCCGTTCTTTATCCGATTTGCATGATTCTTGATTTTCCCGTCTCGATTTTACCTGTTTTATCATATGATGAAGTTAGAATGTGATCTATATAAGGTAAATGAGGCCGGGTGATTTTGTGCACGTTTATTCGTCCTGATTTGCTTGTTATTTGGACGTTTTAGGTGATTTTTGCAGCAACGCCTATATTTAGACTACTTTAGTGAAATTTAGTAAATAATGATCATTTTGGAATGTTTTCACTAAAGATACGTCCAGAAAGTGCGGAATATTGCCCTTAAAAACATGACTATTTGAGTCACATCATGCCACAACTCAACTTACGTCAGAATTAGCTTAGGCTGAATCTGTACCCTAATATGCTTTCGTAGGACCTATGTGATTTCAACCGGATGTAACAATTCCTGGTACTTTTGTAAAACATCTAATCCTGTAACTTTTGGAACTTGTAACTCGGAATAGTCTTTCATCTTTTGAACTTGTAACATCAATTGACAATTCTCCTCGATTATTCTACATTATTAATATTACATAGTGATGTCGTATGTTACCGCTTTTACATATATGCATCTATTGTAATTTTCATTATGGTACAATTTCTTATGTACCTTTTGTTTCTTTCTTTCTTGAAGAATCATGCCGCCCAAGAAGAAAAATTACAATGATGCGGAAATCAATACTATCGTTTCTCGAGCTGTGGTTGACGCCTTGGCTGCTCGGGACTCGCCTCGAAACTCCCGAAATACTGGTGAAGCTCCCAGTAATACCCCTGTCATCAAGCCTTGTTCTTACAAGGATTTTCTCAGCTGCAAGCCACTATACTTCAAGGGCACGGAAGGTGCCATCGGTCTGATCCGTTGGATCGAACGTATGGAATATGTCTTCAACCTCTGCAACTGCACTGAAGACAACAAAGTCAAGTTCGCCGCATACACCTTTCAGGAAGGTGCACTCACGTGGTGGAATACCCACGCCAACTCCGTAGGTCTTGAGATAGCGAACCAGCTCCCTTGGGCTGAATTGAAGAAGAAGCTAACGGAGAAGTTATAACACCCCTCGTTTCATTATAAACAATTAATATAATAATGGCGACTCGGAAGCGTATATTTAAAACATACTGTCAATGTACTCAAAATGTCAATAAACTTTTTCAAACTAAATACATGACATTTCAACAAACTCGGTGTTAAATAATTCAAAACGTCTCTTTAGTTATTAAATTAACATCAGAGTACAGCCTGTCAAACATTCCATCCAGTCAAAACACTTCCTGCCCTGCCCAATATGTCCCATCTATTTCAACCTGCAGGAAGAACTATGGTGGGGTTAACATAAAGCTAAGTGAATGAAACTATAATCAACAGTCCAACCTAGCATAACAATCTGTTTACATCAAATAACAATAAACAGAAAATCAATCAATCACTCGACATCCAATCAATGTCATACATGCAACATCATGAGGATCGGTGGTCCCTGAGACACCCTAATACCGGTTTGGCACTCAAGGAACTCTTATCAATCATCTGTATTGGCCCATACAGATCTACCGATAACTTGTTATCGATCACACACGACCTAGATCTCTAAACCAACATTTCAAGTTTCCGAGATCTCCTGTCGTCTACAACAACAACAAGCCCAACCATCAAATCAAGTTTACCTCAGAATCTTACATAATAGCTCAATCAGCCAAGTAAGCAACTATTTAAACTATCATGGCAAGATATCTCAACAGATGCATCATATCAAAGTAATACTATAAATTACTTGTTGTAAATTAAATCATTACAACTAAATCACACTGAGGTTACAGATCCACTCACCGACTACCTCAGCCGCAAGCTCAGAAGTCTAATATTACTGAGCCTTCTCCACATTGATTGAAGAATATACTGATGATAATCTGTCCATGGTGAAGTTTCACGAGAATCACAACTTCCTGATTTGATTTCTAATTTGATTTGGAGGTTTTCTGAGAGTTTCTGTGAGTTTTAAAATGAAAATGAATAACTTTCCTAAATAGGAAAGTACATATATAGTCGGCATCACATAAACCGCCTTCAATATACGGGTATAATTTAATACCCCATCTCAATATATAGTCTGGAACCCGAAAACCATTTGCGAGTCCAAACATTTTATTGTACCGTCAACTATATTAATTTACAACAATTAATAATTCACTTATCACATTGGAATATTCGACTCCTATTCCAATTATTTCACTAATTCAAACAATATTATTTCCAAACACATTTAAATACTAATTTAAATCAAGAAATAATATAACACAACTAGGTCCATTTCGAGGATGTTACAACTCTCCTCCCCTTAAAGAGATTTCGTCCCCGAAATCTAACCTCATTCAATCTAACTAATGTGATATAATCACATATATCTTAACATACATTTGTCCTCAATAGCAACTTACAACTATACTTAGACTGTTTGAATTCTTTCCACATGCACATATCCAAATGTACATGCTTCTATCTTTTCCTATGCACACATACAGTGCATCTAATCAATATCATCAATCAGATATATCTTATAGACAAACACTTACTTTAACAAGTGAAACCTACAATCACTTAATCAACAAATAAAACTTAACATTACTTAATAGGTTTATGCAACCCGAAATTAGCAACATGCTAAAATCTTTAACCTATTCTCACTGTTCATCACTGTTAACAATAAAACAGCAGCAATAATATCCCAACAATAGTGTTTATTAAACCCCAATGTACCTAGCAACATTGAAATATAATTCAGCTCACGACCAACAATCAGTCTAATATACAGATCACAATCTTAAGTCTTTACCATCAAAGATCTGAAATTCAAATCTAGGTCAGCTTTTCATCCAAAAGTTTCATACCTATGCTCTTTTGTACAACCTATAATGTTCACATATCATTTCAATCATATGAAATTCTTTACTTAAAAGTAATCCAGATTCATATCACCTTAATAAGCAAAGCAGAGGTCACACTCAGTAGGTAAAACTACAATCAACAAGTACTTTGCTCAATCAACAAAAGTACTACAATCAATCTTACCTACAATCAACCAACCTCTACATTGACTTATTTCCACTTGTAATTCCTTTCATTACTACCTATCAATTGTCAACAACATCAAAGTCGACAACAACTACTGCTCAAACAATAATCACAACACTAGTGATTATACATTCCAGTACACCTATCAGTACTTTAATATTTGTCTTCAAACTCTAACTAACCATCAAGTTAGAATTTATATACTATTAAACTGGTAAGACATCAAAATCTATTCTTAGCAACCAGTTATTTCAACTCAACCTTACAATCATAAACTACTAATCACAAGCCATTAGAAAATTATACAACTTTAACCACCCAATCATTCAACACTAGATCCCGTCAATCTAGCAACTAAGTCAATCTTAATCCACATATTATGATACTACAGGTCAAGCATCATAATATCACATTATCAAAATGTGCTACTTTCCAACACATTTCCAACAAAATCTACATCAAGTTAATCACAATTAACTAACCTCCACATATCTTATGGCATATTTTAATTCATTCTATTAAAACTTATCATGCCATTTATTATCATGTATACCACACATACATACCTACACAATTTCAAGGTTTCTCTTACTCTCTAACACATACAATTTCTTAAAATATGAACAATCATTCAATTCATATTTCCTCAATTTATCAAACAAAGATCAACTAAATCTTTAACACCATCCAATTCCAGATATACTTTCATATCATACCTTACTTGGATCTAATCCCAGTTTTTCCACTTTATCACTTACTTTACTTGTATACTATCAACAAATAACTAAAGAATTCATCCAATTCTTTCAATACTTAAGTAATTCACCATAAGGTACAAATCAACCTAGACAACTATTAATAATAACTTTCAATTATTTCTTATCTCACCTTCTTACCCAATCAAAGCTATCATCACAAGCTTCACACACTGGTAAGATTTTCTTATCACAATTCTAATCAATGTGATTTAATTATTCTAACATATCTTAGCAAATTATAACTGTCATATCAAACAATGGCTTTATATTCGTATAATTCTTTAACACATATTCAGTTCAAATATCAAATATTACTTAACTGAATACTCAATTATACTTAACACTATTTCAATTACTTAATACTAGCCTTAAGTAATGAATCAAGTTTCACAAACTTAGACAATTCATCTATCTCCTCTGGATCTTAAATGACCCCCTTCAACATAATTTAAGCAAATCTAGGAATTCAATCATATTCCATACAATCATAACATTTCAATCTATGTTAGACTATTTCAACACACACAGTTACTAAATGTCAACTTTGATTTAAATCAACCAATCAATAAAATCCTCTAACTGCTTTTTCTCAAGTTTGACCTATCCTCAAACCAATCACAAGCAATTAATTTTATACACAGTTCTCTATTCATGGTTTGACTTTCAAAGTTAACATACCATCAATATTAACTCACAACAAACCATTTCATCTTATATGTTCACCTTCAAACATATATTTTAAATTATTACTTTCAATAATCTTATCAATCTTTTACAAGGACAAGGTCAACCTACATCAATCTTGGCTCCATACAAGCCATTTCATATTGTATGTTTACTTTTAAACATATACTTCAAATTATTACATTCAATAATACTAGAAATTCCTCAAGCAAGACAATATCAACCTATTTCAACTTTGGCTTCATACAAGCCAAATACAAAATAATGACTCATTTAAACACTATCAAATTCGCCTACATGTAATCTATCACAATCAATCACAATTACATATTCAACACAATCAAATTAGTCACTTAGGTTTATCATCAAAGCCTCTATCAATGACAACTATCATTTACACTCTCACCTTTACAGTCTAAAGGTCACAGTTCTATCAACTGATTGTTTTCTTATTAAAACAACTATTAAACAACTTAGCATACTATCATGCTCCATTTCCAAAATCACATTACATTTCTTTTATACCAAGTAGCCTCAACAAGTTCATGTGACACAACATAATATAACAACGGTGATCAGGCGTTGCAAGATTATGTTCTTCACAATCCATTCTCAGGCTACTCTACATTATAATTATCAATGTGATCTATTCTCATCTCATATGATTTCAAATCAATCAAAATTCATTTAATAGTTTCTAACAGCTGATACATACTCAAAATCAGCTTACTACTTTACATATTCAACCTTACCTATGCAAGTCATCTCACATACACACAATGTTCTAATTTTCAACAACTGAATCACTCAGTATATCACTTATCTGAAACCTCAAACATATGATAACCCATCATCATAGTTTCAATACTTAACATTAATCAATGTCCCTATTTTCCTCAAAATTCAGGACACATCTTAATTAATTATCATCACTTTGACATATGCTATACTATCAAGCATCACTGTCACAACAAGCCTACTCAATCATGTTACTATAAAACATTTCATTTCTTAATGCTCAATTGACCAGAAAGATCTATCACTTCCCAAATCAATTTAGCTTTATCATAAGCCCTATTTCTTATAAACCTATCAGTCATGGTTTAGATCAAGTGTTTAACTATAGTCAACACATATCATATAGTCACATAAACACATATTTTCTCAAATAGTAGTCATCCTCAAATCAAATGACACCACAGTTCTTAAACAGGATTCAAATCACACCCTGTAACCAATCTACTAATATAATACTATCAATTATCTTGTCTCACCAATAAAGACACTCCTTATGTTCCAACATCAATCTTGCTAAAACCTTAATCAATTCTTTTCTGCTTACTTAACCACATTTCTGCATTTTCAATTCAATCAGAAATACTCACAACAATGAACAACAATAAACATCTCATTTAACATTTCTCTCCTCATGTCAACATATAGCAATCATTAGTTGACTCAAAACTGGGGAATCATATCAGTCTGACTCAATTAACTTCACAACAAAGCTTACTCAACATAACAGAGTAAACAATTCAAGTTAATTTAAATTAACATAGGCTTATCGAGGATTATCTGGAATTCTTAAGCCCACGAGTGTTGAGGAAACATGAAATATACCAGTCAGATACTCATGTTCCTCCGTCTCTGAAATCAAACAACAACTTCACAACTTGTTAAAGGTTAGTACATATTCAACTAACTACTTTCTCACACATTCACTAATCAACTAAACCCACACCCACTGGAATGTTTGACTCAACTCAATCAAAGTTTAGGATTGAACATTCTATCATGTCCAATTCACCCAAACTATTGCTCTGATACCAACTTATAACACCCCTCGTTTCATTATAAACAATTAATATAATAATGGCGACTCGGAAGCGTATATTTAAAACATACTGTCAATGTACTCAAAATGTCAATAAACTTTTTCAAACTAAATACATGACATTTCAACAAACTCGGTGTTATATAATTCAAAATGTCTCTTTAGTTATTAAATTAACATCAGAGTACAGCCTGTCAAACATTCCATCCAGTCAAAACACTTCCTGCCCTGCCCAATATGTCCCATCTATTTCAACCTGCAGGAAGAACTGTGGTGGGGTTAGCATAAAGCTAAGTGAATGAAACTATAATCAACAGTCCAACCTAGCATAACAATCTGTTTACATCAAATAACAATAAACAGAAAATCAATCAATCACTCGACATCCAATCAATATCATACACGCAACATCATGAGGATCGGTGGTCCCTGAGACACCCTGATACCGGTTTGGCACTCAAGGAACTCTTATCAATCATCTGTATTAGCCCATACAGATCTACCGATAACTTGTTGTCGATCACACACGACCTAGATCTCTAAACCAACATTTCAAGTTTCCGAGATCTCCTGTCGTCTACAACAACAACAAGCCCAACCATCAAATCAAGTTTACCTCAGAATCTTACATAATAGCTCAATCAGCCAAGTAAGCAACTATTTAAACTATCATGGCAAGATATCTCAACAGATGCATCATATCAAAGTAATACTATAAATTACTTGTTGTAAATTAAATCATTACAACTAAATCACACTGAGGTTACAGATCCACTCACCGACTACCTCAGCCGCAAGCTCAGAAGTCTAATATTACTGAGCCTTCTCCACATTGATTGAAGAATATATTGATGATAATCTGTCCATGGTGAAGTTTCACGAGAATCACAACTTCCTGATTTGATTTCTAATTTGATTTGGAGGTTTTCTGAGAGATTCTGTGAGTTTTAAAATGAAAATGAATAACTTTCCTAAATAGGAAAGTACATATATAGTCGGCATCACATAAACCGCCTTCAATATACGGGTATAATTTAATACCCCATCTCAATATATAGTCTGGAACCCGAAAACCATTTGCGAGTCCAAACATTTAATTGTACCGTCAACTATATTAATTTACAACAATTAATAATTCACTTATCACATTGGAATATTCGACTCCTATTCCAATTATTTCACTAATTCAAACAATATTATTTCCAAACACATTTAAATACTAATTTAAATCAAGAAATAATATAACACAACTAGGTCCATTTCGAGGATGTTACAGAAGTACTGTCCGGAAGAAGCCCTACACCGTCTGGAGGAAGAGTTTTGGCACTTGGCGGTGCAGGGTACCGATATTGAGGGTTATACCACCAAATTCCAACAGTTCGCCTTACTATGCCCGGGATTGGTTGAACCGGAGACAAAAGGCATCAAAAGGTATATCCGCGACCTTCCTGAGAGCATTCAGGGGAATGTCGCTTCGGCCAAACCAACCACTACCGAAAGTGCTATCCCGCTAGCACATGAACTCATGGCACTAGTTGTCAACCGTGAGACATCCAACAACTCCTCCAACAACAACAAACGCAAATCATCTGAACCCCACAACAACCAAAACAAAAAGCCTAATACCATCCAAGTCTACAACACAAATTCTGAACCCAAACGTAGCTACACTGGGGACAGACCCTACTGTTCCAAGTGTAACTACCACCACCATGGTCCATGCAAAACTCCTTGCAACAACTGCAGGAGGTACGGGCATTCGACCAGGGACTGCCAAGCCCCCAAATCCAACAACAACGCCTCCAACAGCAACACCCAACAACTTAAATCCTGCTACGGATGTGGAGAGGTGGGACATTTCAAGGATGAATGTCCTAAACGAAAGAACAAAGGCAACAACAACAACAATGCTAAGGGAAGAGCCTTTGTACTCAACTCTGGGGACGCCCGTCAAGACCCAAATGTGGTCACGGGTATGTTCCTCCTCAACAACTTATCTGCTTCTGTTCTATTTGATACTGGTGCCGATAGAAGCTTTATTTCTGATGAGTTTTGTCCACTACTTGACATCGCCCCCGTTGCCTTAGATGTTAAGTACACCGTAGAGCTTGCAAATGGTAAACTCATAGAAACCAATAGTGTGATACCTAATTGCACTTTAAACCTAGCCGAGGAAATCTTCTCAATAGATCTTATGCCTGTTAAAATCGGAAGTTTCGATGTTATCATTGGTATGGACTGGTTGTCCAAGCATCGGGCTGAAATTATCTGTTATGACAAAGTCGTTCGCATACCCCTCGTCGTCGGTGGAACTTTAATCATACAGGGGGAGACCGGCGGGACGAGACTCAATATCATATCTTGATTAAAAACCTGAAAATTTCTGAGAAAGAGTTATCCAGCAATCCTCGCGCACATCATGGAGAAAAAGTCGGAGGAGAAGCGACTTGAGGATGTACCAATCGTTCGAGACTTTCCGGAAGTCTTTCCCGAAGAACTACCTGGTCTACCACCACCAAGACAGGTTGAGTTCTCAATCGATCTTGTGCCAGGTGCTGCACCTGTGGCCCGAGCACCATACCGTTTAGCTCAATCCGAACTTCAGGAGTTGTCCACCCAGTTACAGGATCTCCTGGAAAGATGATTCATTAGGCCGAGTTCTTCACCTTGGGGAGCTCCGGTCATATTTGTCAAAAAGAAAGATGGTTCTTTCCGAATGTGTATCGACTACCGAGAGTTGAACAAGTTGACCGTCAAGAACCGATACCCACTTCCCCGAATCGATGATCTGTTCGATCAACTTCAAGGATCAAGCTGTTATTCAAAGATTGATCTTCGATCAGGTTATCATCAATTGCGTGTTCGCGACGCCGATATTCCAAAAACCGCCTTCAGAACCCGTTATGGGCATTACGAATTTCAAGTAATGCCATTCGGTCTAACCAACGCACCGGCTGTATTCATGGACCTTATGAATCGGGTGTGCAAACCTTATCTCGACAAGTTTGTCATTGTCTTCATCGATGACATTCTCATATACTCACGGAACGAGCAGGAACACGCGCAACATCTCAAAACCATTCTGGAACTACTTAAACACGAGGAGCTTTACCCCAAATTCTCTAAGTGTGAGTTCTGGATGCAAACCGTTCAATTTCTTGGTCACGTGATTGATAGTCAAGGAATTCACGTCGATCCGTCAAAAATCGAGGCTATCAAAAATTGGCAACTGCCGACAACTCCAACAGAAGTACGGCAGTTTTTAGGACTGGCCGGGTACTATCTACGATTCATCGAGAACTTCTCAAAAATAGCCCTACCACTCACGACACTGACTCAGAAAGACAAAAAGTTCGACTGGACCGATAAACAAGAGTCAGCATTTCAACTTTTAAAACAAAAGCTCTGCAGTGCTCCTATTCTATCATTACCCGAAGGCACCGATGACTTCGTGGTATACTGTGATGCTTCTCATCAAGGTCTCGGTTGCGTTCTGATGCAACGAGACAAAGTCATAGCTTACGCTTCACGACAACTCAAGATTCACGAAAAGAATTACACCACTCATGACCTCGAGCTAGGAGCTGTTGTTTTTGCTCTCAAAATCTGGAGACATTACCTCTACGGCACTAGGTGCACAATTTTTACCGATGATAAAAGTCTCCAGCACATATTCGATCAAAAGGATCTCAACATGAGGCAACGTCGATGGGTCGAGTTGCTTACCGATTATGACTGCGAACTCAAATATCATCTAGGCAAGGCAAATGTTGTTGCCGATGCCCTCAGTCGAAAAGAAAGGTCGAAACCACTTCGAGTCCGAGCCCTCAGTATGACTATTCACAATGATCTAAACATTCAGATTCTCGCTGCTCAACTCGAAGCCCTCAAACCTGATAATGTCAAAAACGAAGCCTTGCGTGGCATGGATAAACAATTCGAAATCAAACCTAACGGAGTTAGGTGTTTCTCAAACCGAATCTGGTTGCCTAGTTTCGGGAACCTGCGAGACTTGGTGATGGATGAAGCTCACAAGTCTAAATATTCTATCCATCCGGGATCTGACAAAATGTATCATGGTATCAAGGATTTCTATTGGTGGCCGAACATGAAAGCCGAAATCGCTACCTATGTTAGCAAGTGCCTTACTTGCTCAAAAGTCAAAGCTGAATATCAAAAGCCTTCTGGCTTACTTCAACAACCCGACATTCCTGAATGGAAATGGGAACAGATCGCCATGGATTTCATAACCAAACTACCCAAGTCATCGAGCAGTTGTGATACCATTTGGGTGATCGTCGATCGTCTCCCGAAATCTGCTCATTTCATGGCGATCAAGGAAACCGATAAAATGGAACGCCTCACACGAATATACATCAAGGAAATCATCTCTCGACACGGTGTTCCGATCTCGATTATCTCCGATAGGGATAGTCATTTCACATCTCACTTTTGGCAATCACTTCAAAAATCATTGGGTACCCGTCTCGATATGAGTACCGCATATCACCCTCAGACCGACGGCCAAAGTGAACGAACTATTCAAACACTGGAAGACATGCTACGAGCCTGCGTAGTTGACTTCGGTGTAAATTGGGAACAACATCTACCGTTGTGCGAGTTCTCGTAGAACAACAGTTATCACACCAGCATTAAGGCTGCACCTTTCGAGGCACTTTACGGTCGTAAGTGCCGATCACCTATCTGTTGGACCGAAGTTGGGGATAGTCAACTCACGGGTCCGGAAATCATTTAGGAAACAACCGAGAAAATCTTCGAGATCCAAAACAAGCTCAAAGCCGCACGTGATCGTCAGAAAATTTATGCTGACATGAGACGCAAACCACTTGAGTTCCAGGTTGGGGATCGAGTACTACTCAAAGTATCGCCTTGGAAAGGCGTGATTCGATTTGGTAAACGAGGGAAGTTAAATCCCAGATACATTGGACCATTCGAGATCCTCGAGAGGATTGGTCCAGTGGCATATCGATTGCAGCTGCCATCCGAACTCAGCAGCGTGCATCCCACTTTTCACATTTCAAACTTAAAGAAGTGTCTGTCTGATGAGACACTTATCATTCCACTCGATGAAATTCGGGTTGGCGACAAGCTTCACTTCGTTGAAGAACCCGCCGAAATCATGGATCGTGAGGTCAAACAACTCAAACAAAGTCGTATTCCCATCGTCAAGGTTAGGTGGAATTCGTGGCGTGGTCCGGAATTCAGCTGGGAACGGGAAGATCTAATGAGACTCAAGTACCCTCAGTTGTTCACTGATGCTACTTCAAACACGACTTCGACTTAAATTTCGGGACGAAATTCTTCTAACAGGGGGAGAATGTGACACCCGTCAAATTAGGACTAGAGATTAGTGCCTAATCAAGTTTTAATACATGTAATTAGTTCTGTGTTAGGCTAATTAATGTATAAATTCATATATATATATATATATATATATATATATATATATATATATATATATATATATATATATATATATATATATATATTGTTGAATATATATATACATGTATGCGATTCGATTAAATCGTACAAGTTTCAAATTGAATGTAATTCGGTTCAAATATATACGGACGTTGGTGAACAACTTAAATTAAATAATATAACATTATTTAATGACGCTACAATATTCAAGATGTTATTTCGATGATATTTCGTAATCATATTCGTATGGTGCAAGCAACAAATACGCGACTAAATATTTAAACGCGCAAACAAAACGAAACAAGCCTAAAATTTTATCTTATAACGCGACTATAAAGTATTTTACAAAATACTTCAACCAAAATTATCGGGTAGTTATTTATATTCTGAAAACGTATAGTTAAAGGTAATTCATATTAATTTAAACGTTTGAACGACCGGGAAAACGAACACCGCACGGGGCGCGAATACGCGGGAAAAAAATTTGGAGCCAACCACACATGGGTGGGACCCATGTGGGCCGGCCCCTCCCTCCCCAAAATGGGGATTTCTCCTTTTTCTTTTTCATAATCAACATCACCATCTCTTTTCCATCTCTCTCTCTTTCTCTCTAATCTACAAAACACCTCCACCACCATCTTTTAATTCACCAAAATAACACCATCAAAAGCACTCGGATCGTCCCGCCCCTTTGAAGGAAAACGTTCACCTCATCACGATCTACCTTTCCATCTTTTCGGATTTTCAATCCGACACTTTGTAAGTTTTCCGACAAAAGTCGAAACCTCTCGTTTTTACTCATTTTTACATGTTTATTGTTTATATAAGCTTAAAATGTCCTAAAATGGGTTGGGTAAAAGATTTAGACCGAACGGTGGCCGGAATACTCGTTTTCGACACAAACTCCGACCAACAGACCGCAACGTCGCAGTTGGGCCAGACATATTGCGACGTCAGCTGCGACGTCGCAATACTAATCAACCCCGTCGCATATAGCGACATCATCCCTAACGTCGCCTTAATTGGCGGACGTCGCACATAGCGACGCAAGCCCTTACGTCGCAAGAATCAACCACGTCGCATATAACGACGCCACGCACAACGTCGCATTAAATTGCGAAAGTCGCACATAGCGACGCCATGCTCAACGTCGCAGTCAGGACCTGCGACGTCGCACCCAACGTCGCACAAACCAGAAAACACAGATTTTCACTAAGTGTCGAGACCCTAAATTTTATCACTTGATTTCACCCAATTTCAAGTCCAGATGCGCTTTTCACCAGAGCAATATAGAAGAAATGACCCCAACCAGGGGCTATGCCCCTTGGACCCCGCCAGGGGCTGCCGCCCCTTGGACCCCGCTACCAGGGGTGCTGCCCCCGGACCCCCGTCACTTAGAGTTTGTAACGGCTTCTAAAACACAATCAAAACACATTTTTCAAGTAAAACACCACGAAATCAAAATAATAATAGTTGAGATTATTATTACAAATCCGTCACCAACGGGCCGTTCATATTTTCAAACGTTCGGATCAATCTACCAAATCGTAGGGTAGTCTTTCGGGATGCCTAATCAATTAATAAGCATCGCGTGTCATGGACCCCCTCAGGTTACAAGTCTTCGGACATCAATCCTCAAGCTAATCAATTCAAGTTTATTTCGATAAACACTCAAGGCTCAGGTGAGTCTCATAGCCCCTCTTTTTACTGTTTTACTCAGGGGTGTGATACAATGCTTATTTTTAACATGTGAATGCAAGTACAACTTTTTATATACTACATGAGTTTTACACACTAATCATTTAAAGTCCTCCATCAGCATAGTTGTTAATACGTTGTAGCGTGAATATTAGTATATGGTACCATATAGGATTGACCCTCCTCGTTCGGGTTAGCAAGCACTAACCGGGTAAACGGACGTACTAATATTTGGGAAGACGAGTGTTGATTAGGCACTCGTGGAGGCAAAAACGCTCAGGCTGTGATCCTGACCCACGAGTTAAGCTCAACTATGTGCTCATGGCTGTATACACTTACATTATCAATTGCTGGATGCAATTCAATTACTTAAATCTTGCGGTTCATACAACTTATATGTTATTTCAAACCTGTGAGCTCACCAGCTTTTAGCTGACCTTTTAGCATGTATCGCAGGTACTAAGCAGTAGGTTTGGACTGCATCAGGGAATCAATAGCTCGAGTCAGCATGCAAACAATTGAGATTTTCTTGCATTAGTATATTTTGTACAAGTACTTATGTACTGAAATCTCTCATTTAATCGAACACGAGCTATGTATTGACTGTAAATGTTGTAAACATTTTAATATCAATATATTTTGTTAAAACGACACATATAGAGTCGTTTGCTATATATATCTTGTGCTTTGATTATTGATTAGTAACACCCAATGTATGCTTCCGCAAATCATTAAATTTGGGGGTGTTACACCGCGACAGCGTTTGCGATCAATGTCCGACCCGGGACGCTGCTTTTTGTGAGGTATTTTTTTCTGCTCAAAACACCAAAAAACCTGTGTTACTACTTCTTGTGTTCTAATAAACTCCAATTTTGAGGTTATCAGGTTCCAAATGATCTTATTACTTCAATACTATAAACTAGGGTGAGCATGGGTTAGTTTTTGGCTAAAACCAAAAATCGAACTATAAACTTCGATTTTTGAATCGAAACTGTACGGTTTTTATGGTTCGATTTTTTCGGTTTTAAATTTGGTTTTGGATCGGTTTTTCTGTTTTAATTTTTTTGGGGGGGACTGAGCCAATAAATTAATTCAAACAAATCATACTATCATATCATATGTTTACAATATCCTTTTAAATTATATAACTATTACAAGTTAAGTTATTTTAATGTAAAGTCTATATTACTTTTATAATACAAATTATAAAACTATATTCCAAAGTATAAAATTTTAAGCATATTTTTTTCTACGTATGGTTCGGTTCGGTTTTTCCATAAAAAACCAAAATCGAACTGTTACTTCGGTTTTTCTAAAATCAAAAACCAAACTGTCGGTTATTGATATAGATCGGTTTCTTCAGTTTCGATTTTTCGGTTATTTTTAGTTTTTGGGTCGATTTCGATTTTTCGTGATTACCCCTACTATAAACTCATGATATGAGCCAAAAAAAATGAAAACTATTAGGGAGCGTTTAGTTACAGAAAACTCCCCACTTTTCTAGAAAAATTCTCTAAGAAACAAGAAAATTAGAAAACGTGTTCAAATTCGAGTTTTCTTAAAAACTTTTCTAAGAAAAGGAAAATCCTTGTTTTCCTTTTTATAACTACAAAGTTGAAAACTACTTTTAATGGTTTTATAAGTTTTCCATCTCTACTATTCCTTGGAAAATGAAAACTCCACCCCTTGCAACTAAATACGTTATCTAGATTTTTCATGTTTTTCTAGAGAAGTAAAACACTTCTCATTCTCTAGAGAAATGGAAAAAGAAAAATTGAGAAACTTTTCTGTAACTAAACGCACCCTTAAGGTGTACAGAAAAATTTCCCAATTTTTTATTTTTCATTCTTCTAGAGAGTGTGGAGTGTTTTACTTCTTTTGAAAAGCAATGAATTTAGTTTGGAGTGTGAAGTGTGGAGTGGGGAGTGTTTTACTTCTTATTGTTATTGTATATATACATAAATTTAGTTTGTGACAGCAACAATTTTCATTCTATCGAAATAAAAGGTGAAAAGAAGAATAAATAATTACTACAGTACTTTTGGAATCAACTACTATCAGGAAACATTATTATGGCTAGTGATAAATACAACAAACATCTTGATTCATACACCACTTTTTACGCATATTGATGCAGTACTGTACAACACTATAATACACGTTTTGGTGTATGAATAAAAAATTTTGTTGTATATATCAACACCCCATTATGATTAGCTGAGCAAATTACGTTACCAGTCCATGTAGTATACACGTTATTACCCTCCCAATCCCTAGGTTGTTTTTTTTGCGGTCCCAGTCTCTCGACGCAGGTTTATGTTTCATTCCTGGTTTAACGAGAAAAATTAACCGACGTTAGGGTCAGGGACCAGGAGTGAAACATAAACCCGGGTAGAGGGACTGAGACCGCAAAAAAATGACCCAAGGACTGAGAGTGAAATAACGTGCATACCACAGAGACTGGCAACGTAATTTACTCTTATCAACTCTTTCAATTTAATTTGTTAGTTATTAGCTATCTGCCAGTATAAGCTAAGGTTGTTAAGATTTAAAACGTATTTTCAATATTTAATTGTTTTACAATCTTAATAAATGAAAATACGATCTTGGATAGGATTTTTGAAAATATACGAATTGCACTGTAGGGGTCATAGAATTTATATCCGATTCGAATTTACTTGATTTGAACTAAAGAAACTAACGAACAGGGTGATCTAGTACAATAAAATGATTAGTGTACCTAACCGTTTATGTGACTCGTAAAATAATTTAATTAATGAATTATTCAACTTTAACATTTTAACATACTCGGACACTCCCTACCATATATATATATATATATATATATATATATATACTAGTAGGATACCCGCACTTTGCGGCAGAACATTATGCATAAAAAGAATGACAAAATATTGGGATTAAAAAAATAAGGTTACAATAAAGTTGATGGGAAACAAACTAAATATGTGTTGGGAACAAAATGGAAACAATTTACGATCACATATTAATATACGTTACAAATTATGTAATATTTTCCGGCTCACCCAATATGAAGTGTAAACTATGACTTTTTATTAGGCTACACTAATATCTTTTTAGTAAATCTTGCTATCTATCTAAATATTATCATGTAAAATTGTCAATGTGAAAATATAGATTTCGAAAGCTACACACCAACTTTTGAATTTTTCTTGAGCTTTAGCTTTTTGGATCGAAAAACAAAAATTCTAGAATATGTCAATTGATTACATACAAAAAAAAATTAAACTTTTAAATAAATGTGAGAAATTTATAGTTCCTCAAAAGAATAAAGTTAAGGGTTCGTTTATTATTTTTTAAAAGCTTAAAAACATACAAAATTGGGGGAAAATTGAAATTGAAGGCTTTAAAGGTGAAATTTGTCTCTGAAAAGTGGACAAACCGCCTTCGGCTGTTTGCCAACACGTTTGTCTCATTCTGAGCTTTTCATACATAATTGGCACGTCTCGTATCTCTTTACGGTTTAAAAGTTATGTCATATTTTTATTAGTAATGTTATAATGAGTATTTTTGTAATTTTAAGTAAGCTCTTCAAATATTAATAGTAATGTTAGGGGTAGATTAGTAAATTTTCTCTTAAAAAAAACATTACAAATGGATTATATATTAGTATAGATATTGATAAGTTTTATTTAATATATATTTAATGTCATATGTTACATAGTTAGTGGTTTAATAAATATAATATTAATGAGAATTTAAGAAATGTAGGGGTATGTTAGTAATTTCTATGGATTTTCAAAAAAACTATTAGTAATTCAAGGGGTAAAATAGTCATTTATATCTTAAAAAAAACACTCAAATGCTTTATATATATATATATATATATATATATATATATATATATATATATATATGGTTTGGTTATTGTAGAATAATCTTTATAGTAGAATAAATAGAATAAATTCTGAACCATTGGATGAATCATTGACCAGATTAGACTTTAAAGATGGTCAAAACACATTTAATAGTCAATCAAGGGTAAAATAGACATTTGAGACATGCTATAAACATCATTCAATTTGTGTTCCCTTTTTACGATCCAAATTTAATTTTTCAATTTCTTAAATAATTTTTAATTTTACCAGCGCATATCTTAATTTCACAGAAACTAAATTGATTTATATTTAATAAGAGTTGATGCACGAGATGACTAACTTGATGCACGGTTATAAAACATTAACCAAATATAATTAAATAAATGATAACTTAAAATTAATGGAATCAGTAGACAAGTATACTAATACTAATAATTATAATTGATACAAAAAATTTGATGCAATTTTACTCACAGATCTCCAAAACTAAACATTGATTTACATTGATTCACAAAGTTACAAACTTGATTCACAAGATCAAAAACTTGATTCACAACTTCAAAAACTTGATGCACAACTTTAATCAACATTCAGACAAAGTTAATCATCAGTTTTTCAATCAAAAATGAGAAAAAAAAACAAGAAAATCGTCAAAAATAAATTAAATTACAATTGATTCACAAAATTAACCCAGTGTTGTGATGTACATATATACAACTGATGCACACTATTTTTTGTATCCTCAAACCTTTGCTGCTCTGAAACCTTGTGAGCACATTTTTTGAACGGATCAAGAATTGAAGACAGGTTGTAAAGAAGATGATGACAGAGTTTTGGTCGACAACTAGGAAAACAATTATCTTACACCATGAAGGAGATGCAGACGGTTTGCGAAAAAGTTTCCGTCAAAACGATGGAGAAGATGACCCTTTGCTTTTCAACAGTCTTGGAGCTACTAGTCCGTTGTCACCGGCCAAATATAATAAGAGAGACATTTCTCATTTTTGGATTGTAAGAAGAAAAAATGATGAAGATTAGGGTTTGGGGAATGGGGTCAGCGGTTACGGCTGGAAAAAATAGGTGGGAGGGTGATGTGACTCAAATAGTCATGTTTTTAAGGGCAATATTCCACACTTTTTGGACGTATCTTTAGTGAAAACATTCCAAAATGATCATTATTTATTAAAATTCACTAAAGTGATCTAAATATAGGCGTTGTTGCGAAAATCACCCAAAACATCCAAATAACAAGCAAATTAGGGCGAATAAACGTGCATAAAATCCTCCGGCCTCATTTACCTTATATAGATCACATTCTAATTTCATCATATGATAAAACATGTAAAATCGAGACGGGAAAATCAAGAATCATGCAAATCGGATAAAGGACGGAGAAGACTGAGCGGTATCAGACCCTATAAAGTCATTTCGGCTATGCTTAAGCTAAACACATCCAATTTCAGTGAAATTGGCATCATTAGAAGCGTAACGGAATTACGAAGACACAGGCGAAAGAATCAGGTCAAACGGACGCATAACGAAGGAGATACGCGTGTTTTATGCAACGAACGAAATCAGACGAACACCGTATACGGCCTTGGCAACCGTATACGGCCTAACCAAGACCGTATACGGCCTCTGACACACCGTATACGGCCTTACCAAGGCCGTATATGGCCCCCTGACCCCGTATGCTGCTTCGTTTGCTTGTACGTGCCGTTTCGCGAGTTGTACGTGTGATTTTGAGCTTTGCCTATAAATAGGGATACGAACCTCCTCATTTTACACACCTCAACACACTTTCACATTCTCACACTTTTCTCATTTCTCTCTTTCTTTCACTTTCTCTCTCTACTTTTGAAACGCCCCGAAAACAGAACAAATTTTTTTTTTTTTTTTTTAATACTTTTACTCTTGTTTAGGTCCCGACACTTAAGTAAAATATGACACGTGAATACGTACGCAAGACTACGCAAATTAACTGCCCAACATACAATCTGGACAAAACTACTCATTTTCAAAACTACCTCTATATGCTCAAAACTGCCCCTTTTAAACATGCACAACTTTTTGCTCGTTAACAATTAGACAACCAAATTTTGCAGACACCTTTACTGTAACAAAATGAACGTTTTTCGTGTTTACACCTTCCCTTGAAGACTGCCTCCTTGCCCTCAAAACTACCCTCAAAACTCCCCTGTTGCCCCTAACGATACCCTCAAAACTGCCATATTTTCTGAAAACTACCGACATTCAAACACGAATAACTTTTTACTCGTAAACACTTAGACTCTGAAATTTTGCAGGCACGTGTACTATGACAACATGAAACTTTCCCTTTTGACACTTTTTCAAAATACACGTTTTACAAGAAAACGGCCATATAACCTCTTTTTGACCATTTTAACCCATTTTTCGACTACGACCCAATTCACAAACCACACACAAATGAACTCTACTCTTTTGCACACTCATTTGACATACCAAAACACACTTAAAGCATATAATAACCAACCCATAACTCCAACACATTCAATTATGTCACGTGACTACTTTCAACCCATTTTGACACCTCTTTGACCCGTTTCACCAAAACAACCATATTTAAAATAAATCACTTCTCTAATCAAATCCACAACATATTTAGACTCTTTAAAACATAACTACATCATTCTCTTCACACATTACTCTTTAAAACCATAATTGGGCTATTTACACAATTTAGTCATCAAAACAACAATTCAAAGAGAAGGAACATATTCTAACCGCATAGCAAGCTCCATATCCATATCACTACCATAAGCACATTCTCTATCCACATGTCTCTACCAACACATCAACCTACAACGTAAACACTGAAACGGGTAAGCACAACTGTTTAGTGAGTACACAGGCAATTAAACAAGCAATTTCCACATAACACTTAACACATATCAACACAATTACATAATCACAACATCACTATGCTTTGAACACTGATCACTGAGCACCATATCACATCGATATGCATACTAACTCTATTTCACGGAGTACCATACCACAACGGTATGCATACTAACATTGTTTCACTGCATACACATATTCCACATAATCTACATATATTAAAACGTTATCTTTCACCCAATTGTGTAGCCTCTTACTCAACAGTAATCCGGATCCAACACAATTGAATCAAACACTATCAATTTAACATAACATCATAATCACATAATCTCAATTATTTAATCCACATATATTAACACATTATCTTTCACCTAATTGTGTAGCCTCTTACTCAACAGTAATCCGGATCCAACACAATCGAATCATACACTATTCTCCACCAATTCTTTCCTTTACCTTCAAGCTAGTGACATACTCATTACTCGCTAATGAGATAATCACTACTGACTTTTCCAAATAACATGTATTCACATAACAATTAAACATAACAAGTAAATCAACACAATTAACTATTATAAGCAATAAACATAAATAAACAAACATAACAATTAACTTTCCTTGATTGTGCAACCCTCTAGCCCGCAAACTATACGGTACTACACAACCAAATCACCTGTTTAACCCCCGTATCACTCACCACAATCTCTTAGACGATTTCATCATTGAAAGCACTCCACGTCTTTATCACCTACATAATTCATACATGATACATACAACACTTTTAGACACTAATCATCATTAAGCTAACTACTAACCATATTCATACTCTATTAACACTTCTAATTACACTATTAAGCTTATTACATAAATTCCTCTTAATTCATCAAAACCTTTATGAACATATTACTAACTTATAAATCTTTAACTCATTTTAACACTAATTCTTTCACTACTAGCTTCACTAACATCATTTCAACATGATAAACACTAATTTCATATTAAAATCACTAGTTCATAGAAAACCCATCAAAAACCCACTTTGAATACTAACTACATACTTCAAATTACTCACTTTCATGATGAAACAAGGTTAATAATCATGATTAAATTACTAACTAACACTAATTTAATCGAATTCAAACCCTAATTTCGTATTTAAACCACCACTTCTTTAAAACCCCTCATGAACATAAACCCTAGATTAAAACAGGAAGAAAAATCACTTACAAGAACTTGAAGATGATGAAAGGATGAAGAATTAAACCTTAGAAATCTTGATTCATGATTTAGAAATTGAAACTAGAACTTGAAAATCACTCCTGCATATTTTATTTCTTCATAATATTGAGTCTGGAAGGTTATGGAATAAAGGAGATAAATCTCCTGTTAAAACCACGTACATATACATATTATTACTGCATAATTTTATCCCCTTTATTTCTTACAGTCTGAAACTGATAACCACGCTTACGTTTTCATTCGTATCTTATTATCTACATATTAATATTTCGTAATAAAAATATATATCCGCGTACGATTTTAAAACCTGAAACTTGGGGTGTTACAACTTTCTCTCTCTAGCACTACTCTTAGGAGTTAGAGGAGAAAGGTTAGGGTTGAGCTTACGGTTCGAGTCTAGAGGAAGGTTTAGCTTGGTAATCTTGTTATAACGAGTTTTTCAAGTTCAGACTATTTGTAATCCTCAGTATTACACTGCTTTATTCCCGGTGATATCTAAACTTTACTTACTGTTATAATGCTTGCGCTTTATGTTATTTCAGTTTGTACTTTAC
The DNA here is from genome assembly GCA_949592205.1 of Helichrysum umbraculigerum. Lineage (NCBI taxonomy): Eukaryota > Viridiplantae > Streptophyta > Magnoliopsida > Asterales > Asteraceae > Helichrysum > Helichrysum umbraculigerum. The sequence goes on along the minus strand of CATIUR010000005.1, from coordinate 66,412,352 downwards.
CTATTGTCATGCTTATAGAGTAGTTTAATATTGTGATTGTTGAAATGTAGATATTAGGAGTAGGGATGATGTTAAATTAATATTTCATTTATACGATTAGAAATTGTTATGCTATGTATCTGGTTAAGCTTATCCTGAATATAGATCTAGTCTCTCATCACCCTTTCCAGACTTTCACGTGACTGTTGCCCTAGGATAGGATCTGATCAACCCTAATACTATGAATACACAGTTATCTCCAGTTACAGTATGAAACTATGAACTTTCCTTGAAAAGGCACGGTACTTCGTATAGCGTTGGAAACACCTCGTGTGGAGTACAAATACGTGGAAGCTAAGGAAATGCCATGGATTGTTTCATCGTGAATTACCTGGAAGTGACCCTTCTAGAACTGTGGTCTAGGAATCAAAGCTGTGGAAATGCTCGTTGCCCTTTACACTGTTAGTACACCTAAGATCTGGAACACTGTGGAAATGCTTAAATGCCTAGTACACCGTTAGTACATCTAGGATTGGAACACTGTGGAAATGCGTAATCGCCCGGTACACCGTGACTATTCCTAGGGATGAACGCCTGAATGTAAAGGAGGGTCTATATTTACGATGGTTAAGTATGTGCTTCAAGAGATACAATACATGGTAGTGTCAATTATAACACCTAGACATGTCAAACCCTAATCAGACCAATAGTTTAACATACATAGGATACAATCAGTATTTGCCATGATAAAAGTAAATAGACGATTAGGTGTTAAGAAAGGTCAGTAAATACAATTACGGTCTGTTGCCTTATGCCTGTTCCCTAGATAAATCAAGGGTGACTTTGTCTTATTCAAGCAAAAGTTCAGGGGGGGTTTGAAAACAACCTGATCTGATCAGAATCATGATAGCCTAGGATTCCAGTGACATATGTTTCTAGGGTTTTACCTGAACGTAGGGTTCTAGTGTTTACGCCAAAAGTATGTCTGCTTTTTATCTGGTAAATCTCCAATCAATTTTATAATGAACATCATCCCGAAACCCTAATTATCCAAGTTTCAGCAATCACATCTCTACCTGTCTGCTTATTCCCTATCTTTTATCTCCTGCATTTATTTTACTGTACTTAGGATAAATTAGAAAACAAAATCAATCCAAAATCTATCTACCTACCCCCATCCTAATTGCGACCATAATCTTTGGTGACTCGCTTCATTTCAATTCACTCCGATAAAAGAACGACCTCGAGTTATACTTACTGCTTGCTCCCAAGGTAGGTAGTACTTATAGTTTGAGCCCCAGCTCATATAAATTTAAAACTCACTGTCCGCCGCCTCTATTGCTGTTGGAACAACGACCGGAGTCAAATCCGACCGATCGATAGGAGCGCGACAAAGGGTTATTCCTTTTAGTCAAATGCTATGGAAGAAAAGTAATTACCCGAAATACCCTTCCACTGATATTAAACTTCAAGGACAGGTGTCATCCTACCAGTTTATTCTATTTATTCTATCTTAACTATTATTCTATTTGATCCAAACCCTATATATATATATATATATATATATATATATATATATATATATATATATATATATATGTTCACATTTGGTATCTGAGCCAGGTGCTTTCTTTTTGAGGTAGTAGTAGTATAGATATATTATTCATATTATGTCAAATATGTGTTTGAGTTTTAAAGTTTTAAAAGAAAATTCAATTTATGAGTTGGAAAAATATATGTCTGCGTTGGTAAGCCCTGACGATCAGTCGGTTGGATTAACCGCAGTAAACGTCGTAAGACGGCCGGACCACGACGATATGGGGATGTTCCCGAAGATGATATATTTGTTCAACTGTATAAATTAAGTTTTCCGATAACAAGTTAAAATAAAAACAAATATTTACAAAAATATGAATAAATTGTCCAAACTACTATTAAATCGAAAAGATGGTTCTACTTCTGATATAGAAGAAGAACAAGATCATACAAATTCAATTGAAGTTTCTATTTCAAATATTGAAAATAATTTGGTAAATTGGAACATACCTAAACAAGATATTAAAACTATATATAAAATAGGATCATTTGATTATTTTCAAGGATATTCTATAAAAACAACTTAGAAAACTATACCTTTATTACAAAATCACCAAAATATACAACTATTTTCTAACACAGCTACAAAAGAACATAAGAAAATTTATAAATTCTTACATATAGGATTAATCCAAGTAGCTATTAAACCTATGACACGAATAGGATTAGATGTCCCTACACTAGTTATATTAAGAGATGCTAGATTGTTAAACTTTAAAAATTCTTTATTAGCTATGACAGAATCTAATATATGTAATGGGCCAATATATTTTAATTGCTATCCTAATTTTACTATATCTTTACATGATCGTAATATATTAGACACTTTAACTCTAACTATTAAAACTAAGAATTTAGATGCTAAAGAAGGAACTGATCCAGTTGTAGTTATATATAGAATATATTATAAAACCATGACAACTACTATAGAACCACGTTCTAGGTTAATATCACCAAAAGATGAAACTTTAGTATTTGAAGCAAATTCACAACACTCTAGAATAAATATACCTAAAAGATTAAAATGGAATGAAATTACTCAAAATCAAACTTGGAATATAGAAGATATTAGTGTACCTAAACCTATAGAAAATACTAATAAAATATCCAATATTATAGAACATACTGATGGAAGTATAAATATAACTTTTGAAAACAGTAGGATAGAGTCAGCAAGACTTTCTACTTATATCCTAGAATCATCTAGCGTTATGTCAAAAGAAAATATATATTTAAGTAAAGCTCAATCTATGAGAATGAAAGGAGTAGATTTTAGTCAATCTATACCTAAACCTCTATACGAAGAAGATAATAAAAGTGAAGATTTTACATATAAACCAACTAAATCTGAAGTAGACTATTATAAAGAAGAACAATTATGAGTGATACAAAAATACAAGTAAATAGATGGTTATATATGAATTATAGTATAATTTTAAATCTTAAAAGATTATATAAAGAGAGAGAAAATTTATTAATACAATTAAAAGAAATTCATAAGTTAATAAAACAAAATAAAATATATGAAGAAAACTGTAAAGAATTTAATAAAATCTATAAAGAAAGTCTAAAATGGTATTACAATTATATAAAAATTAAAATAGATATAAACTTTGAATCAGCTGCAGAAGCAAGAGCTAGATTAGTTATTTGCTAAAATGCCAAAGATTAAAACAACTATAACTAAACAAGATTTAGATTATTTAGAAAACGAAATAAATAATGACTATAATATAGAAAAATTAACATGGTATAATTCTAAATTCAGTAAAAGCCAAAGAAATACAAATCAATTAACATGGCATTTATATCTATTTGAAAATAATGAGGTCATGCCATTCTTTTCATGGTTACATATGTATTGTGTGAAAGAAAAAATAGATTTTCCTTTTTAGAAAAAACCGAAACAATAACCAATATAAATAAAACATATATTAACCTTAAGACCCGGGAAGAAAATATAGGAATTCATCCACCTTATGAAGATAAAATAATAAAACAAAATGATAAAGAACAAATAGGTGTTCCTTTAGTAGAAGTAAAAAAGGATCAAGATTCTAGTAAAACTCTAAAACAAATAACATATCAAAATAATTATACAAATGAAGTATTAAACACTATAGGACAACAATTAGATCGTATGGAAAATAATGACAATAATAAACCCAGTTTTTCTAAATCTAGTAATAAACAAATTATAGAAGAAAATCCGTTATTTATACCATATCAAATAGATACTCCTATAAATCTAGGAAAACAAAATGTTATATTAAAAGAAATTGAGAACAAATTATCTCAATTAAGTATATCAAATAATAAAATTAATGTAATAAACGAAGAAGAATTTTCAGAAGATGATATTCCTAATATAGAAAATCAATTTGATAATAATGAAGAAAGTAAAATTAAACATAATCCTTATACTTCAAATAAAACTTATACTCCAAGGTCAGAAACTAGAAATTATTATTATAGACCTACACCTCCAGATTTGCAATATGAAGAACGTCATACTATAGTACAAGCAAAATACGATGGAACTTCTATGTATGAATGGAATATAGACGGTCAATCTGAATACCAAATTTTAAATTTATTACAAGAAATGACCATGGCAGCTACTGCTTATAAAGCACACACTAATACTGAATTACAAGTAACAAAAATGATAATATCAGGATTCACCGGAATTTTAAAAGGCTGGTGGGATAGTTATGTAACTCAAGAAGAAAAAAATATTATATTTAATGCAAAAAAGACTATAACTAAAACTGAAAATGGTCAAATTAGTCAAACGGAAATAGATGATGTGATGAATACTTTAATATATGCTATATTAAAAAATTATGTAGGAAACCCAGCTGATTATCAAGAAAGAAATTCATCTATATTACTAAATTTAACATGTAGAAAATTACAAGATTTTAGATGGTATAAAGATGTATTTTTAGCAAAAGTAATGACTATGGCAGATTGTAAAGAAGCATATTGGAAAGAAAGATTTATAGCAGGATTACCCAAATTATTTGCTGAAAGGATTAGAAATAAACTAAGTCAAGATTATAATAATAATATACCTTATAAAGAATTAACATATGGAGAAATCATAAATTATGTAAATCAAGAAGGATTAGCTATATGTTCAGATTTAAAATTAAAAGCTAAAATTAAGAAAGAAGGTGTTAATTCTAGACAAGAATTAGGAGATTTTTGTCAACAATACGGATATGAATCTTTAAAATTGCCTTCATCTAGTTATAGAAAAATTAAATACAAATATAAAAGTAAATATAAATAATATTATAAAAATGAACAAGGATATGAAAAAGGAAATGATAATAAGAAAAATAAGTTTAGAAGAAAAAGGAAAGGTCCATTTAAAAACTATAATCAATATAAACAAAAGGATATTATAATATGCTATAAATGTGGTAGAAATGACCACATGGCAAAAGATTGCTATGTTTAAAAGAAAATAAATGAATCAGATATATCAGATGAACTTAAAAGACAAATTAGTAAGTTAATTATTAAAGACAGTTCAAGCGAATCTAGTATATCAGATTATAGTGAAAACGATATAAACGTTTTTGAAGAAAATACTTATAGTAGTGAATCTGAAGTATGTGAATGTATAGGAAATTGTAATTGTGGCTATAAATCAATCAATGTTATAACTAAAGATAGTGAAGTAGAACAATTAATAGATTTAATAAATAAAATAGAAGATAAAGATATAAAAAAGATATATTTTCATAAATTAGAAGAAAAACTAAATAGTAAAGACGAAGAAGTCTTAGAACATAACCATGAATATAATTTTAACGAGATAGGTAAAAGATTTAATAAAAATATAAAATCTATAACAATTCCAGAATTACAAGAAGAACTTAATAATGTAAAATTAGAAATAAAAGTTCTAAAACAAAGAGTAGAAAATATAAAAAAATAAAGAAGAACCCTTAAAAGATGAAAAGACAGAAGAAGAACCTATACCCATAATAAATATAATAAAGAAGGTAAATTATCAAAGATGGTATACGAAATTAACTATAGCTATCAGTAAAGACTATAAATTAACATTAGTAGCTTTATTAGATTCAAGAGCAGATTTGAATTGTATTCAACAAGGATTAATTCCAACTAAGTATTATGAAAAGTCTACAGAAAAATTATCTTGTTGAAACATAGTTTGTGACAACAGATCTAGCTTGAAATAGGACTGGTGTAATTATTATCATGTTTGTACATTGGTTTAGATTTGTAAATGAATATTTGTTTTGTTAGTAATATTCGTTAAATATATTATTATTGTGTTAAAGTTAGAAGAATGTTAAATACGAAATAAATATACGTTTGCTGCGAGTCGAGTTCTCAAGTCGCTGCGAGTTGAGCCGCGAGGTGAGACCTGAACTCGCAAGGATCACAAGGTATTGAGTCTGTGGCGAGCCAAGTCTTGTTGGGCTTGGGCTGTAAGGCGAGTTGGACTGGACTCGCAAAGCCCATGCAAGCCGAACCGAGACTAAATATATAAATGATTTTCGGTTTAGAAAATCATTAACACTTTTGCATAACTCAGACCTGCGATTTTAGTAGTTACCAAAGAAAAACCTAACGACTAACGGCTAGGCTTTGATTGTATAAATATTAAAGCAAAGCATATTAGTTATTAATCCTATAAACGCGAACTTATTCGTTGTTAGTAAGATAACATCGTATTGAGGGATTCCGCACCTTAATACTACAGATAACGAAGTTATCGATCCTAAGAACTAGGGACTTACATCTGGTATCAGAGCTTTCGGGCTAAATACGAGTAAAGTTTATAGTTTTAGGGATTATCGAGTTTGATTCGGATTGTTTTTGCGTGCATAAGTACATATTAACGATCAAAATCATTCTCTGGACGATTTAGGGTTTGTTTTCGGTCGAAATTACCTGTTTCAATCGTAAAAATACCTTAAATTTTCGTTTTCGGGTTTTTCAGCCGTTTCGCGAGTCGAGATTAGGGTTTCAGCGTAGTCTGCGAACCGAGTTGAACTTGCGAGTAGAACTGTAACTTGCGAGTCGAACCGAGATCTCTTGCGAATCGAGATCGCTTGCGAATCGACATCACTGCAATCCGAACTGAGACTTGTGAACCGAGATTATGCGAGTCGAGCTGAGATTGCGAGTTGAGCTGAGTCTTCCGAATCGAGTTTTTCTTTAACTCGTGAAACAGTTTAACTTCACATTTTTAAGATGTCTGATTTAAGTAAAATGATCGAGATGGAACACGAGGTGGGAAAATCAAACGTTCCACCTACGCTGAAACCCTAATCTCGAAATTGGCATCATTAGAAGCGTAACGGAATTACGAAGACACAGGCGAAAGAATCAGGTCAAACGGACGCATAACGAAGGAGATACGCGCGTTTTATGTAACGAACGAAATCAGACGAACACCGTATACGGCCTTGGCAACCGTATACGGCCTAACCAAGACCGTATACGGCCTCTGACACACCGTATATGGCCTTACCAAGGCCTTATATGGCCCCCTGACCCCGTATGCTGCTTCGTTTGCTTGTACGTGCTGTTTCGCGAGTTGTACGTGTGATTTGGAGCTTTGCCTATAAATAGGGATACCAACCTCCTCATTTTACACACCTCAACACACTTTCACATTCTCACACTTTTCTCATTTCTCTCTTTCTTTCACTTTCTCTCTCTACTTTTGAAACGCCCCGAAAACAGAACAATTTTTTTTTTTTTTTAATACTTTTACTCTTGTTTAGGTCCCGACACTTAAGTAAAATATGACACGTGAATACGTACGCAAGACTACGCAAATTAACTGCCCAACATACAATCTGGACAAAACTACTCATTTTCAAAACTACCTCTATATGCTCAAAACTGCCCCTTTTAAACATGCACAACTTTTTGCTCGTTAACAATTAGACAACCAAATTTTGCAGACACCTTTACTGTAACAAAATGAACGTTTTTCGTGTTTACACCTTCCCTTGAAGATTGCCTCCTTGCCCTCAAAACTACCCTCAAAACTCCCCTGTTGCCCCTAACGATACCCTCAAAACTGCCCTATTTTCTCAAAACTACCGACATTCAAACACGAATAACTTTTTACTCGTAAACACTTAGACTCTGAAATTTTGCAGGCACGTGTACTATGACAACATGAAACTTTCCCTTTTGTCACTTTTTCAAAATACACGTTTTACAAGAAAACGGCCATATAACATCTTTTTGACCATTTTAACCCATTTTTCGACTACGACCCAATTCACAAACCACACACAAATGAACTCTACTCTTTTGCACACTCATTTGACATACCAAAACACACTTAAAGCATATAATAACCAACCCATAACTCCAACACATTCAATTATGTCACGTGACTACTTTCAACCCATTTTGACACCTCTTTGACCCGTTTCACCAAAACAACCATATTTAAAATAAATCACTTCTCTAATCAAATCCACAACATATTTAGACTCTTTAAAACATAACTACATCATTCTCTTCATACATTACTCTTTAAAACCATAATTGGGCGATTTACACAATTTAGTCATCAAAACAACAATTCAAAGAGAAGGAACATATTCTAACCGCATAGCAAGCTCCATATCCATATCACTACCATAAGCACATTCTCTATCCACATGTCTCTACCAACACATCAACCTACAACGTAAACACTGAAACGGGTAAGCACAACTGCTTAGTGAGTACACAGGCAATTAAACAAGCAATTTCCACATAACACTTAACACATATCAACACAATTACATAATCACAACATCACTATGCTTTGAACACTGATCACTGAGCACCATATCACATCGATATGCATACTAACTCTATTTCACGGAGTACCATACCACAACGGTATGCATACTAACATTGTTTCACTGCATACACATATTCCACATAATCTACATATATTAACACGTTATCTTTCACCCAATTGTGTAGCCTTTTACTCAACAGTAATCCGGATCCAACACAATTGAATCAAACACTATCAATTTAACATAACATCATAATCACATAATCTCAATTATTTAATCCACATATATTAACACATTATCTTTCACCTAATTGTGTAGCCTCTTATTCAACAGTAAACCGGATCCAACACAATCGAATCATACACTATTCTCCACCAATTCTTTCCTTTACCTTCAAGCTAGTGACATACTCATTACTCGCTAATGAGATAATCACTACTGACTTTTCCAAATAACATGTATTCACATAACAATTAAACATAACAAGTAAATCAACACAATTAACTATTATAAGCAATAAACATAAATAAACAAACATAAAAATTAACTTTCCTTGATTGTGCAACCCTCTAGCCCGCAAGCTATACGGTACTACACAACCAAATCACCTGTTTAACCCCCGTATCACTCACCACAATCTCTTAGACGATTTCATCATTGAAAGCACTCCACGTCTTTATCACCTACATAATTCATACATGATACATACAACACTTTTAGACACTAATCATCATTAAGCTAACTACTAACCATATTCATACTCTATTAACACTTCTAATTACACTATTAAGATTATTACATGAATTTCTCTTAATTCATCAAAACCTTTATGAACATATTACTAACTTATAAATCTTTAACTCATTTTAACACTAATTCTTTCACTACTAGCTTCACTAACATCATTTCAACATGATAAACACTAATTTCATATTAAAATCACTAGTTCATAGAAAACCCATCAAAAACCCACTTTGAATACTAACTACATACTTCAAATTACTCACTTTCATGATGAAACAAGGTTAATAATCATGATTAAATTACTAACTAACACTAATTTAATCGAATTCAAACCCTAATTTCGTATTTAAACCACCACTTCTTTAAAACCCCTCATGAACATAAACCCTAGATTAAAACATGAAGAAAAATCACTTACAAGAACTTGAAGATGATGAAAGGATGAAGAATTAAACCTTAGAAATCTTGATTCATGATTTAGAAATTGAAACTAGAACTTGAAAATCACTCCTGCATATTTTATTTCTTCATAATATTGAGTCTGGAAGGTTATGGAATAAAGGAGATAAATCTCCTGTTAAAACCACGTACATATACATATTATTACTGCATAATTTTATCCCCTTTATTTCTTACAGTCTGAAACTGATAACCACGCTTACGTTTTCATTCGTATCTTATTATCTACATATTAATATTTCGTAATAAAAATATATCCGCGTACGATTTTAAAACCTGAAACTTGGGGTGTTACAACTTTTTCTCTCTAGCACTACTCTTAGGAGTTAGAGGAGAAAGGTTAGGGTTGAGTGATAACACTTAAAAAGTCATGTTTTTACGTACGTTATCTTCCACATTTTAGGCACAAAGTTAACTAAAACACACTTAAAAGGACATTATTCATAAAGTTTTGTTAACTAAGTCAAAACGGAGTCGATGTTTGTAAAATCACTGAAAATGGCATGAAAAATGTAAGAAACAGGGCAAAACTGCTTCACCGTACCTCCGTTCATTCATTTTAATGCATCTTGAGCTACACTCCGAGTTAGGACCTCTAACTTATGTCATTTTCTTCGTTAGGAAATTACGAAACCGTGAGCGCGAGAATCACTCAAAACGGATAAACGACGAAGAAGTTACGCCCGAACGAAGGAACGAAGAACCGAGAAATCAGGATACGGGAGAGCTAGACCGTATACGGCCAAACTAGACCGTATACGGCCTAGCACAGACCGTATACGGCCTAGCTAGACCGTATACGGCCTAGCACAGCCGTATACGGCCTGTGTTCTCCCGTATTCACCCTATGCTCTCCCGTATACGGTCCAGTTCAGCCGTATTTGCCCTAGCTCAACCGTATCGTGCGTTTGGTCAATAAAAATCAGACTTTTATTCGGGTTTGCGATACGGTTGTGCATTTGAAGGTTTGGATACGGTCTACGGATACGGTTGTGCGTTGCCTATATATTGAAGCCTCATTTCCACATTTTCAACACAATCCAACAAATCATCCATCCAACACTCTCATACTTCAATTCTCTTCGTTTTCTTTACGTTTTTATAGTTTTACTCTCTCTCTAGAGCTCTCCGTCTCTAGAGAGAGAGAGATAGTTAGTTGGTTAGCAGTAGAGAGAGAAGGAAGCTGGTATTGTAATCACGGTGTAATAAAAGCATTCTTGGTGCAAGACTCTGTCTTTCTTTTCAGCCGTTACGCTGCTCAATTTACTGGTGATATCTATCTTTTCATACTTATACTATGTCCGAATTATTTCTGCCTGCTTGTATGATGTATGTTACTGTTATTGCCATGCTTATTGAGTAGTGTGCTGTTGCGGTTGTTGAAATGTTGATAATTAGACGTAGGGATGATGTTGAATTAATCTTTAAAACTATATAATTGGGAATTGTTATTTTTGTTATGTCTAAAACTTATCATGCATCTAGACTTAGTTATGGATCACCCTTTCCAGTCCTTCGCGTGACTGCTACTTTAGGCTTAGAACTTGATCACCTCTAGGTACAGTAGGAAGTTATCTGTGTTATAGTACGAAGCCGTGTCTGTCACTGTAATTCGGCTGAAATACTGAGTATAGCTTTGGAAACACCACTGGTGGAGTACAACGTGGAAGCTCCGGAAATAGCCGTATGTGCCAACACTGTGGACTACCTAGAGACCCTAGAATATGGCCTAGGAACCAATATAACTGTGGAAATGTTACAGTACACCGTCTGTCCACCCCTGGAACTGAAGCTATGGAAACATTTCGACATAGTACACCGTACCTGTACCTAGGGGTAAAAGCTACAACATATCCCTGGTTACAAAGGATCTGTGGAACTGTTTAAGTGCAGTACATCGTGAACGGTGCCTAGTGTGGTACGCTGTGGAATGAGTATGCATTGTACACCGTTGGTGTTCCTAGGGCTGAATGACTGATTGCAAAGGAGAGTCTAGATCATGACAGAAGTAATTGAACTAATCAAACGTAAGGAATGAGTCTAGTGATGAAAGTCAAGCCCAGCAGTGGTTCAGAGTTCTTAAAACCCCTAGACTCTACAAAACTGATAGTTTAGAATAACAAAGTAATAATCTGAACAAGTTTAGGAGATGGCATTTACATTTAGGTGTTAAGAACGGTCAGAATAACCCAATGGGCAGTATGTTACCTTATTCCTGCACCCTTCAAGGGTCACTAGTCCAAAAGACAGTGTGGGGGGTTGAGCAGCCTGTTCTGATCAGAATCACGATAACCTAGGTGCTCAGTGACATACGGATTCTGATAATTAACTAGAATAAGTAGGGACCTAGTGTTTACACCCATAATGCATTTGTCTATTAACTGAAAATGTCCCCAATTATCTTTATAATAAGCATCATCCCGACAACCGATTATCGAAGTTTCAACTGCCGCAATTCTCTATCTGTCTACCTAGCTACCGATTCTCCTCTATCTTTTATTTTACTGCACGTAGTTAATTAATTAAATTAGAAAACTAAAACACCAAAAACCTACCTACTTGCACAAAACCATCCTAAAAGTGAACCCTATCTTCGGCATCGCTTCGTTTCAATTCGCTCCGATTTAAGAATGACCTCGAGTTATACTTGCTGCTTACTCACCCTGTGTAGTAGGTAGTATTTATAAGTTGAGCCCCAGCTCTTTATAAATTTAAAACCCACTGATCCAGCCAAGCGGTGGTTAAGTCCTGCTGACGACAAGGACGGTTCACTCCCAAGGTGAGCTAAAGAGACCCGACCGTTGGGATGGCATCATTGAGCTTACGGTTCGAGCCTAGAGGAAGGTTTAGCTTGGTAATCTTGTTGTAACGAGTTTTTCAAGTTCAGACTATTTGTAATCCTCAGTATTACACTGCTTTATTCCCGGTGATATCTAAACTTTACTTACTGTTATAATGCTTGCGCTTTATGTTATTTCAGTTTGTACTTTACCTATTGTCATGCTTATAGAGTAGTTTAATATTGTGATTGTTGAAATGTAGATATTAGGAGTAGGGATGATGTTAAATTAATATTTCATTTATACGATTAGAAATTGTTATGCTATGTATCTGGTTAAGCTTATCCTGAATATAGATCTAGTCTCTCATCACCCTTTCCAGACTTTCACGTGACTGTTGCCCTAGGATAGGATCTGATCAACCCTAATACTATGAATATACAGTTATCTCCAGTTACAGTATGAAACTATGAACTTTCCTTGAAAAGGCACGGTACTTCGTATAGCGTTGGAAACACCTCGTGTGGAGTACAAATACGTGGAAGCTAAGGAAATGCCATGGATTGTTTCATCGTGAATTACCTAGAAGTGACCCTTCTAGAACTGTGGTCTAGGAATCAAAGCTGTGGAAATGCTCGTTGCCCTTTACACCGTTAGTACACCTAAGATCTGGAACACTGTGGAAATGCTTAAATGCCTAGTACACCGTTAGTACATCTAGGATTGGAACACTGTGGAAATGCGTAATCGCCCGGTACACCGTGACTATTCCTAGGGATGAACGCCTGAATGTAAAGGAGGGTCTATATTTACGATGGTTAAGTATGTGCTTCAAGAGATACAATACAGGGTAGTGTCAATTATAACACCTAGACATGCAAAACCCTAATCAGACCAATAGTTTAACATACATAGGATACAATCAGTATTTGCCATGATAAAAGTAAATAGACGATTAGGTGTTAAGAAAGGTCAGTAAATACAATTACGGTCTGTTGCCTTATGCCTGTTCCCTAGATAAATCAAGGGTGACTTTGTCTTATTCAAGTAAAAGTTCAAGAGGGGTTTGAAAACAGCCTGATCTGATCAGAATCATGATAGCCTAGGATTCCAGTGACATATGTTTCTAGGGTTTTACCTGAACGTAGGGTTCTAGTGTTTACGCCAAAAGTATGTCTGCTTTTTATCTGGTAAATCTCCAATCAATTTTATAATGAACATCATCCCGAAACCCTAATTATCCAAGTTTCAGCAATCACATCTCTACCTGTCTGCTTATTCCCTATCTTTTATCTCTTGCATTTATTTTACTGTACTTAGGATAAATTAGAAAACAAAATCAATCCAAAATCTATCTACCTACCCCCCATCCTAATTGCGACCATAATCTTTGGTGACTCGCTTCATTTCAATTCACTCCGATAAAAGAACGACCTCGAGTTATACTTACTGCTTGCTCCCAAGGTAGGTAGTACTTATAGTTTGAGCCCCAGTTCATATAAATTTAAAACTCACTGTCCGCCGCCTCTATTGCTGTTGGAACAACGACCGGAGTCAAATCCGACCGATCGATAGGAGCGCGACAAAGGGTTATTCCTTTTAGTCAAATGCTATGGAAGAAAAGTAATTACCCGAAATACCCTTCCACTGATATTAAACTTCAAGGACATGTGTCATCCTACCAGTTTATTCTATTTATTCTATCTTAACTATTATTCTATTTGATCCAAACCCTATATATATATATATATATATATATATATATATATATATATATATATATATATATATATATATATATGTTCACATTTGGTATCTGAGCCAGGTGCTTTCTTTTTAAGGTAGTAGTAGTATAGATATATTATTCATATTATGTCAAATATGTGTTTGAGTTTTAAAGTTTTAAAAGAAAATTCAATTTATGAGTTGGAAAAATATATGTCTGCGTTGGTAAGCCCTGACGATCAGTCGGTTGGATTAGCCGCAGTAAACGTCGTAAGACGGCCGGACCACGACGATATGGGGATGTTCCCGGAGATGATATATTTGTTCAACTGTATAAATTAAGTTTTCCGATAACAAGTTAAAATAAAAACAAATATTTACAAAAATATGAATAAATTGTCCAAACTACTATTAAATCGAAAAGATGGTTCTACTTCTGATATAGAAGAAGAACAAGATCATACAAATTCAATTGAAGTTTCTATTTCAAATATTGAAAATAATTTGGTAAATTGGAACATACCTAAACAAGATATTAAAACTATAAATAAAATAGGATCATTTGATTATTTTCAAGGATATTCTATAAAAACAACTTAGAAAACTATACCTTTATTACAAAATCACCAAAATATACAACTATTTTCTAACACAGCTATAAAAGAACATAAGAAAATTTATAAATTCTTACATATAGGATTAATCCAAGTAGCTATTAAACCTATGACACGAATAGGATTAGATGTCCCTACACTAGTTATATTAAGAGATGCTAGATTGTTAAACTTTAAAAATTCTTTATTAGCTATGACAGAATCTAATATATGTAATGGGCCAATATATTTTAATTGCTATCCTAATTTTACTATATCTTTACATGATCGTAATATATTAGACACTTTAACTCTAACTATTAAAACTAAGAATTTAGATGCTAAAGAAGGAACTGATCCAGTTGTAGTTATATATAGAATATATTATAAAACCATGACAACTACTATAGAACCACGTTCTAGGTTAATATCACCAAAAGATGAAACTTTAGTATTTGAAGCAAATTCACAACACTCTAGAATAAATATACCTAAAAGATTAAAATGGAATGAAATTACTCAAAATCAAACTTGGAATATAGAAGATATTAGTGTACCTAAACCTATAGAAAATACTAATAAAATATCCAATATTATAGAACATACTGATGGAAGTATAAATATAACTTTTGAAAACAGTAGGATAGAGTCAGCAAGACTTTCTACTTATATCCCAGAATCATCTAGCGTTATGTCAAAAGAAAATATATATTTAAGAAAAGCTCAATCTATGAGAATGAAAGGAGTAGATTTTAGTCAATCTATACCTAAACCTCTATACGAAGAAGATAATAAAAGTGAAGATTTTACATATAAACCAACTAAATCTGAAGTAGACTATTATAAAGAAGAACAATTATGAGTGATACAAAAATACAAGTAAATAGATGGTTATATATGAATTATAGTATAGTTTTAAATCTTAAAAGATTATATAAAGAGAGAGAAAATTTATTAATACAATTAAAAGAAATTCATAAGTTAATAAAACAAAATAAAATATATGAAGAAAACAGTAAAGAATTTAATAAAATCTATAAAGAAAGTCTAAAATGGTATTACAATTATATAAAAATTAAAATAGATATAAACTTTGAATCAGCTGCAGAAGCAAGAGCTAGATTAGTTATTTGCTAAAATGCCAAAGATTAAAACAACTATAACTAAACAAGATTTAGATTATTTAGAAAACGAAATAAATAATGACTATAATATAGAAAAATTAACATGGTATAATTCTAAATTCAGTAAAAGCCAAAGAAATACAAATCAATTAACATGGCATTTATATATCTATTTGAAAATAATGAGGTCATGCCATTCTTTTCATGGTTACATATGTATTGTGTGAAAGAAAAAATAGATTTTCCTTTTTTAGAAAAAACCGAAACAATAACCAATATAAATAAAACATATATTAACCTTAAGACCCAGGAAGAAAATATAGGAATTCATCCACCTTATGAAGATAAAATAATAAAACAAAATGATAAAGAACAAATAGGTGTTCCTTTAGTAGAAGTAAAAAAGGATCAAGATTCTAGTAAAACTCTAAAACAAATAACATATCAAAATAATTATACAAATGAAGTATTAAACACTATAGGACAACAATTAGATCGTATGGAAAATAATGACAATAATAAACCCAGTTTTTCTAAATCTAGTAATAAACAAATTATAGAAGAAAATCCGTTATTTATACCATATCAAATAGACACTCCTATAAATCTAGGAAAACAAAATGTTATATTAAAAGAAATTGAGAACAAATTATCTCAATTAAGTATATCAAATAATAAAATTAATGTAATAAACGAAGAAGAATTTTCAGAAGATGATATTCCTAATATAGAAAATCAATTTGATAATAATGAAGAAAGTAAAATTAAACATAATCCTTATACTTCAAATAAAACTTATACTCCAAGGTCAGAAACTAGAAATTATTATTATAGACCTACACCTCCAGATTTGCAATATGAAGAACGTCATACTATAGTACAAGCAAAATACGATGGAACTTCTATGTATGAATGGAATATAGACGGTCAATCTGAATACCAAATTTTAAATTTATTACAAGAAATGACCATGGCAGCTACTGCTTATAAAGCACACACTAATACTGAATTACAAGTAACAAAAATGATAATATCAGGATTCACCGGAATTTTAAAAGGCTGGTGGGATAGGTATGTAACTCAAGAAGAAAAAAATATTATATTTAATGCAAAAAAGACTATAACTAAAACTGAAAATGGTCAAATTAGTCAAACGGAAATAGATGATGTGATGAATACTTTAATATATGCTATATTAAAAAATTATGTAGGAAACCCAGCTGATTATCAAGAAAGAAATTCATCTATATTACTAAATTTAACATGTAGAAAATTACAAGATTTTAGATGGTATAAAGATGTATTTTTAGCAAAAGTAATGACTATGGCAGATTGTTGTGACACCCCCAAATTTAATGATTTGCGGAAGCTTGATTTGGGTGTCACTAATCAATATACAAATCACATAAGATATAATGAACGACCACTATATGCGTCGTTTTAAACTTGTATAGATAAAGTAAATGTTTACATCAAAATATAGTTACATTAGCTCGATTCCTGAAATTGAGAGATTACATAGCATAATTACTTTTACAAAATATAATAATGCAGTCCAATCTCTAGTTGTATGTATGCTGACTCGAGCTAATATTTCTTGCTTGTGCAGCCAACCTACTGCTGGGTACCTGTGATAAATACTAAAATGGGTCAGCGAAAACGCTGGTGAGCTCACAGGTTTGTATGTCAATGTATAGCTGTCAGAACCGCAAGATTTATATTGAATTTAAAATGCAATTAAGCAAAATAAAAGTTATACTGTCCATGAGCACATAGTCTGAGCTTAACTTGATTTGTCAGGCCCACTTAAGGAAACCTAACTTGAAATGCCTCCTACGAGTGCCTAATCAACACTCGTCTTCCCAAATGCTAATACATCCGTTTGACCGGTTAGTGCATGCTAACCCGGATGAGGATTGTCAATCCCATATGATATCATATACTAACATTCACGCTATAACATACTAGAGACTATGCTTATGGAGGACTTTAAATTGATTAGCTTGAAACTCATGTAGTATTTGAAGTTTGGCACTTGCGTTCTACTTGTAAAACAAAATCGAGTAGTAATATCACACCCCTAATTGTAAAGCAGTGAAAATGGGGCTATGAAACTCACCTGAGTCTTGGAGTGTTTAAGTTAATAAACTTGAAGTAATTAGCTGTGAGTTGATGTCCAAAGACTTGAAACCTGAATGTGTCCACGACACTTGATTGTTATTAATTGTACCGGTATCTCGAAAGACTACCTTTGTAGTTGTTATTTAATTATATATGTCCAAATTACTACGATTTGGTTGATTAATTGTTTTGTTTCAAGTTACTACGACTTGATTGACTAAATTATCCAAGTTACTACGACTTGGTTGATTGAATAATCTGTTTTGTAAGTTTTGAAAACGTGTACGGCCCGTTGGTGATTTAGTTGAAATAAAAAAAAATTCTAAAATGTTGACTTTGCTACAGTACTGCTACAGTAAATTTGACTTTTTTTGAACAGTAACTTTGACTTCAAAATTCTGGTTTTTCTGTGTTTTGCGACACAACATGCGACACAAAGATTTGACATGCGACACAAGGATACGACACAGGGACTGTGTCGCATCGAATACGAAATGCTAATTTAATAGCGACATAGTGGTTGTGTCGTATAGAAGTACGACATAGTTTGCGACATAGAGTGCGACACAATATTGTGTCGCATGAGTTACGACACTAAAGGATTTATACGACACAAGGTGCGACATAAAGGGCAAAATACGACACAACATGCGACACAAGGCTTGTGTCGCATGGATGAACACCAGCCCAGAAAGTCCGGCTGTTCGCGATTTTTCCAGCCAAAACTCAATATAAACTCGTTTTTAAGCTATAAAACTGTGTTCTAATCTTTGTAATGGACATATATAAGTTGTGTAAACATCAAAACATCAAAATATTACATAAAACTAAACAAATCTAAGTTTTTAGAAATTTCCTTACAAATGCAAATCGAAGAAGATGGAGGCCGAAAACGATGGTAGAGCTTTTGTTAATCTTGTTCCTCACTTGATGGTGGTTCCGAAAATGTAAGTTTTGTTGTCGGATTTGATGATTCCGAAATTTTGTATGAATTTGGTGAGAGTGTTTTTGGTGTGTGTGTGTTTTTGGAGAATGAAAATGAAAGAAAGAATGAAGGAGAGGTGGGGTGTAGGTGAAAGCCTCACCTCGCAGTCTCCGTCCCGTGCTCCGCGTGGTGTTCGTTTTCTCAGTCATTTAACGTTAAATATTTATTTTATTCGTTTAAATTTTCCATTTTAAATTATAAATTATTATAAAATATTTTATTGTAAAATTTTACCAGTTATCTATTTATGATATTTAAAAGGGAAATTCGTTTTATTTGTTTGCGCGTTTGTATTTTTAATCTCGTATACATTAATTGTGTAATAAAACTTGGATACGAAATATTACAATAAATGAGATTCTGAATAAAATTGAGTTATTAGATAATATTTGTATTTCTTAATAAAATTATTCACCAACGTCCGTATTTATTGTATCGAAATTCATTCGATTTGAAACTCGTACGATTTAAATAAACCGCATAATTGTGTAGATATATATTCAACAATATATATGATAATTGATACATTAATTAGCCTAACACATAACTAATTACATGTATTAAAACTTGATTAGGCACTAAATTCTAGTCCTAAATTGACGGTTGTCACAATTGTAAAGAAGCATATTGGAAAGAAAGATTTATAGCAGGATTACCCAAATTATTTGCTGAAAGGATTAGAAATAAACTAAGTCAAGATTATAATAATAATATACCTTATAAAGAATTAACATATGGAGAAATCATAAATTATGTAAATCAAGAAGGATTAGCTATATGTTCAGATTTAAAATTAAAAGCTAAAATTAAGAAAGAAGGTGTTAATTCTAGACAAGAATTAGGAGATTTTTGTCAACAATACGGATATGAATCTTTAAAATTGCCTTCATCTAGTTATAGAAAAATTAAATACAAATATAAAAGTAAATATAAATAATATTATAAAAATGAACAAGGATATGAAAAAGGAAATGATAATAAGAAAAATAAGTTTAGAAGAAA
The DNA here is from genome assembly GCA_949592205.1 of Helichrysum umbraculigerum. Classification (NCBI taxonomy): domain Eukaryota; kingdom Viridiplantae; phylum Streptophyta; class Magnoliopsida; order Asterales; family Asteraceae; genus Helichrysum; species Helichrysum umbraculigerum. The sequence goes on along the minus strand of CATIUR010000005.1, from coordinate 66,392,441 downwards.
AAGGAAAGTTCCATTTAAAAACTATAATCAATATAAACAAAAGGATATTATAATATGCTATAAATGTGGTAGAAATGATCACATGGCAAAAGATTGCTATGTTTAAAAGAAAATAAATGAATCAGATATATCAGATGAACTTAAAAGACAAATTAGTAAGTTAATTATTAAAGACAGTTCAAGCGAATCTAGTATATCAGATTATAGTGAAAACGATATAAACGTTTTTGAAGAAAATACTTATAGTAGTGAATCTGAAGTATGTGAATGTATAGGAAATTGTAATTGTGGCTATAAATCAATCAATGTTATAACTAAAGATAGTGAAGTAGAACAATTAATAGATTTAATAAATAAAATAGAAGATAAAGATATAAAAAAGATATATTTTCATAAATTAGAAGAAAAACTAAATAGTAAAGACGAAGAAGTCTTAGAACATAACCATGAATATAATTTTAACGAGATAGGTAAAAGATTTAATAAAAATATAAAATCTATAACAATTCCAGAATTACAAGAAGAACTTAATAATGTAAAATTAGAAATAAAAGTTCTAAAACAAAGAGTAGAAAATATAAAAAATAAAGAAGAACCCTTAAAAGATGAAAAGACAGAAGAAGAACCTATACCCATAATAAATATAATAAAGAAGGTAAATTATCAAAGATGGTATACGAAATTAACTATAGCTATCAGTAAAGACTATAAATTAACATTAGTAGCTTTATTAGATTCAAGAGCAGATTTGAATTGTATTCAACAAGGATTAATTCCAACTAAGTATTATGAAAAGTCTACAGAAAAATTATCTTGTTGAAACATAGTTTGTGACAACAGATCTAGCTTGAAATAGGACTGGTGTAATTATTATCATGTTTGTACATTGGTTTAGATTTGTAAATGAATATTTGTTTTGTTAGTAATATTCGTTAAATATATTATTATTGTGTTAAAGTTAGAAGAATGTTAAATACGAAATAAATATACGTTTGCTGCGGGTCGAGTTCTCAAGTCGCTGCGAGTTGAGCCGCGAGGTGAGACCTGAACTCGCAAGGATCACAAGGTATTGAGTCTGTGGCGAGCCGAGTCTTGTTGGGCTTGGGCTGCAAGGCGAGTTGGACTGGACTCGCAAAGCCCATGCAAGCCGAACCGAGACTAAATATATAAATGATTTTCGGTTTAGAAAATCATTAACACTTTTGCATAACTCAGACCTGCGATTTTAGTAGTTACCAAAGAAAAACCTAACGACTAACGGCTAGGCTTTGATTGTATAAATATTAAAGCAAAGCATATTAGTTATTAATCCTATAAACGCGAACTTATTCGTTGTTAGTAAGATAACATCGTATTGAGGGATTCCGCACCTTAATACTACAGATAACGAAGTTATCGATCCTAAGAACTAGGGACTTACATCTGGTATCAGAGCTTTCGGGCTAAATACGAGTAAAGTTTATAGTTTTAGGGATTATCGCGTTTGATTCGGATTGTTTTTGCGTGCATAAGTACATATTAACGATCAAAATCATTCTCTGGACGATTTAGGGTTTGTTTTCGGTCGAAATTACCTGTTTCAATCGTAAAAATACCTTAAATTTTCGTTTTCGGGTTTTTCAGCCGTTTCGCGAGTTGAGATTAGGGTTTCAGCGTAGTCTGCGAACCGAGTTGAACTTGCGAGTTGAACTGTAACTTGCGAGTCGAACCGAGATCTCTTGCGAATCGAGATCGCTTGCGAATCGACATCACTGCAATCCGAACTGAGACTTGTGAACCGAGATTCTGCGAGTCGAGCTGAGATTGCGAGTTGAGCTGAGTCTTGCGAATCGAGTTTTTCTTTAACTCGTGAAACAGTTTAACTTCACATTTTTAAGATGTCTGATTTAAGTAAAATGATCGAGATGGAACACGAGGTGGGAAAATCAAACGTTCCACCTAAGTTGTTGAAAATCGAAGATTACTATAACTGGAAGGACAGATTTGAATCTTACTGTAGATTCCATGATCTGTCGATCTGGATGTGTATCAAGAATGGATACACGGCACCTACTCAAACGGTTAATAATGTAACTGTAACTCTAACTTATGCCCGGATGAGTGATCAACAAAAAGAGGAATATAAATTGGAGAATAAATCTCATTCTGCAATCAAGATGAGTTTACCAAAGGAGATAAACCATCAACTCAAGTCTTTTCAAACTGCTAGAACGCTCTGGGAAGCGTTAGAGAAAAGATGTGAGGGAAGTCCTCAAGTGAAGGCAAGTAGGAAGAATCTTCTCAAGAAACAGTTTACTGTTATAAAAGCCTTAAAGGGAGAAGATCTTGATGCTTATATCACTAGATTCTACCACTTGTTAAGTGAGCTTGACAACCATGAGATTGTTACTACTGAGACTGAAAGAACCGACAATTTTATTGAGGGTTTACCGTCTAAGTGGAAAATGTATGGTGTAATGCTCAAGGACAACGATGAAAGGTATGCAACCATGACCTTAGAGCAGGTCATTGACAAGCTAAAAGGTTATGATTTCACTAAGAAATCGAGAGAAACTGATTCTGATCAGGTTCAGAATCCTGGGCTATATCATGGGAAAACAAATCTCTCAACTTCTTCATCTAGTTCGACCACTGCACTCTTAGTTGGTAATACTGATGAAAATGGTGAAATGATAACGGATGACTTGTGCCTTCTTACCTCATCAGGTAATGAAACTAAAGGTACACCTACTGAGAAGCCAACTCAAGGACATCAAAAGATGCCGATGAGTGTGAAATCTGCTGAGCAACAATTATCTGTCCTTGCATCCTTTGTTGCTTCTTATGAAAACTACATTCAGGGTAAAATCAATGATCCGATTATGTTTGATGAAGACTATGATCAGATAGACCCTGATTATCTTGAGGAAATAGATCTCCAGGATCAACTTGCAATGTTATCAAGGAGAGTTAAAAATTTCTTAAAGAGATCTGGTAGAAAAGTGGTAGGAAATCGATCAGGGTTTGATAAAACCAAGATCAAGTGTTTTAACTGTCAAGGTTATGGACACTTTGCTCGTGAGTGTCAAAGACCTAAGGTTGAAACTGGCAATAGCAAACAAGGTTCGGGAAGTACTCTAGCTTCCAAAGCCTTAGTTGTGAAACAGTTGGATGGATCTTATGATTGGCAAGCTCAGTCTGAGGAAGCTCTCATGGCTGAGATTGAAGATCAAGAGATAGCTGCTGAGTCCAAAAGCTATATGCCTACTGATGTTGAAGTAAAGGTGCAGGAGATTCAAGAGAAAGCAAGTGATGATGACGTGCTGTATATGGATTCAACTGCTGATATGAGTCCAGATGACTTTGTGGCACGCATGGCTGAAGTACAAACTGACAAGAAAAGGGTATGTTTGGATATTCTTACTCTTACTGATGTTTGTTACCTAGTTACTGATTTACAATCTCAATTAAGTGTCTTAACTGTGTCAAATCAGAATTTGTCATCCCAAGTTAGCACTTTTAATGATTCTAATAAGACTATAATATCTGAACTTGAACAAGCTAAAAGTGATGTCCTTAGGTTAAGTACAGATAAGGTAGATCTTAAGAATAACATTAAGTCTGATGGTTCTGATAAGGTTGCACTTAGAGATACCATAAATGAAAAGGCATTAATCATAGATGGTCTCTATATGAACATTGATGACTTAAATCAAACAATAGCTGATAGGGATAGAGAGTTAGCTGAGCTTAAGCATAAGTTAGTTGAGCAAAATCGTAAGATTGAGTCTTATAGAACCTTAGAAATTGATAAAATGCTAGATGCTCAACGTAGTGTAAAGGACAAGACTGGGATAGGATACAATGATGTACCTCATCCTTTTAATGCCAATTACACTAGTACTCCTGAAGATTCTGAAATGACAGATGCTAATCTTGAGAAAGTAGTAACTAACAAACCTTAACAGTCAGAGGCACATAAAGTTTCTGTTAAGAATCTATCATCTGATAATAGTAAGATATCACATCACACCAAAATACAGTTTGTATCGGGTGGAGTGATTAATGATACTAAGACTGATGATGAGGTTAATAAGGAGAAAACATCTGATCCTTTAGTGCCTAAGACTCCAAATGAGAAAGCAAAAGTTAGTAAATCACGTAAACTGATGTCTTGCTTCAAATGTCACCAAAAGGGACATGTAGCTTCGTGTTGTCCAAACAAAAAGTCGGAAGCATCACATAAGCTAGTGATTAATGAACAGACACAGACCAATTCTAGTTCAGTTATGGACATGTTAGGTATCAAACCTGGGTTAGGTAGTAAACCTGTAAATATTTTGAAAAGAAATGGTAATCATAGTGTCTCTCCACCTAAACCTAAACGGCCTTATTCTCAATCTGAAAATGTTTTAAATAAATCTAGAGATAAGACACCGTCGAGATTTAGGACCCCTAGTAGAAACCACAGTCAGTTTGAGAGTGGTTCTACTTCACGTGCACAAGGACAAAGTTATGTGCCTAGGAGGTTTTCTACTCACTCTCCTCATAGGCAAAAGACTTCTGATCATCAACAGCCTCAAATTCCTGTGAAAGTAACCAAGACTCCTGATGAGAATAGTTATGGTTATTTCAAGGAAGTTCAGATTGTTGATGATAAGGGACAAACCAAGACCGTAATGGCTTGGGTCCCTCTTGAAAACTAATTGTGTACAACTTGTTATGTGCAGGAGCAGACTGTGAACAAGGACAGCTGGTGGTATGTAGACAGTGGATGCTCAAGACACATGACAGGAGAACTAAGTCTATTGACAGACTTCAAGGAAGGTCTCAAGCAAAAAGTCAATTTTGCAGGAGATAAAGGAGGAGTAATTACGGGAAAAGGAAAAGTTTCAAATGGAGCTTTGACTCTTGAGGATGTGAATTATGTTGAAGAACTAACTCACAACCTAGTGAGTGTTTCCCAAGTCTGTGATAAAGGTCATCCAGTTTACTTTAATGAAAAGGAGGCCTTAGTCCTGAAGCCAGGATTTACAATTCCTGAAGAATGGATATTGATGAGGGCATCAAGGAAGAAGGACATCTATGCAATCAACATGGGTGTTCCTAACTCTTCAATGGTGTCTACATGTTTATTATCCAAGTCTTCTGAAGCAGACGCTTTGTTATGGCATAGGAGAATGGCGCACCTGAACTGGAGAAAAATGAACTACATAACCAGAAACGGGTTGGTTCTAGGTGTACCACAAAAATGTTTCGAGTCTGAAGATAAGTGTGTTCCTTGCATGAAAGGAAAGCAGCACAAGAAACCACACAGATCTAAGACTGAAAACTCTATCTCCTCACCATTTGAGTTGCTACATATGGACCTCTTCGGCCCTATAAGCAAGAGAAGTCTAGGTGGCAAATGGTATTGTTTGGTTGTCACAGATGACTATTCTAGATTCTCATGGGTATTCTTTTTGGGATCAAAGGATGAAACTCCAGGAATTTTAATTGAATTCTTTGATCTGGTAGAGAATGTCTATAAAAAGAGAGTGAAGCGTATTCGTAGTGACAACGGAACAGAATTTAAGAATTCAACGTTGAATATCTATTGCTTAAGCAAAGGGATAATTCATCAATTCAGTGCACCTTATGAACCTCAACAGAATGGTGTAGCTGAAAGGAAGAATAGAACGTTGCTTGAAGCTGCAAGAACAATGCTTGCTGATTCAAAGCTTCCAGTCATCTTTTGGGCAGAAGCAGTGAATACAGCATGTTATGTTCTCAATAGAGTTCTTACGGTTAAGAAGCAGAACAAGACTTGTTATGAGCTTTTGAACAGTAATAAACCAAACTTAAAAGGGTTTGAACCCTTTGGAGTTTCATGCACAATATTAAAGACCGGACATCAAGCTAAATTTGGTGAAAAGGCTGACGAAGGATTTTTCCTAGGTTATATGCCCAATTCGCCAAACAAGAGAGTCTTTAATAAAGTCACAGGACGTTTGGAGGTAGTTTATAACATTGAAGTTATGAGCTACACACCGGATGTTCATAAGGGATTAGATTGGCAATTTGATTATTCAGATCTTTTTGCATCATTTAAAGTTCCTATTAGTGACTATGTCAGTGATTCCGAGATAGCTGAACATTTATTGTCTGAAGATGTGGATACTGGCCATACTTCAACATCGAGTGTTCCGACTTCTGGAATCAAGACAAATGTTGATCCAAATCAACCATCTACTAGTGGATCTCAAAAATCCAAAGTAGATACACCTCTAAATGAAGAAGAGCTGACTGACAAATTAGTGGATGAAATCCTCACTCCACTGAGAGAGTTAAGAATATCTATGGGTATTGATAACTCACAGCTATCTAGAGAAGGTGTACCGGATTTGGAAGACACTACTGTACAACATAGTGTCTTTGAGGAAATTGGTACTAACTTAGGAGATGAGATTCCAGTTGAGCATGTTGCTTAAACTAGAACGAGTAAGAATCATCCCGTTGAAAACATCATCGGTGATATTAATACTCCTGTTCAAACAAGGACTCAATCAAAAGCTAGTACATCTGAAAATTTAGAATACCAAAGCTTGTATACTGCATTGAAAGAGACATGGATTCCTAATCAATGTCTATATTCATGCTTTATCTCACAAGTTGAGCCTAAAAATGTTCAAATGGCTTTAAAAGAAAGCTCGTGGGTAGAAGCAATGCAAGAGGAACTATCTCAGTTCTCTAAATTACAAGTATGGGAGTTAGTTGACCTACCAAAGGGAGAATATCCAATTGGAACTAGATGGGTATTTAAGTGCAAGAGAGATGATAAGGGAATCGTTACTCGCAATAAAGCTCGTCTAGTGGTTCAAGGTTTTAATCAACAAGAAGGTATAGATTACAATAAAGTGTTTGCACCAGTTGCTAGGCTAGAAGCAATTAGAGTGTTCTTAGCATTCGCATCATATTATGATATAAAGGTTTATCAGTTGGAAGTTAAGAGTGCCTTTTTGTATGGCAAAGTGGAAGAATTGGTGTATGTTTCACAACCACCAGGGTTTGCTAATCCTGAGTATCCAGATAGAGTATATCATTTGAATAAGGCTCTATATGGATTACATCAAGCACCAAGGATGTGGTATGGAACACTCTCAACGTATCTACTTGAGAATGGATTTACAAGAGGATCAATTGATAGTACACTGTTTGTGAAATGGAAGAAGAAAGACTTTCTTCTCGTGCAAGTTTATGTTGATGACATTATCTTTGGATCATCTGATGAAAAGATGTGTCAAGAATTCGAACAAGTCATGAGAAAAAGGTTTGAAATGTCTGCAATGGGAGAGTTGGATTTCTTCTTAGGATTACAAGTTGATCAAAAGAAGGATGGATTCTTTATTCATCAATCTAAATATAAATATGAGCTATTAGAACGCTTTAAGATGGATGAAAGTAAGGTCTACAATACTCCAATTCCAGTCAATCATGGACTAGGTCCAGATACATCGAGTGATAGCGATGTGGATCCAACTCTTTATAGAGCCATGGTCGGATCACTAATGTATCTAACAGCCTCTAGGCCTGACATAATGTTTGCTGTTTGTTTATGCGCAAGATATCAGGCTAATCCGAAAGAGTCACATATGCAAGCTGTTAAACGAATCTTTTGTTACCTCAAAGGGAAACCTAAGCTGGGTCTTTGGTATCCGATTGATGGAGACTTAGATCTCGTAGCTTATACTGATTCAGATTATGGAGGATGCAATCAGAATAGGAAATCTACGACCGGAGGATGTCAATTCCTAGGAGGTAGATTAGTATCCTGGCAGTGCAAGAAGCAAACCTCGGTAGCCATTTCTACATGTGAAGCTGAGTATGTTGTAGCTGGCAGCTGTTGCTCTCAAGTTTTATGGATTCAACAGCAACTGCGGGATTACGGGTTAAATATAACCACTACTCCTATGATGATTGATAATGAATCAACTATGTCGATCACCAATAATCCAGAAAAGCACAGTAAAACTAAGCATATTGATATTTGATATCATTTCATTAGAGATTGTGCTGAGAAGAAGTTGATAAAGTTAGTTAAGGTTCCATCATTGGATAACTTAGCAGACTTATACACAAAGGCGTTCGACAGAGCAAGATTTGAGACGTTGGTTCAACTGAATGGAATGAGAAATCCAGAGTGATTAGTCTTCCAAGGGTATCTTTTGTAATAGTTAGTATTTCTATGTGTTATTATTAAAAAAAAAAAAAAAGGCGTATGGCATTCATTTGCTTGTTACCTAAGGGGAATCGCCTTTATTAAAGAATATAAATATAATATTCTTTAAAATGTTTAAGTTTTTATCTGCAAAACTAGGGAGATGATAGTACATTAGGAGAATAAGCTTTACAATAATAAGCTTAAGTCCTAAGTATGATATGTTAGTAGGTTCAAATAAAGTTACTTTAGAACTACAGCGGTTCTATCAGGTATGTGTTTATATTTAGTTGATTATACACCTATATCCACAAATTATAATTTGTCTATTTTATTGAAAACTTTAGATGGCTTCATCATATGATGTACTGGTAGGCAAATTATATGAAATTTTCTAAGCCTTAAGAAGTTAATTAATTACTTGTTTATTATATGGTGTTACTATTCTATGATGTATGACATTAGTCTTAATTGTTGAATGATAGTACTACCATACACTGTTGCTTTATAATATAAATTGACAAATAGTTAAAGTATGGGTATTAACTTAATTACTGGCGACTTTGTTGTACTAAGTACAGATCTGAAGCCTTTAATTAAATTAATATTCTCAAATGTATTTTGAATTATGCTAGAAGGGATCCTCTGTTGTACTAGGTACAGACTTGGATAACATAACATGTTCAAAGGTATGTTTGATATTTGTCTAAACTTAAAATTCAAGTGTATGTTATACTATGTAACCGCTACCTTGTCTTAAAATCAGTGTTATGAGTTTTACTTGAAGTTCGTCAGTATGTCATATAATAGGAATCACCTGATAATATTCATACTAACAATAAAGTGTTTGCTTAGAAAGTCGAGTATAGTTTGTTTATGTGGATCATAATACCAGTAATCGTCTTGAACTGTCTATAATTAAAATATTCACTGTATGTGAGTAATGCATTTATTAATTATGTTATGTGGATAAAGGTATCTTAGATATAGTTTTATAAATATAAATGTATAAATGATAAATTTAGTTGTAATTTTATAGTAATTTATTTGAATTTCATGAGGTATGTATACTATCAATCTACTTAGACTTTTTAAATAAATTTTAAATAGCTTGTTCTTACTAATATGATCCCTAAGCAGTTACATTCTTATTAAATTATGTACTTTATTTTATTGAAGTATTTAATAAAATGGTACTTGATACCACTGTTAGTTTTTATGTTTCGTATTTTATTTTATTTTTAGCTTTATGTTTCAAATAAAGTTTTTGTGTTTATTAGAATTTACCCTTTGGAATTAAATTATACCGAATATTTTCTATTTTGAGTTGAACAATCGTAACAAATACAAGTGAAAAATAATTTTATTTTAGACTTGTACAAATGATGGGTTTTTAATTTATACTTAGTGTTTAATTCGCATTTTAATTTAATCCTGCGAGTTGACTTAGTCAACCTGCGGATCGAGTTCCACTCTCGCGAATCGAATACAGAGTATAAAGGGGAGGTCAAACGAGTCAACCAGACCACCGAACCCACAATATTCGCGAGTTCACTTATACTCTGCGGATCCACTTACTGGCGAAACGAGGTGAAAACTTTATTTTCGTTTGATTTTGATCTTTTATACACGGGAAGGAGTTTTTGAATCCGTAGGTTTTATACACCACTTCATTGCGAACATTTTGAGGTATATAACAACGGATTTTACCGTTTAAATTAAAAGAAATCGAAGTTTTAAATAAGTTAGGGTTTCTGTTTGAAGTTAGATCGATTCACGTTGATTAAAGGATTGTTAGAACACGAATCCTTAGGGTTAATGTTAAACGAACCTTAATAAACGTGAATGTATCGATTGATCGTGTTAAAACTAAAAAAATCATCGATTTTAAGTTTAAACTCGCGACGGATGTTCATCAAATGAGTTGAGCTTTCGATTCAACTCGCAGCGAGTTGAATAGCGGATCGAGTTGATTAGCGGATCGACTGGCGAGTTGACCTGCGGATCGACTTGATTAGCGAGTTCAATAGGCTGCGAATTCAAGTGCGAGTTGAGATGCGAACCGAGTTGAATTCGATTCGCATATGGTACTTCTGCGAGTCCAGAACTTAGATAAATTTTATTTCTAAAAGTTTTTATAAATGTTAAGGCTTTTTCAGTAATAATGTTTATAACATGGATTTGTAGTAAATTATATATGTTTATATCGAAAGTCTACCAATTTGAGATGTAATTGAGTGGCGTGTCCTAATTTTAAATTAGCGGTATAACTTATATTTGTTTTATTAAACGTTAATGACTTGAGAATTTTCTATTAACAAGTAACTAACAGAAATTACATATTGGACTTATGACTTATTAGTTATAAGTTATATATGTATACGACTTGAGACAATTATGTAACAAGTTATATATATAATTTAAAACTAAGATGTTTGATGATTACATTTTCATAATATGTTATAGTTTATAATCTGTTAACGTGCTTTACATTGTTGTTGTCATTTGTGTTTTTATAGATATGGCTCGACAATTCGATAAAGGTCACAACATTCTTGTTGATCTGGATGTACGTGCAAAGGGAGCTAGCAAAGTAGCTCAAGGCTTACATTTTTGGCACGTTCACGTATTCGGTATGCTGTTACGGCATCTCCACCTATTTCTCAGGCGATTCTGACTGATTTCTGGACGGATATACAGTATGACGAATCGGTCAATCCACCAGAGATTAGAACAACGGTCAATAATCAACCGATTGTTTTTACAGCTGGTAATCTTCAGGAGATTTTACAGCTTGGTACGGAAGAGCAAGAGAATGGGGATTTGGAGTATCCCATGGATTTTATCGAGGGAGCTATAGGCCGTATGGGATATATGGGTGATAGACGAGGACGTCAATTCCAGAAGCCTCTGGTTATTGGACAATGGAGGTTTCTATGGCATGTGATTGTCACGGTTTTTGCTCCAAAGAAGGGAGGTTTCGATGAGCTAAGGCCTGCCCTTGTATCAGCTGTACTGTCTCTGGTTTATAACAAACAATACAGTTTTTTGCAGGACGTACATGACCCGAACTTCGGAGCCATTCCCAGCTAATCGTTTCGCAGAACCCGAGCGTACATTTCATCAAAGAAGACGCGCTTCTTCTGCACCGCCTAATTCACCGATTCGCAACCCATTTTCTGACGAAGAGGACGAGGTATTTGATTATAATCTTCACACCTCGCTGGCTTCCAATTACAATTCGGATTTCGAGGGCGAATACGGAGAGTATCGCGAAAGACCACTAACCGAATACCCCAGCGATCAATCGGAACCAGAGCTCGAAATGGCGGACGATATCACCAACATGACTCTCGAAGAGTATTCGAGCAGACTGCGTACCGACCTTGGGCCAGGAGTAGTGAGGCCCGCTATTGCGCGTGAAGTAGAGTTCGAAATTAAGGGACAGTTCCTCAAGGAGCTTAAAGAGAATCCCTTTCGAGGAGAAGACAAGGAAGACGCTAACGAGCACGTCGAGAAGATCCTAGAGATCGCCGATATGTTCAACGTTCCGAACGTTACGCACGATCAAGTCATGCTCCGAGTGTTTCCGATAACACTCAAGGGAGCTGCTAAGAGATGGATTTCAAATGAACCAGCCGGATCCATCACCACTTGGGAAGATCTTCGTACGAAATGTCTGAAGATGTACTGCCCACCATCCAAAACGTCGAAGATGATTGACGAGATCATAAACTTCAAGCAAGATATCGACGAGTCACTTCACCAAGCGTGGGAAAGGTATAAGGACTTAATACATAAGTGCCCACAGCATGACCTAAACGACCAACAGATCGTAATGGTGTTCTACAAAGGTGTAGACCGTGCTACAAGGCAGCAACTGGATTCACAAGGATCTCTTCCTAAGAAGATTCAAGGGGTGCCTTAAAAGCCATACGCGACCAAGGAAAGCATTCTCAGCTTTGGGATGATGGCACTTCTCGGAGAAAGAGGTCAATAAGCAGTGATGATGGTCTAGCCGCCATCACTGCTAAGTTTGACAGTATGGGAAGAGACATAAAGAAGGTAACCGAGACTGTTCATGCAATCCAAGTAGGGTGTGACAACTGTGGAGGAACGCATTTGGTCAAGGATTGCCCTGAAATGGATTCTGGAGAAGCAAAAGAGGAAGTTAAGTTTGGAGAAGCTCAAGGAACCTACCGGCAAGGCGGTGGAACCTTTTTCCGAAGACCATACCAAGAAGGAGGCCGCCAATTTGGCCAAGCTCAACCTGGGCTTTACACTAAGGAACAAACGTCGGCACCCTTTCCCGAGAAGAAAACCAACTTGGAAGAGATGATGGGGAAGTTTTTGGTCACTAATGAGCAATTTATTGCTAGTTCTGGTCAACGGATGGATACCACCGAAGCTTTAGTACGTAATCAAGGTGCCACGTTCAAACAAATTGAGGGGACCGTTTCTAACATCGCTAAGGTTCTTCAAGAGAGGTTTCCGGGAACTCTACCGGGTTTCACCGAGACCAACCCATGAGATCAAGCAAAAGCAGTTACCACTAGAAGTGGGAAGGTTCATGAAGACCCTAATTTTGCCAAGAATCCAGTGTCTGAGCTGTTGTTGGAAAAGGAGAAGGAAGCGGAGGTTGTTAAAAGTCCTAAGGAGGACACGAAGGCTGATCAAATTGCTAGGGATAAGCAATATTTGAAGGATCATGCGCCTCCCACGCCATACCCTGCAGCTTTGAGAAGAGGAAAGGATGAAACTCATTACCACCAATTTCTTGAAAACTTGAAGCAGCTTCATATTAACATCCCATTTGTGGAAGCTATTGCCCAAATGCCTAAGTATGCGAAATACTTGAAGGAGCTTTTGACTAACAAAAGCAAGTTGGCAAAGGCAACCACTGTAATGATGAATGAGCGATGCTCAGCTGTGATGCAAAGCAAGTTACCACCAAAAATGAAGGATCCAGGTGTGACAACCGTCACCAAACCGTTATCGTAGCTCAAACCGTATAAACTCATTTTTGTGAAACTACTTTCTTTTGAGATTTATTTACATCAAAGTCTTCATTTTTGAAAAACAAATCCAACGCAAAAAGAATCATCACAAACGGACGTATAAGGAAGGAGATACGAAACTAAACGTAAGTATCAATTATTTTTGGACCGTGTGACCCAAGTTTTTGTGTATTCTTGTTTAGCCCAAAGAAAACCGACCCAAATTACTCCTTGGAGGATGTGGCCGGCCAAACCCATTCAAACTCAAGTAACCCTAAAGCTATAAACAAAAACCTAAACCGAAAAGTTTTAGTTTATCCTGATTTATTTTTGTAGTCTACTTCAGAGGCCGTTTTGACCTACTTAGAATCATTTTCACGCTTCGTCCAAAACTAAAAAGTTTTAGATCTCGATGTTTTACATAAACCCTCAAGGTTTCGGCCTATTAAACGAAGCATATTATTTTATAAAAATTATTTTGTAAACTGCTGCAGTGTAATACGAATTTTCTGAAACTTTTAGTTTTTGGTATATAAACGTATTTTAAAACCCTAAAACGTATTCTACAAACCTACAGCCGTATTCTGATGACTTGGAGCATATTTCTCATTAATCTTTCGATCTTCAAAGTTCAAGAACTCAATCTCATTACTTCTACATCATTCTATTGATCGAGAGATTGTTTATTTGTGTGTTTCGGTAAGATTCATGTCCTAATCCTTCGTTTCCATGTGTTCTTGATGCATGATGAATAAATTCTCATGCTACAATGTTTATTTACAGATTCTTAAGGAGTCTATCATGCGGATTCGTGTTAGTCGGTATAAAATTCTTTCCGAATCATTCGATTTCGTGTATTTCGATTAATCGTTCATTGTCGGTTATTTTCGGTTCGATTCCATTGTGTTCCGGGTACATGAAGTTGTTAGATTATAAATAAAATCAGTTGATAAGATGGTAAAAATCGAAAATTATGCTTTTGTTGATGATTAGATTAGTTATACATGTGATTAGGGTTGAATACTTAAAAACCCTAATCTGATCAGATTTTTATTTCGGTTTGGGAAGCTCGTAACTAGGTCATAACACGATGGTTTTTGATGAAATAAGAGTCTAAACTTAAGTATTTTGAGTCTTCTTTCAAATGGAATCAGTTTCATGTCTAAATGTTGAGTTTAAGTGAGTCAAAACGATTTTACAAGTTTAAGTGTCGATTCTGAGTTTTTCGGTTCCTGATTTCGGTTAACTTGTCAATTTTTGAAACATAGGTTAAACTAAGAATTGAGTCTTGAAATTTTTACTGGAGTAATTTTAAAGTGTTAAATATTTTCTGTAAAAATATTAAAATCATTTAAATTTTTAAAGTGTTTTTAATAAATTGGGACTTTTTAGTACTCAGAAAGTGTTGTTATTTCTGAGCAGGTTGTTTGGGTGAATTTTTAAAAATAGTTAAATATAATATTTCATTTTGAAAAAAATTAAAAGTTATTCTAAACATATTGAATTGTCACTGGTTAAAATTTTAGAGTCAAATGATTTCATTAAATAATATTTAAAAATTCGTAAAGTGGTATGAAAATCGTGGGCAGAATCTGATTTTTACTCGATAGGTTGATTCGAGTTAATACACATGAGTTGAGTTGTGAGGGAACTTAGTGGAAGTGTTTAGACTTGGAATACAATGGAATGACCTAGTTATGTCTAGGTTGTGACCCATATGCATTATCTGATTGTTGTAGATTGCAAGAATTGTTGGTGGTTAAACTTAAGGGCAAAACTTACATCTTTATTTCAAGGTGAGTTTTCGTGGCCCCTTTTTCATATACATGTTTTCAAATTGGGGGAAAAGTATGCTCACATGTTTTATCAATTGTTTTATGCTGTGAAACGTATTCATTTTCATTTTGGACATATGCTTGAAATGTGTGACACTATGTGACTTATATGCATTGGTTGTTGGATTTGTTTTGTTAAAAGGCTGCACTCTTTCGAGAGTGTATACCTAGTGTATATGCTTTGTATACACTGAAGGACATATTTATTTACAAGGCTGCACTCTTTCGGGAGTGTATACCTAATGTATGCTTAGGTGTACATTGAAGGTCATTTATGGGTAGCTACCGCATACGCAGGATTTGGTTGGGTCATGTTCCTTCGTGGGGTGATGACAGTTTGTGGATTGTTGGTTGTATTATTTCACTCGTGTGCCATTTCTATATGCGTTGTCCTAAATTATTATCATCACAGCAAAATGTTTATTTTTATGGTGTCTGGTTTCAAACCTACGAAACTCACCAACATTCGTGTTGACGTTTTTGAGCATATCTTTTCAGGTTATACTAGTGGACTTAAAGCAGTGGACAAGAGAACTTAGTGGACCTTTAGGGTTGCATTAAGAATTATTCAAGACTTGTGGTACATCATTAAGGTTGTTTGTGAAGGCTTGTTATGCCTTAACATTGTAGTGTACGTTTGATTGTAAGATTTTGAATTCATTGTTGAAATGTATGGACGACATGAACCGTTATTCATGTTAATGACATCATGACACATTGGATATTGTATTTCATATAGAATTCTTTATAATGATGTGTTATGATCCTATCACCGTTATACCCCGTTGTTTCCGCTTTAGACGGGGTGTGACACCAGGGAGCATCACTATTCCCTGTCTGATTGGTAAATTGGACATTGCAAATGCATTAGTGGATCTAGGAGCTAGCATATCCATTATGCCTTATACTATGTATGTTAGACTTGGGTTAGGAGAACCTAAGGCCATCCGAATGTGCATCGAGTTAGCTGACCGTTCTGTCCAATACCCAAGAGGGATGGTCGAGAATGTCTTAGTTAAGGTTAATAAGTTTGTGTTTCCCTGTGACTTTGTGATTCTAGACATGGTTGAAGATCCCAAGGTACCAATTATTATAGGAAGACCTTTCCTAGCCACTTCCAGAGCATTGATCGATGTTTTTGATAGGAAAATCACCATGAGAGTGGGGGATGAGAAGGTTGTTTTCAATGTAAATGAATCCATGCAATACCCTTCCTCTGTGGATGACACTTGTTACTTTGCTAGTGCAAGAGAGCTGTCTGACGATGACGAGTTTTTGCAAAGTCTGAAGGATGATGAAGATTTAGATCCTATGATTCTGGAAGGATGGACGGGAAGCATTGAGGCAATCCGTGATATTGAAGAGTTTGATAAATTGCTTGAGGATATTGAGACAACGTGCGAGAAAGGGTTAGAGAACGAAGGAGTTAAGTTGAGAGAGAGCGAAGAGCTAATGTAGTAGCGGATGCCCTGAGTCGTAAAGAGAACGTTAAACCTCGCATAGTTCAAGCTTTGGTATTGACAATCCACTCGAATCTCATTATTCAAATTCGTGATGCGCAACGAATAGCTTTTACCGCCGAGCGCATGAAAGACGAATCCCTGAAGGGAATGGAGAAACAACTTGAAACCAAAGAAAATGGAGTGTTATACTTCATGGACATAGTTTAGGTACCATGCGACGATGAATTACGCAAGCTGATTTTGGACGAAGCTCACAAGTCCAACTACTCGATTCATCCTGGTGCAGATAAGATGTACCAAGACGTGAAAGGTTTCTATTGGTGGCCTAACATGAAAAGTGACATCGCTACTTATGTCAGCAAGTGTCTAACTTGTTCAAAGGTCAAGGTTGAATATCAAAAACCTTTGGGACTTTTGCAACAACCGGAAATGCCACAATGGAAATGGGAGCACATAATGATGGATTTCATCACAAAGTTACCAAAGACATCAACTGGAGTTGATTCAATATGGGTGATTGTCGATCGATTGATGAAATCAGCCCACTTCATTGCTATAAAAGAAACTGAAAAACTAGAGAAACTGGCAAAGATCTATATCAAAGAGGTCGTTTCTCGACACGGTGTGCCATTGTCTATTATATCTGATAGAGATAACAGATTCACATCTCGTTTCTGGCGAACACTACAACAGGCCTTAGGTACTCTACTTGACATGAGTACGGCCTATCATCCGCAAACTGATGGCCAGAGTGAACGAACAATTCAAACGCTCGAAGACTTGTTGCGAGCGTGTGTGATTGACTTTGGAGGAAACTGGGATACTCATCTCCCACTAGCAGAATTCTCCTACAACAACAGTTATCACACCAGCATACAAATGGCGCCATTCGAAGCACTGTATGGACGCAAATACCGATCACCACTCTGTTGGGCAGAGTTGGGTGACAGGCAACTATCCGGACCGGAACTTGTCCAAGAAACCACGGACAAGATATCTCAAGTACTCAACCTATTGAAATCGGCAAGAGACAGACAAAAGAGTTACGTCGATAACTGTCTTAAACCTCTTGAGTTTCAAGTAGGAGACAAGGTCCTACTCAAAGTATCGCCTTAGAAAGGGATAGCACGATTTGGCAAACGAGGAAAACTGAACCCGCGATATGTTGGACCTTTTGAAATCCTTTCCAGGATTGGTCCTGTTGCTTACAAACTCAAATTGCCACAAGAGCTTAGTAACATTCACGACACTTTTCACATCAGTAATCTTAAAAAGTGTCTGTCGGACGAAACACTCATCATTCCTCCTGACGAGGTCTTTATTGACTCAATACTAAATTTTGTGGAGGAACCCATCGAAATAATTGACCGCAAAACCCACAAACTCCGACGCAGTCGGATCAAACTCGTCAAAGTTCGTTGGAACTCGAAGCGCGGTCCTGAGTCTACTTGGGAACGCGAGGATGAAATGCGAAAGAAATACCCTCAACTTTTCAAAAACGTGACCGAGACTCACGACTCAACTTAAAATCTCGGGACGAGATTTCGCTAACGGGGGGAGAATGTGACAATCCTCAAATTAGGGTACTAATTTTTACCTAATTACATGCATTACCTAGAGTAATTCCCTAATTAAGTGAATTCAAAACTGTTTTATGTGTTAAGTTTTGTGAAACTTACTGTTATAATCCGTGCAATATTTAGTTGAATAGTAGTTATTATATAATTACTGTACTAAACGAACGTATCAAATTCGACAAATAGGCATATACAATAAAGTTGGTGATACAAAATAATTAATATTATGAAATTATTAATTACAAATAATTATTAACTTATATTATTGAGATAATATAATGTATTATACGTTTTATATTAAATGTATCAAACGCGATACAAAAGTTCAAAAGAACTTCAAAATACTTTAGAATAATTTTTATTTGAAAATATTATGGAAAAGAAATAGAACAAAAATAAAACGAAAACATTTAGATGATTATTTAGGACACGTTATACACGAACAGAAACAATTATAAAACGTGCCTAAAGGTCAAAAATACTAAAAGTAATATTTTGCCCAATCCTGTTTTAGTATTTGGAACATTACTTCAAAATATAATTTCCAAATTCAACTGAAATCTGCCACGCAATTTCACCGTACAGTACTTCAACTGTGAATAATTTTATTTATCATTTAATAAGATATTTCATTTTTATAACTATCAACTATTAAGTTTGAAATATAAATTAAACTAACAAATAATTGATTGGTACACGTGGTATCACAAATTATACCCGTACCCAAAACTAACAGGGTAAAAACTCAATCAAATACACAAAATAAAATATCTGGGGAACCAACCGTGTATGAGCCATACTCCCTCATTATTTTAAAACCAATATATATACTCCCTCCCTCACACATATGAGAACACCTAACTCAAATAATTGATACACCAAACTTTGTTTCTCTCTGGTTCCTTCGACGCCAAGCACCAGCAACAGGAAGTGGAACAGAGCTTTATCTCCTTCACTTCATTAAACCTTTCAAACAACAAACAAAACCATGATGTCTTAATCATCTTCATGGTCATCGTCAATATTGCCACCCTTAAACCCAATGTGAGGATTCAATCTTTGATTTCATACATATATTACATATTTCCATAACTATAATTTGTTAGATAATGTTTATAAATATGTAATAATTTGTTAGAATATGATTTATACATGATTATTATGATGATCTAGCTAAATAAATGGAAAAATATATGATGTTTATTTTGAGCAAAAATATTGCTCTGTACCTAAAAATGGATATAAATATGGGTGTAATAATGGATAAAAGTTGTGGATGAAACTTGTAATAATGTTAAGTTAAACTTTTGTGAAATTTATAACTCGAAATAATATCAAAATCTGGGTTGATTACGGACTGAAACAGAGAATGGATTGTAACAACGAGAAACCGATCGGCTACACAAAGTGAGCCGATCGGCTCAATAAACATAGAGGATCGGCTAATAGGAGTGGTAGCCGTATGGCTATAACAAAAATAGCCGAATGGCTATTTAATTTGCCAACCATTCGGTTTGTTTAGAACATGGATACACATTCACAATATTATTATTTTAGTACACAGACATTACTAAAATTGGACATTTCTATATATAGAAAGTATGTACTAATTATTATCATTAATTAGTTATAATTAATATTAAAGTGGATTTCATTTAATTAAGTTAAAATACGATATAACTCGTACAATTTTATATTTTTCAAAATATACGACACTAAATTTAGTATTAAAATGGAACACGACCGCGGGACAATATTTTACACAAATATTAAACGATGTAACTTTTGAGCCAAACGGGTCAATTATATAATGGGTCAAAACTATTATTTTGAATTTGTGCCAAACTATTTTTGGGCTAAACAAAGTGGGCCAAAAACATTAGATTTATACTTGGGCCGGGTTAAGTTTATTAAATGGGCTGATGTATTTTGTATCAAATTAGACCGAAAATGTTAAACCATAAATGTATTGGGCCACATCATTTGGGCCACATTATTTGGACCGTACCTATTGGGCTAAACGATTTGGGTCAAGCCCAACAAGTCGTGTAATTTTAAAACACAAACTTAAACCGGATATATATATATATATATATATATATATATATATATATATATATATATATAAGTGACGAGTTAAACGAGACGAATGGTTTTAGTAACACGACAAATGGATTATATATATATAGTTGACGATTATAATTTTTAGATATAGTTATATAATGGGACTATGACAATCGTATTAAACAAAGTTATTTTTATAACAAATATAATTATGTTTTTAAAATATAAACGTCAACGATAACAACTACATATATATATATATATATATATATATATATATATATACGACATTAATAAATGAATAATGTATATATGTATACGACGACGACAAGTAATATATATATGAATATATATATTCAACTAATAAGTATATATATAAATATATACTTACACGCAACGACCATTTCAACGCGATTATCACCAACAACTAATATTGTACAAATGTTTAAACATAACGAATAGTCCAAGTACTTATATAAAGTATTATTATCCGCGTCTAGGTATTTGAGGGACGCGTTCGGACTATCTTGCTAGCTATTGTTTTGCTGAAGAATTGCTACCCGTGAGTTCACAGCCCCTCTTTTACTCGTTTTAAATGCTTTTAAAACCAGGGGTGGAAAACATAGAACTATGTGCTCTAACATGCAACTTGATTTATATAATTGCTTGACATGCTTTTATATTCAACTGCTTATGTAAATGCTTAACATGCTTTTATATACACAACTGATTAACATGAACACTTTCATACTATTATACACAACAGTATATATGAAATGTTTTCATATCGTTATACTTGAACTGAATATATGAAATAATTTTTCATAACTACTTTGGGAATTAAGACAAAACAAATCTTGGTACGAACCTAGGTTTACATGAGGTAGTTGTAGTGCACATAAGTCCCAGTGCTTACAACCTATAACCATTAGCTAGGTGACTCTAGCCACTGAGTATACAGATAGTACTATCGATTTGACAACCCTCCCAGGATATAACTCGTTGGTCATTCCAACCACACGACGGCAGTCGTAACGAGGAGTGTATACTTACCGTGTTACTGAGGCAACAACAAAACAACTAGTCGTGGTTTGGTTATAGTACTAGGTGTCGTACTTTAACTCTAAAGGTTTAGCTCACCTTAGAGGGATCGTAGTCTATATTCCCACTAAACAACAAAACAACTACAACTTGATTTGGAAAAGGGTATTTCCTGTGCATACTTGATTTGGAAGGGGTACTTCCTGTGATACACGACTTCTTTCAGGAAATGTTTACTTAATTGTTAAACCTGTATTTCCTACAAACTATTTATTAGGAAATGTTTACTTGAATGTTAAACCTGTATTTCCTACAAACTATTTAAATGGAGATGTTTTCCTTGATTGGATAAACTAGTGTTTCTAAACGCTTAACTATTTTTAGAAATGTTTTCCTTGATTGGATAAACTAGTGTTTCTAAACGCTTAACTATTTTTAGAAATGTTTTCCTTGATTGGATAAACTAGTGTTTCTAAACGCATAACTATTTTTAGAAATGTTTTCCTTGATTGGTTAAACTAGTTGGATAAACTAGTATTTCTAAAACATAATTATTTTAGAAATGTCGTTCCTTAGTTGGATAAACTTGAATTTCTTATAAACTACATAATATGAAATGTTTATCATATTTGAATAGACATGTTTTCCTACTTAACGATCAGATTGTATTACACATGATTATTGAACTAGTAGTTTGGAAATGGTATTTTCCTGAGATTACTTATTTGAAGCTATATGACAGATAGGAAAGGTTTACTTTGATTATTTAAACCCTTGTTTCCTGCAACTACTTATTAGGAAATGTTTTGATTAAACTTGCGTTTCCTACGCAACTGTTTACTTGTAGTAAGAATGATATTCTTACATTATATAGGAAATGTTTTCTTTAACTAGAATAACTTGTATTTCCTACTAAACTTATGAACAATATGTTTTGCCGTAAATGAACGATTTATTCATAACTTGGTTTGACCACTATAAACTAAACCTGTGAATTCACTCAACATTCAATGTTGACGTTTTACTATGTTTTTCAGGGAATTAGGACTCAGGTATTGATGCATGCATAATGGACGTAAGTTACCCACGACGAATTAGGATGCCACTTTTGGGACAAAATGTATTTTACAATACTATTATTTCTATGACTCGACAAGTCGTAGTTTTTGTAATCATTTTTATATTAATGGCATCTTAATTACTGTTCTGCAATGATCATAAGCTCTGATACAATGAATGCATACTGCTAACGTCAGCACCCCCGCCGTTTACTCAAAAGCTTCCGCTAATTATATAATGCTTCTGCTAAGTGTTTGATAAACGTGATTACCGATTTTGGGGGTGTGACAGTACACAGGCAATTAAATAAGCAATCCACATAACACTTAACACATATCAACACAATACATAAGCACAAAATCACTGGCTCTGAACACTCAACACTGTGTTAACCGCAGTTAACTCTCTGATCACCACTAAATCTTTACATAATCATTAACCAACAACAATCAAATCACTAATTAACAACACCTTTTAACATAATCTTAAACACATATAAGAAACAAAACATATAACAAGCAACTTCCACATGATTGTATGATCCTCTAGCTCGGAAGCTATCCGGAAACACATACAACCAATTCATACACTGTTCACCACATCATCACTATTTAATCCACATATGTCAACAAATTATCTTCCACCCGATTGTGTAGCCTCTTGCTCGGAAGCAATCCGGATCCAACACAATCGAATCATATACTGTTCTTCACGATTCTTTTCCTTTACCATTAAGCTAGTGACTTACTCATTACTTGGCTAACATCAAGCTAATGAGAAAATCAATACTTTTTTTACCAAGTATCATTTAATCACATAACAATTAAATATAAACAAGTAATTTAACACAACAACTAAATTAAGCAATAAACATAATTAAACAAACATAACAAATAACTTATTCTTTGATTGTGTAAACATCTAGCCCGCAAGCTATTCGGTACTACACAATCACATCACCTGTTTAACCCCCGTATCACTCACCAAAATCTCATAGATGATTTCACCATTTTGATCATCATAAGCCTCCACTCCTTTAGCACCTAATCATAATGTACATAATTCATCATGAACACTCATTATAATTTATCACTTTTAAAACTCTACTACCTTTAAATTCATGTTTTATCTTCATAATCAAGCTTTATTAACACCACTAACATCACTTTTAAACTTACTTCACGATTTCATAAAGATTTATCATAAACCCTAAAATCACTCATGAACACAAATCATAAACTCATCACCTTTATTATGTTATATAACTACTAACAATCATAAAAACACTAACTAACACTAATTCAATAAATTTCTAACCCTAATTTCGGATTAAAAGCTTCACTATTCTTCACAATTCTTTTCCTTTACCAGTAAGCTAGTGACTTACTCATTACTTGGCTAACATCAAGCTAATGAGAAAATCACTACTTTTCTTACCAGGTATCATTTAATCACATAACAATTAAATATAAACAAGTAATTTAACACAACAACAAAATTAAGCAATAAACATAATTAAACAAACATAACAAATAACTTATTCTTTGATTGTGTAAACTTCTAGCCCGCAAGCTATTCGGTACTACACAATCACATCACCTGTTTAACCCCCGTATCACTCACCAAAATCTCATAGATGATTTCACCATTTTGATCATCATAAACCTCCACTCCTTTAGCACCTAATCATAATATACATAATTCATCATGAACACTCATTATAATTTATCACTTTTAAAACTCTACTACCTTTAAATTCATGTTTTATCTTCATAATCAAGCTTTATTAACACCACTAACATCACTTTTAAACTTACTTCATGATTTCATAAAGATTTGACATAAACCCTAAAATCACCCATGAACACAAATCATAAATTCATCACCTTTATTATGTTATATAACTACTAACAATCATAAAAACACTAACTAACACTAATTCAATAAATTTCTAACCCTAATTTCGGATTACAAGCTTCACTTATACAAAACCCCATGAAACTCATAAACTAGGTTAAAAACATGGAAGAAATTACTTACATATGATTAATGATGATCAAGAAGGAAGGAATTAAGTATTAGAAACTTGAATTGAAGATTTAATTTGATGATTGAAGCCATGGAATTGATACATAAATCGTCCCTGTGTTTTTTTCTTGCTTCTCTGGAAAATGAATGAGATAAACTCATTCATACGCACATATCTATCCAAGTCGGTTTAATTAATTTATCCCTTTTAAACCCTATTGTCTGGAACTAGGAAACCATTCGCGTATTTTATTATTTCATCTCATTTAAATAACACCACTTTAAAATAAATATACCTTCGCGTACTAAAATAAAACCTTTATATTTTTGGGGTGTTGGAGAAGAGAAACGATTCAAAAGAAAAATGAGATTTCACATCCATCCGCCGGATGGAACATCAATACGGCGGATGGATTGACTGAGCCGGGCTGCTAGATCGCGGGCCGAGCCTGCTGGGCTTTTCACATCCATCCGGCGGATGGATCAATTCGACAGAATACCTTGAAACCCTAATTTCACTTCATTTTGAGGGTTATCACCTCATTTTTTCTCACAGCCGAATTCTAGTCAATTCAACCTTATTCCAGGAGCATTTTGAAGGATTAAGAGCTTGGAGAATCGAAGGTTTTCGTTTTTTCAATCATTTCTTCGGTTTCTCGGTTCGAAAACATTTAACTTTTTCATTTGATTATGATTTCGGTTTCATTTTCATTGCTGAGTTTCTATAACGTTATGATTGGCTAAACTATTTATGTATTTGCTTGGATGATGATACTTAGATGAAGGTTTGATTATTGATTTGCGAAAACTATTGGATTTTATGAATGTTTATGTGTTTATTTGATGATCTTTGGTTATTGATTGATTATTAGTGATTACCTAACGTGGTTATATGATTAATTGAGTTTGAGTTCCTTTTGATTATAAAATTATTGATGATTGTTGATTTAGATTGATGATTATTGCTGAATATATTGAGTTTGACAGGTTATGGTTAATAATCCGTATTAATCATCAATGAACAAGATAACTATTATTAGTTATAGACTTTCTTGATTCAAGTCACAAAAGTAAATCACATAAACGGTGTAGGTTTAATTTAGAACACAATTCGGAGGACAACGTTAAGTAACGGTTAGCGTGTTGAAAACAACCTAGTGTCTTTTTTGATTGTGTTAGATTAACTTACCTCGAAAAGGGGGTTGTCTTATTAGTTATGTCGCAATAAAATCCATTGTTTAAAGCAAATTGATAAAGTGATAACCGGATTCTAAGGAAAGTAGTCTAAGTGAATACATTCTTTCTACCATTTGAATCAAGTATTTTATTTGATTAGTTGTTTCATCATTTATTTCTTTTTAATTTAAGTTTTATTATAAAAATCACTTTTCATAATTGTTAGTCAATTGTTCGAACGGAACTAAAACGTTCCCCTTTATTTACTGCTTTAATTATTTGTAGCAAATTCCATTTTATTAGAAAAAATATTTTCTAAATTTGATATGAAATCTGGATTTTGGCAGATTCGGATAAAAGAAGAAGATAAATATAAGACAGGGTTTAATGTTCCCTTCGGACATTATTAACGGAATGTAATGCCCTTTGGTTTAAAAAATGCCCCTTCAGAATGTCAAAATATAATGAATGATATAATTTTACTCTTAGGAAATTTTACAATATTATATATTGATGATGTTTTGATATTTTCAAAAAATATAGATCAACATTTTAAACATTTGAATGCATTTTATGATACTATATATAAAAATGGATTAGCAGTTTCTCCAACCAAAATATCTTTATTCCAAACAGAAATAAGATTTTTAGGACATAATATAATTCAAGGAACCATTAAACCTATTGAAAGAAGTTTAGAATTTTCAAACAAATTTCCTGATGAAATAAAAGATAAAACCCAATTACAAAGATTTTTAGGATGTTTAAACTATATTCATGATTTCTTTAAGGATTTAGGAATTATTTGTAAACCTTTATATGATAGGTTAAAGAAAAATCCTAAACCCTAGACAGAAGAACATACTAATATAGTTAGACATATAAAAGAAAAAATTAAATTTTTACCTTGTTTAAATATACCTCATCCAGATGCTAATCTTATATTTGAAACTGATGCAAGTGATTTAGGATATGGTGGTATATTAAAGCAAAAATTATCTAATAATGAAAATGAACAACTAGTTAGATTTTATTCAGGTTCATGGAATGAAACCCAGAAAAATTATTCTACTGTTAAAAAGGAAATTTTAAGTATTGTTTTAAATATTAAAAAGTTTGAAGATGATTTATATATGAAGACTTTTATATTAAGAAAAGATTGTTTATCTGCAAAATATATTTTGGAAAAAGATATTAAAAATTTGATTTCTAAACAGATTTTTGCTAGATAGCAAGCTATATTAAGTAATTTTGATATTACAATTGAATTTATCAAAGGAGAGAATAATTCTCTACCAGACTTTTTATCACGAGAATTTTTGCAGGGAAAATGAGCAGCAGTTCAGAATCAGGAAAGAAGCTTATATTGACAAGACAATCTATTGCAAATATGAAAAAGGAGAAGACACCATCTCCTTCGTCCTCTAGAGAATTTCCTTCTCTACCTATACAACAAAATAGATTTTGAACCCTTGTCACCTTTCTCTAATAAAACTAGACCTCCTTACTCTGATCTAGCCATATTGCAAGATATACCAAAATCCCCCATAACTTCACAAAAAACCTCTATTTCATTCTCTGCTATTTCAAAACCTTCTTCTAGCTCAAATGAATATGTTATAAACCCAAATAAACAAGTTATAAAAATTCTAGAACCTTATGAAGAACAGACATTGAGTCAAAATTTTCAATCCCTTATAGAATACTTATATCCAAAAAATTTCCATTTCTACAATAATGATTTTCAGAACAGAGAATATTATCAAGCTATATTGGTTGATTCTGGTTTAGTTATTATTGAACATACTATGAACCAAAAGAACCCAGATTATATTGATTGTAGTAAAGCTAAGATTATTAAGGTTATTACTCCAGAAGAATGGTCTAATAAACCATATTCTCACAAAGTGTTATTATAACGCCCCAGAATTTACAACTGTTTTTTTTTTTTTTTTTTAAACAATTCGGAAGCTCAAGTCCCAAAACATATATATACATAAAATGACATATCGTCATCTTCCATTACCTAAGTTCTAAGTATTGATTATTACCGTTTATAAAACAATCCTTTATATCCAGGACATTATATAATCAAACATTTTAAACTGTATTAAATAATAATCAGAGTAATCCTAGTCAAACATTCTTCAGTTACTCCTTGACCCGCCCATAACAATAAATATTAACCTGCAAGGAGTAAACAACGAGGGATTAGCACGAAGCTAAGTGAGTTAACTCATCACTAACAATACAACTTAGTTTAACACTATGAGTTCACCACATTTAACACTTTGACTCAACATCACCAGAGGATCGGTGGCCCTTGTGGCACCCTCAGCCGCGGTGGCCCACCAAGCGACACTTACACCAACTGCAGGCCAATACAGTGGTTAACCGATAACTGTTTGTTACCTTTAGTCAACACAAGCCTTACTTACAACGAATGTTCACAACCCTTGTGTTGACTAACCTGTAACAACACAGTCCAACATAGTTGACCTCTATTAACACATTTACCAAATAGGTCACTTAACACTTAACACTTTAACACAATTCACAATTCAACTTAACACAGGAATAACACTTAACACTTGAAGTAACCACAATAGTGATCACTAAATTATAGTGAGAGATCAAAGTCCACTCACCGACTACCATAGTCGCCCACTCAGTAGTCTAATATCACTGAGTCTTCTCCATATCTGGAAATACAACAAAATACACAAGTCAGTTACTTGTATCAAATCTACATAACATTACTCCAATAGATTTATACCAAAAATCTCAATTCATATGTATTAACATAATCATCACATACATCAAGTTTCATACTTCTTGAATTGTTTCTTAATCATGATTAGATATCATGTTAACCACTTTTCAACTATATATCAATTTAGTTGTCACTTGTAGTAATTTCACATAATTCATTCCATTAATATGAATTATCACTATTAACTTCATTAGTTCACTCTCACCTAATAAATCATGATAATTATAATCAACTTATCACCTTAGTTCACATTAATCATTGTTAACTAACATAATCACACCAATAACAAGATTAATAGCTTCCAAATTAACAATCCATTAAAACACTTCATAAACACTTAATCAAATTCTTCCATTTTAAGTTAGAGCTCATGTCATAATCATGAATTAGGCACTAATTAACAACTATAACATAACCAAAATCTTTACTTCATGAATTATCAACTAAATCACAACTTTTATCATGAATACACCATAATCTTTCCTCTCTAAGTTAGAGTTTTACTTAAAATCAAGAATTTCTTATCAACTAATGATAATATGATCATTACTAGCTTAAATTCAAGATTAATCATGCCAACTAAATCAAATATTCAAAACCCCAATTTCTAGGGTTATAGAAATCACGAAATTAACACTTATAACATGCTTTGAATGATAATGAAATGATTAATCTATGTTAATAACTCATAACTAACAACTATTGCACAAAATCAAACCCTAATTTCGGATTTACATCAAGAACACCCAAACCCCCAAATTCTAGGGTTCTTAAATCAAAGATTTGAGACTTACAAGTTGATTAGGATGATTAGAATATGATAATCCATGCGTTTGAAGCTTGAATCCGAATTATGAAGCTCTAATTTTGATGATTTCTCCATGTTTTTGGTTTTGGAATGAATGTGTGTGTGTATATGTTCATACGTATGTATGTATGAATGTGTGGGAATAAACCCGATCCATCCCATATAATATACCCTAAAAGTGTTAATTTTCATTCCACGTATTTATTATTGTCTGGAACTTAAAAACCATTTGCGGAGAAATACAATTTTATTTTACCGTCAACTAAATAAATTTAAAACAAACAATATTTCACTAGCCACAATATTTCCTGAGGCTTATCGACCTATTAATTATACAATCAAACGCAATAACAATTTTAAATCGCATTTAAAATTTACAGAAAATACCTATTACTTCTAAGCCCAATTTGAGGATGTTACAAATCTCTCCCCCTTAAAGAGATTTCGTCCTCGAAATCTAATCAACCTTGATTATTCTAAAGTACTTAATTACTTGATAAATCTCATTTCTCAATTGAGATTCTACTAACACCATAATTTATTAATATTGCACTCTTCATACTACTCTAACATCGTAATTACTCATCACTATATTCACCTAAAGTGTGTACACAACTTAAATCACCTATGCATGACATGCTTATGCATACATTTCACTACATAGACCGTGTACCTACATATATTTATATAGATATATGTTATTTTATCAATTTACACACCACCAGTGTGCATCTCAATTACATTCACGCAAACACATACATTGTGTCTTATACTCAATTTAACTTGCATATAGTATAATACTACTCACATTATTCAACAACAAGCGTGATATTATCACTTACAATAATTACTCCCTTGAGCAACTCTTAATTATATGCACACAATTTCAATTCTATCTACAGACACATATCCGCATGTACCTGTTTCTATTTCTTACCTTAACATATGATATGTATCTAAATCATATTTTCATGCATACTATGATCACTTAAGGAAATTATTCCCAATTAATCACTTTAAACAGGTAATCACTTGACGTAAGTGAATAACATCATCATGCACATAACATACTCTTAACACTAGAAACTAGCGACGTGCTAGAATCTTTAAAATAGGTATATGATTTATACCCCTTTTAACAGCAAAACAATGATTATGAAAATCACAATACACCTGACAACAATGAAATTTAAATTTCAATTCATAACTAACATTTGTGCTAGTACCACATATCACTAATGTATTTGATAATCTTTTATTTAATAAATATCTCAAAATCATATAACACTATTCACATATTAACAATCAAAATACAAGTCAATTCTCATGGTTAAAACCATTATCACTTAATCACAAAGTCACTTAGCACCAATTTCAAATTGGATAACTACCAAGTTTCCCATCAACGGGTACATTGCCATTCAAGCGCAAGTACCATTCCAACAAAATGTGTTAACCACACACACATTTTTCAACAATATTTCATCAATCAATTTATTACGATGACTTCTCATTAGATTATTTCACATTTCCATCATTTCTATACGCAACTTATCATTTCACTTTGATATTATGCATATAATAACAATCAAATTTCACACAATTCTCAATTAATAATAATATAACTATCAATCAAAAGGCTCTCTATATATATTTATATATAACTATCTCAATGTCAACATCGAAAACCTACAATTTTTAAGGTCACATCAATTTCTCTGGTACTTGGTAGCCTCAATACTCCATGTGAAATGGCATAATATAAATACGTTGGCCAGACGTCGTCATATTATGTCAATCACACTTAATTCTCAGGCCACTTCATACCATTGATCTCTAATGTAATTAACTTTTACTTTCACATAATTCACAATGTTGAAATCAATAATTATCACACATATAGTAACACTTTGTAATAGGTTTATGACCAAGTATTAACTTGTCACTATTTTCATTTATCACTTGAATGTGAAACTACTCACAAAATTAAGTACACATAATAATTCAATCATCTAACACATTCCTCATTATCTTATTAACACATGTGTAAGTTTTAACACAATTGAGTCAATTAACACCTATACTATATTTTTCAATATCAATCACTTAATACATTATTAAATACTTATCATGCTCTATATAACATTCAACACCAAGTATTTTATTAATATTCCATGCAATATTCACACAACTTTATCAATATATAATTCATGAATTGATTAATAAATAACCTTCAATTTCTAGTTATCAAGCAAAAGTAAGCTCCTATAATACCCTTCAACTCTTACAAATACTTATTCAATCATATTAAGTATTTCACATAATGTAATTAACGTGATTACATAATCAATATTTATTTACCCTAATAAACAACAATCAACAATACTCTTACTGGTATACTATGCTGTTAGTTAAACTGCCTATAAACAACTCTTACACAAAAACCATATAGACCTCTTAAAACAACTTTTTATATTGCATATAGTCACAGGAATGATCTTTGGGCTCAAAGAAACAAAAGCCCAATACAATTCATAAGCTAAAAGTCCAAAATAATGTCCGAAAAATAGTAAAATGCGATTTTCGGGCCCCAAACGACCCCGAAGTGCCGAAAACTGACAGGGCTCATGGCAACGCGATGAGCTTTGACCGTTGGGCCGTTTTTGAGTTGACATGTAAATTTCGTCTTAATCGGACACCGAAATTTTCTAAAAAATTTTCTACGTCAAGTATTACGTCGAACGTCGCAAAATTTTTTTTTTTTTTTTATACTAACGCGATCCGGGAAACAGGTCAGGATCGCGTTCCCTATTGAAAAATATTCTGTAACCAAATTAGGCATACAAACGCGATCCGGAGAAGTGAGCGGGATCGCGTTCCCAAGAGAAAACGCATCTGCACACGAAATACACACACAAACGCGATCCTGGAAAATGGCTGGGATCGCGTTCCCAAGCATAAAAATAATCTGAGACAAAATAACATGTACGAACGCGATCCAGAAAAACTTGTTGGGATCGCGTTCCCAAGAAGAAATCTGAGATTAAGAAAAATCATATTTTTAGCCAATTTCAAACGCGTATAACTTTTTACTCTTTTAGAGTTAGACTCTAAAATTTTGCAGGCACATCCACTATGCCAAAATGAAACTTTCCCTTTTTACACTTTTCCAATTTACTCGTTTTACGAGAACACGGACGTACGACTCATTTTTGACCATTTTCGACCATTTTGGTTGACACGCTATATTTCAAACGACTTGGTTTCTGACTTCCACCTTTTACCAACATGTTTCTATATACATTAGTGACGTGTGGGCATATTCATCATATACAAACACTCCTTCTACATTATTTTAACACGTTGACCCATTTAGGGGTCAAAATGGACAATTTCACCAATTTCATTCAAAATGACAACATTAACATTTTCAATCCACCTTTTATCTATACTTATGACTTTCAGTCACTTTAAAAGTTATCATACACGTACCACATCAAATTCTATACATTTTAACACTAAGTGACCCATTTGGACACTTAAATGACCCGTTTGGTTTTACGACCATATGATCACCATTCCAACACCCAACCCACACTTCTTTGACCATTCCAAGTCAAACTAACCCACTTTCATCATTAGTTTCATATTATCACCCTAAAACACCAAATTCACAAAATTTCATCATATATAAACCAACTTCATCATATATTTTCAATTTGACTTTTCACAAACTCGTCACCGCACATTTTAAGTTTGGGTTGACCACATTGACTTTATTACTTTACTACTTTTAATATATAGATCATAATTCAACCATAATCATGATCAATGCTTAACATTTAGACATCTAGTCACATTCCTCACTTCATAGTATGGCTATTGTCAAGTTTGACACAATTACATTCAACATTGACCTTTCCAAGTCAATAGCATATATTTCAACAACTAGACACATTCTAAGTCACACAACAATACAACTCCTAACTTATAAATGGATTCACCCACGACCCATTGAATTCATCATAGTGTGTCACATCAAATTAGATTATCATTTATCAATTATTTCCCTAGCAAGGATATATAATCACACCTTGAATATACACTTAATTCCACATAACACAACTGTTACACTTTAGTCACCAATGTATCTACACACAATTTCAACTTCTTAATTACATACTAATAGCTCTATCACCTTATTAGCAAGTAATAATCACCAACAATTCAATTTACTTTACTAATAATCATAACATAGTAAAGTAAAACAATTAAAATTTATTGAAATTCACCAAGTTTATCAGAAATTACCTGGCACATCTAGGCCCACGAGTGTTGAGGATTGAGAATACCAATCGGTTCCTCACTATCCTCCATCTCTGCACTCAAAACAACAATCTAACACATTGTTATAGATTAGTTCACATTTAACAACAACTTGCTCATACCAACACTAATCCCACACCTCGGAATGTTTGACCACTATCACTAGGCTTGGGATTGAACAATCCAACCATTGTTCAATTCGCCCAAACCTATGCTCTGATACCAACTTATAACGCCCCAGAATTTTCAACTGTTTTTTTTTTTTTTTAAACAATTCGGAAGCTCAAGTCCCAAAACATATATATACATAAAATGACATATCGTCATCTTCCATTACCTAAGTTCTAAGTATTGATTATTACCGTTTACAAAACAATCCTTTATATCCGGGACATTATATAATCAAACATTTTAAACTGTATTAAATAATAATCAGAGTAATCCTAGTCAAACATTCTTCAGTTACTCCTTGACCCGCCCATAACAATAAATATTAACCTGCAAGGAGTAAACAACGAGGGATTAGCACGAAGCTAAGTGAGTTAACTCATCACTAACAATACAACTTAGTTTAACACTATGAGTTCACCACATTTAACACTTTGACTCAACATCACCAGAGGATCGGTGGCCCTTGTGGCGCCCTCAGCCGCGGTGGCCCACCAAGCGACACTTACACCAACTGCAGGCCAATACAGTGGTTAACCGATAACTGTTTGTTACCTTTAGTCAACACAAGCCTTACTTACAACGAATGTTCACAACCCTTGTGTTGACTAACCTGTAACAACACAGTCCAACATAGTTGACCTCTATTAACACAGTTACCAAATAAGTCACTTAACACTTAACACTTTAACACAATTCACAATTCAACTTAACACAGGAATAACACTTAACACTTGAAGTAACCACAATAGTGATCACTAAATTATAGTGAGAGATCAAAGTCCACTCACCGACTACCATAGTCGCCCACTCAGTAGTCTAATATCACTGAGTCTTCTCCATATCTGGAAATACAACAAAATACACAAGTCAGTTACTTGTATCAAATCTACATAACATTACTCCAATAGATTTATACCAAAAATCTCAATTCATATGTATTAACATAATCATCACATACATCAAGTTTCATACTTCTTGAATTGTTTCTTAATCATGATTAGATATCATGTTAACCACTTTTCAACTATATATCAATTTAGTTGTCACTTGTAGTAATTTCACATAATTCATTCCATTAATATGAATTATCACTATTAACTTCATTAGTTCACTCTCACCTAATAAATCATGATAATTATAATCAACTTATCACCTTAGTTCACATTAATCATTGTTAACTAACATAATCACACCAATAACAAGATTAATAGCTTCCAAATTAACAATCCATTAAAACACTTCATAAACACTTAATCAAATTCTTCCATTTTAAGTTAGAGCTCATGTCATAATCATGAATTAGGCACTAATTAACAACTATAACATAACCAAAATCTTTACTTCATGAATTATCAACTAAATCACAACTTTTATCATGAATACACCATAATCTTTCCTCTCTAAGTTAGAGTTTTACTTAAAATCAAGAATTTCTTATCAACTAATGATAATATGATCATTACTAGCTTAAATTCAAGATTAATCATGCCAACTAAATCAAATATTCAAAACCCCAATTTCTAGGGTTATAGAAATCACGAAATTAACACTTATAACATGCTTTGAATGATAATGAAATGATTAATCTATGTTAATAACTCATAACTAACAACTATTGCACAAAATCAAACCCTAATTTCGGATTTACATCAAGAACACCCAAACCCCCAAATTCTAGGGTTCTTAAATCAAAGATTTGAGACTTACAAGTTGATTAGGATGATTAGAATATGATAATCCATGCGTTTGAAGCTTGAATCCGAATTATGAAGCTCTAATTTTGATGATTTCTCCATGTTTTTGGTTTTGGAATGAATGTGTGTGTGTATATGTTCATACGTATGTATGTATGAATGTGTGGGAATAAAACCCGATCCATCCCATATAATATACCCTATAAGTGTTAATTTTCATTCCCCGTATTTATTATTGTCTGGAACTTAAAAACCATTTGCGGGGAAATACAATTTTATTTTACCGTCAACTAAATAAATTTAAAACAAACAATATTTCACTAGCCACAATATTTCCTGAGGCTTATCGACCTATTAATTATACAATCAAACGCAATAACAATTTTAAATCGCATTTAAAATTTACAAAAAATACCTATTACTTCTAAGCCCAATTTGAGGATGTTACAGTTATCGGATATCAATCATACCCCATCTACAATTACTATGATTATCAAGAAGCCTGGTTTAAAACCTTTCTATTAAGAAGCTTTAATCACACTTGGTTTTTCTATTTTTCTGAGAAGTTTTCAAATGTATACCCAAGATGGTTTTTCAAATGGTTCAGATATATGGGAGCTATTCCAGAAGCCTTTCCTCCTATAGCTCTCGCAGGATATAACAAATTCAAGTCTTTATATAAACAAGAAAATCTTTCCCCTTTTGAATATACTCTCCAATTTGTTGTATTGTTTAAACTACCATGGATTATGAAATTTACTTACAAGAAACATGAAGCAATGGATACCAATCCACCTCTTTTCTATAGACAATACAATGTTAAATGGTGGAAAAGGATCATTGAAGAGTAAGCAAGTCCTAAGGCAGTTATAGAATTCTATAATCAAAGTCTAAGCTCATCAGCAAGATCATCTACACCAGTTTCTAATATTCAAGACGAAGATTCTATAAGTCGACTTCAGGCATGTTCATCTCCAGCAGAAATACAAAAAATTATAAACGAGATTATAAGATCTCCCACTCCAAGTGAAGATCTTTTCCAAGATGCTCAAGATCCATATGACGAGATTGTATTAAATTAAAAGTTCAAATGAGAGTCTATTATACTGAAAGAGAGTCATAATTTTATATGAATTGAAGTTGAGTCTATATTACTGAAAGAGAATCTTAATCCTTATGAACCAGTAAAATTGAGTTTGAGTCTATATTAAAAAAACGACAAATCAAAGTCCATATGAACCAGTAAAATTGAGTTTGAGTCTATATTAAAAGAAAGACAAATCAAAGTCCATATGAACCAGTATTAAAATTATATGAAAGAAAGACATAATTGAATCCATGTGAACCAATTATAAATAATGCATTATTAAGGCTATTCAATAGCTTTTAAAATATTTGGCCGATAAAATATTTCTTTCAGATTGAAGAATCCAAATTATTCAGATGTATGGCCAACAAGCAAGTATTATTGAAGACTATTAAAGACTATTGAAGACTTGAATTTATTGAAGATATGAAGACTATATTGAAGACCCTCCAAATATGACTAATCAAATCTATCAAATCCTACTTTATTAAAGTATTCAAATATTCAGATGAATAGCCGACAAAGAATAATTATTAAAGGGGAGAAATTTAGAAGCCGGTAAAAAGAAAGTTATTATTGAAAGGATACTGGAAGATGCCGGTTAAAAGAAGAATCACAAAGCCCTAATTCATCTATAAAAGGAAGAAGATTTTACGGAAGAAGCACGAATTCCTTCACTTAGAAACATTTTATGAAAAAACCCTCTTTCATATTATCAACAACCCAATGTTCCAAATGTTTAGATTTTAATATATGTATATCTCCTATAGTTCAGTCAGAGTCTGTATCCAGTATAGAGAAGGAAGCAAATCAAACTATATCAAGTTGTATTTGTAAAGATTCCGAATATATAAACAAAGGTATTATTTATTAAACTCTTGTATCTTATTTATGTATTAATTTTATCATTTGTTTAAATTATATCGATCCTGATATATATATATATATATATATATATATATATATATATATATATATATATATATCAAATCCATGAATATCTACATTTGTCTATCCCAAGACTTGAACTTCCAACCTCCTGGTAGGAAGGCAACACGATACCGTTCGATAATGACTATTTGATAAATAACGAATTTGGTATCTACACACTATTTTTTTTATATAAAACTATGAAAACTTCAATATATGGTATCACAAATGGATGAGGTTCAGAGGAAAAGGTATTATTTGAGGAGAATGAGGAGAAGAATTTTCAAATTTTTATTTTTACCACCTCCACCTTTTTAATAGTGTACACTACTCCCTCCTACTTTCTTCCTACCCACCTCACCCCTCCACCACCCACCACTAGCTGCTGCCACCCGCCGCCGCCGCCACCGGTCGTCGGAAAAAAAATTCAATTTTTTTTAATTTTTTTTAAAAAAAAAAAATTTAATTTTTTTTCATAATTTTTTTTTTCCAATTTTTTTTTACATATTATCACTTTGTACTGCATTTTATTATTTTTATTGCATTTTGTATATATGTTTAGTAGATATTATTCGTTTTTACTGCATTTTTGTATTTTACACATAATTCTTTTGATTTGTTTACTGCACTTTATTTATGCACCTCAATCTTATATATATTGTTTGTTTTTTACTGCATTTTAAGTTATACATAATATTTTTTTTACTGCATTTTGTTAAAATTACACTGCATTTTATTATTATTCACTGCATTTTGCATATATTTCATATATTACATATTGTTTATTTTTTACTGCATTTTATATTATACATATGATCCATTTTTACTGTATTTTGTATGAAAGTATAATACATACTACCATTTTTACTGCATTTTGCATATATTTATTTAGTACACATTATTCGTTTTACTGCATTTTATATTATATATAATCTATTTGTACCCCATTTTGTTTTTTTTACTGCATTTTGTTATTTTCACTGCATTTTATATTATACATAATCTATTTGTACTGCATTTTGTTATTTTCACTGCCTTTTATTATTTTTGCTGCATTTTTCATATATTTCATTCATTATATATTGTTTGTTATTCACTGCATTTTGTATTTTACATATTATCGATTTGTACTGCATTTTGTATTTTACATACTATCTATTTGTATTGCATTTTGTATTAAAGTATAATACATATTGTTGTTTTTATTGCATTTTGCATATACATCATTTAGGACATATTGTTCTCTTTTTACTGCATTTTAGATTATATATATAATTCATTTGTACGGTATTTTGTTGACGTCGGGTATAGAAGATGCGGTAAA
The DNA here is from genome assembly GCA_949592205.1 of Helichrysum umbraculigerum. Lineage (NCBI taxonomy): Eukaryota > Viridiplantae > Streptophyta > Magnoliopsida > Asterales > Asteraceae > Helichrysum > Helichrysum umbraculigerum. The sequence continues at coordinate 66,353,912 of CATIUR010000005.1, read as the reverse complement.
ATATATAAAATTTTTAGTTAATTAACAATAATATACAAAATGCAGTGAAAAAAACGTATAGTTTTATTAAAAATGCAGTAGGAAAAGGAATATTATATCTAATAAAAGATTTATGGAGTAAAAATTTGAAAAAAAAAAATTTTGAAAAAAAAATAATAATAATAATTTTGAAATTATTTTTTTCCCGGCGGCGGCTGGCGGCAGTCAGGTGGTTGCAGCAAGTGGTGGGGGTGGTGGGGTTGGAGGAAGAAGAAGGTATGAGGGGGAAGAAAATAAAGTGGAAAGGTTAAAATGTAAAAGTCTAGATGGTGGAAGGGGTGGAGAGTGAAAATTAATGTTATGTTTTTTTTTTGTTAACTAATATCCTTATTTTTGAAAGTAATTACAAAATTGCCATCCTTTTTAACCATTGATCCAACCCAAAAGATCATCCAATGGCCACAAATAAAACTTCTCCTCCTTCTCCTCATATGATCCCTCCCCCTATGATCCCCAATCATCACAAATTTGTTTTTTCATATGTAATACAACATACATGTAAGAGATTAGAGTATTTAAGTGGTATATTTCAATCACAATCAATATGATTTTACGATCCCGATATTGGAGCAACAAAGATAGTCGTAGATAATATTTAAATCTTAATAACTCCGACTTAAGCTATTAAGCTATTTTTTTATAATAAGACGGCTTGTAGATGAATATTAACGATATCTTGTAATATAACTACTAGTAAAAGTAAAAAAAAAAAATTTCTGGAATGGTAAAACAAAGAAAAGAAAAAGAATTTTTTAAGAAAGGGCATAAATGTCGTATTGGAAGAACTAGAAGGGATGATAAGGCAAGTATAAAGTGGGACACAAGTGCACAAGAAAAAAGACAAACATCCCAAGGACCTGTGCGAATCACGAGGGAAATAACTAGATGGGATTTACTTTATATACCATTTTTTTTTTTTTTTTTAACATAATTATTACCGTACTTTTTCTAACTTTTTCTCATCACTTTTTCTTAACATTCTGTACTTTTCTGTACTTTTTCTATTTTTTTAATATAAAAAGTGGTATAAAATTAGATCTAGGTTGTATAGAAAGAGGATCCGTAACTAGATATAGCGCGTTCAGAACACGTGACGTGTCAACGATAAATCGCAGGTTCGCCACATCCCAATAAAAACATACAACGCACCTAGATTTGGGCAAATCTGCGGCTTTTTTTTTTCTTCTTCAAGTAATTAGTTTTTTAGCGTCTATTGTCATATCGAAATTATTATTATTATTATTATTATTATTATTATTATTATTATTATTATTATTATTATTACTAGTAAAGATCGAGCTAGTGAAACAGAAATTGCAAGAGATAAAAGTGGATTGGAATACGGATCACTAGTCCAATCTACCCCGATTAAACTTTACGTTATTTTTCACTAGTAGATATCAAAAGAAATAAAAAGTTTGAGGTCGTCAACGAGAGTATCACTCGTTGCTGGTTTATTCGATTTGATGATTACTTCATTTCTATATCTCCGTATAATTCAAAGAGTAGTATGAAGTATGAACAACTACTTCGAAGTATTTAATTATACTTCCTGGTAGGTGAACCAAACTTGAAATGTTGTAGGCAATTAGATCCCACGATATTTTACAATGCGATGTTTGGTGAAAACATGTGTTTCGATGTCTAGCTTGTCATCATATGAAGGATGTGTCTCACAGAATCGATGTGTATTCCCCTTTGTCTAATTCATCCTCCTGGGAAGTCTTCGTTTAGCGTTTTGCCAACGAACGATATTAACTTTCATACCGAGATTTTTGCAAATTTAATTAGCACTTAGAATTTTCTAACATTAACCTCCTAGTAATGAAAAGTTGCTAGCTTATACTTTTAAAAGATACAGAGTAACCATGAATAACCACTAAACTTACACACAATTTATTACAGTATATTTCAAGTAATTTATGTTATTAATTTAGTATTAAGGGGTAAAATAATGTCCTTGTTAATAAAAAAGTAACTAGTAAACATTTCCTAAGCAGACCGCACTAGGCCCAATAGCCCAACCTGAATATCATGGATGGGCTCCTTACTAATTTAGTTTGTTATCGTCACATTAAAGGCTTAATAAAGCTAATATTGTCATCATTATTTGGACCCATATGTTACTGACCAGTAACCGCATTTTACTATCTTATGGGCTTACCCCTATATTATACTTGCGTATTTGAGATATTAATACTAGCAAAAACTAACAATAAAAAAAAAAAAAACTATAAAATAAGGATTTGCTCTCTTGTAATTTAAACGTTTAATACACAAACATTTAGTTCAATTGTGTCATAAAAGAATTTTCAATATATGGGTTCTCCGTTCTCGCGCTCAATTTGGTGACATTGTAATTGTATCATAAATGTATTAATCATTGATTTTAAATACAAGGTCAAACGAAAATATTTAGGACCCATATCCTTTTCTCTGTTTTAACATAATATATCATAGTATTATACCACTTAATCTTGAATTTTTAGTGATTTTTACACTACACTTTCTAACGCATATCACATACATCACATAATATGTATTACAGTGTTGTACTATATGCATAGTAACCCTAGTCTCTAACGTTGACTCAACGATACTTATCATATGATTGTTGTGATATATTGTTGATTTGTAGTTGCGACAAGCTCAATAGCTCATCTTTTACATGTTAATTGTATCTCTAAATCTTAACATGGAGGATATAGAACATGTATCTATAATTAATATATATCACATTCTAACAAAATGTCATTTGCAATTTTTTTTACTTTAAAGTCGAGCTCTATAATTTTGTTTACTAATTATTCATCTTTTTTTAAATAAAAAAAAAAACTCTCCACCACAATAATATAACACCCCTCATTTCAAACAATTTAAACAATTTTCTTTAAATCTTTATGCCTCGGAAGCGTAAGTCCAAACACATTAATAAGTGACATTACATTATATACATATATAAAGTCCGGACGTTTCAAACCATTTACAAACATATTATATCTATATAAACCAAATAACACAATTAGGTGTTATATAATTCCAACGACACCTTGATTTATCAAATCAATATCATAGTAAACGCTCATTTGTCAAACATTCCATTCCAGTGTCATCTTCTTGCCCAACCCATTATCTAATCATAACCTGCAAGAAGTATTAATGTGGGGGATTAGCTCAACGCTAAGTGAGTAGACATATAATCAACAGTCTAACTTAGCAATAACAAATCAGTTTACAGCAAATAATCGTAAACACATAGCGTCAAAGAGGACCGGTGGTTCTTGAGGAAACCTTCTCAAAGAACATTTTATAACCAACTGCAGGCCAATACAGAGGTTTAACCGACTACTCCGTGCTATTAAACCAAACAACACAGGCTACGACAATAACACTTGTACTAAGACCCTGTGTAGTCCAAACAATAGCAAACCCAAGCCCAGCCTCATACTGGCCTCTGAATATCGTCAAAGCCCAAAGGCTGAATATCACGTGATCACATATCCACATCACATTATAGCAACATATCATACTAAACAGTCTATCAACAGTATTATTACTATTAAACCATAATCATCATGGCAATTTAAAACAGTAATAATACGTTTACCCGTTGTAACCAAACATGTTACAACTAAATCACACTAAGGATACAGATCCACTCACCAAATACCTCAGTTGTCCACTCAGTAGTCTAATGTCACTAAGTCTTCTCCATATCTGAGAATACAATATAAATAATGAGTTAGTAACTAGTCCAAAACATATAACTCATTCAGTATAATAGTATCAAATTACAAATAATCACCAAGTTATAACAACTCATTGGATGAGTACTTCATTGTCTCAATACATGGTAGCAATACATTAGTAGTAAAACTAAATAATTACTAACTAATAATCATCAACATCAATTAATCAATATTATCAATCCATCACCATATTGGGTTGACTAAGTTTGACCTTAACCTCATTCTTCATAGGATTACTTTTGATTTCACTAATTAATCTTTACATAACCACCTTGATTATGATTAAATATCCGTATAATAATCCTTCTTATTAGTATCTTTGATGAATTAGCCACAATTACTTAATTTCATACTTTAAATATCCGTATAAAAATCCTTCTTATTAGTATCTTTGATGAATTAGTCACAATTACTTAATTTCATACTTGTATTACCATTATAACCATCACTAATCCATCATATTTATTACTTTATTAACAACTCATGATCATCCTCATAATCATCTCAATTTCAATGATTAACCACCTGATTTATTAACTCAATATTCACTAATAACACTCTAACAACCTCTATATTTACTAATTAAGGTGAATTAACACTTATTAATCACACTTTTACAAAACTCACTTTGATTACAACTCATATAACTAGATTAGTCCACCTAATATGATTATTAACAACACTTATCAATCATACATCACTAGCTTAAGCTTAAAAGATTTAACTCTTGAATAACCACTAAACCCATGAACTTTTCTTATGATCATACATCATTTTCCTCAATTCTAAGTTAGGGTTTAGTTACAATTCATGAATTAACTATCAACTACAATTATTAGTCATTACAAGTCTTAATTCAAGATTAATCATGCTAATTCAATCAAATACCCAAAAACCTATTTTGTAGGTTTATGAAAATCAAAGAATCAAGACTTACAAGATGTTTAGGATGATGAGGAGATGATTATTTCACGTTATTGCAGCTTAATTCAAAGTTCTAAGGCTTCAATTTTACTCCAAAGCTTGCTTTGCAATTTACCAATCATCCCTGTGGGTTTCTAGTTCGGCCAGAGAAAAACAGGAGGAAGGAGGTGTGATTTAGTTCAAGAATTTTGATGATTGATGATGATTTAGGGTATAACACCCCTCATTTTTACTAATATTATTATATTGAAAACACGGAAGCGAAGAGATTTAAAACATATTTAATTACTATACGTTAGAACAAAATCATAAACCGATCATAAGTTAAGTCATGTCAAGTTAAACATGGTTAACAAACACATAATACGGGGTATTATATGAAACTTAGCATTAATTATTACAAAACATAATCAGAGTAGCAAGCTGTCAAAACATTCCCCAGCTCCTAGAGCATATACTTTCTGCTACTCACCTATTCAAAATATAATCTGCAGAAAGTAAATACGAGGGATTAGCACAAAGCTAAGTGAGTGAGTTCATAACACAACATCCAACTTAGCATAATCATATAATTGCTTCAAACAACCGCAATACGATATTCAACAAATCAACAACAACTTAACGAGGATCGGTGGCTCTGGGGATAACCGTAATGCCCGGGTGGCTCCCCAAGAACACTTACCCAACCATATCCGTATGGCCATACGGACGAGACCGATAACTAGTGGTAGTTGAACTCAAATACAGAATCAAACACACAACAAATGAAGTACGACTCTGTATCATTCATTCAACCCCTGCCTAGTTCAACCAACCATTTAACAACTCGTTGACCTCGTTAACAACTGATGCCCGAAGGCCAAACACATAGCACATAGGTTCACAGTCAACAAGGTATATCAACTAATCAACAAAACATATTCACGTTTATTCGTTGCAATCAAATGATCACAACTAAATTAAATGGTGAGCTCTGAATCCACTCACCGATACCGTTGCCTCCAAAATCTCTGATTCCAGAGATCACTTATCTTTCGGAGAATCTGAGAATCAAAATCAACATAAGTTAGTACTTTGTCTCATAATTTGTAAATATCAAAATGAGCATTTATGTAAAATGCCACAATAGCATTCAATAAGTACCACTATAAACACCACCTTCCAAATACATGCATTTTGGTGAAATTTGAAAAATCCATCAAGATTAAACATGCAAACGCGATCCTGACTAGTCAGGGCTGGATCGCGTTCGTCCTTAGTCAAAAATCCTGTCACCGAAAAACACTAGCAAACGCGATCCGGATGCTTGGCCTGGATCGCGTTTCTAAGGCCAAAAACTCGAATAGGTCATTTACAACAAGGGAACGCGATCCGGAACCATAGCCGGGATCGCGTTCATCTGTTCTTCAGCTCAAGAACAGACCTGAACGAACTTTAACTCCATTTTCAATATTCAAACTTATCAAACTCGATTCTAATGCATTTAACTAGTTACAAATCATCACCTATAATCATATATAACAAATTATCATCATACAATTGCAAGAACAAATCAAATTAACCAATTATTCATAAATCCTAACATTTGAAATAAACTCTATTTACCTTAAAATGGAGAAGATGGTGAATAGAAGAAGAAGATGATGATGATGATGATGATGATAGCTAGTAAAAGATCACACTTCGATTCTCACTTCAAGTTAATGATTTGATCATATATTTAGGTTAGGGTTTATGGTTCTATTTGAAATGGAAAGAAAAGGAGAAATTGGTAAAGTGATCCAAATAAAGGGATCGGCCCTTTATTTAACCGGCCTCAAACAATGGGTATTTTATACCCGCTCTAAATCTATTGTCTGGCACCTAATTGCTAAATGCGAGAAACTTATTTTATAATACCGTCAACTTTTATATTTTAAAATAAACAACATTCCACTAATCACAATAAGTCCTGAGATCTATTTCCCTAACTGTCATAATTAACAATTATATCACAAACTTATTTAAAACAATTAAATACACAATTGAAATAGAAAAATACCAGGCCACTGGAGAGGATGTTACAAATCTCCCCTCCTTAAGGAGATTTCGTCCCCGAAATCTCAGCTCTATCAACCAATCCAGTATATCTGGATTTCATCGACTCCTCAGTCTCCCAAGTCAGGTTGGAACCTAAACTATGTTTCCACTTTACAAGCACCATAGGAATTTGTTTCTTCCTAAGTTTGGTAACCTTCCTATCTAAGATTTCTACCGGTTCTTCAACTAACTTTTGAGTTCTATCAACTTTTAAATCCTTCAAAGGAAGTATTTGTGACTGGTCCTCAATGTTACACCTCCTCAAATAACACACATTAAACGTACTATGAATACCCGAAAGCTCAGGAGGAAGATCCAACGTCACTGACTGTTCGTTAAACACTTGTCGAATCTTAAACGGACCAATGTATCTAGGTGCCAACTTTCCCCGTTTCCCAAAACGAATTACACCTTTCCACGGAGAAACTTTAAGGTAGACTAACTCACCTTCGGAAAATATAACCGGTCGCCTTTTCGGATCCGCATACTTTTTCTGTCTATCGCGTGCGGCTTTCAACTTCTCACGTGCAATTGCTACCTTATCCGCGGTCATTTGCACAATGTCGGGTCCAGCAAACTGTTTCTCACCGGCTTCCAACCAACATGTCGGTGTTCTACAACGACGGCCATACAACATTTCATACGGAGGCATACCGATACTCGAGTGATACGAATTGTTATAAGCAAATTCGACCAACGGAAGATGTGAATCCCATGAACCTCCATATTCCAACACACAAGCACGAAGCATATCCTCTAATGTTTGAATTGTGCGTTCTGATTGACCGTCTGTTTGAGGATGATACGCTGTGCTTAGATTTACACGGGTACCCAATTCTTGTTGAAGACTTTGCCAAAAATGCGAAACAAAACGGGAATCTCGGTCTGACACAATTGACACTGGAATACCATGTCTTGATACAATTTCATTAAGATACAACTGGGCGAGCTTAGTCAAAGAGGTGGTCTCACTCGCAGCAAGAAAATGCGCACTTTTTGTCAACCGATCTACAATAACCCAAACCATATCATTACCTCGAATGGTACGCGGCAGTTTAGTTACAAAATCCATGGTTATATGTTCCCATTTCCACTCGGGAATTTCCAACTGTTTCAGTGATCCGTACGGCTTTTGATGTTCAGCTTTAACTTGCGCGCAGATATGACAATTACCAACAAACCGTGCAATGTCAGTTTTCATCGTGGGCCACCAATACAAAGGTTTTAAGTCGTTATACATTCGAGTACTACCGGGATGAACAGTTAACTTAGACTTATGAGCTTCATTCAGAATCGTATCCCGAATTCCGCCAATTAAAGGAATCCACACCCGAGACTTAAAAGTTTTCAATCCTCTAGAATCGTCCACTAATTCATATTTTCTTTTCAACATAATTTCGGACTTTAAGTTGTGATCCAACAAAGCTTCTAATTGTACAATTTTGATTCGATCAATCAAGTCAGAGGAAACATTTACCTTCAGATAAAAGATTCGATCAGAAGCACCCTTTCGACTTAGAGCATCCGCAACCACATTAGCTTTGCCTGGGTGATATCTAATTTCACAATCATAGTCTTTGATTAATTCAAGCCATCGTCTCTGACGCATGTTCAACTCTTTTTGGGAAAACACATATTGCAGACTTTTATGGTCAGTACAAACAACACATCGAGTCCCGTACAAGTAATGTCTCCAAAGTTTTAAGGCAAATACAACCGCTGCAAATTCTAAATCGTGAGTGGGATAATTCTTTTCATGCGGTTTCAACTGACGAGAAGCATAGGCAATAACTTTATCCCTTTGCATAAGAACACAGCCCAAGCCCGAAAAAGAAGCATCACAATAAACAATGAAATCATCTGAACCCTCCGGTAATGCTAACACCGGTGCCTGACACAACATTTGCCTTAACGTTTGGAATGCATGCTCCTGACGATCAGTCCATACGAATTTCTCATCCTTACAGGTTAATTTGGTTAACGGACCCGCAATCTTAGAAAAATCTTTTATAAACTTCCGGTAATAACCCGCTAATCCAAGAAAGCTCTTTATTTCCGAAGCAGACTTTGGGGCGTTCCATTTCATCACAGCCTCGACTTTAGTTGGATCCACTTTCACACCATCCTTACAAATTATGTGACCCAAAAATTGAACCTCTCGAATCCAAAATTCGCATTTAGAAAACTTAGCATACAACTGTTCTCGGTTCAACGTATCCAGAACTAATCTTAAATGCATGGCATGCTCCTCTTCAGATTTCGAATACACGAGGATGTCGTCAATGAAAACAATAACAAATTTATCCAAGAAAGGTCGACAAACCCGATTTATCAAATCCATAAACACAGCTGGAGCATTCGTCAGACCAAAAGGCATAACCAAAAATTCATAATGCCCATACCTAGTACGAAAAGCAGTTTTCGGAATATCTTCTTCACAAACCCGGACTTGATGATAACCCGATCTCAAATCAATTTTAGAATACACTGAAGAACCCTGCAACTGATCAAATAAGTCATCTATTCTAGGAAGAGGGTACTTATTCTTTACCGTTCTCTTGTTCAACTCTCTATAATCAATACACATGCGCATAGACCCGTCTTTCTTTTTCACAAATAATACTGGTGCACCCCACGGCGAAGAACTAGGTCTAATAAAATCCTTATCTAACAGTTCCTGTATCTGATTCATCATTTCGCGAATCTCAGAAGGCGCTAACCTATAAGGAGCTTTAGCTACAGGCGACGAACCCGGTACAAGATCAATACGGTACTCAACTTCCCTAACTGGTGGCAACCCAGGTAACTCATCAGGAAATACCTCAGAGTATTCACACACAACCGGTACATCGGAAATAACTTTTCTTTCAAGTTTAGCATCAACTACATAAGCTAAGTAGGACTCGCAACCTTTGGATAATGACTTCCTAGCCTTCATCATCGAAATCAGGGGAATAGACATACCATCCCGTTCTCCTCGAGCCACAACGTATGACCCGTCGGAGATTGGGATCCTAATCAACTTTTGGTGGCAATCAATGCTAGCCCTATTCTGACTTAACCAATCCATACCAACTATTACGTCAAAACTAGGGATTGGCATCAACAAGAATGAAATAGGGAAAGTTCGGTCATCAATCACAATATTAGCTCCAGTCACCGAGGTGGTAACAGGAACTAATTTACCGCTAACAATTTCTACTTCTACGGGTTTGGTTATCACAGTAGGCACTAATTTCAACTTGTCGCAGAAGCATACAGATATAAAAGTACAAGTAGCACCAGAGTCAAATAAAACACGAGCCGGTACAGAGTTTATAAAGAATGTACCAGTTATAACATCTTCTGTATGCACAGCCTCATTGACTGTCATTTGAAAAGCCCGACTGGTTGCTGGTGGAGGATTCTTCCTTTTCTGACCGGAAGATGCCGAACTCCCGACCGAACCAAGCCCCGATTTCCCCGCCTCTGGACATTGCCCCACTCGATGTCCCTCCTTCTTACAAGTCCAACACACAAAGTTCGGATAACGACAATTTCTTATCTCATGACCAAGATCACCACATTTCAGACACTTATTTGTTTGCGGAGTACACGGCCCTGAATGTCTAGATTTGCATGTACTACACCAGTTCGAACTTCCCGACGAACTACTCTTACTAACATACTTCTTTGTCTGACGATTCCCTTGCCAATTTGATTTCCCTTTACTAAAGGAGTCCGCTCTAGACTTTGAAGAATTATCCCTAGATCGTGTTTCACGAGACCCTCTAATGTCACTATCCACGGATCGAGCAAGATTAAAAGCCTGAGATAAACTAGTGGCTAGTCTCACGGTAGTACGATAGTTATGGGGTAAAGTATCCACAAACTGCTCTATCTTCGTCTTCTCCTCCGGAACCCATTGTTGTACAAATCGAAGTTTTTCCGTAAACTGAGCTATCAACTCCTCCATGGTCATATTATCCGTTAATTGAAGATTCACAAAATCCCTCCTAATTTGTGCCATATGGAAATCAGAACAATATTGATTACGCACTGCTTGATGAAATTCATTCCATCGTAAAGATTCCTTTTGTTGTGGAGTAAAATGCCCAGTAATTGAATCCCACCAAACCATAGCATCATCCTTCAGGCACTGCACAGCAAACTTGACCTTGGATTCTTCCTCACAGCTAATCACATCAAACTTGCGTTCCATATCTCTTAACCAATTTAAAGCCACAGTTGGATTGGTACTTCCATGGAATTCCGGTGGTTTGCAAGACATAAAAGTTTTAAAAGTACACATCTTGTTAGTCTGAGAAGATGGACTAGCACCAAACACCGATGATTGTTGTTGCAAAAGTTGCCTAGCTGCAGCTTCCTCAGCTTTCCTTTTAAACTCTCTCAGAAATATCAATTCATCTTCTATCTCATGTATATACTCATCCCTATTGGTTTCTTCACCGCCTTGATGAGATGTACCTTCCCGAACATTTGTCACAACAGGAGGAACAACATACCGAGAGGCATTATTGGGGTTGGGGATCGGTTGTTCGTCATCTGCCATTTCTGAAATCAACACAACACTTGAAACTTGTTAATCGTTAGTACCTATCTACTAACAATTTCACAACCAATGCTAAATCCCATACCCAGGAATGTTTGACATACCACGCTACAGTTTTGGGATTGAACATTCTACAATGCTCAATTACCCCAAAACCATGCTCTGATACCAACTTATAACACCCCTCATTTTTACTAATATTATTATATTGAAAACACGGAAGCGAAGAGATTTAAAACATATTTAATTACTATACGTTAGAACAAAATCATAAACCGATCATAAGTTAAGTCATGTCAAGTTAAACATGGTTAACAAACACATAATACGGGGTATTATATGAAACTTAGCATTAATTATTACAAAACATAATCAGAGTAGCAAGCTGTCAAAACATTCCCCAGCTCCTAGAGCATCTACTTTCTGCTACTCACCTATTCAAAATATAATCTGCAGAAAGTAAATACGAGGGATTAGCACAAAGCTAAGTGAGTGAGTTCATAACACAACATCCAACTTAGCATAATCATATAATTGCTTCAAACAACCGCAATACGATATTCAACAAATCAACAACAACTTAACGAGGATCGGTGGCTCTGGGGATAACCGTAATGCCCGGGTGGCTCCCCAAGAACACTTACCCAACCATATCCGTATGGCCATACGGACGAGACCGATAACTAGTGGTAGTTGAACTCAAATACAGAATCAAACACACAACAAATGAAGTACGACTCTGTATCATTCATTCAACCCCTGCCTAGTTCAACCAACCATTTAACAACTCGTTGACCTCGTTAACAACTGATGCCCGAAGGCCAAACACATAGCACATAGGTTCACAGTCAACAAGGTATATCAACTAATCAACAAAACATATTCACGTTTATTCGTTGCAATCAAATGATCACAACTAAATTAAATGGTGAGCTCTGAATCCACTCACCGATACCGTTGCCTCCAAAATCTCTGATTCCAGAGATCACTTATCTTTCGGAGAATCTGAGAATCAAAATCAACATAAGTTAGTACTTTGTCTCATAATTTGTAAATATCAAAATGAGCATTTATGTAAAATGCCACAATAGCATTCAATAAGTACCACTATAAACACCACCTTCCAAATACATGCATTTTGGTGAAATTTGAAAAATCCATCAAGATTAAACATGCAAACGCGATCCTGACTAGTCAGGGCTGGATCGCGTTCGTCCTTAGTCAAAAATCCTGTCACCGAAAAACACTAGCAAACGCGATCCGGATGCTTGGCCTGGATCGCGTTTCTAAGGCCAAAAACTCGAATAGGTCATTTACAACAAGGGAACGCGATCCGGAACCATAGCCGGGATCGCGTTCATCTGTTCTTCAGCTCAAGAACAGACCTGAACGAACTTTAACTCCATTTTCAATATTCAAACTTATCAAACTCGATTCTAATGCATTTAACTAGTTACAAATCATCACCTATAATCATATATAACAAATTATCATCATACAATTGCAAGAACAAATCAAATTAACCAATTATTCATAAATCCTAACATTTGAAATAAACTCTATTTACCTTAAAATGGAGAAGATGGTGAATAGAAGAAGAAGAAGATGATGATGATGATGATGATGATAGCTAGTAAAAGATCACACTTCGATTCTCACTTCAAGTTAATGATTTGATCATATATTTAGGTTAGGGTTTATGGTTCTATTTGAAATGGAAAGAAAAGGAGAAATTGGTAAAGTGATCCAAATAAAGGGATCGGCCCTTTATTTAACCGGCCTCAAACAATGGGTATTTTATACCCGCTCTAAATCTATTGTCTGGCACCTAATTGCTAAATGCGAGAAACTTATTTTATAATACCGTCAACTTTTATATTTTAAAATAAACAACATTCCACTAATCACAATAAGTCCTGAGATCTATTTCCCTAACTGTCATAATTAACAATTATATCACAAACTTATTTAAAACAATTAAATACACAATTGAAATAGAAAAATACCAGGCCACTGGAGAGGATGTTACATAGGGTTTGGTTTTGGTTCCTGAGTTCATCTCTCGTAAGAAATCGATAATACTGAATTATTCATGAAGTTTCATACGTATTTTACACATATATTAGATAATATGTGTACTAGTTTTGTCCCCTTTAATATCTAATGTCTGGAACTTAAAAACCATTTGCGGGGAAAACTATTTTATTTTACCGTCAACTATATTAATTTAAAATAATTAATAATTTACTATTCACAATAAATTATTTGACTCTTTTCCCAATTATTTTCAAACAACAAAATGAAACTATTTTCTGACATATTAAATAATAATTCAAAGTCAGAAAATATTAGAATACTATTAGACCCAAGAAGTGGGTGTTAAAAATAATATTGAATATTATGGAGTATAAGAAGAACAAGAAAAGGTAACAAAATAGCTTATGAGAGTCCAAATTTTTTTTCTTTTATAAGCTTATCCTAGTAACATTGTATGATGAGCAAGATTATAAAATATTATTGACATATTAAACGGTAGAAAATTAAGCTGATCGAAATAGCTTTTGAAAAGAAGTGACGAAGCTGATGAACAATAAAATGATCTAAACACCTTTTATTGCATTACTAATCGTAAGTTTTGTCGCCCTTTCATATTAAATTAACTTACGGTTTTTAACCTGAAGCTTTAGCTATTTTGTTAAACATTTACGGAGTAGAATCTATAGCAATCCAGCTTACACTTCCAATCCAAATATATATAAGCTCAAACTCCATCCGTAAGCTGTTAGATTCATCTGTTAACTAATTTTGTCAAACATACTTTCAATAATAGAAGTCAAACATTTTATTTCTCCTTTTTATACTTGATTGAATGAATATCCACCACATATGTTCTTGACTTAACACTTGAATAAAATAAAATATTTGTTAAAATCAGAAGGACTTTATCGCGCTAATATAAAAACACGAATAAAATCTTCATTAAACACGGAAACATGTTTGAAATTGTGCGTATTGGTATGATACGTACACCAATTCCATTATGATCAGTGTGCTCTAGCCTCTAAAGTCAATAATATATACTGGTATAATGCAGGTTATAATTGTTGTGTTTTTTTGATTTTCTGTACTACATAACATAATATTAGATAAAACACCAAACTACTCTTCTTAAGCCATCAAATTTTGGTAATATATATTGATATGGGAGTTAATATATACAACAAATAAATTGTTTCATACAACAAAACTGTGTTATGTTATGCTTGTACTCTGTGCTGTAAATATTGTACCCTATGGTGTTTGAATCAATTTTTTTGTTGTATCCATCACCTCCCTATTGATATCGTTCCTTAATTTTGTTGTAGTCAAATAAGTTTTCTAATAAATAATAATAATAATAATAATAATTAAAAAAATGAAGCAGCCATTGAAATTAAAATGAGGTAAGAAGACAGCGAAAGAGTCAACATGATTCCACTTCCAAATTGCTAACAAACAAACCTCCCCCTCTGAATCTGATTTCTTTTAACCTTTTCGCCGCACATATTTTATTTATATTTAAATTTAAATTTTAATAATATCCAATTAAATTATTTTATTTTATTAATAGTACTGTACAAAATTACTAGCAGAAAACGAGAGTCCTCGTCCTGCACCCTTAACAATCACTCCAAACACTAAAAGTTACAAACCTATTTATTTATTAATTATGACTCCGCTTTTTGTTCTTTGTCACCTCCAAATTTCGTCTTTTCCTTCTTTTAATATTAATACTAATCGCAATTTACTTACATTTGTACTTTTGCTCCAACTTGGTAACTCAGTTTTAACTAGAGACTACTACTGGAGTACTATTTTAACACCATTGCAATGAGTTACATCTTATCAAAATTGTATTTAAAGAATAATTTTTTTTATACATGAACACCTCGTGACTCAACTTAGTGTTCTTCAATTATCAGTGTTATGAAGAACATCGGAGAACAACACCGAGTACGAGTTTAAGCTAGAAGTTGTTCAGTGTTTTTTTCGATGTAAAAATGGTGAAATGGGTCCACAAGAATGTTTTTAACCAATCAAATAAATGGAAAAGACAATATAAATACCAAGGTTTAATTTGAATTGTTCCGGGCGAGACGCTGATGAAGAACACCGAACAAGAACGTTGACGGGAGTGAATAATCCCTGAAGTACCGGCGTTCTTGGTGAAAACTGATGGTGCCACGTAGATCCATTCCGTCTTTGAAAGTTTATTCTGTCTTTAAGAATGTTATCGTTAATAAATGACTAAGTATAACGAAAATTTATTTATTTTTAATCATTAATTTTCAAATAATAAACTTGATATATAATTAAAAATCGGATATATATTTTTATTGAACGATGTCAACAGATGCTAGCTGGGTGTGGGGCATTAGAAAATGGAACTCAACTTTCCAAAATTTTCAACTTGTAAGACTATTATTTAAGACATCTTGATCTACTTCCCTCATTTCCATGAAAAATGTTGATTTCCATGGATAAAGTAGGAGAGATATGTGTTGGATTGTGAAAAGTTAATTAATATAAAAAATAGAGTATCTAGCTAAAAAGCAAATTTTAAGTGGACATATTTGAAAACAAAATCCTTTTTGGAAGTCTTTAAAATTCATCTAACTAGAGCTTTTACTTGCCATTTGAAAAGGTTTTTGTCCATTCATTAAAAGTTTTGATGTAACAAGGTGAACGCACCTAGCGCTTAGCTGATACAACTTTCAACACTTTTGAATAGTCGTACAAGATTATACACAAACTTTCAATAGTATTTCTGTAACCATCAAAAATTCTTGGTATAGACCAACATATACAACACAACACACATATACAATACTACTAAAATATGAGTGATGTGTATGAATTTTGTTTCTGGTATACGAATAATCACCCAATTTAAAAGAGTGTAATCTTTTTACTATACTATACGTGCCCTAGTCTCGTGGTTGACAACAATGTTAGCAAATGATTAGGATGTCACATGCATTTGTATGAGATTTTTAATTTACTTAATTGTTTCAATCATGAGTTTGATATGAGACGTATTAATTAACCAATTTAATTGATAACTTCAAATATACATAAAATGAAAAGACGAGATACAATTATACCAAAAATAATAATATAGACGACCATGCCTAACAACAACCTTGCAAAGAAACATGCTAATAAATGTACACCTCCATTACAGAGATACGTATAATTTATCCATATCAACCCATTTATATATTTCTTATTACAAATAAAATTATAAAAAAAACTGTTTGACACTCGTTATTTGACAATTTAAAAAGGTATGATTAAATTTTATTGCAATTCTTTGATAGACATACTGTATGGTATGGGTAATGATCCGTACACCACAAAAAATTATCCATAGGCCACTAACTGTGTTTTACAATGTTGTGCTGTACAACACCATAAAACTTATTTAGTGGTGTACGGATGATTTCTGGTAGTGTAAGGATCACTCCGCATATGGTATAGTTAAAGAGATAGGTGGCAGTGGGACAGGGACTACTGTGTGAAGAATAAATTGGGGAGGCATGGGCTACGTTGACGTACCCCGAACAACACGGAAGAATGTGTTGAATGCTACCATTTATTATACGTATATTGCCTTTTTTTATATAATTATAATATAATTTAAATGTTTACTCCGTATATGATTCTCTATACGTAGTATTTTACAAAAAATTATGCTAGAGTAGGTAGTAACTCTAACTCAAACTTTTTGGATCGGATATGACACTTACCCGATGAATGCACGAACCCGTTCATTTTGTTTCCTACGGCTTGCAAGGAGTTGATTAAGATTGAACCAGGAGGTATGCTTGATTCTCTATATAATTTACTAGCGTATTACCCGTGCAATGCAGCGGAGATTAGTACTTCAATGTGTTTGGACTACCCGTGATTGTGAGTTAATACCTTAGTTTGTGTGTATGTAAAGTTTGTGATTCGGGACACAGTTAGTGAAAAATGAAAAATATGAGAAATTGATGGGGTTATATTGTAAAATGAGAATGATAATTAGATAACTAATATAGAAATGTTGAGTCTTAATTTTAAGAATTTCTATAAATAAGATGCTTTATATATTAGTATAGATACTCGATCTATATCTTCCTAAAATGTCATTTGCATCCAAATTAATGTCAAATTGATCGAAGTTAGATTATATGACTTATAAATAAAACGCACAAGTAATTGCATTATGAACTTTGTTTAACAAGCTCTCAACATGTACAACTTGGAATATAAAAACTATATAAATTAATATATATCCGGAAGCATATACTAGAGTTGTTAATAGTAGTAACTAGTAACACTGAAAACATATACTATATGATTAAAAATTCTTAAAATTTAAGTGGTTGTTTTGGGTACTCCGATTGATTACTCACCATGCAAAGTGTGCGGTATAATATATTATTCAATCATTCTCAGGCTCTTAAGTAGATTGAAGATAAATACCCAAATAATAAAAAGATACGATATTCAAATGTTTTGAATAAATATGTGTAAAATGATTCATGGGGCAAAATACAGAGTACAGAAGTATATGAAGACATGTTTGCCCCTCTTCCAAGGGATTGATATTTAGTATCCACATTTGCACTAAAATAGCAATAAGCTTTTCTGGAACCCCATCCTTGTTGCATGCTAAATCCCACATCAATCGATCTATAGGTCAACCAAAGTCAAATCGAACTTTATTGGCATGCACATCATCCCTAGCTAGCTTCAACATAACATTCAATTACCCACATAAACAAAAGTCTTACCCCTAGTTTTAAGATATAAATAAAAGAAGTAACTAGCTAGTGTAGAAACAAGAACTGATATAAAGTTGTTTATGTATTATCGTAAAAAAGTTAGATAGTTTTATTATGATTAATAATGAAAATTTTATAATCTTATTTATTAGTTTATTTAAAAAATTTAATATGTTTATAATAAAAATGCTCAATATGTATTTTTCAATATAAAGTCATTGAATATGTATTTTGATTTTTGAGGAAATAATAAGGGAAGGACTAGGAGTAGGAGCAGAAGACTGATGACTTCACATGGAGATGGTGTAGGGATTGGATTTAAAGATTTGAGAGTACAAAGAAAAGACAAATGAAAGTAGTATCATCTTTTGACCTTTTGGGGTAAAATAAAAGGTACCCCTTAACATCTGTCGGAAAAGAAACATACCAAAACCAAATTACTTACTTTTTTCTGTATCAAATCGATCTTCCAATACTTTTTCAACATTTTCTAAATAAATGAATGCATGTTGTATTGTTATTAAAGTAATAATAATTAATTATGATACTGATACTTTACAAATATACTCCCAAATATTGTTGTAGATTATATGTATCCTTGTTAGATTTCGAATGTGGGTTGGATTCCAGTCAGGCAGTCAATAAAGTAACAACAAAATTGTTGTTCTCCAAATTATTGTTATTAGAAGAGCAAACCTAGACATATCTCACACGTTAGCTACAAAATCACGTATGTTATATATATATAGAGAGAAGAGTTAAATTGAGACCATTTATTTTGTGTGAGAATGGGGGAAGCAACCACAATATGCCATGTGTCACTTTTTTCTCTCTCATCCACGTTTTTAAAAATTAAATATCTCACAAACGACAAGTCGAAAAATCATGAAAATTGCACCATATTTTTCAGCGTTTTATCCTCTTCGATTTGCCGTCCATCAAGGCATACTTCCGACGAACTTTTTTTTTTCATTTTTTTTGGTGGGTTTTACATATTAGTAACACATGTGTTAGTGATTGATTGTACATTTGATTTAGGGTTTAGGGTTATGGTTTAGAGTTAGGGTTTAGCAGGGTTTAGTGTTAGGGTTTAGCAGGGTTTAGTGTTAGGGTTTAGCAGGGTTTATGGTTTAGGGTTTAGTATGATTTAGGGTTTAGAGTTTTATAAAGCGTTTAGGGTTTAGGGTTTGGGGTTTAGGGGTTAGGGTTTAGGGTTTGGGGTTGGGAGTTTGGGGTTTCGCAACACTGTAACACACGTGTTAGTAATGTGAAACCCACCAAAAATAATGGAAAAAAAAACTTGTCGAAAGTATGCCTTAACGGACGGCAAATCGAAGAGGATCAAACGTTCAATCTAATGGTGCAATTTTCATAATTTTTCGATTTGTCGTATGTGAGATATTTAACTCAAGGGGTAAATGGGTTTTGTATTCTCTTTGTATTCATGGCATCATATCATTAGTTCCTCCATTCTCACACAAATTTTTAGTCTCATTTGAACCTTACCCTATATATATACTTTCTCATACCGTCTTTTACTAGGCTTAAACTAACAACCTATAAATTTCTCCATAAGACTAGCACTAAGCTATGTGTAGTTCGGTACATTCCAAATGATATGTTGTTTTCATTTTCCTTCTTTTTATGGTTATAATTTCACTAACAATCAGGAGTATCGTGAATTATATGAAGTTAAAAAAGATAGTTTGCTCTTGACGAAAATGAAAAGTATAATAAAAATCTGACAAAGTAATGGTGTTTCTTATCATATAATCATGGAATATTTCAACCTCAAAGTAGCAGGTGGGGACTGATTTTGATGACAAATCTTGTCAAAATTAATTAGCTATGATTGAATTTTTTGTGAGGTGGGCTATGCTAGATAGTGTCAAAAATTTAAGGGAGGGGCATCAACCAACAAAAAACCAAAACAACACATTAAAATTATCAACAATCAAATTATAAGTGAAAAAAAAAAAAAAATAGTATTGTACCATGTGAATATCAAACCTCAAATAGTATATACATCATGATCGGCCATTTTTCTTGATCTAATGATCTACTAACCAAAAAAGAAGCATTTTTGCCTTACATAAATACCAAAATACCCACGGTTTAGCCCCTATAATTTCACACAAATAGTGGGAAAAACGTGGGTATTTTGGATAATTTACTAACTATTCAAAGAAATAAAACATAAAAAAATAATCTTGAAAGTACAAAACTAAAAGATGAACAAAAAGATCCAAACTTTTTAGTTGTGTAAAGGATCTGGGCAACTGGGTACTATTCTTTTGCTTTCTTGAAGATTCTTGTCGTTTAAAATAGTGTTGTTGCGATGACCCAATCTGCCATTGAAGAATTTCTTGTAAAGCTTTGATCTTTTGATCTCATCGGAATCTTTAGCATCCGGTGGTGGTGGTGGTGGTTGTGGTGATGATGGTGGTGTTCTTATCGCATTAACTTTACAACAATCACTATTTAAAGCCCATATCTGAAGTAACAAGAAAATGAATAGTAACGACACCGCCATAGAAGAGTGTACCGCCGCCGCCGATCTCCTCCTTGTGCCGGAAAATGACATGGTGGTTGAGAACCCACATAAAGTAATTGAGCTACTGATATCCCTCACACCCAGTTATTAATTATTTTCCTCCGGTGAAGTGAAGTTTGTGTTTTTTAATTGGCTGATGATCTCTCTAGCTATAAAAGAGAGAGAGATTATAGATATAGAGGGAGTGTGTGTGTATTTGTTGTATTCTCTTTCTATATCGACGGTTAAATATGATGGGATCTGAAGAAAAGACTTATGAGAGTTGAGAGGGAGGGAGAGATGGTAATAGAAGTTAATTTTCATGCAACAATGGACCCCACTTGTTTTATAGAAGAACAAAATGATGACAGAACACCATCACACTTTTAAGTCCTCTACAGTTTATTTCTATGATAAAACTTCAAATTTTTATTAAGAGCAAACGGAATGGAGACGTTCTCGTCAAAGTTTTGGCTTCAGAACACTGTCCTACAGTGTTCTTCCACCCCTTGGCAAGATTCATCACAGTGTTCTCAATGGCGTTTTTGGACCAACGTCCACTCTCAGACGCCGAACGAAACGAAATCCTCCATTTTTTTATTATTTTTAGCACACAAACAATATATATAAAAATAAAAATAAGCTTTGAGAACACTGTCCAGAACACTGTTTACCACTCCACAAAATCATCACCACAAAATTTTCACTCAGAACACTGTGTTTAGGCCGTCACCACTCCGAGTGCTCTAATGCGCTTCACTTATACCGGTGCCATTGGGCTTCATCGGTTGGAAACCGACGAGCCACGACGTCATTGGCACGGCTTCGTCGATGGCGCTTCTTCAGCTGAACGACGAAAGGAGAAAAGGGTCCGTGGCCCCACTTGCTTTTTTTTTTAGAATTGTAGCCGTTATATTAAAATAAAAAAAATAATAATAACGGTAATAAACCTTTTTATCCACCCCAAACACTATAAATAAACACACAACTAAACTATAATTCACACATTTTTTTTCTTCCATTCTAACAATTATTCTATACAATTCAACATAACACTTTTCTTTATTAATTCCTAAAAGTGGATTCAAGCTCCTATCTTATGCAACAATATTTAGCGGTGACACAATGTTTTGATCCAGTTGCGATGCTCGATATTGTTGATACGTTGGATCAAGAAAATGAAGAAGATGTTGCCGAAACTTCTAATCGGCCGCCAAGAGCACCAAAAAGATACTTAACTAGAAATCGTCAAGCTACCGTTGAACGGTTGTATCAAGATTACTTTGCCTCAAACCCCACATTCCCGGCGGATTACTTTTGAAGACGATTTATGTAACACCCCCAAATTTAACAGTTTGCGGAAGCGATGTTTTGGGTGTTACTAATCAATAATCACAAGCACAAAGGATACAGTGAACGACTCTAAATGAGACGTTCGAAAAGTTATTACATTAATACATAAGTAGTTTCAAAATACAAGCTCGAGTTCAAGTAAATTCCTAGAGATTCTAATACATAACAACTAGTACAAAAGTAATGTATAAAAATCTCCAAGCTTGTAAATGCATGCGACTCGAGCTAAGAATGCTTATCCTGCTGGGCATCCCTACTGATGTTGTGTACCTGAGAAGCATTACTAAAACGTTCAACCAAAAAGGTTGGTGAATCTCACAGGTTTGTAAGTAAGTAAACAGTTTGAACACACAAGTAGTATTTGTAAATCATAGCCAGCCAGAAATTAACGATCACAGGTTATGCTCATCGTTAACTTAAGTTTAATAAGTGGTGGTTGCAGGTTATGCTAACCGTTTGATACAATTGCCATGAGCCACCATAGTTGAAGCTTAACGTACAGTAAATATAGGTACCCCCTCATGAATGTAATCCAAAACATTCATACGGAACGAGTAAGAAACGCCCGTTTCTACAGGAACGGTTCGTGGTAGTGCTTGCTACCCCGGGCGGGGATTGTCAGTCCCATATGGATCCATATACTAAAACTCGCGCTTATCACATAACTAACAACTATGGTTCAGGAGGATTTCATTGGATTAGTCGTAAACTCATGCAGTTGGCGTATTCGTAATCTCATACAGTAAGTAAATCATGGCAGCAAGTAAGTTTTGTGTGTTCATGTAAAACAGTAATGCATCTCACCCCTGAGTACAAAACAGTAAAGTATGGGCTGTAAGACTCACCTGAGTCTGGCTGATAATGCAGTAAGTAAGCAAGTAGTATCCCGAACTAGCAACCCTTAGCGTCCTAATACGCATAAGGTTTAGTAAGTAAATGGAATACTTGTAAAGTATCCATGCTAGTTGTTCCCAAACTAGTTAATGTCCGTTAGTTTGTTTGTACGTTTGTATTCGTTTGTAAATCGTAGTTTGTATAAAAGTTGTACGGTCTGTTTGTTATCAGTGTATAATAATAATTCCATCCATTATTATTATGTATTCATAGTAGTTGTAAAGTTGTAAAGTATACTCGTATAATCGTTTGTTTGTATTACAACATGTATCGTTTGCGTAAGTTCCAATGGGCTTAAACTCCAAAGGGTACGAGTGAAACCTCGTAAGTATTCGAGTGTATGTTCGTATCAGTTAACGTGTAATCCAGCACGTAACTAGTGAGTGAACTTGTAAGTTCGTATCGGATGTAATCCCGTGTAATGTACAAGTGTAAGTTCGTTGGAGTGTAATCTCCTAAGTATTTCGAGTGTAAACTCGTGTGCGTGTGTGAGTGAAATCTCACGTTAGTTTTGTACAGTCTTGTACGTATTCAAGTGTTGTTGTATACTTTCAAAAGTATAGTATTTTCAGGTATAAGTAGCATCGTATTTGATTTAGTAGTTGAAAAGTGATTCTAACACTTAGAGTATATTTTGTTTTCTGATCTGGGCTTTCTGCGACACAAGGCTTGTGTCGCAGACCGTATGCGACATAAGGTCTGTGTCGTATAGATTTGTTTCTGATTTAGTGTTTATGCGACACAATGGTTGTGTAGCAGACAAGGGTACGACACAACGATACGACATAGTCGTCGTGTCGCAATCAAGCGATAAGTAAATTTTGTGTCGCAGGTGATACGACATATAGTGCGACGTAAGCGTTGTGTCGCATACATTGCGACATAACGTGTGACATAACATGCGACATAGTGTTGTGTCGCACAGAATTTTCGGTCCGATGCGACACAAGAGGTCTGTTCGGAAATTTAGTTTCCGAAAACGTATTTTCCGGTTTCCGTTGGGTCTAGCACTTTTATACTAGTTTTAACATGTTATAATGAGTTCATAGTAACTATTGGTAGTCGTTTTTAATGTTTGTGGTGTCGTTTTCTTTAAAATGACCAAAACCGACATTTACGTTAACGTGTTCAAAAACGAGTTTAGATTATATATTCGGACATTATAAAGTTAGGGAAACAATAATCTAGCAAAATAAATGTAATCGGAAAAGTTTCGGGTCGCCGGAAAACTTACAAAGTTGTCGAAACGAAAATCCGAAAAGATGAAGTTATAGCCCTCGTTCTCGTGATCACTTTCCTCCAAATCGGGCCTAGCTTCCGGTGAGTTTTAGTGGTGTTTTCTAGAGAGAGAGAGAGTGTCGATTTAGAGAGAGAGATGAGAGAGTTTAGAAAGAAAATTGGAGGTGATGGAGTATGGTGATTGTGTGTGTAAGTGAGAAAGGGAGGGGGGTGATGTCCCCTCCTTGTTGGCCGGTTTTGGGTGGGGCCACCAAGGTGTGGTCTCACCAAATTTTGCTCCTCCGTGTTTGCGCTCCGTGCGGTGTTCGTTTCCCCGGTCGTTTAAACGTTAAAATCATTTTACACGTGATTTAATATACGTTTTAAAATACGAAATAATACTCGATAATTAAGTTGAAGTATTTTATCAAAATACTAGTTTTCAAGTTATAAAACATAACTTAGTTTTTGTTTTGTCGGTTGGTCGAGTTTTCGGAGAGTTCGGTGACGTTTTAATTAAAACGTACATTTTTCCGTTATATTATAAACATAATATAAAATGGTAATTAAAGTAATTAAATAAATTAACATTATTTAATAGTTGTTTTACCAATGTCCGCAAGTTTGTACAATTGTAGTTTCATACGATATGTACGAATCGTATACGCGTATATATATATATTCCATCCATATATATATATATATAAAGTAAATAACGTATATAATCCTATTTCATATTATATACAAGTAATAATCACGTAATTAGGAAAATTTTAAATTGATCCAAATTTTGGGGTTGTTACAATTTCGGATGAGTCGTCCATTGTTTATTCGTTTATGTGAAGGTATAACATCTTACGCTCAACAACCCTTACCTCCTTATATTACTTATTTCCATCAAGGCTATGACACTACCGGTAAACTTGGTTTCAACGTTTACCAAAAGGTAACGTACGTCGTACGCCAATTGGCTTACGGTATCACGGCCGATGCTTTTGATGAATATTTACGCATGGGTCAACAAACATCATACGATTGTTTGGATAACTTTTGCAAGTGTATACTTCATCTATTCTCGACCGAATACCTTAGAAAACCAACACTCCTAGATGTCCAACGTTTACAAGCCAAACATCAAGAGTTGCATGGTTTTTCGGGTATGCTCGGAAGCATCAATTGTATGCATTGGCCGTGGAAAAATTATCCGGTAGCATGGAAAGGACAATACACACGAGGTGATCATGGGCATCCAACCTTAATGCTTGAAGTGGTTGCCTCATATGATATGTGGATTTGGAACGCTCATTTTGGTCTGGCCGGTTCAAACAATGACATCAATGTCCTTAATGAATCGAATTTGTTTAATGATCTACTAAAAGATAGAGCGCCCGTAGAACCGTTTACTATTGTGGGCCAAACCTTTACGAACGGTTATTACCTCGCCGACGGAATTTATCTGGAATGGGGACCCTTGTTAAGTCATTTAAATGTCCGATCGAGGAAAATAATATGAAGTTCAAGACCTACCAAAAAGCGGCATGAAAAGATATAGAACACGTATTCGGAGTGCATCAAGGACGTTGGGCAATTATTAAAAACCTTGCGAGGCCATATAGCGTCAACAAAATTAAACGAATTATGTACACTTGTGTTGTCTTACACAACATGATCACCGAGGACAACAGACGTAATATATGTGAACATGAGGAAGACTATCCGTCGGACCCGAGAAACCTACCGAGACGTTCGTGGGACGAGAGGGTTGCAACACAACTGCGCATGGATAAGGAACTACGCGACCAAAGGGTTCATCATCAATTTCGCAATGCTCTTATGGAACACATTTGGCATCTCCCACGTGGCTTTCGTCACCAAAAACGTTCTTAGTTTATTTTATTGTTTTCAATAAATGTAACGTTTTATTTTTATTATTGTGAAAAAAAATTAATTATTGTAATGTTTTATTTTTAGTATTGTGATGTTTTTATTTATAAAGGAAATGTTTTTTATTTTTAATGAAATAGTTATTATTTAGTTTGTGTTTAATTAATTAAATTAATAGTTAGTGAGTCCCAGAAATGAAACTGAAGAATGAATGGTTGGCATTGCTTTGTCAGTCTTTCATCAGTTTTGGATGTGCTGATGTGATGCTGAGCTAGCATAAAAGAAAAGGCAAAGGAAGAAATGATAGTTGGGAGTGGTGTTAGAGCATCTCCAATGATACATTTCCTAAAGCTTTTTCTAAAGCTTTGTACCATTTATAAAAGCTTTATAAAAAGTTTGACAAAAAGCTTTTCAATATTTAGTGTAAATTTTATTGCAAAGCTAGAGATGTAGTAAGTTATAGGTATAGTAGACCCTATGTATTTGGATTATTTTATTACCATTTAGTGAGATTTATGTACTATAAAGCTTTTCTAAAGCTTTTCTTCATTAAAGTAATAGCTTTTAACAAAAAAGTTTTTGAATGAAAAGCTTTACAAAGTGTATCATTGAGGATGCTTATGCTTTAAATATAAGTGAATATGGTGTGGTGATACTATATTTAATAGAATAACAGTGTTATCACGTAAATATTGTTGTTGAAAAAGCAAGTTGTGAATGATGTTAGGTTTACAGCGTTTTAGAAAAATATTTTTATTTATCTCTTTTTTAAAAAAAAATTAATATGTGTGTAAAGCAAGAAATAACAATGAAGAAGAAGAAGAAAACGACGTTATGTTTTGAACGGTACTCCAGAACGTCATCCCAACCCAAAATTTTGACAAAACGCCGCCCACATGTGTGCTCTAATCTTCTTTCATTACATAAATGCTATTTATTTCTTCTGGGTTTGAAGATCGAGGTTTATTGATTTAATTAACTTGAAAATGCGGTTATGTAACCATTATCGACTTCCAAATTCATAACTTTTAGAGTGTGTTTAGTAACAAACTAACTCTAGTTGAAAAGTGTGGTTGATATTCTAATGGCTAAAAATTCTTTTCGAAAACTACTTGAAAAGAATTCTATTTGAGAGGAATTTTTCCAATTACACCCATCATTTTCATTCTATCAAACAAGCTAGACTATAAATTTAAAAAGGTTCGACTAATAATCTCAATTATTAATAAGCTCATATAATCTTCTTTGCCAAACACAATCAAAATATTAAAGGTTGAATGTTATCTATGATCGAATTAGGTGCGAGTACAAAATGATCATAATCTCTAACAATCGCCTATATATATTGAATCGTGTGAAAGATACTTTAACTAAGTATTTCATCCCAACTACTTACGGTTATGCGAAACCGATAATTAAGTAATCAACAATCAAGTTTTTATGTATGAGAAATAGTATAAAACACGGAGATTGTGTTGTACGTATACCTTTTTGAAACCAAAATGTAGGTTGTATAATCGAAAGTAGGTTGGAGATCGATGAAAGTGTGTCGCTTATGGACTCTGCCATATATCAACTTTAGATTCAAAACAACTCAATGAATGTGTCGTCTACAACTTATAACTCATGATAGAACTCAATAGGAAATCCTTTCAATCTCAAATAAATTTCAATTAACTAAAACTTTGGTGACACTAAAATCACCAACTATCTATATTAGCAGAGCATGGGAGCGGTTATACAAACCACTCGCAAAAGGGCTGCCACATCCACACGATGTTGAAATTATTTTATGTTTATTATCAATTATCACACTAAATTTAAATCTATATTACTACTATTTTTTACTTTCAATGGTTAGAAATTTTTTTTGATTCAACCACTATATGGGAACCACCACCTTGGGCGGCCACGACAAGGTTGTAATCGTTTTGGCGTTGTAGCCCTTCAACCTTGAGAAAAAAACGCATCTATTTCGGATGCACTTAGGTAAATATAGATATTCATAAACTAACTACAATCTTATAATTTAATACTCCTTCCGTCTCAAATAACATGTGCAATGCTATATTTTGGTTTATCCCATGATAAGTGTCTATTCTAAACTTTTAACCATTCAAAATGTTTTCAAAAAGTCAACATGTAATTTTTATTAGTGGACAGTGTGATGGTCGGCACTTTTTCATACTATGTGTAAGTTGATAGGGTGCATTAATTTGGAAGGGATGGAGTAACTGTTAGATTTTGCGGAATACCATGATCCATACCGTGCAAAAATGATGTGGAGCGCTACCTAGTGTTCGATGCTCTTGATCTGCTAAGAGGACAAGATCGTTTTGGTGTATGTGGCAAAAACTGGTTGGAGCTGTGGGTGGAGTGTGGGGCTGGAGCTTGTGACTGAAGTTGGGGTTTAGGGCTGGAGCTTGTGGCTGGAGTTGGGGTTTGGGCTTATATTTAAAGGTCACTTCAAAAAGCTTCTTATTTAAGGGCTTCTGATGGCTTATTTTTTCAAGAAGCTCTGTCTTATTGTGTTGCCAAACAAGGTTTATAGGTTCGGGCTTTTTATAAGTAGATGTTCAAACCCCAAAAAGCCATGAGAAGTCCCGTGCCACACACACCCTGTACCTTAATAAGTTATATAAACGATTGTGCATTTGACACCTCTAAAGCAAATCTCAATTTCAACTTTAAATTCTATTACTCATTACTCATTACACTAGAATATGTGACACCATTTTGATTGGTGAAGAGGTTGGGGATACGAAACGTATCATCAAATTCGAATACACCGATGATTATAGTTACTCTCCTATATGTTAGCAACAAAAAAACTCGAAGTATCTCACTTCAAGCTTATTTAACTTATTTCTTGACTTGAACATTTCCTTTATATACGACAATAACAAGAATATACTCCAAAGAAGATTTGACATGCTAGAAAAAGCTGCAGTATTTTGAATGTCTTTGTTGTTTGATGGATCAAGATGGCATATTTGATATTCCCCATGCCCGAAACAACAATGCAACTTTAACGCACTCTTAGTGACCAAAAGTTTAATGTTTCATATTTTGGATCTTTAGATGCACATACTTACGAGTATTGGTATATATATATATATGTCTAATTACGTAAATATAAAGATAGATATAATTCTCGCACTGATTCATCTTTTTTTAGACCTAATTTCATCCTAACAGTTTTTCACTTCTACCCTAATCATATGTTTTTCTATCTATATTTCGACCTATAAGTTTAACCATACCTACCATTTTCCCATACTTACTTGTCCAATTCAAAAGAAATGGGATCTTATAAGGCTGCTCCCAACAGTGACACGAACTGACGCGTCAGTTGCCTGCCAGCTCAGCGCCACGTCAGACTGACACAACTGACACACAACTGACACACCCCTGCCAACAGCAACATCACTTCCCTTATTTTCAGGGCCCCACACACTATTTAATCTATTTATTTAAAACACAAAAATAAATAAAACTAACATTAAAATTTAATACAAACATTACATTAGTTATATTTTATGAAACTTGTACGTTACTTAATGTTAATTTTTTTTTTTTGCATTTTCAAAATATACAAATTTAATTTGTTTTTATTTTTTTTAAAAAATACGCATAAAGAACTTAAAATGCTTTCATTTTATTACGTGGGCCTTTAAGCACAATTCAAATAAACACACCCACACACGAAGTATCATCTTCTTCCTCAGATAAATACACCCTCACACGCAGACGGCAGAGCAACACAAGCAGTAAAAAAAAAAAAACCCAACCAGAAAAAAAAAGAAGAAGCAAAAACATATATATATCTAGCTAGCGGCCCCACTTTTTCCTTCTCTCCTCCTTCGGAAAACCGAAGTTGAAACCGACTGACGTCAACCGAAGTGTTGGTGCCAATGGTGTCAGTGCCGACGGTTCAAACGACGCGCCAACTGACGGCCCGTTGGCAGTAGTCTAAGATTCAAACTTCGTAGATTATTAGTTTCTGACCACGAACTACAAATCGGTAGTATTTGATACATTCGACTTTTAACCCAAAAAAATACAGTATAAAATTATAATATATAGATAAATCTTAATGTCAAAGTCAATATTAATGTCACAAGTCTTTATAGATAATAATTTGATTAGATATGTCTCTTATCAATACCCGTTTTATTAATTTGTACCCACTCATTCATTACATCATTGAAAATATTCCGCTGGTTTCGATCATGAAAGCTTTTATTTTTTGTTCATAAATTAGACAGCTGTGTTGAGAGCGTGTATTTTTCATACTACTTCCGACCGAATTTATTAATTCACTCTTTTATTTCGGGGTGTTCCAAATTGATCGTTAACTATCAAATATAGAAAGAAAATTTGATCATAATTACTATATTGTCACTACTTCAATAATTAATTAATAATGTGAAATATTAGTTCTCGAAGACCTACGCTTCTGTGTAGAAGCAAACTCTCCAAATTTATTTTCGTAGATCTCAAATTGATTGGTTAAGGGTAAAAATGTCATTGTGCAAAAAGTAAGTAATACTTAAACTCCTCCCAACTCAAAAATCAACTGAATGAAACTGACGGAGCCACGTCAGCACCACGTCAGCTTTTTCAGAAAACTGACTGAAACTGACTGACCACTCTCATCCCTGCTCCGTCACTTCATTTTTCTGGGACCCACTGACCAATTAATTAATCAATTAAAACTCAATAATTTAAATTAACACAATAATTTAAATAAAACACATTTCATTAAAAATAAAAATTACAACAATTCCTAAAAATAAAAATTACAACAATTCCTAAATAATAAAAAAATCAGCAATTCCTAAAAATAAAAAGTACAACAATTCCTTGACGATCTTTTGGAAAGTAGCGACGGAGAGCTCTCGGGAAAGTCGTTGAGCGAAAATGTCGTTGAGCGCTTGCAAATCTTCAAGATCGGAATCGAAAGACATTTTAAATTTTGAAAGTGGGAAAGTGTATAAAAATATGTAGTGTGAATTGTATAAAATTGTATGAAATATTGTTTGAATTGTTTGGCAAAGAGATGTGTATTTATAGTTGGAAAAATGTTTTTTTTTTTAAAATAAATAAATAAATAAATAAACCTAACGGCTTGATGACCGTTGGGATAAAAAATTGTGTTTCTTTTTTTTTGTTTTTTCCTCAAACTGCTCGAACAAAATAATAATAATAATAATAATGCAAGCGGGCCCCACTTTCTTCCGTTTCTCACGTCGGATCGGCGAAGGGAGCAAACCGACGAGCCGACCGACGGGCTCATGCCATCCGCGTCGGACTCGTCGGTGCAAGCCGACGCCCACCGACGGATTGGATTGGGACAAGTCTTATTGTGTTTTTATTAAACTGCGTGTTTTTGTCGGATAGAGAATTAAATTGGGATGGCGAAAGTAGGAAAATTGTATTGAAATTAATTCACTATTTATTTAAGTCGTGATTTCAAGATGGCATTCAATAATTTATCTTTAATACATACAGATCAAAAACTACCTTAAAAAGGACCTATGAGTAAGGATACCGAAGATAATGTATAACAAGAATACTTGTAAATGTAACACGAGTAGCCAGGTAATTATAAGGGAGAATTTAGATGGGGCAGAAGGTAGCTGGTACCTAAAAAAATCCAATATCACGAAAGATAACTAAGGTGCGACGCCTGATTGTGAGTCCGGCCTACTTGTTTTCTGCTTATGACTTTTGCACCCACAACTTTAAAAGAAAAAAAAAATCAAAAACAAAAACCGGAAAAAAAAAAAAAAAAAGAAGAAAATTTGTACCCTCACATAACTATCCTAGATCCACCTTTAGATAAATACAATATTACAAAGGGTTTAAGTCAACGATCGCCAACGTACTCTCCTTTTTGTTCCGAGATCACCAATCAACCGGTTTTATTACCATGATCACCAACGAATGTTCAAATTTCGTGTCGAAGTCACCAATCTACTTTTACCTACGGGGTGGAGATCGCCAACATACTTTTAATACGGAGTTAAGATCGCCAATAAAAATTACAAAGAAATTCATTTTTTGAAAGTTCGTTGGTGATCATGGTAATAAAACCGGTTGATTGGTGATCTAGGAACAAAAAGAAAAGTACGTTGGCGATCGTTGACTTAAACCCTATTACA
The DNA here is from genome assembly GCA_949592205.1 of Helichrysum umbraculigerum. Taxonomy (NCBI): domain Eukaryota; kingdom Viridiplantae; phylum Streptophyta; class Magnoliopsida; order Asterales; family Asteraceae; genus Helichrysum; species Helichrysum umbraculigerum. Next base: position 66,321,708 of record CATIUR010000005.1, on the reverse strand, counting down.
AAGTGCAAACTAACTCTCATACCATTATTCTCATGATAAAAATTAGGATGAGTATGTAGCTGCAAAAATGAACAAGAGATCACTTTAATTTAACAATTCAAATATACATTACATTGAATGAATGTTCTGTAAAGTGAAAACAGTAAATAATTAAGAACAACAAAAAGATCGACATTCGATTAATTGACATATCGTTTAATTTGTTTACTAAGATAATTGTTGTTGGAATATGATACCAAAATAACTCGATGTCAAAAGCGGAAACAAACTAACCAATCCTTACTGACTCTGATATCAAATCGTTAGTAACTGGTCAACCCAAAAAACACAAATACACAATGGATAAGGCTTTCTAAAAGCTTTTAACAAATAAAATATACACACAAATATTCAATTAAGGCTTCTTCTTTTTTTAACTTAAGTTTTCGACCCGCTTTGCGAGCCGACTAATCTTACAGCAACTAGCCGCTTTGCAGATGGCCCGGAGACGTCGTAGGTGAACCTCCATGGCCACAAGGAGTATTTTTGTTGCTTCTAGTGTTTAAACTTTGGACGTCTAAATATTTTGAATAGAGACTAAGCCCTTACAAATATTACGGATCGGATATAGATCGGGTGACCCCAGTGGCGGATCTAGGAATTTGCTATCAGATATGCACAAACTTAATATAAAAATTTTGCTACTCAAAGATAATAAATTACTCAGGTTAAGTTCTCGGGCCGGGTTTTCGAGTCAGCTTTTCGACTCATTTAGCATGTTAATTTCTTCGTTTTCTATAACACCACAAGATTTGAAAAGACATTTTTTTATATATATATATATATTCTTCGGAAGCGATTAAAACAAATCAGGCATTATAGATTGCGTATAACATAGTTCCCAAAACACAATCTATGCATGCATGATGAGTTGATACAATACCCCCATTAACTACAAACATTAAGTTAGGTGTTATTTAAATTTCAAAACATAAGTTTATAAACGACTACATGTCGTATAGTCAGAGTAGGCAGTCAAACATTCTTCAAACTAACTTCTTGCCCACCCACATCAAAAGTAATCTGCAAGAAGTGAGGAGAGGGATTAGCACGAAGCTAAGTGAATAGATCACAACTATCAATCTAAACTAGCATAACAATTGATCACCACAAAGCATTATAACAAATACATCAAAGAGGATCGGTGGTCCTTGAGGTACCCTCATGCCGCGGTGGTTCCCCAAGTAACACTTATAACCACTGAAGGCCAAACAGTGGTCTTACCGATAGTTTAGTACCATTACTACATACGACATGATTTCAATAAACAACACATGTACAAAGTCATCATGTCGTCCAAAGTAACAGTATCCAAACCCAATTTCATATTGACCCCTGACAAGATAGCACATTCCATAATCATCATGGCAATATGCAATTTATACAATGTATAACAGTAGAACAAGTTTACCCGTTGTAACCAGATTGTTACAACTAATTCAGACTAAAAGTCAATGATCCACTCACCCTTACTGACAACGTCTCCACTCAGAGATCTAGTCTCACTGAGTCTTCGCTTTATCTGAAAATACGACCAACCCGAATTAGTCTTTTCTTCAAGTTCATTACAATATAATCATATATATAGTGTCAACTAAGAACATCTACTATACTATTAATACAAAGCAATTAACAAGAATGCACAAGTCACAAGTTATCAAATTTGTCATTTTTCAATATACAAACGCGATCCTGAAATAGGGTGCTGGATCGCGTTCCCTAGTTCTAAATAATTCTGTAACCGTTTTACACTACCAAACGCGATCCTGAAGAGGTGCCGGGATCGCGTTCCAAAGAACAAACTCAACTCAACTCGGATTTACACTAACTAACGCGATCCGGACTTAAGGGGCGGAATCTGTAACAACCGCCAAATTAGGGCTAGTATTAGCGCCTAATTCTTTGTTAATACATGTAATTAGTACTGAGTTAGGCTAATTTATGTATCGGATTATATGTTGGTTAATATATATACAACTTTACGATTTGATTAAATCGTACGCGACTTAAATAGAATGAAATTCTATTCGGTTAACACGGACGTTGGTGAACAAATGTTCATAAACTAAGATAACGCAATTATGACCGGAACGCTACTTTATAATAATTGGTAATTATCTCGTATTACTCGATATACACTTACACGATTTAAAAACAAAAGAAATTAAATGTAATTTAAACTATTAAAGATTTAAGGAAATAATTTAAATAAATTATTTAACAAGATTTGTGATTTATAAATATAATTAAACGCGTAAAATAAATATTTAAAGTTTCAATGACGGAGCAAACGAACACCGCGCGGAGCGGGAACACGGGGCGAAAGTGGGGATTTAACCTCCCACTTCCACCCACCTTCTTTCATTTCACTTTCTTTCTTTCTCTCTCTTTCCTTTCCTTTTCTCTCTAATCACTAAACACCACCACCAAAAATCTATCTAAATCAACAAATAAACATATCAAACGACATCCGATCTTCAAGATTTTTAGAGATTCACGACCACCGCATCCCGATCTACATTCCTATCTTTTCGGATTTTCAATCCGACACTTTGTAAGTTTCCGACAAATCCCGACAACTCTCCGTTTCTACTCATTTTTACGCTTTTATAGTTTATAATGGCTTAATATGTTCATATAAGGGTTGGGTAAAAGATTTGGACCCAACGGAAACCGGAAAACTCGTTTTCGACAAAAATTCCGGCCATCAGACCGCTACGTCGCATTTGGCCACCGGCCTCTGCGACGTCGCGGCCTACGTCGCATAAAAACCCCAACGTCGCATTAGCGACGCTGCATCCTACGTCGCATTGATTTGCGAAGGTCGCATCATGCGACGTACATGCCCACGTCGCACCTGACGTCGCACCTGACGTCGCACGCTACGTCGCATCTGACGTCGCACCCTACGTCGCATCCTACGTCGCACATGACAGAACCTTGAAAACTCGGATTTTACTAAGTGTCGATCTTACACAATTTCCAATACTTATACTATACGACTTAACAAACATCATAGAATATGCTTTTCTATTACAATCACTCTAAATTGCGTTATTAACAATAAAACTTTAATTATAACAAACCACCAACGGGCCGTATATACTTTGACACGAACGTGAACGAACCAACATTTAACACAACGGGGTATGAACAACTAGCCTAGATGGTCTTGCGAGACATCTACTTACTTAACCTTATGTGTTTAGGCACTAGAAGGTTACGGGTTCGGAGAACCTACGGTTGATACTACTTACTCGTTTTCTTGACATAAACGTACTTGCAAAGACTCAGGTGAGTCTTACAGCCCCACTTTTACTGTTTTACTTGGGGTGAGATACTTAGCAACTGTTTTACGTATGAACACAATGTACTGAACTGAAAACATTACTGATTACAAACAAACGCATGAGTTACTTTTATCCACTGAAAGCCTCCTTATCGTAAGTTGTTAGTTATGGTCTTAAGCGCGAATACTAGTAAATGGATCCATTTGGGACTGACAATCCCTGTCTGGGGTGGTAGCGCCACCACGTACTGATTTACACGTAGAAACAGACATATTAGTATTTGTTACATATGAGTGTGTGGATAGCACTCACGGGGGTACGTGATTTATTTCACACTACACGGTTAAGCTTCAACTTATGAGCTCATGGCACTGTACTGATTAACTGATTTACTTACTTTGCTGGATAGCAATACGGGTACATACTTGTGGTTCATTACATCTACTTATTACTAAACCTGTGAGATTCACCAACCTTTTTGGTTGACACTTTTTAGCTTTGTATCTCAGGTACACATACGGAGTAGGATCACTCCAGGATTACTAGCTAGAGTCGCATGATTTCCAAACTGCATTTAACGGAGATTCTTTGGCATTATCTTTTGTAACTACGATTATGTAATAGAATCTCCCGCTATACGCGTGGACTCTAGGGAACTACTTTTTGTATACGAAAACCTACGGTTTTCAAACGATTATTATTTATGAAACCTTTTCTAAACGTCTCATTTAGAGGTCGTTTACTATTAATCTTGTGCTTTGTATATTGATTAGTAACACCCAACGTATGCTTCCGCAAACCGTTAAATTTGGGGGTGTTACAGATTGGTATCAGAGCCTAAGGTTATAGTGAACTAGGTTGCATTTAGTGGGCCTAGACTATGACCGTTAGGCAGTATTCTCTTATTAGACATGACTAGTGCAGGAATTATAGCATACAACTTTAATTTAACATAGCCTGATCAACTATGTACAATTAAGGAAAGATGATGTAAGATCTGAATTGATTATGTTGAACAGGAATACGTCAGTTGACTCTGACTACGAGAGAACCGGACCATTACTTGATACGTGCTAGACACTAGGCTGGATATGATATATGTATATATATATTAGCCTCAATTTTTCTAACGCTTTGTCTCAGAAATGGCAAACATCCCATCCAACTCGTCTCGTTCTCAAACCGGGTCGCAGAACCCAAGGGTAGCAAGGAGGAACAACAGGTTGCCTCGAGCTGGCCCGTACTCCACTCACTTCACCGTGCCAGCCTTAGCTGCTAGGGTGAACCAACACGAGCAACGACTTCGCACCATGGATGTCGTGTTGCAGGAAACAAACGAAAACTGGAGACTTACAGCACTTGAGCGCATCGAACAAGTCTCTGAGAATCACGAAACCACCGTTACAAATGTGGACATTCTTCTCAACAGAGTGGTGGAGATAAGCGTGGAAACCACTCTTTTGAAACACAGACTTGAGGAGTGTGAACAACGCTCACGGGAAACGGAAGAATATACCCGTGGATTGGTACAGCGACTAGCATTAGCAGAAGACAACGCCCGACAAGCTAGCAGGCTTGCAAACACTGTGGACCGTCTTGTCACGATGATGGAACAAATTAACCTACGTTAAAACTAGTGTAGTCTTTATCCTGTAATCTAGTAACTGTCTAAGCACTACTCTATGTTTCAGTCGGATGTGATAATTCCCGACACCTTTTGTAATACATCCGTAGGATGTAACCTTTGAACTAGCATCATCTATCAAATATTTCTTGTTGTTCAACTCATATTAATTGTCATTTTCCATATTGATGTTATGTATTACCACCTTTATACATGTACATCTGAAATACATACAACCTTCTTGCAAAAATCTCATGTATCTTCATTTCTTTTATTGAAGAGTCATGCCGCCAAAGTCAAGACCTTACACGGATGCCCAGATTACCTCCCTCATAACCCAGGCTGTTACTGAAGCCTTAGCTCGGAATACTCCACCAGGTTCCACAAGAAACAGCGATGCCGCTGAAACCTCTGCTGCTAAACCTTGTTCATACAAGGATTTTCAAAACTGCAAACCCTTGAGCTTCAAGGGGATTGAAGGAGCCATCGGACTTATCAGATGGTTCGAAAAGATGGAATCAGTTTTCCGCATCAGCAAATGTGCGGAAGACGACAAGGTCAAATTCTCCACCTGCACCCTTGAAGATGGTGCCCTCTCGTGGTGGAATTCCTATACCCAGTCTGTGGGTATTGACACAGCTTATCTACTCCCTTGGGAGGACCTGAAGAAAATGCTCACTGATGAGTATTGCCCGGCCGAACAACTTTACAAGTTGGACGAAGAGTTCTGGAACTTGAAAGTGCAAGGAACTGATATCGTTGGATACACCACCAGATTCCAACAACTCACCGTCCTTCGCCCAACTATGGCGGGTACTGAACCCGAAAAGATCAAGAAGTATATCCGCGGCCTCCCGGAACCTGTCCGGGGGAATGTCGCCTCGTCAAAACAAACCACTCTTCACGGTGCCATCCGGTTGGCCCATGAGCTTTTAGCCATGAACGAGGACCCAGAACCACCCACTCCATCCTCCAACAACAATAAAAGAAAATGGTCCGACAACCACAACAACCACCAAAACAAGAAACCAGAAACCATTAAAGCCTACACCTCCAGTTCTGATGACAAGGGGGCATACAAGGGAACCAAGCCCTATTGCCCAAAGTGCCAACGACACCACCATGGTTCGTGTCCCTGTAGCAAGTGTAAGAGATTTGGACACTTGGCTAAGGACTGTAGATCAAACACCACTGACACCAACACCTCTGCACCAAAGACTTGTTATGGGTGCAACGGAACGGGGCATTTCAAGAAAGACTGCCCGAAGCTGAACAACAACAACAACAGGAACAACAACAATGCTCGAGGAAGAGCTTTTGTACTGAAATCTGGGGAAGCCCGTCAAGACCCGAATGTGGTCACGGGTACGTTTCTTCTCAACAACTTGACTGCATCTGTATTATTTGATACTGGTGCTGATAAGAGCTTTATTTCCGATGGGTTTTATCCACTACTAGACAGCACACCCACTACCTTAGATTCTAAGTACACAATAGAATTGGCAAACGGAAAACTTATTGAGGCCGACAGTGTGATACCTAATTGCACTTTAAACCTATCTAACGAGCTCTTTTCCATTGACTTGATACCTGTCGAAATCGGCAGCTTTGACATCATCGTCGGTATGGATTGGTTGTCCAAACACCGAGCCGAAATCGTTTGTTTCGAGAAAATTGTACGCATTCCTCTCGTCACCGGTAGAACTTTGAGCATACAAGGGGAGACCGGTGGTACGAGAATCAATATCATTTCTTGCATGAGAACCCGAAAATACTTGAGAAAAGGGTATCAGGCAATCCTCGCACACGTTATGGAGAAAAAGTCGGACGAAAAGCGACTGGAGGATGTGCCTATCGTTCGAGACTTCCCAGAGGTCTTTCCTGACGACTTGCCTGGCCTACCGCCAACTAGACAAGTCGAATTTTCTATTGACCTTGTGCCCGGTGCAGCACCCGTGGCACGAGCCCCTTACCGACTAGCCCCATCCGAACTTCAGGAGTTGTCTACTCAATTACAGGAACTCCTGGACAAGGGATTCATTCGACCAAGTTCCTCACCTTGGGGAGCTCCGGTCCTGTTTGTGAAAAAGAAAGACGGTTCTTTCCGCATGTGCATCGACTACCGTGAACTCAACAAATTAACTGTCAAGAACCGTTACCCACTTCCTCGCATTGATGACCTGTTTGACCAACTCCAGGGATCGAGTTTTTATTCAAAAATCGATCTACGGTCAGGTTATCATCAACTCCGAGTTCGTGACGATGACATTCCAAAAACAGCTTTCCGAACTCGTTACGGGCATTATGAATTCCAAGTAATGCCATTCGGCTTAACCAACGCACCGGCAGTATTCATGGATCTTATGAATCGGGTGTGCAAACCTTACCTTGACAAGTTTGTTATCGTCTTCATCGATGACATCCTGATTTACTCGCGCACTGAACAAGAACACGCGCAACACCTGAAAACCATCCTAGAGCTGCTTAAACACGAAGAGTTGTACGCCAAATTCTCTAAGTGTGAGTTCTGGATGAAAACCGTTCAATTCCTTGGCCACGTCATCGATAATCAAGGAATTCATGTCGATCCTTCAAAAATCGAGGCTATTAAGTGCTGGCAAGCACCTACAACCCCGACCGAGGTACGCCAATTCTTAGGACTCGCCGGATACTACAGGCGGTTCATTGAGAATTTTTCGAAAATAGCCCTACCTCTCACTGCACTGACTCAAAAAGAAAAGAAGTTCGATTGGACTGACAAACAGGAGTCAGCTTTTCAGCTACTAAAACAGAAACTCTGCAGTGCACCCATCTTATCTTTACCCGAAGGCAACGATGACTTCGTGGTATACTGTGATGCTTCACACCAAGGTCTTGGTTGCGTACTGATGCAACGAGACAAGGTCATCGCTTACGCCTCACGACAACTCAAGGTCCACGAAAAGAATTACACAACTCATGACCTAGAGTTGGGGGCTGTTGTTTTCGCTCTGAAAATCTGGAGACACTACTTATACGGTACCAAGTGTACAATCTTTACTGACCATAAAAGTCTCCAACATATCTTTGATCAAAAGGATCTCAACATGAGGCAACGTCGATGGGTCGAGTTGCTTACTGATTACGACTGCGAGATTCGCTATCATCCAGGTAAGGCGAATGTTGTCGCCGATGCCTTAAGCCGAAAAGAACGAGTGAAACCACTTCGAGTTCGAGCTCTCGGTATGACCATTCACAACGACCTCATCAATCAAACTCTCACTGCTCAACTCGAAGCACTCAAACCAGAAAACTTGATAAACGAGGCCTTGCGGGGCATGGACAAACAACTTGAAACCAAATCTAACGGGGCCAAATACTTCTCAAATCGAATCTGGTTACCAAGTTTTGGGAACCTTCGAGACTTGGTGATGAATGAAGCTCACAAGTCTAAATACTCTATACACCCAGGTGCCGACAAAATGTATCACGGCATCAAGGAAATGTACTGGTGGCCCAACATGAAAGCTGACATTGCAACCTATGTTGGCAAGTGTCTTACTTGTTCTAAAGTTAAAGCTGAACACCAGAAACCTTCCGGTTTGCTACAACAACCTGAAATACCACAATGGAAATGGGAGCAGATCACCATGGATTTCATTACTAAACTCCCTAAAACTTCTAGCGGTTGCGATACCATTTGGGTGATCGTCGACCGACTCACTAAATCTGCTCATTTCCTAGCCATCAAGGAAACTGATAAGATGGAACGTTTGACCCGGATCTACCTGAAAGAGATCGTGTCAAGACACGGCGTGCCCATCTCAATCATCTCCGACCGAGACGCTCGGTTTACTTCTCGCTTCTGGCAATCACTGCAGAAATCTCTTGGTACTCGTCTGGATATGAGTACGGCTTACCATCCTCAAACCGATGGCCAGAGCGAACGAACCATACAAACACTGGAAGACATGCTACGGGCCTGCGTAGTTGACTTCGGTAAAAACTGGGAAAATCACTTGCCGTTGTGCGAGTTTTCGTACAACAACAGTTATCACACCAGCATAAAGGCTGCACCCTTCGAGGCACTGTACGGTCGTAAGTGCCGATCACCTATCTGTTGGACTGAGGTGGGGGATACACAACTCACCGGTCCAGAAATCATACATGAAACAACTGAAAAGATCGTCGGCATACAAAACCGACTAAAAGCCGCGCGTGATCGTCAGAAAAGCTATGCTGACGTGAGACGCAAACACCTTGAGTTCCAAGTAGGGGACAAGGTACTTCTCAAAGTGGCACCGTGGAAAGGTGTCATTCGATTCGGAAAACGAGGCAAACTAAATCCTAGATACATCGGACCATTCGAAATCCTTGAAAAGATTGGTCCAGTGGCATACCGCCTACAACTTCCTGCTGAGCTTAGCAGCGTTCACAACACATTCCACATTTCTAACCTGAAGAAATGTCTGTCCGACGAAACACTGATTATACCGCTCGACGAAATTCAACTCGATGATAAACTTCATTTTGTCGAGAAACCTATGGAAATCATGGACCGCGAGGTCAAACAACTAAAACAGAGTCGTATTCCCATCGTAAAAGTCAGGTGGAATTCTAGACGTGGTCCTGAATTCACTTGGGAACGGGAAGACCAAGTGCGACTGAAATACCCACATCTCTTCCCTGACAACGCACCGACCGTGCAATCAAGCTAATTTCGGGACGAAATTCTTTTAACAAGGGGAGAATGTAACAACCGCCAAATTAGGGCTAGTATTAGCGCCTAATTCTTTGTTAATACATGTAATTAGTACTGAGTTAGGCTAATTTATGTATCGGATTATATGTTGGTTAATATATATACAACTTTACGATTTGATTAAATCGTACGCGACTTAAATAGAATGAAATTCTATTCGGTTAACACGGACGTTGGTGAACAAATGTTCATAAACTAAGATAACGCAATTATGACCGGAACGCTACTTTATAATAATTGGTAATTATCTCGTATTACTCGATATACACTTACACGATTTAAAAACAAAAGAAATTAAATGTAATTTAAACTATTAAAGATTTAAGGAAATAATTTAAATAAATTATTTAACAAGATTTGTGATTTATAAATATAATTAAACGCGTAAAATAAATATTTAAAGTTTCAATGACGGAGCAAACGAACACCGCGCGGAGCGGGAACACGGGGCGAAAGTGGGGATTTAACCTCCCACTTCCACCCACCTTCTTTCATTTCACTTTCTTTCTTTCTCTCTCTTTCCTTTCCTTTTCTCTCTAATCACTAAACACCACCACCAAAAATCTATCTAAATCAACAAATAAACATATCAAACGACATCCGATCTTCAAGATTTTTAGAGATTCACGACCACCGCATCCCGATCTACATTCCTATCTTTTCGGATTTTCAATCCGACACTTTGTAAGTTTCCGACAAATCCCGACAACTCTCCGTTTCTACTCATTTTTACGCTTTTATAGTTTATAATGGCTTAATATGTTCATATAAGGGTTGGGTAAAAGATTTGGACCCAACGGAAACCGGAAAACTCGTTTTCGACAAAAATTCCGGCCATCAGACCGCTACGTCGCATTTGGCCACCGGCCTCTGCGACGTCGCGGCCTACGTCGCATAAAAACCCCAACGTCGCATTAGCGACGCTGCATCCTACGTCGCATTGATTTGCGAAGGTCGCATCATGCGACGTACATGCCCACGTCGCACCTGACGTCGCACCTGACGTCGCACGCTACGTCGCATCTGACGTCGCACCCTACGTCGCATCCTACGTCGCACATGACAGAACCTTGAAAACTCGGATTTTACTAAGTGTCGATCTTACACAATTTCCAATACTTATACTATACGACTTAACAAACATCATAGAATATGCTTTTCTATTACAATCACTCTAAATTGCGTTATTAACAATAAAACTTTAATTATAACAAACCACCAACGGGCCGTATATACTTTGACACGAACGTGAACGAACCAACATTTAACACAACGGGGTATGAACAACTAGCCTAGATGGTCTTGCGAGACATCTACTTACTTAACCTTATGTGTTTAGGCACTAGAAGGTTACGGGTTCGGAGAACCTACGGTTGATACTACTTACTCGTTTTCTTGACATAAACGTACTTGCAAAGACTCAGGTGAGTCTTACAGCCCCACTTTTACTGTTTTACTTGGGGTGAGATACTTAGCAACTGTTTTACGTATGAACACAATGTACTGAACTGAAAACATTACTGATTACAAACAAACGCATGAGTTACTTTTATCCACTGAAAGCCTCCTTATCGTAAGTTGTTAGTTATGGTCTTAAGCGCGAATACTAGTAAATGGATCCATTTGGGACTGACAATCCCTGTCTGGGGTGGTAGCGCCACCACGTACTGATTTACACGTAGAAACAGACATATTAGTATTTGTTACATATGAGTGTGTGGATAGCACTCACGGGGGTACGTGATTTATTTCACACTACACGGTTAAGCTTCAACTTATGAGCTCATGGCACTGTACTGATTAACTGATTTACTTACTTTGCTGGATAGCAATACGGGTACATACTTGTGGTTCATTACATCTACTTATTACTAAACCTGTGAGATTCACCAACCTTTTTGGTTGACACTTTTTAGCTTTGTATCTCAGGTACACATACGGAGTAGGATCACTCCAGGATTACTAGCTAGAGTCGCATGATTTCCAAACTGCATTTAACGGAGATTCTTTGGCATTATCTTTTGTAACTACGATTATGTAATAGAATCTCCCGCTATACGCGTGGACTCTAGGGAACTACTTTTTGTATACGAAAACCTACGGTTTTCAAACGATTATTATTTATGAAACCTTTTCTAAACGTCTCATTTAGAGGTCGTTTACTATTAATCTTGTGCTTTGTATATTGATTAGTAACACCCAACGTATGCTTCCGCAAACCGTTAAATTTGGGGGTGTTACAGAATCGCGTTTCAAAGAAGGATTCAGGTTTGAGACAAATTTTCACTATGGAACGCGATCCTGGCCTGATGCCTGGATCGCGTTTGTCACTTTTCCAGCGACAAAACCCAGGTTCAAGAACACTTTAGCTCGACCTAATTCTTAATTTCACCAAATAAAAGATGTAATACACAAATATTGACATACAATAACTTCAAAGATCATCATGTAACATGTTATAACAACAAATAACTATCATCAAACTCAAATCCATGCTTGATCACCTTTTAACCTAATTACTTCAAACCCTAATTCATAAGCATATATTCAAAGCAATTCAAACTTACAATCGAGGTAATAGCAAGGTAGATGATGATGTTGATAAGTGTTAACCACGAATCCAAGCTCTAATCGATTACTCAAAGTTTTCTCTTTTGATTTCTCTCAAACTTAATGTATGTGTGTGTGTTATTTTGGGGAGTAAAATGAGGAACCAAATAAAATAAAAGGGAGAGGTGGGAGAATAAACCGATCCACTACAAATGGTGGGTATAAGTTAGCTCCAAATTATACCCGCTCTAAACCTATTGTCTGGAACCTAAAATCGTTTGCGTGAAAATATATTTTATTATACTGTCAACTAAATTTATTTAAAACAAGTAATAATTCATGTGTCACAATAAGTCATTTGACCACTGGACATATTTATTTCAATTAGCCAAATAATACTAATTATTTCTAAACTAAATTAAATAATCAAATGAATTAAATACATTACCAAATTTCTCCTAGGCCGGTAATGAGGATGTTACATTTTCTATTTAGAATCATTTCTTAAAACTGAAATGATTCCGGTGACTACTATGAAGTTATATACTGTGATGTAATTCTCGACATAATTTGAGCTGAGAGCCCAACATCAAGGCGGCTTGCGGCGGATGATGGAGAGGGAGGGCGACTACCAACCGGGTGAAGGGATTGTGAGGGTCTGGGATAGCTAGTGAACATCGAAACGGTGTTTTGGTGAATAATACGGTACAAGATGAACATGAAGTGTGCAAAATCTTGAATGAGAGGTGAGGGGATTGAAGAACTACCAACATAGAAATTGACTTGGCTAGTGGTTAAAACGCAAGTTTTTATCTATTAATTTCCCTCAATTATAATTGGACATGAGCTTTTTATCAAATTCTTTTGAGGTGGGTATGCACTACATTTGTGTAGGCTATGCAAGTAGTGTTACAATTTCAAAATATTGATGAAACACAATTTTTTTTACAGTAGTGGGATTCTTCACAGGGTATGCATGTGCATACCCTGCCTTCAAAATACATCCGCCACTGGGTGACCCTTTATCCATATAAATATCCATTTATTTTTATTCATTCGTATCCGTATCCATATCCATTAAAATGACAAATCATCCGTCCACATCTATATCCATTGGATATTAAAAAAAAAGTTAAACATTGTGATAATCTTGACGAAATTTGTTATAAAATACATGTGAAATATAATTTCTGATGATATGAAACCCTAGTATGTACGTTGTTTATTGTTATATAGACACATTTTGATAATTGTTTATCATCTGTTAGTGACCTCCAAAGTATGGTATGAATCAAATTTTACCTCCGCTATGTTAACTTGTTAATGCGGATGTAAGAAATTTGAGTACTAAAAATTAATAATGAAAAATTTCAGGAGAAAGTTACATATTTATTAAGGATCATAAGATATAAAAACGATCTACTTATATAATTACAAATTTATACAATTATTAAGTCTATAGTGTTAGTATATGTACGTGTATATATATATTTCGGATCATAATGGTTGAATCCATGGATGACAATTTGTCATCCCCATCAAATCCACTAATCATCCACATCTATTATACATCCTTTTTAACCATTGATATCCATCACTGATGGATCGGATGAATGGATATCCACTTAATCGAATTTTGATCTACTATGCAACCTCCTCAATTGAGTTAATATTAACTAATAACTCGATTTTAGCAAACTCAATTGTAATACTAAAAAAAAACTACTCACTCCAATAAGAAAATTTTCAAACGATTTTTTTGTTCTAAATAACCTCAAATGAACTCCCATTCAAGATGCTCTACAGATTGCATTTTAACTAAACTCGAAAATCAAAATATCAAGTCCACTAAAGGCAACCAAGTAATGAAGATCGATCAAATTCTTTATAATCCAAAAAGGTTTGAGCTTTGCCATAGAGAAAGGTACATTTTATCAAGTTAAGTCAGAAGTTAAATTACGCAAAGCACTAACGGAGTAATTAAGTAAGACGACGAGTTACCATTTCAACAAGATTTTGTTTGGATTAGATGACGCGAGTTACCCTTTCGATGGTTGGATTTGTCTTGGGTTTTTAGGTTCGTTTTGTTTGGAATTGAGGCTTAAAGTCGTTTCGTGTATAAGCAAGTTTTATAATCGATGTATTGGGGGTGTACAGTAGCTTTTAGGGTCACTTAGTTTGTTTGAAGTTGAGCTTTTTGAGTTGTTCAGGTGGAAGGAAGTTTTATAATCGAAGTTGTAGGGTCGTTTGACGGTAGTTATCTTTTCGTATAGTTATAATTCCTAGCATCTTATTAGATTTACTTGGTAATAAAACTGTCTGACATTTCCAAAATAGATAAGACGATGAAAACATCTCTTCACAAGCGATCACATCACGTAAAACACATGTGATCGCTTCTGGTGTTCAAAGGCACATGCACAATACATGGCTTTTTGAGTTATTTCACTTTTAAAAAAATCGTACTTGAAGTTGAAAGTTTGATAATTTAAGTATCTTTATTATATTTTTTTCAAAAAATTGGGTGGTGGTAATTTTAAAATATCACATGGAGATTTTTTAATAGTTTAGTGAGTTATTATGAAATATAAAAATAATTATAGTCTTTAAAGTTTTTGTAGCCTCATGAAACTCATGAAAACAACCAGATTCTCAGTGTGCATACAACCAAAAGACAAAACACATGCCGAGGTTAACTTGTTGTTATACCACAAAATCTGGGTTCAAAGTTCAACCTAATCATCATATCATCATATCATACATACAAATCAATTATAAAATAAACTTTGGAAAGGAGGATAAACTAATGGAAAATATTCGTAACCAACCTAAAAAATTTCATGTTTAAAACATATAATTTTATTCCTTAACTATAATATAGTTATTTTTTTCTTCTTATATATAGCATTACATCTTATCTAGCTGGCAATTAAGATCTTAGCCATACCCTTCTCCAGTTCGACCAATATTACCTTCTTTCTATCAAAAGAATATTTAACTTAGTACTTAAATAAATTATTACTTGCCCATCTATTCATATATATAAAACAAAGAATTTTGCTTTCATATTAGAGCAAGTTATTTTAGTTAATGATGATGTGTCATTAGTTTATAAAGTCTAAAATTATTCTCAATTTTTAAGCATAGATACATGGCTTTCCATATATCTACTTATTTAATAATAATAATAATAATAATAATAATAATAATAATAATAATAATAATAATAATACGGAGTAATATTTCATAATAATAATAATAAAGGAATTGCTAAATAAAGCCTTAGGGGCTTCCCTTAAGGGTATTTTTAATCAATTTAATTAATTCAATGACTAAAATATGAACTCAAGGTCAACTTCTCTGGCTACTCTCCAGTTTTTTTCGCAATATAAGTATATAACCGTTCTCCGGTTCTTCAAATTAACTCCTTCCACTCCTAAAATACCCACCGGCCACCACCAATTTTTGAATTTCTTTATTAAATTGTTTCCATTTCACGCCCATTACACAACCCAATTTACACACTAATTCAAAAACCACCATCATACCAACACATATAATTTGTTAATGTCTTCGACAAAACATACATCATGTGTAACTTACATATATATAAGATATACAGATAGATCACAGTAAGCATGAAACATGTTCAGAATCAAATCAAATAAAATATTAAGCAAAAACTGAAACAGAGAATGTCAAGTGAATGGGTGATTTAAAATTCATCTTGTAAAATACCAAAAAATAGTAGAATTGATGGTAATTTCCCTAACAAAAAACTGCTCAAGCCATCTTGAAATTTTGCATATGCAATTTTGTTCGGAGTTTGGAACATGTCAATTGATATCTAAATTGGTTTTGAATTTGGTGCGGGAATGAATTAATTTGAAATATTGATCGTGGGGTTATAAGTTTGTCGAGAAAAATGGGAAGAGAAAGTAGAATAGTTGACCTGGGGTTGATGTGGTCTAATGGATAGTTATTGAATTAATTAAATTGATTAAAAATACCTTTAAAGAATCCTTATGGGCTTTATTTAGCAATTCCCTAATAATAATAATAATAATAAACTTCCATATATTCGGTGTACTCTTGCGACAAGATGACATGATTTTTTATATTACCCAATATATATATTTAGTGTAATTACATTTGTATGTATTTTAATATCTCATATTGTACGAAGCTTGATAAGCAGTTTTTGATATGGTGTTTATATTGAATTATTTTGTAATTCTACAAGAAGTAAAAGTTCTAAAGTTATGCAAAATGTCAAATCAAATTTAAATTAATTGATAATTGAAGTGCTAAAATGTGAAAGACGAAAAAAATTGACACTTACTTTGTTTTTTAGTATATTTAAATAACTTCAAGCTTATTTAATTACTTTTGAAAACTACAATGGTCAATCAAATAACTCGAGTTTAGATATAGAAAAAACCAATGAAACTAACGGGAAAAATCAAACTCGAAATAATTGGGGCTATGTGATATAAATCTTGAAATTCATTATTTTCTACACATTTTAGTCTATAATAATAGTAACTTTCTATATTATTCTACTAATATATTTACATCTTCATACAACAATATTAATATCTGACGTGATACAAATTTTTAAATTTATATTTCTATACGTTTTAATCTATAATAATAATAATCTATTCTAATTATTAATAAATTTACGACTTCAAACAACAATACTAAATCCATACGTGCACGGGTTTAAAAGTAAGGTTTTCTGTAATTTATGTAGCATGTTACGTTGTCTTGAATTTTCATTAAAATCCTATGTGTCTTTCAAACAATTTCTTAAGAACTATTAATCATTAATCATTCTCATTAATACTACGTATCTTTAGCATGATATTTCTTTTTTTGAGTAACCAAATCATGTTATTGATTCAAAGATCTCCTAATAAATCTGACGTGATACAAATTTTCAAATTTATATTTCTATACGATTTAGTCTATAATAATAATAATAATACTCCATTTAAATTATTAATAAATTTACAACTTCAAACATCAATACTAAAATCAGACGTGCATTGCACGGGTTTAAAAATAAGTTTTTATGTAATTTATGCAGCTTGTTTCTTTGTCTTGCATTTTCATTAAAATCATGTGTCTTTCAAACAATTTTTTTGAAAAATACTAACCGTTCTCATTTATACTACGTATCTTTAGCATGATATTTCTTTTTCAGAGTAACCAAATAATATAATTGATTCAAAGATCTCCTAATAAATGTAAAGTTGAACAACCTCTTTGCTATTAATTCAATTTTTAAAAGTAGTTACATTATATGTTACTCGTAATATTTATCAATTTCTTGCTTTAATAACACTAACATCTTCATTTTCAAAGTGTTTAATAGCATAATATTATATGTTTTCATACATCCAGTCAAATCCATTGTTTCATGCCGATATTTAGTTTATAACATATAGTATAATATAATCTACATAGTAATCAATTCATATCCAATTCAAAATATATAATACACCTTCTTTAGAGCTACAAAAAAAAAATTATCTAAAGATATGCAAGAACACTTTAAAGCAATCATTTCATCCTCATTAGTTACCAACCTCTAACTTTATCCCCATTGACGACATGCTTCATAATTATTATTAATAAGAGTCAATATGTTTATCTTTTCTGATTTGAAAGGAAAAAAACATATTAAATTGAAGATCTTGATTAGCAACAATAGCAGGAAAATCAGGTACAACACAAGCAACATCGCTTGCAAAGAATTTTGGTTTACCCCCATTAACGACACGTTTCGTAATTACCATTAATAAGGGTTATTATGTCGCTATTTTAAGAGTTGAAAGTATTAAATTGAAGATCTTGATTAGCAACAAAAGCAGGAAAATCAGGTACAACACAAGCAACATCGATTGCGAAGAATTTTGATTTTGTGTTCTATTTTTTTCCCAATGATGATTGCACATTTATGTTAACAATATTTATATATTGGACTACTTACAAATTAACTATATAACTGTACTTTTTAAACGGCCGTGCATCGTACGGGCTTAAAGCCTAGTTAAAAAATATAAAAAAGATTAAAGTAAATTGTGAACAAAAATAAAGTATTATTTAGCAAGATTTTATTTTTTTCTCTTCTTCTATAAAATGGTGTCAAAAGTTTGTTTGTGATGATGTATCATCTCTAGTTTCTCCATGCAATAGCTTCCGATGCTACTTCGAGTATCGATGAACCTCCATGACGGTGGGGATGTGATCCTAACGATTTGTTCTCGGCTTACAGATGATCACCTCAAATGGTTTAAAATTAAATATTTGTCTATAAATGTAAAATTACCAATTTAAACTCAAACATTTTAAATATAGGGTATTTATGTAATTATAAATTCATAACCTATAGAAAAATTTAAAAGCTACTTCACATAGTTTATTATGTAAAATTTACTTTTTCATCAAACTCCTGCAATTTTTTAAAATTTAATGATACCCATAATAATCATAGATATTTACGAAAGTTTAAAAATTTATTAACCAGTTACCAGTCTATATATATATAGGCCCATGCTTTTCATACCATTTTTTAATTTTATATTAACTTTTCTGTACCTTTTCTGTACTTTATTCCATCATTTATTCTTACATTCTGTACTTATTCTGTACTTTTTCGTACCTTTCTGTATTTTTTTAATGTAAAAATGGTATGATGAGTAATAAATAATGGTATGGATAGATATTCCCATATATATATATATAGACAGTAACTGAGAAAAGTCAGTATTTATAAAAGTTTGAGCTTGAAGGACTATATTGGGTCTGGGTATTGTACAACGGACAACTGCACAAAAGAAAAAGTAGGAAGTGTCAGGTTGCTTTTTTGTTAACAAAATCCCATCGAAAAAGTGGGATTTGTTTGTTTTGTTGGGAATTAAAAAAGAAAAAAAAAAGGCCAAATTTAGATCCTTTTTATGTAGTTTTATTAAATTTTTCAATGGGTAAAGTCGATAAACTTTATAAGATTCAAGTATTTATTCTTTGGCATCTTTTACTTTCTGTTTTGGCCATTCTTTTGTTTGCACATTTCTTGGTTGTCTTTCCTTTTGGTTTTTATCATTTTTCTTGTTATGTCTCCATCTTTTATGACAATCAAGACCCAAATCAATATTATCTGACTCAATAGTTTGTTAGTTATGACATATTAAAGTGATGTTGAATCAAGATAACATTTTATTATATAATACGTGTATTAATTTAGTTGAATAGTTAGCGTTTTTGAATTGAATATTACACAAACTTGCACAATATTACAATTTTTATACACAAATAACCTTTTAATTTTAGTAGTAAGGTAAAAGACTTTTGACGTCATGTGAATACTTTGTTACTCGTTTGAATATCATATAATATATAAAAATGCCGAAAAATGCTAATTATAGCTCTTAGGGCTATGGTTAAGTCTACCTTGATTAAATTAATTCCGTAATTATAAGTCAAAGTTAACATGAATAAAAACTGTTACAAAATTTAATTAAGGAAGTTGATATGGGAAATAAATGTTCATATTTTATAATTAATTCAATCGAATTTAAAATTTTAAATATAAAAATCTTAATCATAGCTCTAAATGTTATTGTTAGCATTCTTGAATCAGCTATAAATATATTGCTTGTGTTAGAGGCTGATTTTAATCTTTAGTTGTAATAATGTGATTTACGCCGTCTATTTTTATAAATTTGAATTTATAATTTTCTTTTTTCTTTTTTTTGGGTTATGCTCTACGCTTGTGTGCTCATGTGTGAACCATTATAGACTAATAAGGCGTCGAGACAACAAATATATTTCAATCTTGACACAAAAGTAGCTCGTTTGATTTGTCTTATGTGCGACTGTGACCAAGTAAAACGATACTATACCCGCTTCTTAAACGTTCAATAAGAAAAACAAGTCGTAAATCACCAACACTCATGTTTAATTGATAACTACAAAATACAAACTCGAAAGCTCGAAGTATAAGTAAGTCATTGATTAGATTGTGGTCTTGGCAATATGATGAAGAGCAAATAAATCGATTGATCTGTATGTACGAGTAACAACGTGAAAATAATAAATAAATCATTAATGTATAGGAAAATGGGTCAGCTGAAAGTTGAATACAAACATTAATAGTCTTGACTCGGATGTACACCCTGACCCTCTACATCGAGCGACATACATGGTTTGGGCCCAATTTTAGGCCCACGTTTATCATTCATCTGGACCACTAAATTATTTTTATGGAACTAAAATCTTTATGGAACAACGAACAATTCATGTGTGGAGTAAGATTTGAATGGAATTGTGTTGCCAGTTGTGATATACGAAGTTGGCTTATGTATTTAGGATCAAGCTAACGTGCTACATCTTGCCACCCTATTTCAAGTAATGTGAAATTAGATATTCAACATTGTCGTTCCAAATTAGATTACCTCAAACTGTAAGACACATTTACCTACAGGAATCAAGTCAATATATAACCATTAAAGTAGTAAGTTCGTTAACCAAACATATGCTTAAGTATCTAGGTTAAGAATACAACTATCATTATTCATATATGTATTTTAATAAATCAGTAACTGAAAAATCATAGCTAACGATTAGCAACAATTTTTTCCATAGCAACCATAAGAAATATGTTGAAACCATACTACTATCTTAGTTAAACTATGTGTCGATATGATGTAAACGGACAAGGTTTTCCCTTAAATGGCTATTTGGGGATGGGGATGGGGAATGTTTTTACTAAGATGTATGTACAGTGCCTATCTGGGGTATATCCACGGTTGTTTCCGACTCTTTTCCTAGCCACCCCCAAGATGCGTAGCTAGTAGAATATGAATCTGACAGCCCTTGTGAGGATATATTATATATCAGGACGTCAATCACTAGGTCATCTTAGTGATGGTTATATATGTGTATATAAGGTATTTCGTAAAACACCTATGTTGAGATATATATGGTTGTTCTTGTCTAACTTCAGGTGTTGCTTGTTAAAATTAAGAGAGGTGTTTATTTGTATACATGTATAATTACAGTAGTCGTTTGCCTTTGATCAAATTGTTTGTTATTTCCCCAAATAAACGTACTTTTAATTTAAGCAAAATAGGATGTGAACCATGTAAATAGTGGTCGATCAGTCAAACAATAAGAGGCTCATAAATGGGAAAGAGATTGGCGCACACAACCCAAAAAAAAAAAAGCAAAACGGGAGAATTTTCTTATTGTTAAATTGTTTGACGTAACATGATTTTGTACTCCGTACAATATATGAATTTCAACATAATTTAAGGTGAAAATACCATTATGGATTTACGGATAGAGGATTAATAGCATTGAAATTACAATGATCTTTGATCTAGCGGTATGTAAAGAGTTTGTTAGTTTAAATCGACAAATTGTAAATATGTAGTTATGTACATATTATTATGTGGGCCTGTCGGGTAGGTTGCAAAACTGTCTTTATTAAAAAATAAAAAAAAATAAAATAAAATAAAATAAAAAAATTACAAAAACTAAATAACTAATTTTGGATTCATGGGATATTTTTAAAACGTTATCATATTTAATTCCGCTGCTCACAAACCCCATTTTCTGAAACACACCACACCACTAATAATAAACATTTATGAAACGTGGTTTATTGACTAAATGAAACTTGATACGAAAACTATGAAAATGACTTGAGAAACAAATGGAATGGAGTGTGTTTATTGAGTCGCATACGAAATAGAGTTCCTTAAACACCTCTACCACCACCCTCTCTAGTCTCTATCACCACTAATTTTATAATCGTTGCTACTATAATAATTAATCATACGTTTCTCCAAATAACTAAACGCATAAACTCAATAAAAAGTACATGTTCCCCAACCAGAAAATCTAAAATTTATATACAAGGAAAACACCCATATTATAAGAATATATTCATATTCATTGGGCAATGATGTTGAGCTCAGTTGATAATGCGTGGAGTCGGTTTTTCCCACAAATTGCGTAAGGTTAGCGGTTCGAGCCTTGACATCCCATTAGTATGCCCAAGGTTGTTTAATTCGCTAGACGGGAAGTTGTTAGCCCGGACCTTATAGTGAGTACTCGATCTAGGTAGAGAGTACTAGGGGAGAACTCCAATTGATCTTTTATTTTATTTTTACATTCAAATAATAAATTTCAAAATTATTTGTTTAAATATAGATTAGAGGGTAAAAATTGTTAGTGAAAAACATTAATGAGTGAGATCGAAGGAAAAAAAGCAAACCACACATTTAATTAGACTAGAAATCATAAGTTAAAAACATGTTAAAATGTTGACCGAGTTTGACCGAGTAATCCCTATTCCCTAGTTTGACCCATTTTTTCCGAATTTGTTAGCGTTGATCGAATTTTCAGAACGAGTCAGACTGACTCGCCTCGGACCACCCCAAGTCACGAGTACTCGGCCGAGTTGGTCGAGTTTTACAAACCTGAGTATGCCTATGACATTATAGATAAATAGACGATTATAGGCATGTCTCAGTTGCCAATTATCAACATTTATGCCATAAATATGAAACCAATAGGTACGGAAAGTTGAAACAAGTCTTTTAAATCCTGGGTTCAAAATGTTGTCCACAAAACAGGTGAATATGATCAAAGTTACGTAGCATCTTTGTCCTTACCGATATAAAAGATATTGTTGATGACAACCTTTAAAACTGTCACTACAATTTGAACGTATAAAAATTGTATTTTAATGAATTATCAATTTTTTTATGAAGGTCTTAACCATAGTTGTTAACTCGTGACTCAACTCGTGACTCGTAACTCGGCTCTACTCGTAAGAGTCACTATTTTACAATAAGTATTTTTTATATGTATATGTATACATTGTTTAAGTTTTGTATTTTTAAGAACTTGGTAAAAGTCGATAATTAAGTCGTTGAACGTCCATTAACATAAATGTTTAATTCAAAACAGATTATAGTCATTTATTTTTCTATTTTGTCCTTTTATCTTTTATATCACATTACATTAAAAGTTTGTCTGATTTTCTGACTCATAATAGTCGCACAAGACTCGGAAGAGTCAATTAACGACTCGTAAAAGTCAAAGTCATTTAAGAGTCGGGGTTCGAGTCGCCTCGTTTTTTGCATTTTTGACTCGACTCGTGAATCGTAAGAGTTTAACAACTATGATCCTAAGATTATTATACTTTGAGTACCATCATTTATACATATTTTATTCCTTAATGACATCATACAAGAAATGTCGTTATCAAATTTTCTATGTAAAAGTAATATAGAGCATAGGAGTAGAATGATGTCCAAGTATAATTGATTACTAATTGATATGCATGAATCAGTAGTTGGGTTGAGTAGGAATCACACAGTGAGAGGTACAAAATTACTCCGTATTAAATGCACGATGACTTGTACGTTGTTGCATATAAGTTGTACAATGGACCTACGTGGTGTAATGACTAGAAGAACGATCAAGAGCCAACCAAGCGTAAAAATGAGCAAGACAAATAATAATAATAATAATAATAGCAGACAGAATAATTCCCTTTGGCGTGATAAAAAAGCATGCGTCATCAATTTCAGTCAAACACCTTTGCTTGCTTTCTTCAACAAAATGCTACTTTGACCATACCCATCAGATTTCCACCAATAAACCACTTTAATTAATCCATAAAATAACAACACTAAAGCCTGTTTCTTGCACCATTTTATAAAGCTATTTAGCCCATGCTTAAAACCAAATTCTAAATAATATCTTCCAAAGATTTTAAAATAAAAATATTAAAAAAATGGATTTTTTAAACATGTAAGCAATACTTCTAGACAATCACTCAATCAGAACCAGAAGTAGGACGGTGATAAATCCAACAAACAACTTGATTCATGCACCATATTTAATGCATTCAGATGTAGTACTGTACAACACTGTTGTACAGTGCGATGCATATTGTTGTATGAATAAAAAGAAATGAACTAAATATCAACACCCCAGAACTGAGCTCAACAACCTTATGAGCAAACACATTTATTGCATCACATCTAGTATTAACACATGACAATTGTACATAAAAGTTACTGCAGTAAATATGCATGTTAAAAAAATAACTCCAAAAATAAACACAATTTGGATATAATATTAGATATTACATTACATGTAGGTATATACAGTACAAGACTAAAAGGGACTAATTTACGACTTTAAAATTTTATACAGATTTTTCTTTGTATAAAGTCGCAAACTTTTGATACTACTCTTAAAGACGACTCTGATAACATAATTTGAAAATTCCCTTCCTCTGATAGTTTTATACTTACAAATGATCACCAGAAGGGTATGTTGGGACTCTCTGAAACCTAACAATTATTTTTGGTTAATAACTCACTAAATTACTTATACTTACATACATACAAATAAGTAATAACCCTCTCTTCTTAAACCTATATACATTAAAGGTACCCAAGTGGGGTGGATGTATCTTCTTCAAGATGTGCAAAATTCCTCTTCAGAAGGCTAAAATTGAATGAGAACTCACTAGACTTGCGCTCGTATTTTCAAATAGTTGGTTTTGATTTCATCTCTTTTTATATGTACTTTTGATGACGGAAGTGTGTTTTTGTATCAAGGGTTGGTTCAAGCCAGAGCAGGGATGCTGCAATTGCGGCAATTGTCCCTGTCAAGGCAATCAAACCCCTCAATCCTCACTGCTGGTTTGTTACCATAGTTAGGGCGGAGACATCCTCCTTTTCGGGATGACGAAGATGGGGACGAAGATGGCACACCGGAAGTTGGATTTGGAATGATTGATCGCGGTGAAATGGGAGTGATCTTTTCATCCCCAAATCGAGCATCTTGTATTAACGGGTTAGAAACTCTGCTCGGCGGTGACCCACAGAAATAAGGGGGCGACGAGGCTACTTGTGTACATGTTTGGTCAGATCCACCATAACCACCACCCTGTAACAATCCAATACACTCAAATTAGATACAATCATTAACTCTAGTAAACAAAGAGTTAAATCATTACTTTTAACACTACCTAATTGCTTGAAACAGCAAGATACTTACATAATTAATAGTAACAAAAAACTCGAAGCTTATCAGAAAAACCAACATACTTTTTTACCAATCATACATAAGGTATAAATATACTGTTGTTATTTATCATTTACCATATATTTCAAAAGAGTGAGACACTATCTTGTTTAATACTTCATATTTATATTTATATACTTCAAAATAGCAAGATACTTTACCTATTTTAACAGCAACCTATAGTGACAAATTATCAAAATTAGCAATACTTCTACTTTACTACTATAATACTCCTATGTAAAGATTAATTATATTATATTCATGTTGCTATGATTTGAAACAAAGAGCAGATAGTAACTATTCCTATTACTAATAATTTTAATTGTTTGTTTGTCATAACTCATAGAACATAATTTAATATAACTGATGGAACATAATATAAGTATGCTAATAATTTGTGCAAAAAATGATGAAATATAACAATACCTTTGCAAGGATGAGGTCCAAGAGCTCAGGGCCTGCTTTGGATTCATAGGATTCTTGTTGATGGCTGCAAGAAAAACACAAAACACATCAAACTCTATTCAAACATACATATAAAGCAGCTTGATTGATGATTAAACTATAAAAACTAAAGTTAAAAATTAACATACCACATCTGCCATCTTAAAGGCCTAACAGGCTCATTCATGGTGGTGTTAAACAGGTTGACCCTCCTTGGTTTTGGACAAACCAGGGGTGAATAGTTATTGTTCTGTTGCATCCCACAGTGATTCATTTTTCTTCTGATGATTGTTAAAATCACAGCACCTGTTTATATATATAAGTCAATAAATTATTAGAATCTAGTCAAATATGTACAAAAGCTTCAAGACAAACCCTAGATCTAACAAAATTAAATAAAAAACAAAAACAATTTGAATAATTCTAAATCAATTTTTATTTTTATAAGATCTGAAATCGACAGGAGGTAGATCGAGATCTGGTCAAAGTAATTATATTTAATTTGTTAAATTAAATAATAATTAATCTCACAGACGGCAACACAAGAAAATTATTTTATAAATAAACAAAACTGCGATTTTAATTTAGAATTTTATACTGTAATACAGAAGAAAGGACAGAATTAATACGACGCGGATCCGTTGTAATAATCGTTGATTAAACTTATCTGTTTTACATGAATTATATACATATGTATCTAAACAGATCTACAAGCATATGCCGACTCTTGGGTTTTCAGCAGAAACAAAATTACCAAAAATTAGAAATTAAAAATAGACGGAAATGATCGACGCTTTTAAATCTGATCTTCAACAGATCGTTTAAAAAAAATACTTCCGTGATGAATTAAAACTCAATTTTAGCTGGAAAAATTGGTAGTTTAGACGATAAAAGCTTAGATTTTGTGAATTTAAGGTAGATCAAGCTGATTAGAGGACGAATTAAGATCACGGAAGCGCAGAAATATATAATAATTTGATGTGATTAAAATTAAAATTGGATTACTTTCTTACCTTAGGGAGCTTGAACGTGAAGGGGAAAAATTAGAGCGAAAAAATGGAAATATAAGAAGGGAAATTAGGTCAAGAAATTAGGCCAAGACGAAGAAGAAAAGAAATGAAGTAGCTAGGTTGGTTCATATATACAGCTAAAAAGATGATAAATATAAATATAAATAAAAATGGAATAAATAAATTAAATAAATAAAAAGTAGATCTATAAAGATATTTGTAATTGTTTATGGTACGTGTTTAGAAGACAAATTTGATTAAATAAGCATTTAATTAAATTTCAGGAATTTAAAAATGTGTGATTGGAAATAAAATAAAGTTAATGAGGGAAAGCTGTTTGTGAGCGGGATAAGAAAAAGAGGGACAACGGCATTTTATTTATTACTCGTATATATTATTTAATTAGGTAATTTAAATTAAGGAAAAATGGTGGTCACGTTGGCGGTGCCTACGGCGAAAAATCTCATCGGTACTCACACCCGTTTTCCAACTAAAAATCTTAAATTAATTTAAGATTTAACTGTTAACTAATTGAATTAAATTAAATATTGGATATGACTGATGGAAAGCAATTGGATCGTTTATGAGAATGAAATAGTTTTAATTCACTTTGTGTTAAAATTTGTTCATAAATTAGACTTTCTAATGTTCAAGGTGAAAAACACCGAAAACTATAGCCAACTCGCGGTGCTCTTATAGTTAATCTAAGACCATCTGAAAGATAAATTCTTTCAATCAATCCGTGAAACAGCGATCAATACAACACTAGTTTACAAAAAAAGACTAGTTATTTACCAATCTTGTCAATCACTGTGTAAAACAACGACCAATATTTACCAATATACGACTAGTTAATCTAAGACGTATGGTCATTGATCCATGTCTTCTCTCTAACGACAATCAATAGATATGTGAACTATATCTAGGTTAAATTTAGGTGGGACATTGTGAAAAGTAAGAATTTCGACAAAACTTTTTGCATCAAAGTGGAAAATGAATCTAAAAAATCATGAACAGTTGCTTTCATTGTTCATACTTTTGTCATTTGGCGTAAAGTAAAGTACGTGATATACAATGAAGCATGTACTTCCCAATTAGAATAAGATTTGTCAAAAGTTTGAAGAAGACTTTACAAACATTTCACGGTTATAAAAGAGAATTTTTGTTCTATGTAAATGTTATATTTCTCATCTTAATTAATTGTAAACATTTAATAGTGCCTTTAAACTCGTTAAACACAACCAACGACTACAACCAACGAGTCATTGTGTTTTATACTTAAACGTTTTGTTTTAGGAAGTGTTTGTGTAGAAAGTTAGAAAGAGACAACAATTGTTCGTTTCAATATATGTGTTTAAGTTAGGCTAAATTTAACTTAATTACTCAACACACCTTGTGATTTTCAACTATTCTTTAAAGAGTTGCATCACTGAAAAGTATAAAAAAGTGTTTTTGCTTTATAAATTATTTTATACCGTGCATAGAATTTTAAAACTCTTTTGATAGATTCAAATCAATAGTCGATAACGAGTCTCTGATACCAATTGAAATCGATCTAATCAAACTATTGATGAATCGTATTAAGAATAAAGATGAAAAACAAACTTGATAAGGCTGTGATAGATATGAACGTGCAGGAGAATTACTTTGCCAAAGATTTTTGTGATGGTTAGGGTTTACAAACTTATTTATACCCTAACCATCTTACATGATAAATTACCAAAGCACCCTTAGACAAGTTACAAGTATTAAAACATAAAGTACTTATAAACTAATCTATGCAAAATCCTTTTATATAATAATATTGTTAACAATCTCCCCCTAGGATTTAGCATAGATATCAGTACAAAGCCCGAGCACTTGTTCAATTCTTTGACTTTGATTCTTGAAGGAATTCTTGAAGACAATTCTTGTTCTTGTTCATCAACGACAACTCTTTTGCTTGAACGAATGTTGAAATTATTTTCTTTGAAGCTCATACTCTAAAAGCATACTCCCTCCGTCCCAGAATAAGTGTCCTGTTTTGACTTTTTGAGTCTTTTCTTTTCAACTTTGACCTTACATATTTTTGTTTGTGTTATATAATACTTTGTGTAAAATATATGAATGGATTGAGTTTTAAATGTATTTTCATAGGTATAATTTTCATAAAGTATTATATAACACAAAAAAAGATATTTAAGGTCAAAGTTGGAAAAGAAAGACTTCCAAATCTGAAACAGGACACTTATTCTGGGACGGAGGGAGTACTATAAATGAACTTTATCTTGAAAGTATACTCCAAAAAAAATTGTTGCCATTGAAAACATCTTTTAACTCTTTATCCTCAGGCTCCTTCTCAAACTTATATTTCATATTTAAGAGCTTGATCCGCCACCCCTCAAAATGATACTCTTCTTCTGGAGTTTGATCATTTTCTTTATTTTCCTTTAAATCCACTCCCCCTCAAACGAATAACTCTCCTGTAGGAAGATAATACAAATGGTCATTGACGCTTTATCTCCCTTTGAACACTTGACAACATTTGTTGAGCAGATTCCATCATTTCTTCTTCCAATTTGATGAGCAGATTCCATCATTTCTTCTTCCAATTTATCTCTTGAAACCTCAGGCTTTTCAACCTTCACAAGTTTCCAAGACCTCTCTCAATCGCTCTTTACACATTCACTTTCAAACATTACTTCACTTTTAGTAACTCTTGTTGTGATTTAAACTTTAAGCTCTTCTTTTTCAGCACACTTCTTTAAACTTTTCCAACATCTTGTTCTTTCTAACATTTACTTATGAACACAGTCTTCAACCATTTGGATCTTTTCTCTTCATCTACAAATTCTCCCCTTCTCTCCCCCTCATGATGCTTGTGACTTATCATGAGCATCATGAATCTTCTGTAATCCAAGGTGTTTTGAACCATAAATGATCCCAACAATCTCTCCTTAACCAACGATCATCCTCACCAACCAAACTTTCAAAAACATTTTGTGGAATGTTGAATCTACAATAAGCGCATGTAATACGAATCAAAATTCATGTATTTGATGAATATTATGATCAAATCAATTATCTAGTGATAATGATGCGGAAAATGATCATAAAAATTCAATAAAACATGAATTTTGTTAAGAACCGGGTAATACAACAATTCACTTGAGTAAACAAAGAAAAGTTGTTTGTAATTTCTGAAGACACATTCCAGAAATTACTAACTCCTGGATCACATAGATTACCAGTTAACACATCAACTGAATCATGTAAATGGATCAATTGAGTGACTTACTTTCAATGTTGGCTTTGATGATAGCATTGGTAGGATTTCCATTCAATCATCATGGAATACCTATATATAGATATCACTATGAATGTTCCGGCAAAGTCACAAAAACTTGCAAAGATGTCACAAAGACATGTAGTGTATAAGAACACCTGTTTCCTAAAGATGTGTTTTTAGCACAATAGGATCTAGACTCTATAAGTGCAAAAAATGAAGTCGAGGACTGGAGCTGACTGTCCTCATATTTCAATATCAACATTCTCTAAATGAGAAGTTAATAGAGTATGTGCTAAGTCTCCGTAAGAATTGAAACAAGGACTTTTTAAGAAGTACTTGAGTGGCTAGGAGGGTAATGTGCATCGCATCACTGGGTCCGTGATGTCTTCTTCAATACCATAAATCAACGTATGAAAACTGATAGATTATGTGGCAACCCGGCGATTTAGTAGTTTAGGAAGGGTTTTCTTTTTTTCTTTTTTTTTTTAACCCTGTCACACACTCCTCACTCAACCTCACATATTTTTTAACTCCTCCCTCATTTCAGTCATTGGTGAACTTGTCACACAATGTTGGCATTTTGATGTTTATGCTGATCTGCACCTCATTCTCCATCACCCCTCTCAAAATTTTATCTCATCACACACTAATCAAGATCCCCTGATACTTGATCCTGCTCACCTAGACCTAAAAAACCCTCGCATCCTAGTTTTGGTAGGTCACTCCTAGGGTAGATCCAACCGGCTTTGGTAGATCGTAGGAGATGATTGTATACTATAACACTCTGAGCAGATTTCAGCATTTGCCAAATATGATCATCACATGATCATGATATCACATCATTGTGATATAAAGTCGTTGTTTGGATGCCTTCGATGAGATTTCTCCGATAGGATAAGAACCAAAAATGATTTGAAAAACATCCAAAATGTTTTGAATATATCAAAAATTTGAACACTTGGAAGTTTTAGCCTTAAAAAAAATACTCCCCCTTAACATATGCACTGATATTATGAAAACATACATATGAAGGTGAGTTGATGTTCCTTTTGAAATTGTGCGAGCTCCCCCTCAAACGTAGCTTTAGCTTTTTCAAAAAGATTTATAATGAGAGCTCGATTTCAATCATTGAAGTCTTTTTCCAAAACGTGAAACTTTTTCTCTAGAAGTAGAATCTTTCATTTGAGCACAATCAATTAAAACGGGTTTGAACTGAAGTGTTCAGAAGCCATTACTCTTAAGAGCGGGTTTTGCACCGAGATGTACAAAACCATAGATTTTGAAACTAGACCACAACTTTGGGAACCCATTTAAGCACGGTGCCAATGGGTTTTGAAAACTTTGAAATCCAGTTGTAAGTTGTGTCTATTTGAAGTACAGACGTTGAACTCCACTTTGAGTTGAAACTCGGTGTTTCTTTTCGAAATAAAGTTTGTGGAATCAACGGTGATTGAAATCTTTTGGGAGTGGGGGTTACAAAATCATTTCGTCTTTGCACCGGATAAAAAGCATTTTGTGGCGCAAGTTCAAACATTCTCGATCTCGAATATTTGAAAGATTTGGTTTGAGAAGATTTCTCAGAAGAACTTTGCTTCGGTTTCCAAACTTTTGTTTGCTTCTGAAATCGTGAAACCGATTCCTTTGAAACCTTTGAACTATATGCATTGGGAAGATCAAAATTCTTTTGAGGTGTGAATGTTCCATTTAATTGTGACTTATTAGAATACCTCTTATTCTTTTGCAAAGAATAATTGGTAAACCGAGAAATCTTTTTCGAAAATGGGTTAGAAGATTTATCCGTGTAAATCTTCTTTGGAACATTCACATGTGGTTTTGCTGCTTTGGACACTTGCGGTTTCTCAGAGGTTGAAAAATTATCAAACCCTTGTTCCTTTTGAGATGTAGACTTAGACTTGGAATCTTTTGGTTTAAACTTTTGAATTAAATCATCATCAAAAGATCCCTCTGAATCCATAGCTTTATCAAAATCTAGTTCCAATTGGGATTTTGACACCGGGTGTGGTTGAGAAGACGAATAGGAACTATTGAGTTGTTCAATAGTGCTTAAGAGATTAGCTCGTTCCTTTTCAAAATCGTTTATTTGAGTGGTAATTTGTTTTTCTAATTCAATGATTTTATTTTCCAAAACCAAGTTTGGAATGTAAACCTTAGCAGCTACCACTTGTTGAACAACTTCATTTGAAGAAGGTTTATCATTTGTTTCAAGTTCCGGTTTTGGATAACTTGGGAAATAGTCATCGGAAAGTGGGATTTTTCGATCACCATAACTCTTGTTTAATTCCTCATAATTAAATGAAAATTGAGCTTTGTCTTCTCTTGCCCTATTGAATGTTTCAATTTCTTCTCCGTCATTGGTTAGTTTCATAAAATTCATTTGTACACCCCGACCCATATATTCTTTAGCATACACAGGTGCTATGTTAGAAATTGCTTTCTGTAAATAGCAAGGATTGTCAAATCCCAAACCTTCCCTAGGATTAAAATACTTGATTTCCTTAGGTTTATTGAGAAAAATCGTTTGATCAGTTTGACCTCTTTTAAGAAACTTTTCTTCAAGTTCTTTGATTCGAGCATAAATTTTAACATTTTCAGTTAAAACATAGCTGTTTTTCAAAGTACACACTCTTTGCAAACGTTCGGATTCCTCGAAGTTCCTTTTTAATTCAGAAAATCGAGTTGTCAGTTTTTCTTGTTCGGAAATAAATGATTCATGTTTCTTTTTATAATATAAGAGTTGATTTTCTTGAATACCTTTTTCCCTAAGCACAGTTTCTACAGCCCTAACGTTACTAGCAACCTCTTTTTCGAGTTTAGCAACCTTAGATTTTTCCAAATCAATATTTTCCCGATATGCGTTTATTTTATTTTTAATGAGAGTTAACTGATCTTCATTTAAAGCAAGTACCTCAAGTTCAGATGCGGATTCCGACCCAATCGACAAAGCTTCATGAGACATCCCTAAGTCACTTTAAGATTCACACTTCGCACAAAATCTGATGATGTGGCAGGTAAACCTGAAACTTCCAATGACACAATAATCCAAGGAAAAAGTAGTAACCCAAAAATGATAGATGATGTAATACAATCTAGCACAGTACTCCAGATGATGCAATACAACCTAGCACAATACTCCTGATGGTGTAACACAATCTAGAACATGATTGTTCTCAAATAAAATTGGGCGTAGGAGTGACTTTGACGTAATAGGAGTTGGCGTAATAAGAGTTGGCGTAATAGGAGTTGGCGTAATAGGATTTGGAGTAATAGGAGTTGGTGTAATAAGAGTTGGCGTAATAGGAGTTGGTGTAATAGGAGTGTAAATCCAATCTGGCGTAATGCAAGTGAAAAATCCAAAATCTGGCGTAATAGATTCGCAAAGAGGCAAAGCGATCAGTTCTTGTGTAGAACACTAAGTTAGTCTGAACTTGGCGTACTAGAGTTGAAAACAAAACACACAAAACTGGCGTAGGAGAGCTTTTTGGTGTAATAAACTTGCTTTGGCAAAAGCTGGCGTATTGAATTGGTTTTTGGTGTAGTACTTTCGTATCTAACAAAACACTCAAAACTGAAAACTGGCGTAGGAGAGCTTTTTGGTGTAGTAAACTTTCTTTGACAAAAACTGGCGTATTGGATTGGTTTTTGGTGTAGTACTTTCGTATCTAACGTGATAAACTTAACAAAGGGATTTTGTACTGGCGTAGTATAGATGTAACACAAAAGCAGGTTGGCGTAGGAGAACTGTTCACAACTGAAACAAATCTAGCGTAAGCAATGTGGTACGCTAAATTTGCAAATGTCGGATCTAGGTCAAACTTCCAAGCAAAACACAAATACGATCAAACCTTTAAATGAAATCAAACACTACGAAAATTGTATGAAATCAATATTCACAGATTCGCGCAAAAGACAAGAACAATTCGTACGGATTAAACTTCCAAATCCTTTTTCGAGTGAGAGAAATCGACCAAAAAGATCAAAAACCCTAATTACCCAAAAACACAAATTCTTTAACAATCTGTAGTTGTTTTTTAAAACTCTTTTGATAGATTCAAATCAATAGTCGATAACGAGTCTCTGATACCAATTGAAATCGATCTAATCAAACTATTGATGAATCGTATTAAGAATAAAGATGAAAAACAAACTTGATAAGGCTGTGATAGATATGAACGTGCAGGAGAATTACTTTGCCAAAGATTTTTGTGATGGTTAGGGTTTACAAACTTATTTATACCCTAACCATCTTACATGATAAATTACCAAAGCACCCTTAGACAAGTTACAAGTATTAAAACATAAAGTACTTATAAGCTAATCTATGCAAAATCCTTTTATATAATAATATTGTTAACATGGGCAGCTGCCCCACGAAGATTTTACGAGTTGAGAAATATTTTTCGAAGTGGTAACATAATCTGTATATTGCCCCGCAAAATTAAATAGAAACAGTGCAATAATATATCAAAATGCAAGTGTAGCCTGGTGGTTACATCCCGAGGCTATAAGCTCTCTCATTTTCAGGTGGTCAGGGGTTCGATCTTTACAGGCTACACAATTATTTTTTGCATTTTTTTTACATCGCGATACTATCTCTATCCTTTTATTGTTTTCCTAAATTGTTTCCGTCTATAGTCTTTCTTTTTCTTTGTATACAGTTACTGACTTAAGTTTAGATTAACACAGTAATTAACCTATATAGGGTATGTTTGGCACAACTAGCTGGTAGCTTGC
Source organism: Helichrysum umbraculigerum (assembly GCA_949592205.1). Taxonomy (NCBI): domain Eukaryota; kingdom Viridiplantae; phylum Streptophyta; class Magnoliopsida; order Asterales; family Asteraceae; genus Helichrysum; species Helichrysum umbraculigerum. The sequence continues at coordinate 66,286,868 of CATIUR010000005.1, read as the reverse complement.
GGCTGAAGCTGGCAGCTGGAGCTTTTGGTAATATATGTATTTGGCAGAGTAGCTGGAGCTTGTAGCTTATAAATGTAAAATGACATAAAAGGACAAATATATTATTTCTAATAGATGAAATATAATTAATTAGAGGATATTTGTGTAATTTACTTTTCCATAAGCTACAAGCTCCTTTCAAACGCTATTTCAAGTAGCTTATGGTTTTGGAGCTTATAAAAACCATAAGCTACTAAAATTTTTGGTTGCCAAACAAAGCTTATGAAAAAAACCATAAGCTCAAGCTCCTATAAGCTGCTTGCCAAACACACCCATACTCTAAATAATGATGACATGATTTCCTTTTTGTTCATAACCTAATTATATTAAAGTTCTAGGGTAAGGTTCAAATGAGACTAAAAATTTGTGTGAGAATAGAGGAACCAATGATATGGTGTCATGTGTACAAAGAGTATACAAAACCCATTTACCCCTTAAGTTAAATATCTCACAAACGACAAATCGAAAAATTATGAAAATTGCACCATTAGATTCAGCGTTTGACCCTCTTCGATTTGCCGTCCATTAAGGCATTACTTTCGACGAGTTTTTTTTTCCATTATTTTTAGTGGGTTTCACATTACTAACACGTGTGTTACAGTGTTGCGTTTAGGGTTTAGGGTTTAGGGGTTAGGGTTTAGGGTTTAGGGTTGGGAGTTTGGGAATGTACCTCTATTTAGTATAAATAAGATGGAGATGGGAGTCTAGGGACATCCCATATCTCACTCCCCTTTATTATCTCTCTATTATATGTCTCTCTCTTAAATTCCTCATCTTCCGCATATTTTGGTATCAGAGCCTTGTAAAGAAAAGTAAATTGGTCAACAAAGCTACACAAGGAGTTAAGAAGTAATTAAAGATCAAATCAAAATGACTACACAAGAAGATGAGGTTAGAATTCTCTTCATGAACTAATTTAATTAAGGTCTTTCTTACTAGAATCCGTAGTTTATAGTCTAATATGTGTCTTGACAATCTAATACTTGTAAGTCCTAGATGAAAGAAAATTTGGATTTTTATAAATAAAACATTGAGTATTCAAAAGACAAAATCCCGTTTTATGACTTAGAAGTACACATGTGGTGGAAAAAGGAGTCGGTTTAGGGAATATGGTGAGAAGAAAAATGATTTTGTTTATAATAATTTCAAAAGAATTTCAAAGGATGGGCTTGGTTATGTCAAGATATGTAAGTGATTATAAATTATCATGGTAATAGTAAGAATGACCTATTTCATAAAATCATGAATCGTGGAAATGAAATACTTATTTATTGTATGAAGAAGTTATGCAAAATAATGAGTAGAAATTACAAAAAGTTAACATCTAATGATAAAAAACAAAAATATGCTAGTAATAATAGTAGTAGAGAAGATTACAAAAATGAAGAAATATTAGAAATATCATATGAAAGTAATTGTTTAAGTGATTAAATGGAATCAGATACAATAACATCGATATTAGCAACAATAAATAAAAACATCTTAACCATAAATAGTAATATAGAAAGTATAACAGAAAAATCGAAAACAAGAATAGTAACAAGAGAATTACATATTAATGAAGAATTAAAACCAGAAGATGATAAATATGAAATTTCCCAAAAAGAAGTAAAAAATATATACTCTCAAAATATACATAACTTTGTAATAGGAAAAACTATAACAGCCTAATACACTAGAAAAAAGGAAATAGAACAAATTGAAAATGCTAGAGAAGGAATAGATAATTAAACAAAAATACGAAAAGTTTATGTCAGGAACATATAAGATAATTACTACGTCAGAAAATAGAGAATTTATTGAACTAGAAGAAGCTAGATATTTTTTTTAATAAAAGATAAGCCTAGTATGACAATAGAAAATAATAATGAAAGACTAGATAGACTACAAAAAGAACAAAAATATAAGGCTATTAAACCAATAGAAAGAGAAAATAAAGATGATGAAATAAATGAGATATATAAACAACTAGATAGATTTCAAGAAAAAATTGAACATAGGTTAGATAGAATGGAGGAAAATATGAATATAATGCAAAGAAGTCTAGGAAATATAGTAAAAAGGATACAAACATGGGAAGAAAGTTTAAATAATAGGTTAGATAAAATAGAAAATAAACAAATAGAAAATTATGAGTTACTAGAAGCAAGAATAGCAAAAATAGAAAAGAAATTAGAAAAGGAAATAATTATAGAATCGGAAGAAGAAGAAAAAGAACAATTAAATATGATACAAGAAAAATATGAAGAATTTGAAATAAACCAGTTAGGAGAAAAAATAGAATCCTCAGATAATGAAAGTATAGAGTATAGATATAGTCAAAATAATGAAAGTGAAGTAGAAAGATTAGAAAATCAAGTAAATGATTTAGAAATAAATATGGATACTACTAGGATAAAAGAAGAAGAAGATTATTCATATAAAAGATATGATTATAGAACAAGAAGAAGAAATGTAAGAAGTGGAAATCAATATATAGGAAAAAATGAAGTTATATGGAATAGTAGATTGGATCAAACAAAAAATTATATACCTATAAAAGATGAAAATCCAGACATACTAGATTTAGATTGTCCAGATGATGTAGAAAAAGAAATACAAAATTGGATATCAAGAATAAATTCTAAATTAATAGAAGGAAAAATATCTTTAAATCAAACAGCCAATTATATAGAGGGAACAATAACAGGAATTGTAAAAAAATGGATAATAGGTTTAAAACTAGAAGATAGAACAAAATTACAATAATTATTATCATGGGATAATATACCAATAACCAGAAATACAGAACTATTGAAAAAATATGAAATAGCAATAAGAAGAGAATTTAGTAATTTTAATTCAGATTTAGGACAAATAAGACAAAGGCAAGAAAATGCTAGAAATAATATATTAAGTATGCAAATATGTTCTATGTGTCCTGAACAACTAAAAGCTTATACTTGTGCCTATAACCAAAATTATTACAAATTAGATGAAGCATTAAGAAATACCATAGAAATGAAAAGATTATATTATTCAGAACTACCTTCACCAGTAAATAAATTAGTTACAGAAGCTTATGAAGCAACCCTAAACCCTAACCCCTAAACCCCAAACCCTAAACGCTTTATAAAGCTCTAAACCCTAAATCATACTAAACCCTAAACCCTAAACCTTGCTAAACCCTAACACTAAACACTGCTAAACCCTAACACTAAACCCTGCTAAACCCTAACTCTAAACTCTGCTAAACCCTAACTCTAAACCTTAACCCTAAACCCTAAATCAAATGTATAATCAATCACTAACACATGTGTTACTAATATGTAAAACCCACCAAAAAAATGAAAAAAAAAAAGTTCGTCGGAAGTATGCCTTGATGGGCGGCAAATCGAAGAGGATAAAACGCTGAAAAATATGGTGCAATTTTCATGATTTTTCGACTTGTCGTTTGTGAGATATTTAATTTTTAAAAACGTTGATGAGAGAGAAAAAAGTGACACATGACATATTGTGGTTGGTTCTCCCATTCTCACACAAAATAAATGGTCTCCATTGAACTCTTCTCTAAACTACTACAAAAGTACGTTAAACATATAGTTGTATCGAATTTGAAAATGTCAAGAATTTGAAAAATGTTGACAGATTTAGAAGCATCTACTATATAGTGTACTTGTAGTTCTCTAGGAATTCATACGGATTTTCTATATAGAGGTCGTGTAATTGCGTACGAACTCATATGGGATTATGAAGGAAACAAATGTTGAACCAAATTAATTTTGATTCTAGCTAAAATCGTTTTGGTTAAAGTGACAAAATCGATTTGAAGACAATCCGATGTACATTGCTAAATTTTGCCCCCGTTGAGAAAAAATTCTGGTACCGCCTCTGAGTAGCTATCATCTTGATATGTGAATCGAAAAACAATGATCGACTTGTAAGAGCCAACTTCAAATGAGCTTATTTGATTCCACCTTTTACGCACCATCACACTATATAAATGTATTACTGAAGGGTTTTTATCAAAATAGAACATTACAAAAAATTTAATCTTTATTAACAATTATTGCGGAAGCGTTATATCAATATTTTAAAAAAAATACTCCGTAACAATTTAGTCAACATCAATCATTTTCTTAATAAAACATGTACACATTTAATTACACATAATTAATAATTGAAAAAGAATCTTACATTGTGTTCGGTATGATTAGGATTGCAATGGGCGAGAAAAAATCGGTGACCCGTGGGTACCCGTCAATTATGGGTGGTAAACCCGTGAAATTTTACCCAGGGGTACGGGTATGGGTACGAACTTTTACCCGTTAGCGGGTCACGGACGGGTGATGAGTTTGAACATTTACCCACGGGTGATGATTATATCAAATAACTTTAACGTTCTAATTGTCATTCAACTAACCTATTCATTTCAACCAAATGAATAATATCATGTATATTCTATTAGCTTTACACTACTTATTCAATTGTGCTCATTGGTGTGACCCTGCGGTGTTCATGTAAAGATGATTGTAATGTTTGTATACTATTATTAAGCACACAATCCTTTCAATTACATCACAATCTTTACAAGTATGTCAAAAGCGCATTAGCGAGCTGTTCTATGATTAATCAGATAAATCTAATAGGTTTAGCAGTTAGGCACATCAACATATTGCAAATAAACTTATGTGGCACATGGTACCTAAAGAGTAACGTGATGGTGTTTCCCAGTTTTCTTGATATAGAGCTTGGAGATGGCAATCGTCTTAAACACATGGCAACCTACCTATCGCCATCCACTTCTAATCCCATGTGTTTGTGGACCTAAAACGTAATGTTAATTTTGAGAAGTGGTGATATATACTTGTGACGCATAAAACCCAAAAATGGATATACTTTTGCTTTATTCCTACAATTTGATTTTTTTTTTTTTGCTTGATGTTAACACAAAGGTTGCTAGGTCTATTTCATGGAGGTTTGATACTTATATTTGATGTACAAACCACATGTTACACTTGTTCCTAAGAGTGCCATATATGCACTTTATATTATATGGTTTGAATTGTTAGTAAAATTCAAGATAGCCAAAGTCTTATTCACTTTTGTCGTGTATCAAAAACATTTATAAACCAACTGGTTTTACATACTTCCAATTTTATTTTGTGACCATTTTAGGGTAGTCTTTTACCCGTAAAGCTGAAATAAAAAAAATTTAAAAAATAAAAAGGATTTAAAAAATAGTAAATATTTTAAGAAATTGTTATTCTCACTTTTTTCATTACATATAGAAGTTAATCACTTCGTTAATCATTTTAGGTGACCACATTTGCAACGCTATATATACAAGTGACGAATCAAATCAAATAACATAACATATATTATATATATATATAACAATATAACAATATTATATTACAAATAGACCTAGCAACCTTAAAAATACTGACTTAATGATAATGTCTCAACATGTATACATTTTCCCTCTGATAATAACGACAATGCTTAATAAACTTAAAAATACTGACTTAAAATGATTTTAATCGACCCATTCATTATTTGACATATTAATTATAAAGTTTATATCTCTTAATTTTCACCTATAATTTTATCACTTTAACCAATCAAATTTTTAAACCTACAAATTTTCATTAACACAGAGTAGGGGGTGTTCAATATTTGGACAAACCAAATTGTCCAATCGGACGATTTAAATTGGACGATTTGGATTGGACTATATGGTTCGGATAATTTGGCCTTTTGAATTGGTTAGGTTCAAAACCGAATATATATTTGGGAAATTAATCGAAATGCCACTTTTTCGGAACGTATTTTTCGTTTTGCCACTTTTTTAAAAAAATTGCGGATTTACCCCACCCGGTCGCCGGTCGCATCATGCGACCTGCGACCCGTTACATGCGACCCGCGACCGATTGGTTACCGAGTAAAAGACAAGCCAAGCCGCGTAACGACTCGTTCACCGATCGCAGGTCGCACCAAGCGACCTGCGACCCAAGCTCGGCGACCTGCGACCCGTATGTGAACGACATCGAGGGGTCTTGGTCACTAGCCGTAAGTCTTTGTCACTAGTCGGAATTGTTGGTCACTAGTCGTAAATCTTTGTCACTAGTCGTAAGTCTTGTGCACTAGTCGTAAAATACAATTTTCAAAATTTTCAAGATAAGATTTTTCAGATAAGATTTTCTGACATTTTGTTAAGATTTTCTGGATTTTTTGTACTTTTTTGATAAGTTTTTTTATAACTTTTTCTATTTTTGAGATAAGATATCTTATCTTTTTGGATAAGATTTTCCTTGATTTTCTTTTCTATTTATTTATAAATAGTGTAACTGAAAGATATAATTATCGACACTTCACATTCTCACCACATTCTCAACTTTTTCATATATCTTCGTCATCAGTTTTCTGAAAATGGTTTTGGAAGAACATTTTTGGTATTTTCGATCTCCAAATGAAGAACCATCAACTGAGATAATATACGCACAAGTACCCTGGATGTTTAGTGTTGCTTTCCGTCACGCCGAACATTTTCAGGGCGCTTACAGAATGTACACTCAAGGTTCATTGACGTTTCTTGACTGCGTTGAGGCCGATGAATTTTCAACCAAACTTTTGGAAACGGCTTTAAACGAGCTCGGTTACGTGCCTCCACCGAAGTGGTATTTTTACTTTAAAGAGCATGAAAAAGACCTAGATAATGGTTTAGAATTGATAACAGATGATGTCGAGCAACTCAAGAAGATTACTGACTATGCCAAAATACATAGAGAAATTGAGGTGTATGTGTGACACTCCTCCATATTAGGTATATAATTATACTTAATTACATGCATTTCTTACGCTAATTCCCTGCAATTGTTTTAAACTAAACCTATGATGTGATGACAGTCTAGCGAGCCCAATACGATAATACAAAAAGTATTACATTATACGTAGTATTTATAAATTACGTACGAACGTATCGGAACTACGCCGACAAAAATAATTAACCAGATTTGGTTATATGAAATAATTAATAATTCCATTATTAATTACGAGAAATTGTATATCTATAACATATAGATAAAATGGTTCAATTATACGTTTAACATAAAACGTATTATATAACGAACAGAAACAATTCTAAAACGTATCTAAAAGGTTAAAATCTGGAAAACGTTATTTTCCTAGTACGTTTTCAAGTATTTAGAACATTACTTCGAAATATGAATTCGAAACTCGACTGAAATTTGGCGCTCATTTGGACGTGCGCAGTAAACTGTACAAAAATGTACAACTACTAAAAATAATGATAATCTCATTATTCTGAAAATATATTACGAACCAGTAGAGCATCTACAAAATTAAAATATAAAATGTTAAATTTTATATTGCTATAGTTATACCCGTACACGAAATTAACGGGCTAAAAACTACCAAAATTGCTCAAACTAAAATATCTGGGGAACAAATTGAAACTCGCTCCATACGTCCGTTTGAAAAACTCGACCAACAATCTTTCTCTTATACACTTCTGTGATCTCCAATAATTCACATTCACCCAACTCAATTTCATCTGTGTGTGTGCGTGGGAACTGGAAGCAGAAAGAAGCAGCAGCAACACCATCTTCATCTTCAAACCTTCAACTTCAAACACACAAACAATCAAACACAAAATCAAACTCATAAACAAAATGATCACATAATCATTCTCATCATCATCGATCGTCATAATCATCATCATCAACATCAGAAATCATCATCATCTTCATCTTAACATCATTGTGAGGAAATTCTTCATTTTTCTTCATTTCTATAATTTTCTTAAATTATTATAATTGTTGATGATTGTTGTTGTAAACTTGTTAAAACATGTTATAATAAGTTTATATAACATATTGTGATGTTTGATCATGTTAAAATCGGTTATATATAAAAACCCGTACGTATTTGTCATAACAGAGAACGAACCAGAACCTGCAAAACCTTTGAATCCGGCGGATTCAAGCGGATTCCCAGCCGAAGCTCAGATGAATCCGGCGTATTCACGGGAATACGGCGGATTCCCATTACTAAACCAGTCGAATACGGCGTATTCCTTCGAATACGGCGTATTCCTCCGTTTTTACTCTTAAACCAGTTTCTAAACAAGTCGAATACGGCGTATTCCGTTGAATACGGCGTATTCCCACCTACGACCCGCACACAAACCTTCGGCTAAAACGATGAACGAGTAAAAGACACACTCGATCCGACGGATCATCGGTGGATCCGGTGGATCCTTTTTAAACTCGAATGAATACGGCGTATTCACCAGAATACGGCGTATTCCCCTGTGTTCGAATGAATACGACGTATTCACCAGAATACGGCGTATTCCCCTTGTTTGACTTGAATCCGGCGTATTCATAAGAATACGGCGTATTCCTCACTTATCCAGACCACTTACTTTTGCGATTTATACATGTACAAACTAATAAACGTTAATACAACTTATAGTTATTAATGTTACTACTAATGGTACAAAATTATGCGACAACGAGACTTAGAACTAGACGGACATATTATTGTAACGATTTAAATTATTTAGTACAAACAATTCGACAAACGAACAATACTTGGATAATATTATATATTTCCAACAACAATCATCAACGAAATACACAAACCTAAGAAACTGATAATTTCTTCAAACGAATGAACTATTAACATAAGTAAACAAAGTACTTATAGTTAATACATTGTTGTGTATAGGTTGACTACGTTTGGGCTTCGTTATCTTATCTCGCTAGCATTCACATCCGAGCACTCACAGTGAGTTCACAAACCCCTTTTAAATGTTTTAATGTTTTAAAACTTCGGGGTGGAAAACATAGAAATCGTATGTATAATTGCACGCGACAACTGTTTGAATACTTGATGTATTTACTTAAACTATTGATGAAATGAGATTTCATGTTGTGACTGATTAAATACTGTAAGTATTTGCTTAAACTGTTTATGAAGGGGTACTTCATACTTGAACTATTTGTGAAAGGGTATTTCACACAACTATTTGAACTATGTTTTTATGAAATGTTTTTCATAACTATTTTGGGAATTTAGGCAACGAATCTTGGTACAGATCTAGGCTGAACGATGTAGTGCATAAAAGACCTTATGGCTACAGACTATAACCATTAGCTAGGTGACTCTAGCCACTGAGTATACGGATAGTACTATCGCCGTGACGACCCTCCTACGAATTTGGGAGCGTATACTTAATTGTCCAGCATGGCAAACAACAACAGATTAGGGTTGTGGTTTGGTTATAGGGTTAGATCGGGTTACCTTACTCGACAGGTTTAGCTCACCTTTCGGGGGATCACCGTCTAAATATTCCCACTAAACTATTGATTAGGAAAGGATTTCCTACGTACACTGAATTTGGAAATGTTAATCTTTATTTAGGTTAACTTGTGTTTCCTACTGATAACGGATTTAGGAAATGTTATTTGATTAATAACTTGTGTTTCCTATTACAACTACAACTGACTTGGAAAATGTTATTTGTTAATAACTTGTGTTTCCTACTTGACAAACAACGCTTATTTGGAAATGTTATTCTTAAATGATTAACTTGTGTTTCCTACATAACAAACAAACTTGTGAATTCACTCAACAATTTTGTTGACGTTTTACTCTATGTTTTTCAGGGAATTAGCAGCGTAAGTAAGATCTGCATGCATTATCAGGACGGACTACCCTGGACTTGTTAGGATGCCACTACTTTTGGGACACTTGGATTTCCTCTGTATAACTGCAACTACTGCAGTCATACCTATGAAATCTACTTTTGATATTATGTATTTTATGAAATACTGATTTCAACCACTACTATTACTGTTACTACTTTTCAAGTGGTAATCTTTTGTAAAACTTTAACTAATGGCATCTTAATCTATTTCGTTCTGCGATAATCATATGCTCTGAGTATGTATGTAAATGTTGGTTGTTCTACTGCTCGCACCCCCGCCACTTCACTAAGCTTCCGCAAACCACTCTATGTAATTGTAATTACCGTTTGGCGGGGTGTGACAGTATGTTACCCGCAAAGATCTGTCACATTTCTCGAATTCTGATCCAACAATGCCGTTTGCAATGTCTAAAGTTATTACCGGCTCTTCTGCCGCTAGGCGTTTATTCGATTAGTTATTGGTTAAATCTTGTAATTCGTCTCTTTCTTTCAATAAAGTGGATCGTTGGCCAGTTATGTTGTGTTGTTAATGTAATTATATGATTTATAATCATTATGTAATGATAGGTTTAGTAATGTTCAAACAAAGTAAGTTAATCAAATACAACACAATAATGCAAACATAGATAACATTGCTAACAAGTACATAACATAGTTTTTTTCAAATACAACACAATAATGCAAACATAGTTTTTTTCATCACAACAAATCTAAATGTGACTCAAGGTTGACTCAAATGTACACTCGGATAAGTTTGAGTCGCCTGGGATGGCTCTCCTCCATCCTCCTCGAACTTGCTTTTCGTTGATTTTGTGGACGTCTGCTGCAAGTCAAGTAATGACGATTGTATTAATAACACAATGTAAATTTTATGTGTTAATATGAATAAATTTAATAACTTACTTTCTTCGATCTTGATTTGGATCTTGATTTGGACCTTGAGTTTGATCTTGCGGTGGTTCTAGATCGGGTTGGCTCATCGGTTCTATCGTAAGGAGCCTTACAATTAACTCGACTATGACCGCGTTCCTTGCACCGACTACATTGATTTTTGTATTCCCGTTTCTCCTCTCCTTTCGAAGGAATACGAGCACGGCCAGGTGGGCGGCCAGATTTCCTCTTCACAAGTACCGGCGGCAAGCAAGTCTGCAGATTACCTGGATCTTCCCATTCTGAAGGATGAGGTGTTGGATTTATAGCCTCACTGTAGGTTGCCCGATATGTTTCCGTGGTGAAATACCTCTCCGCAAAACAGCTGACATTGTCCATTTTAAAGTGACGGATCACTGCCGCTACGTGTCCGCAAGGTAAACCAGAGAGTTGCCATTGCTTACAAGTGCAGGTTCTTGCTTCCAAGTTGACTGTTCCATTCTTTTGCCGATCCACCACCTCACATATCATGTTTGTGGATGGGTTGACCTTCCAGCTGAGTGATTTGCCAACCCTTTTACCAATTTTGTGTTCGGCATATGGCGTGACAGGTGTTTTAACGGCCGCGGCAGTGTTTCGATGTTTGAAATACCATTGTTGTACTGAAGATCTAAAAAACTCCAGTAACATTGTCACCGGGAGTTTTCTTGCATGCTTGGTCATGGCGTTAATGGATTCTGCACTATTAGTCGTGAGGTAAGCATATAGTGTCTTTGTTGAATGATGCCTTGACCATCTTTCTTTCCCCACCTCTCTAAGAACATTAGCTGAAGTTGGTAAATGTCTAGAAATGACATCAAAATGTTCATCGAAATCCGACTTTCGGTATGGCTTACACATTTTCCAGTAATGTCATTCAAAGTGCTTGACTTTTGCAGATTTGCTTTTCAGGTTCATTAACAAATGACGGCTACATAGGGCATGAAATGCCTCTGGGAATACATCTGAAATACCGGCCGCAATTGCTGCAGACCTATCAGAGATGAATGTGAGGTTGTCAACCCCACCGGCAGATTCAAGCGCGTCACGTAAGTTTCCCAAGAACCAAGTCCACACGTCGGTCGTCTCTCCCGCACCAATGCCATAAGCCAGTGGCAAGATGCCATTATTACCGTCCATCGCCACAGCAATTAAGTTAGTACCCAAGTACCCACCCTTCAAATGTGCCCCATCTACGATTATTATTGGGCGTGTATGGTTGACAAATGAACGTATCTGCAAATTCAGAAAAAAATAATTATAAATTATATAATAATGTACGTATGTCATTGACTAATAATAATTACTTACAGCTGCTCCGATGGACATGTAACACATTACAAATTTATCCTCGTCGTCTGTACGGAGATTCGTAGTGCTCCCCGGGTTATGTAGTTTTAGGTTGTGCAAATAAATGGGAAGTTTCTTAAACGATTCAGCGGGACTACCTCTCAACAGCTCTATAGCATAACACTTTGCTTTCCATGCTTGGTTGTATGTAAGGCTGATTTTAAACCGTTCAGTCATATCAAGTTTGATCTCTTTGCCTCTGTATACACGACCTTTCAAAGTCATCGCCTCCTTCAAAAGGCTACCAAGCACTTTCTTGGTTGCATGACGACTATTGGCCAAGATTTGGGTGCGAGAACATGTGTGCGCGTCATGTAACTTCCTTACTTGGAAGTTGTCACAATATCGAATGCACGCTGCGCTTATCTTCCAATCACAATCAGGCAAAATACATTTTGCTCTGTACCTTTTTTTGTCTGACTGTGTTGGTTTAATCTAAAAACCCTCTTCTAGACACTTGGTATGCAATTGAAGCAGAAATTCCTCTTTACTTACGAATGTTTGGCCCTCTCGAATCCGACAAGATTTCTCATACATTGCATCTGGCCGTTTAGGAACTTCTTTTTCTTCCTCTCCTGACGGCGTTGGTATATTCCATAATATATCAGGTTCGGCTGATTTTACTGGTATTGGTTTGTCGTACATATCTCTTGGATCAGGCTCATCCTCCTCATCACCCTCATCATCTTCAACAATGTGATTACAAAATGGATGGTCATGATCCTTTGGTGGATTGACATTTTCCTCATCATAATGATCATAATCATGAGGATGTGGATCTGGATCTGGCTCCTCCACATAGTAATTTGAATGAGATTGATCATATTGAACATCCGAATCAAATTTATAATTATCTTGGGTCTCTTCAACAACCCTAAATGAAGGGTTCATCGGTTGTTCTGTTGGATGGAAAACTGTATTTTGTGGAGGAGCATGATAATGAAATTGATATTGTGGTTGATAAGGAAACGGAAATTGTTGAACGGGCTGTTGAAATTGCTGATATTGTGGTTGTTGAAAGGGCTGTTGAAATGACTGATATTGAGGTTGTTGAAAGGGTTGTTGAAATGACTGATATTGAGCTTGTTGGTAGTATTCAGTAGTCTGTTGTTGGTTCTGTGGTTGAAAACCAGAACTACTACTACTAGGTTGATTGCTACTCTTACCAGAAACATTTCGTACAAGATCAACAATGTAAATTTCTATCGGAGCATTGTTAATTGCATGTCACAGAAAATCACCAAAATCATCAATATCATCATTTATATCAACAACATATTGACCTTCCATATATTTTAGACAAACAGGTGAATCAAGTGGTAGACCTACCTTTCTTAATACGTTTTTCAACAAAACTCTGCACGTCATGGGCTTCTCTGGTGCCACTGGAAGTTTTAACGGCACTCTACTACATTCTATTGGCAAATACATTGGCATGTTGTTAACATATTCAAAACGACCCCCAAAACATATAAAAACTTTAAACTTGTCCATAAAAAAACGCAATACTACCTGAGTGGGTGAAAATTTGTACCTGAAGAATGATATGTTAAAAGGATGATGAGAGGAGTGTGAGAATTTGAGAGGGATTGCAGAGATGGATGTTAAAATGAAAAGTATTGAAACTACAAAAATCTGATATTGTTAAAATGAAAGTTATCCAGATCATTATCCAAAAAGTACAAAAAATCTTAAAAATGCCAGAAAATCTTATCTAGAAAATCTGAAAAAAAACTTATCTTGAAAAATCTTATCTTGAAAAAATCTGAAAAATGTCAGAAATTTTTATCTGAAAAATCTGAAACTGGTAACTTACGACTAGTGACCAAGAATTACGACCAGTGATAAAAAGTTACGACTAGTGAACATGAGTTGCGGCCGGGTCGCAGGTCGCCGAGCTTGGGTCGCAGGTCGCTTGGTGCGACCTGCGATCGGTGAACGAGTCGTTACGCGGCTTGGCTTGTCTTTTACTCGGTAACCAATCGGTCGCGGGTCGCATGTAACGGGTCGCAGGTCGCATGATGCGACCGGCGACCGGGTGGGGTAAATCCGCAATTTTTTTTAAAAAGTGGCAAAACGAAAAATACGTTCCGAAAAAGTGGCATTTCGATTAATTTCCCTATATATTTTGGTTTTTGGATTGATTTTGGTTACCACGTAAAAATCGAATAGTCCAAATTAACCGAATAATAATATATTTTGGTAATACTTTCAAAATATGTACAAATAAATTAAGTTAATCACTCAATATTATGCATACTGATGCCAATTATTAACTTTATTCATTATTTATCACAAAATTATCAACTATATTTTTGTTTTGTTTTGCAAATTATTAAATTTTTGTGACAAACTTAAGAAACGTGCTAGCTAATTAGTTTTGTTTGATAATCAAATTTTTTGATTTTGTTCGAATGTCTTTATTATTAATATATAAAAGCATAAACCGAATAAACTGAATAGTAATTTGGTTCGGTTCGGTTTGATTTTTAATTTGTTCGGTTCGGTTTCAATTTTTCAAAACTGAAAATCGATCAGTTTCATCAATTAGGTTTGGTTTAAATCGAATTAACCGAATGAACACAACTAACACGGAGTATTATTTTTCTACAAATAAACAATAAACAAAAGTTAAAAGTTAAAAGTTAAGAAAAAAATATACTATCCTCATCTCCTTTCAAGTATTCAAATTATTCTTTCGTTTAGTCTTGAAAATTTTTCACTTTCATATTCTAACCGATCAAACTTGTTTTTGAAAGGTGAAAATGATATTTAACTAGTCAACATTACAATAATTATATATTCTTAAAATTGTGTGAATTTTTAAAGGGTTATGATTCATACATCACCAAAACTTTTTCGTACACCGCAAACTGTATTTTGTGATATTGTACAGTACAACAACGCAAATCACATCAAGTAGTGCATAAAAGCTTTTTTTATTGGTGTATGAATTATCACTTTTTTAAATTGCATGCTCTAATTGAAGAATGAAGTAATTAAAAAAAAATTTATAAAAATTTTAAGTAACCAATTGTCAAACACTATGACTGAAAATAATTATAAAAGGGCTGACCACCTGTGTTGGACATGACCAATTGAGTATTTTGACCGATGTGAGATTTTTCTTGTTTGACCAACGTTGGTCTTATTGAGGCACCGAAGGGCCAGACTCAAATGTCAAACCAACATTTACCATGAATTGACGCGGTCAGTGTACCAGGATATCTAATCGAGGCATCAAAATTTGTGTATGAATCATGAGATAAAAAAATGGGAGGTGATATATACAACAAAAAAATTGACTTATACACCATACTGTATCACAGTTGAAGCTCACAGTACAAGTATAACATAACACAACTTTGATGTTTGAAACAATTTGTGTGTTGTATTTATCAACTCCCTAAAAAAATACGTGACAATTTGTATTCCATGGGAATTAGCTATGGGTAGTGATAAATACAATAAAAAAATTGATTCGTACACTAAACTTATGCTTCGATCTATTTGTACTGTGAGCTTTAACGATTGTACATTTATTGTATGGATTAATTTGTTTGTTGTATCTATCAACTCCAATTAGCTATACGTCACTCGTTTGAACTTTGAAGGAGTTATACACTAGAATTAGAATTAGAATGATACAATGCATAATTACAAATTTATGACTAATTATTAATTAATGGTGTGCAAATTATTGCTATTTAAAGTTATGATGTAAGTATAAGAATTTACTTAGTAGAATAATAGGGATGAGCAAAAATACCAAAATACCGAAACCGAACCGGTACCGACCGTTACAAATGGTACGGTATTCGGTTTTTGATTTGGGGAAAAAAAAAACCCGGTACCAACCGGTCGGTACCGGTTCGGTACCGGTTGGTACCATGCACACCAAAATACCTAAACCGAACCTGAACCGTACCGGACCGGTACCGAACCGGTACCAACCGATACAAATGGTACGGTATTCGGTTTTTGATTTGGGACAAATTAAAAACCGGTACCAACCGGTCGGTACCGGTTCGGTACCGGTATGGTACCACGCTCACCCCTATAGAATAATTACTCACTTGCTATTAAGCATGTAAACGAACCGAACGAACACGAACGGGGTCTGTTTGTGTTCGTTCATTAAGGTTTTGACGAACAAACGAACGAACACGAACGGATAAGCGAACAGATTTTGTTGTTCATGTTCGTTCATTAAGAAAATTTATTTGTTCACGAACACAAACGAACGTACATGAACAAACATATAATTTAATGCATTTCTTCATTAATACCTTAAACGAACCTCAACAAACATAAACGAACATATATATATACACACATCTACACATATATATTATATACCTTGAAACTTTGCGATGCACATTCAACATTACAAAACGATCACAATATGAAGATAAACTTCTTTGCTTTGTCCGATCGTTGGAAAGAGCAGCACATCTGGAACTAGTAGAGGTGCGTTTGGAGTGGAGGGAAATTCTAAGGTAAAAATATCAAGATGTTTAATATTATTAAATGAAAATATCGAAATATTAATAATATTCTATCTTGATGAACCTTGACTGACATACTTGAATGGTCCAACTCACACTTGATGTCGCACTCAAACTTACTATGTGGAAGTGGAAGAGTAATTAAGTCCGTTTGGGCTTATTGGCACCCACATTCATCGACAACATCTTGCCGCTTGTAATCACAAGAACTTGGGCAAAACACCTCGAACCTATGCCAACCTGCAGAAACATGAACTAACAACAAATTATAACTTTAACGTAGCCTATGGTCTGATGACCGATTGATTTGAGCGGCGCATGCAAAGGGAGAAAATGTTGATGGAAGGCTACGGAACCGTGAAACGGTGACGATAAACATCTTCGAAGCGGTGGGTAAACGGCTATGAAAAGATGAAAAGGTTGCCAAAACGATGGATCTACTGGAAACGTTTGAGAAGAACTAGAAATAATCTTAAGGATTGGGTGGAGATGCTTGAGAATTCATCGCCCGGCTAACCGCCGGTGATGAATTGAAACTTTGAGACTCTAACATATTACTTGTAGAAGACTGATCATGGGTTAACACATTTGAAAATATTGATAGGAAGTGAAGGAGATTTGCAGTTGACTTCTGGAAATTAAAAGAAATTGAGCCCTCCGAACCGTCGGCGTGTAGCCGGAGGCAATTCAAATATGGATCTGGGTGTGGTTCCCAAGTAAGAGAAAAAAGGCAATTCAAATTTCACTTCTATATACAATTTGTTTTCATGAGATTTGAAATCACTTCCTGATTAGGTTCTTACATAGCGCTACACATAAAGTCATTGATCTTGTTACTCTATTCTCTTGCTATGTTTATTGTATCCTAGGATGCACGGAAACTCCGTCGGGATGCCATATGACGTTTCGAAAACGCAATGAAACGGGGAAACGCCGGGGAAACGTCCCCAAAAAAAAGGGGGAAACGTTTCTAGAATTATGGTAGGTGGATCCCTATCTAGGAAACATTTGGGGAAACGTTTCTGGCAAAAAAACCCACGTTTCCTATGGCCCATTAACTAAATTTTCTAATTTTAATTTACCTACCTAATCAAAACCCTAACTTAATAGTCACGGCTCTTCATCTTGCCAAAACATCTAGAACCTGTAATCTGATTCTCTAGTCGACAATCATGTATTCTAGGTTTCTTATTTGTGTAAGAATGACTTCAAATCCTGGTACAAGGAACACTAGTGAAAGTGTTTCCTCGTCAAAAACCATGATGAATATAATGAAGAGAAAACCATGATGTGGGATGTTGGCGGAGACGACTTCGGTACATTGGAGGATACAGGGTTTTTTAGAGTTTGCGAGTCTCACACTTGATGAGCCGGAATTGGAGAGAGTTTTTTTCTCCGAGGATACCACTATCCAATTGATGTTTTTCTTTACTTAAATGTTTCTTGGAAGACAATTTGATGTTTAAGAATTTTTAGTTGATGATTGTGAGTTATATTCGTTTGGATTTTTGAATGTTTTGTAATATTTTTTTGAAGACAATTTGCCATATACTAAAATATTACAAAACAATTAGACGTTTCCTCGCCGTACCCGTCTCTTGAATTTTAGGATGTTGCCGTCTCCCGGTACCCGTACCCGTCCCCGTTCCCGTCCCCGTGCAACTTAGATTGTATATTTCATTTGAATACCTACTCTTTATTGCAGTGTAAGATGTCCATCTCGAATCAACACATGCATCAAGTTTGATGTTATATTAACGCATATGAGTTTTGTAGAAGGAACTAATTTGAATTTTGTTTTGTGAAACAGTGCAAGTTAGAGAAGACGAATATGACGCCTTAAAAATTCTCATATCTTTCTTGGTTGAAATCGATCTTCCTTTCATTGAAAGTTACTATTTTTGGTGTGGAATCGAATCTATCGCTATAAAGAAATTTCTAAGGTTTATTGTTTCGTTATGTATTAAACTTTACACTTTTTACTATTGTATGAGACATACTTTCGTTTGTTTGACCTTATAAATGTTGTTTATTGTATATTTGTATGTAATTTTTTTTGTTGGGTAAGGCTAAAAAAGGGAATTTTCTTATTTTGGACTCATCCAAAAGGGGAAAGTTTATATACAATAAACGATATTTACAAGTCAAATACATAAACAAAAGTTTTCAAAGTTCGATCCTTAAATTGTAAAATATGTAAAGTTAATACATAATGAAACAATAAACCCAAATTTCTAATTATTGAGTAGAATAATTGTTGAGTAACTGACTAACTTCTAATACCATCGTATAGGCCTGGCAATGGATGGATATGGATGGATCTTGATCCGCTCCATTAGTGATCCAACTTAAATGGATCATGATCTGATCCATGATCCACTATAATGGATCATGATCCTCTCCATATCCAACTAATTTAAGTGGATCGGATCATCATCCGGATTGATCCATTTAATTTTTTTTACATTTTTTTGCAAAATTATTTAAACAATTTTTTTTTACAACATCAAATTGGATGCATTATTGAGACATCAATTTTTGCTTGAATAGCATATTTGATACAGTTTAACTTCCAATTTTGTTGACTTTAAGACACACAACATCTGAAACTTTTTTCTTCACAGCCTCACATAACAAGATGTGAATTGAAAGCCAGAGATAAAAAGAAAAGGCTAGTGATAAATATAACAAACAACTTAATACATATACCAACTTTTATGCTTTTTGATGCAGTACTGTACAATACTGCAATGTATATTTTTGGTGTATGCATCAAAAAGTTTGTTGCATATATCAACACCCAAAAGAAAACAACTACAAATAAAGCATAAGCCCATGATCACGTAATGGAAAATAATAAAAACCACAACAAATTCCTCACGCATGAATCTAATTAGAGCAAAAGCAGTCATCGAGTGAGACACATCTAGCAAGCAACCAGAAAACAACCAAGTCATAAACATACACACCTCGAATTTTTTCTAGTCAGACCCAGACATCTTTATAGTTAACAAAATAGATATGAAAACATACTACAATTTGCCAATTAAATACTTCGATCGATTCAATCCAAAAACAAATTCTGGAAGCATAGACGACCGTGTCTCATCAATTGTCCTTCCTCTCACACTAAAAGCCGACTCTGATGCAATCGTAGTTGAAGATATAGAGAAGAAAGGAGCAGCGGAGCTGCCGCAGTTGCACGCCGGAGATGCCAGAGTTGTCGGAGATTCAGTGGTGTCGTCGATATTTTTAGCGTGATGATTATAACATGATAATGCCTGACTCCAAGTTATATTTACTATTCTTTGTTTTTTATTAATGAATTGATCCGGATGGATCATAGATCGATCCAAATATATAATTGGATAATTGGATCGATTTATTGGATCACTAATTGGATTAATGGATCAATTTTTTGATCCAATAAATTAATTTAATTGGATCGGATTTGGATCAAAAATATCCATTGTCAGGCCTACCATCGTACGTGTTCTTTGTTGCGCAAATCTTAGTATAAGTAATTAGTATCTCTAAATTCGTGCAATCAAACAAACATATTCTTTGCGCTGCAAATAGGCTATTTAAAGCCTATGTTGTAATAATCATATATAAATATAAATTTGGCCCCTAATGGCACTTGTATAACGTATTTAGAATCATAAAAGTGCTATAGGAATATAATTTAACAAAAGTGTACAGTTTTAGCAACAACAAAAGCTGATCACTCTTGATGTAATTAAATACCCCACAATTAGATCAAACACCCCTAGGCACCACCATTCCCCATGCTCCTTTCGTCATATCCTTGACAACGACAACTTACGAAGGGTATAGTACCACACTCTCCGTCGTCCCGTGCTCAGCCCACCATGGAGCCCATGTTGGCTCCAGTCCAACTGGTCATGCATCTTTGTCTACCTGTATGTCCAGATCATCATCTCATACACTTTAAAGGTTTGAATATTAAGCAAAAGCATTATTACTATTCACTACTATTACCTTAATTAATATAAAACTGAAATACAAAACATATGTTCTTTAATTTCTTTTTGGAAAGTGTAACCCTGGCCCCCGGTTGGTCAATGGCTCGTTACATATAAAATGGTGGTTAGTACGAGCAAGGTTGGGGAAGTTGCTTGATTTTCAAGCAGCTTAGTGCTTGAAAACTAAAAGACACACTTTAGACTTCAACTTTATGCCATGCATCAATTATATTTGGCATTGTGAAAGGTTCAAAGATGCTCACAGATTATATGCATATGAATCTGGCAAAAGCTATGAGATACGAAACATATGCTTATGCTGTCACAAATGAAAGTCAACCTCATAAAAGAATTAATGAATGGAGGTTCTTTTTGGTACTTGGTAGCAGAAGACAAAGACATAAAAGATGTATATGCCGCTAACACCGCCTTATACAATAAGTTTTGAGCTCCAAATCATGCTTGATAGATATTCAATTTGATCTAATTACATAATGACCAAACACGATTTTACCTCCAGTTTATATAATTTTGCTTAGCGTATGAACAGACGTTAGCTTCCTTTTATTTTATTTGTTTCGTTTGAATTATTAAGAAATCAATAAACTGGATATAGAACTTGTGAAATTTTGTCATTTTTCTCATTCGTCAACCTATACATGAATATGAAACTCGAATTCTATATATATACAATGACAAAAGGATTCAAAACATCAAAACAAACACAATTGGGCATTTAATTGGTCTTTGATAGGAAAGAAATGGCTTACAAAAGATTATGATACTTTAAATGGTTTGTTCCCAAAGAGTTGGTCCCAATAGCTTTCAACGTTCTTATGTCTATAAGGGTTGGGCTCCAAACCAATGTTATACGATCCAAACATCTATGTTGCATGTTTATGAAATTTTTTAGCACTCAGCCCACAAAAAGTTACGGAGTACTAAACTCTAAAGGGTGTGTTTGGTTAGTAAACGGAGATGGAGCTAAAAGTTGGAGATGGAGCTTTTATCTAGGGTTGGAGCTGGAAATTTTATATTTTTATAAGTGTTTAGCAACCTAGCAGCGGCTGGAGATTATCAATGTAAATGACATAAATGGAAAAAAAATTATATAATTCTAAATATTTTATATTTGAAAGAAGATTAATCTAGTAAGTTTATAATTAGGGGATGGATCGGAGCTTATTTTTCAAGCTAGTTTTGAAAGCTTTTCTTTGAGGGGATTATATTTTATATAATCATTTCTCTATTTGTTATGCCAAACAAGGTTTGTGAATTTACAAGGGATGAAAATTCTCAGAATGAGAAGCTCAAACCACTATAATCCCTTATAATCCTTTAAAAAGGTATTGCAAAACACACCCTTTATTTAGCAACATTTTAGTAGGTATACTATCTTTTATTCGTTAACTAGATTATAGACCCGTGTATACACGGGCATTGTAAGATCAATTAATTATTCAAATATAAGTAACATTTGTCATCAAATATGTAATCGTTAAATATCAATATTAGTTAAGTAGGTATTAATCATATTATCGGTTAAGTCACAACTACAATTTGAGCTCACTATTTTATTTTTTTTTAGAAAATGAAAAATATGTAAGGAAACAAGTAACGGAAAAAATATATGTAATCATTGAAACGGCATCACCATTTCCCCGTGCTCCTTTCATCAGATCAGATCCTTGACGACAACTAATGACGATACCACTTCATTGGTCATCCGGTGCTCAGCTCACCACGGAGCTCGTGGTGGCTCTACTCCCTCTCTCTACTTGTATTAGTCGTATGTCCACATCATTATCAATTTATGTTACTATTTACTACTATTACCTTAATATGAAACTGTTTTTAAAGAAACAAAACATATTTTTTTGTTTTTTGTTTTTTTTTTCACCCTGGGCCCAGGTTGGTCAATGACTCGTTACATATACATTGGTGGTTACTGGTTAGTACGAGCAAGGTTGGGGAAGCTGCTTGTTTTTTAAGCAGCTTAGTGCTTGAAAACTAAAAGACACACTTTAGACTTCAACTTTATGCCATGCATCAATTATATGCATACACATGTGGCAAAAGCCAGGAGATACGAAACATATGCGTTTGTTGTCATGAATGAAAGTCAACCTCATAGGAGGTTTCTTTTGGTACTTGGTTGCAGAAGACAAAGATATAAAAGATGTATATGTCGCTAACAACGCCTAACAGTAAGTTTTAAGTTCGTAATCATGGTTAATAGATACTCAACATGATCTAAATTACATAATGACCAAACACTATTTTCACTACGGTTTTATATAACTTTGCTTACCGTATGAACACACCTTCGTGGCTTCGTTTCCCCTTTATCTTCTTCGTTTCGGTTGAATTATCAAGAAATCAGTAAACTAATAGTAAATATATAACTTGTGAGATTTTGTCAGTTTTCTCATTCGTCAACCTATACATGAATAAAGAAACTCGATTTCTATATACAATGACAAAAGAATTCAAAATATCAAAACAAACACAATTGGGCCTTTTGGTTGATATAATTCATTAATTTGACTTTGACATGTAAGAAATGGCTTACAAAAGATTCTAGATACTTTAAATGGTTTGGTCCCAAAGAGTTGGGCCCAATTGATTTCAACATTCATATGTTTAAAAGGGTTGGGCTCCAAACCAATGTTATATAAGATCCAAAACATCTATATGTTGCATATTTATGAGATTTTTTAGCAATAAGCACACAAAAAGTTACGTGGTACTTTATTTAGCAACATTTTAGTAGGTATGAAATTTTTTATTCGTTAACTCAACGGCATATAAATTTTTATACTAAAAAGAAATAGTAAAATAAATAAAAAGCTAAAAAATATTAACATGTTGAATAGGTTCAGTCATGAGTTTACAACCATTACACTGTGACCACCACTAGAAGTACAACACCGATCCCTCATCCCCAAGCATGAGTTTCCTTTTCTTACCTTAATTTCAGACGATTTCGATGGTGAGTTTGGGGTTAGATGGCGGTGAGTTTATTTCAGTGATTGATGATTAGGTGCAGAGCCAGAAAGTTACTCCCTCCGTCCCAGTTTTATTGTCCCCTTTTGACTTTTGGAGTCTTTCTTTGACAAGTTTGACCTTGAATATTTCTATTTGTGTTATATAATATTTGATGCAAATTATACCAATGAAAATACATTCAAAACCCAATCCATTCATATATTTTGCATTAAATATTATATAACACAAACAAAAATATTGATGGTCAAAGTTGAAAAAGAAAGACTTCACAAGTTAAAACAGGACAATAGATTTGGGACGGAGGGAGTATGATTTAGAGGAAGAACTTTGATAAGGCATAACTGCACTACAACTCGTTTTGTTCGAGGGAAAATTACAAAAATAGCCCTATATTTTTGGAAATTTACGTTACAATTTTTTGCTAGGGGCGCAAATGTCCACCTGCCCCCTTTTATTTCCGCCTCTGTTGGTGACCATGAAGAATTAAAGATGATGGTAGTACTCATAGATGGTGGTAACTTTTTAACTAGGATTGTTAATATACTTCAAAGGTTAAAATGCCGGTATTTTATTATAGACAATTCCATACCTTGAAGTAATTATGGTTAATCTATATCTATTTTTGTACCTCATTGGCGAATATGATTTATAACAGATATATATTTAATTTTCAATATAAATGAGTCAATATAATTCTGTAATTTGTATCTTCAGCAAAATAACAAACTAAGTTGGAATGTACACGTACAAAAAAATAAAATTATATCTGACCATTAGAATATTGATGTATGGAGAATTTTTTGTGGTGAACGAATCACTCCCATACATTATATTATTAGTAGATTAGACGAGTGAACTTAAAATAGGGCATATCATTTGTACTGTCGACTGCATAAATAATTTGTGCAGTTGACCACTCAACAATATATATAACTTTCAACCTTTTCAATTGTACACAAATGACCACTCGTTTAAACTAATAGCGCAAATCATTTGTGTAGTTTTACTTTGCTACACGGAATATTTGCCCTTTAAAATTACACATAATGTGAAATTGTAATGTAAATAAAACCAAATTAAGTAGCGTGTGTGACAGATTTTGTCGTGAACTATCAATTCATAAAGATGAAATATATATATTCTGTTACATTATTAAAGATCACAAAAACACAAACATAATGGTTCCAAAAGTTGATACAATAGGCCGGAACCTAGGTCCTTATGGGCCTACGAGAGTCAATATATATGATCATATATCATAGGGGTTCATCAAGACGTATATCCTAGACCGATCTTGTGTTTTTGTTTTCATTGCCATAATTTTGTCAAGTCCCCATCGTCCATGCTTGAGGTATTGCTTTCAATCTGCATATGATACAACGGACATTTTTCTCTATTTCATTATAACTAACTCCATGTACATATAATATTTTTAATGAAATATAAATGACGCAATTAATATCTAAAAAATACGGAGTAGTATACTACGCGTAGTAGTATACCAACCACACTCGAACATGATTAAAGATAAATTAAGCCGGTGAAAAAAATTTAAAGTGGTGATTGGCGAACTGATCACCTTTTAATTATGAGTGCGTTGTTTAAAATGAATCGGTAAAACAATGGTTAATAATGGTTTAATACTCAAAGTTTCCTTTTTTTTTTCGTTTAAACCATTCAAGTTTTTTTTATCATGACTTATTGGTTTAACCCTTCAAAGGGTTAAACCATTAATTTTTTGAAAGTTAGATGATTAAAATAGAAAAACTTAAAAGGGTCAAATCATTATAAAAGATAAACTTTAGGGATTAAACCATCAAATTTTTGAAGTATAATCAAACTTCAGGCTTAAACCACCAAAATTTTGAAACTTCGAGGGTTAAATCATTAGAAAAAAAGTTAAGTGGTTAAAACGAAAAAAATGTGAAACTTTGAGGATTAAACCATATTATTAACCCGTAAAACAACAGTCTCATGTCTTAATAAGTAAAGTGGAAATCTGTGATAATTTCTATTATGTGAATTGTGAATATATTAAAAATAGATTAATATTTAGAAGCTTTACTATTTGTATGTTACGGAAAAGGAAAAATATATGTAATTCATGAAATTCATGTGCTTCTAATGCTAACACTACATATTTAAGTACCTATGCATACACCATTACAATTACAGCATAAGTTGATTAAAAAGGCAAAAGTTACAATGTGGATAATATAAATATGTTGAATTTGCATGACCCTCCAACTACTATACATATAATAAAGGTTGGATAACTGGATGCATATAATTTACAACGATAACTGAAGTTCAGTAAGCAATGAAGTTCTTCGATCGTATGTTGACTATCCCCAAGTGTTATTTAAGTTTAATGAGCAGTTAAGTTCAATACGCGAGTAATGAAGTTCAGAGAGTACTGAATATCAGGGAGCAACGAATTTTCAGTGAGTATAAGCTGATCACCATTCACCATTGAACACTTTTGAAAGCAACCGAAACTGTTATTTTCAATAACCAATTCAAGCGAGGGACATGAATACATGATGATTAACATATGAGCGTGTCGAGTATTTTTTTAGAAGATTTTAAGGACTGCTTCTTTGGAGAAAGCATCAATTCTTATCGGTTATAAACTTAAAATTTATCATGGGACGATCACAACGAAATGTAAGAAAATGACACTTTTTTCACAAATTGTTCCTTATTTGTGTTGGTCAATATATTTAGTGCTCATTCCGTATGTTTTCATTAGAAATTATCTGTGAGCTCCGGTAATGAAAAAATCAGATTTGATATCGAATAGAGCATCTCTATTTTTCTTGAAATATCTCTTTCATCTTTGTAAGATCGTGCGATTAAGAGAGTGATTCTTATATGTATTTATGGGGCGGTTCCTAGCTCATTTAGCGAATATAGAGGTGAAGTTTCTAATCTTCATTTCTTTTATTAATAATAAAAGCGAAAACTTTATCGTTTATAATAGTGGATTGGATCATATATTGATTGCGGTGGCTTAATTAGCCTTTATAATTCAAGGTGACGGATTCTTCTATCTTGTGTTGCGCTCTGTTGTGACTCGATATTAATTATGTTTTGCCTTCTTTCGATTTAAATCTTTTGTCAAGAAAGTTTGTTTTAGAAATTGCATTTTTACCTGAAGAAACACTAATAATTGATTAATTAGCCTGTATTCAAGATTCAAAATTTTCCATCAATCAACAGTACATATATGCCATATGAAAAACAAGATTGGTGCATTGTTGTGAAACTAAATAGAATAATACGGAGTACTATATAGGAGTAGTGAAACTAAAAAGTAATTAATGTAGGTGGTAATGTGTTGACATGATTGAAGATGGAACTAGTAGTCGAAAAAGAAATGAAAATAACCCAAGAATTCGTCTCATTTAGTGCTCCCTTAACTTAAACACAACAGTCGATCATCTCGATCCTGCCCCCTTTTTTAAGTCACGAGAACCACTGTCCCTTTTTTCCATTTCAAGAGAAATAAAGAATAGCTAGTCACAGAACCACTGATATGATTGATAGACAACAAGTTTCAAAACAGGCCCTCTATCTCACTCATGATGAACTCAAGTCTTGTTTTATAAATTTCATTTCACAGCTTCAGTTCATAACTACAACCCCACACTCACCTCTCTTCTGAAACATATTTACTAGTTAAATTTGTGTGTTTTTCTAGTTTTTGATTTAATATTTATTATAACTTATCTTGTATTATCTCTCAGAGTTATTTACTTGCTTCTGTGTTTGTGGTACCAACAACTAACAAGCTAAGTTATCATCATGTATGTATCAATGATATAGGGTTCACCCCACAAACCTCCTTTATCTGAACTATCACTCTCTTATTTATTATTTTTATTTTTTTCTCAGGAGAAACAACAACCCACTTGACCTCAACAATTTTCCAGATGATCATTTCAACAACAGAGATCATGGCAAACAAACACTTGATGACTCCTCTTCTTCTGCATCTGCAGGTACTACAATGCTAAACTACTCTACTCTCTTCGATCATTTTTATCCTGTCATCCTTTCCCATAAAATTAAACTAATTTGATCAAAAAGATGTATATATTCTTTTAAGACTTGTGAACCCCAGAAGATTTTAATTAGCAATGTTGGATATCATATGATTTACTACTAAAAGTATGTTTAAATCATGAAAATATGAGAATTAGCTAGGTGCGTTGAAATTCAGTGTAGGTATAGTAGAGAATAGGCTAGGTAGGAGTAAGAGATGATAAGGTACACATGAAAAGTCCCATCAATGTTTGTTTGTTTTGAATAAATTGTGTTCATGTTGTTGGTGATGATATCTAGGAATCTACAGGAAAAAGAAAAACGGCGGAAAAGATGAAAGTGGGAAGGTCTATGAATGTAGGTTTTGTTCCCTCAAGTTTTGCAAATCACAGGCTCTTGGGGGACACATGAACCGCCATCGCCAAGGTACCATATTTATAGAAACCTAACTACTCTTAATAAAGCATGCTATCAATCTTTGCTGGATCTAATGATTTCCCATCAATCCTATACTTGTCTTGTCAATACTTTTGTCTTTAGGTTTCACCCTATCACTGATTAAATTAAAGTTGGGAGTGTTATTTTTAATTTTTACAACTATTTTATGATCTATATGATGCTTAAGATTAGTGGGAATTAGTTATCTAGTGAATGAAACTACATATAATTGCTAGCTAACAATAATGATATATGATCAGCCTAAGAAATCGATCGACTTAAACATTGATCTAATAAATTTATCTTCGTGACTATGATCTCAGAAAGGGAGACGGAAACACTAAACCGAGCTCGACAGCTGGTTTTTAGCAACGATAATATTCTACCACAACTCCCTCACCAACTAGGGTATGTTAACTTAATTATATCTACTCATTCTTTTGAAATTTTCATGAATTGAACTTTTAGAACGTGAACTCGTTTATTAAAGTTATTAATCAGTTGTCTGAAGTAACCAAAAGTCATGTAAAAATTACTGTAACTTTCTTTAGTTAACTATCTGCCATATAATAATAACATATATGTTTCTAGCAGTATATATGTTAGGTGATTTTAAAACAGATATATATTATAGTATGATATGATAGTAACCTTTGTTATATAATAATGAAAGTTTTGTAAATGAATAAAATTGACCAGTCATATTGATATCGTAATGTAGTGGACAACCAGTGGTACATGGAGGGTTTCATCATGCAGCAATGGGAAGTACAGTTTATCCCACAAGACTCTTCTCCGGTACTTCGACAACCGTTTTACCACCACCACAACCAACACCGCCACATATGTACACTTCACCAACATCACGAATTAGTAATAACCCCTACGCGTCACAATACCCGATGAACGATTACTATGTAGGACATGTTTGTTCCACCAATTCACCACCTTTTAGCCTCCAAAATATAACCGGAACAAGCGTGCCACCCCCACCACCGGAAAGTAGTACTAATTACACATGCATTGGTGCACCTGTTGGACAAAGTTTCACACTTGCTGGAGGAAGTAATAGTGGTAGAGACATGTCGCCATCTCTAGTCAATCGATATCATCAAGATGGCTTCTAGTTAACTATTTTATTATAAAAAGGTTTATTATTGTAGTAATGTATTTTTTTTTAAAATGATTAATCTTTTAGGGGTAATTGTGAAAATTCTAAAGTAGGGTTTGAGAGAAATAGTAGTGGTGAATGGGGTTGGGAAGTGTTTGGTTGGATTTTAACTAGATATAGACCGAATGTTTAGTATTGAATGAGATTGTAATTGGTGTGTGTAACCAGATGTATATGCAGGTGGGACAGATCAGTTGGATTTGAACTGGAAGTCCTTAACCCCCCTTTTGGATTTCAAGTTTTATCTTTCCTACTTGCATGGGGATTGTGTCCTTCACTCCCATATACTACCGTATTCTTTGTTCTTTATGATTTTTCTTTTTCATTTGGTACAAATTAATAGGGGTGCTCAGCTTATTTCAAAATCGGAAAACTGAACTAAAAATCGATTGAATTGAATTGAATTTAGGTTAACTGAATCGATTTATTTTCGGTTAACTAAATCGAAATTTTTTTGGCTTTTCAGTTTCGGTTTCGTTTCATGATTTTAGGATATACATGATAAACGGTTAACCAAAAAAATCGAAAAGTATATATATAGTTTTAAGTATATGTATATATTATATTTATATATAGATATTTACACTTATATTTTGATAAAATCATTTATATTTCAATCATTTCAATGCAATTTACTAACTTAATTCTGGCATAATATGCTACTTAGTTCTAATTATATTCGAACGATTAACATACGTATCACATAAATACACAATTATAAATAGTAAAATGCTTATCATTTGATACTTTTATTATCAAAATGTTTTAAATATAGTGACCACTTATTAATTAATGTGTATTTGTGTGTTATTAATTACTTTTTAAATAAGTATTAATTAATAAACGATTAATAGGTTAACCGATTAACCGAACTTTTCGGTTTCGATTTAGGTCAAGACTATGTCTTAGCAAAATTCTCGTTATGATCTGATTTCCGATTAACCAAATCTCCCATTAACCTTCCATGAACACCCTGAATACTAATGCATGTGATTATATTATTTTAGAGGTCGGATAGATTATACCATTACACAAACATATACCCATGAAACACGTGCATGTTCGTATTATACTTCACTAAGTATAATAAAATAGTCTCTTAATCTTGACAAACTAACAATTAAAATTCAAACTAAGAATTGTCGTCACCACTTTTTTTTAATGGATATGATCAATGACTAATGACTGTTATATACAAATAATAATGCAATTATAAATCAATGCATTTTTTAAGTTACGTACGTATGACTCATTTTTGTCTAAAATAAATACCGAGTGATACATATTTTAAGTTGGTTGAGCTGTTGAGGGTGAGTCCGTAACACTAGGGGTGAGCATGGGTCGGTTTGGGTCGGTTATGACCCTTAACCGAACCCAAAACCGAAATTTCGGTTATGGAAATTTCTTAACCGTTCGGTTTCGGTTAAATCGGTTATGGTTAATCGGTTTTTGAGTAGATTTTGGGTCAGTTAACCGTTAACCATTGGTTAACCGCTTGAAAAAGAAAAATTATGAAGTAATGGAATCATCGAGCTCCTAGTTGTGGTGGTGTTGTCGATATCTTGCGAAGAACATCACTATTTTGAAAGGTTGTATTTACGGGTAGAAGAGAAAGTGGCTTTAAATGTAACCTAAAAATGGAATGGACTACATAATTAACTAGTGGGCTTAAAGTTTGAGAGTTTCCTAACGGGTCATTATGCTACTTAGTATTAAATTGTATGCATCTATCAATTTAATCCAATGACTGTAAGTAGCAGTAGATTGGTGTTAAATGGGTAGTTTTTGCTACTGTGGGTGTGAGATGTATTGATGCGGGTAAAGGTGTAACACCCCCAAATTTACTGTTGCGCGGAAGCAAGCTTTGGATGTTACTAATCAATAATCAAGCACCAAAGTAAAGCAAACGACAACTATATGCAACGTCGTACAATAGTACAAAAGTATTACATTGTTGAATCATAATAACAAGCTTCGAGTTCGAAAATGGTTTCCTAGAGATTCTAATAAATAACTGATATACAAAAAGTAATGCAAAAGAATCTCCACAAGTTTGTATGCATGCGACTCGAGCTATCAGTCCTGAGGGTGTGCAGTCCTACTGCTGTAATGTACATGAGATAAATGCTAAAAAGTGTAGTAAGTCATTTATGAACCACAAGTAAAGTACCGGTAATGCCCTCGAGCATAGTAAGTAAATCAGTAACTCAGTAAATCAGTAGGTCAACACAATTATCATGAGCTCACAAGTTGAAGCTTAACAGTGTAGTGTGAATGGTACAGTCAAGTACAGCATCACGTACCCCCGTGAGTGCTATCCGGACACTCATATGTAACAAATACTAATATGCTTGTTTCTACGGTGTAATCCGTGGTAGCGCTACTACCCCAGGCAGGGATTGTCAGTCCCAAATGGATCCATTTACTAGTAATCGCGCTTAAGTCCATAACTAACAACTTACGATAGGAGGATTTCAGTGGATAAAAGTAACTCATGTAATGCATGTAAAAGTAGTGTAAACAGTTCAGTACTTGTGTTCATACGTAAAACAGTAGCAAATATCTCACCCCAAGTGAAAACAGTAAAAGTGGGGCTGTAAGACTCACCTGAGTCTAGCAAATACGTTTGTGCAAGCAAACAAGTATAGCGGATGTAAGTCCGTAAGTATGTGTCGGATGTAATTCCGTAGTGTAGTTCTCCGAACCCTGCAACCTTCTGGCGTCCGAAACGCACAAGGTCGTAAACAAGTAAGTAAGTAAGTCGGTGTCTCGAAGGATCACCCATGCTAGTTGTCCACTCAACTAGGAAATGTCCAAGTATTTGTTTGTACGTTTGTGATTGTTTGTAATTAAGTGTGGCCCGTTGGTGACGGAGGTGTAATAATAATTTCAAATATTATTATTATGTAATTCATCGTGTTTGTATACCTTGTAAAGCATATACATAAGTCGGTTATTTGTAACGTGGCACTTAATCGTTCTTCGGATGTAAGTCCGTTCGAGTGTAAACTCGTGCGAGTGTAAGCTCGTCTTTATAAATCAAAAGATTCGAGTGTAAGCTCGTAGTAATGTGGGTGTAAGCCCATTTAAGTGTGAGTGTAATCTCACATGTAGTTTCGAGTGTAATCTCATGTATGTATGAGTGTAATCTCATCCGTATTTATAAGTTGTGTTGTATACTTTCCATAGTATAGTAGTTTTCATGCACTAATTGTGTCGAGTGAAGTAGTTTCATATATACTTCCCAAAGAATATGTATATCATGTAAGTGTATTGTCGTATAAGGTATAGTTGTTGTATGTATTCAATACTTAGTGTAAAAAGTATTTTAAAGTTTCCGTTTCGTGTGACAATATGTATTCCGACAATAGCAATGCGACAATGACATTCACGGACACTGTTACTACGACAATAGCATTCTCGGACCACTGTTCATACGACAATGGCATTCTCGGAATTTTGTTCATGCGACAATAGCATTCACGGAGCACTATTCATGCGACAATGACGATGGTATTGTTGCAGGTCTGAGGTTTCCGATTTTGTTTAAGTGTTCGTTTGCGTTGACTAAGTCAAATGGGTTTGGTTTGATCCGGATCTTTAGAGTAGTCTTAAGATTGTTTATAGAGTTTATGAAAATTGTTGGTTTTGCAAAATGACAAAAACAGCCCCTTAGGCTTTGGTTCCAGATTTTAACTCGGTTTCAACCCCCGATTTCTCCCACTTCTAGACCGAACCAAGTCTAACCAAAAATCATCCATGTTCTCCTATATGTCTTGTTCATTTTTGCACTTTATGGTATTTCTATAAGTTCATTTACTATTTTAAACGAAAATAAACATGTCGGGTGGTCAGATTTGATCCAAAACGGACCTCTGTTAAAAGATCGAGTTTTCTAGAAAAATTGGTGTATTTTCAAGCTTCGAGCAAAACACGAAAGTTGTAGACAACGAAAATACAAAGATTTTGGCGTGGGTTTCATACATTTTCGTTGTGTTTTCGATTTTATATGATTTTTGTCGTGGAGCTGTTTTCTGGAGCAGATTTGGTACATGTATATATATGTTTCAAAAACGAGTTTCAACATGTTATTTGGACATTTTCTAGCTAGATAAACAACTTAACATGTATGTGAACATAATACAAGTAATTTAGAAGAGTTGGGGTCCTTACAATATGCGTATGAAGATTCCGAAAAGATAGGAAAGTAGAGCTCGTTGCGGTGAACGTTTTCTTCCAAACGAGTCTTTTCATTTGAGGAGCTTTGAGGTGGCTTATGGTGGATGTTAATGGTGTTTTTGGGCTGTGAAAACTGATCAAGAAAGGGAGGGAGAGTAGAGAGAGTTGAGTGTTGAGAGAGAGGAGTGTGTAAGTGAATGAAGGAGGTATGGTTTGGTTGGTGATATAAGTCAACAAAATGGCATGCCATGCCCTTTTGTTGCTGATTTTCGTGGGTGGGGGCCCACCCATTAGGTGGGTTGGTCATTTACTTGTTTTCCAAAGTTGTGTTAAGTCACGTGTTCGTTTACCCGCTCGTTTTACGTTTTAATTAATCGTATAACGTTTTATTTGATACGTTTTATTAACGATTTAAAGTATAATATTTTCATTGAAAGTTTTACTCAAATAATATATTCTAAGTTACTAAAATGATATTCGAGTTTTCGTTTGGTCATCGGTCGCGAATCGTGTGTTTATTCGAATTGTGTAATGTTTTAAAACGCTTTAACTGCACACGTGTAATCGCGATATTTTTAGCCAAAGTATTTTATCATAATACTTATTATGAAGTTATAAAAATATAACTTAAGCTTATCTCGTGTATTGGGCGCGTTTCACGCGTTTTCGTTGTGTAAGATTATGTTTTAATAAAACGTATAACCTGTAATATATTTTCGTAATATATTAAAGTATATAATGTTTGTTTGGATAAATCCACATTATTGTAACAATTTGTCACGAACGTCCATAGTAAATAGTGTCGGACTTCGTCCGGTTCATAAATGTACGATTTATACAAATCGCGTTTGCGTGTATGTAATTACACGGAAAGTTACGTTTATTTAGATTAATATAATACTAAATACACGTAATTACAAATAGTTTAGGCACTAATAATAGTCCTAAATTAGCGGGTGTCACAAAAGGATTTTCGGATGCATCTATATGCTTGTTTAATTTCTGAAGGCCAGAAAAATCACGGAGTTAGTTTTGGTTGGAAAGCTATATTCGGCTCTGTCACAATCTGATAGTTTGGTGCCTTAGTAGAAATGTAAATAGTATTGTGCTGTCATGCATGGTGGTTTTTATGTTTGTATAGATAGATTTATTTAGATAGATATCCTCTGCTTGAATCTTTGTATATTTTGGTTGGTATTCAATAAATTTTTGCCTTTTCTAAAAAAAAATTAACTCAACATATATTACCTATTTACATTACATATTTATTTGTATAATGAAAATATAAGTAAAAAAACTAAGGGTGGGTCGGTTCGGTTAAATAGGGTCGGTTAATGGGTCTTAACCGTAACCATAACCAATCTAATCGGTTAATGGAATTATAATAACCGAACCATCGGTTAAGCTTTGGGTCGGTTAAATTGGGTCGGTTAAATCGGTTAATTCGATTATGGGTCGGTTAATCGGTTTCTATGCTCACCCCGGTAACACCAGTGTCATTGATTAATTATACATGTATATGTTTTGTCTACTGTTGATCGATATTTTTTGCGACATATATATATGTTTGACGGAGAATGAAGGAAATAATAACCAAATTTTTCACGGGCCAGAAATAACATTCGCCGTTTTGCAATAGAAACCAAACCTTTTCGATTACATTTGTTGTTTGTTTCCGCCATTAGACTCTTGCAAAAATTTTATTAGAAACAAGTGGTTTCTTATAAATTGGACTCAATTATACTAAACACAACTAACGCCAAGAAATTGAAATGGTGAGGAAATTGAAGCTAGCTATAATAATTTTTAGGTTTAATGTTTTCTCAATGGCACGTGTTACACAGTTTTCCCCATATACCTACAAGTATAGATTAATTTGGATCATATTGTTTGGCTTTTAGGTACTTTTCAGAGAGGTAGCTAGAAGACACTCTATCTAGAGAGATATACAGAGTATATCATGTCATGTAGAGACGAGCACAAAACATTAGGTTAAGCTGGACTAGTACTACCAGCAAGTAGCATCTAAATCTTGTCATATTCTTTTGTGATGGGCCGGGTGGTGATTTGAAATTACGCTATCAAAATTTTGTCACACACCACTAGGCGGATCTAAAAAATACTCTCGTTGGGGGCGTCTGGTTTAATTTAGTTTGGGTATGTGCTAAAACGGGTCGGGTTATGATAACCCACAACGAATATTATCTATTCCAAATGTCTCTATAGATAATTAATTTGTCATGAAATCTAAACAAAAGTGTCTTCCACTATTTTATCCTACACTACAAATGTCTTGATGGTTCCAACGTTCCTCAAGCTTAACGTTCCAACAATATATTTTCATTATATATATAAGGGGGTCTAACTTCTAAGTCTCGTAGTTCACGTTTTTTAAACCAAGTCGATCTTTTACTGTTCACTTTGTAGCCTAAGATAAGTTTGGTTGTATGCAAGTTTTTTCACCATGATTAAATTCAAGTTTATGATTTTGGTTTGAATTTTTAGTTTGAAAATACCAATTAAAACCAACCAAAAAACCTTGCTATAAATCAATACATGTGATTTACAAACATACAATAAATCTATACAAGAGTTACAAGTTAGTTAAAAAGCAAACCAACTAAATTACAAGTTAATTATATAACAAAGTAGTAAACCAACTAAAAGTTTTCAAAGAAGAAGCTTGAAACTCCTATTTTATTTTTGTTTTCCTATGGTACCAAATAAATAGTCTTGTACTCAAATAAACATTGTCAACTTCCCTTTGTTTTATACTCCCTCCGTCTCAAAATTATTGTCCACCAACAAAAAACACGCAGTTTAATAAAAGTGGGACCACAACACCTTTCAACCACTCAAATGGAATCTTCACCCACTAAAGTCTCTTCCTATTGGTTGAAATGAGAAGTGGACAATAATTTTGGGACATCCAAAAAAGGAAAGGTGGATTATTATTTTGGGACGGAGGTAGTATGAGACAAGAGAAAATGTTGAAAATCATGAGGGAGAGTATCCCACATCAGCCCAGCAAAGTGTAAAAGATGATTTCACATTTTAGCACATACTAATTGTTACTCCCCCCGTCCCAATTTTATTGTCCCCAGACAAAAAACACGCAGTTTAAGAAAACATCATTATCTCTCTTACTTTTTGGTAAGAAAGTTTTACCCTTTACGTTTTACCTACATTTTTGTCTTACATATATAAATTAGGGGGCAAAAATGAACTTTATCTCATTATTCTTATCTATTTATGAAAGTGGACAATTAAATTGGGACATCCCAAAAAGGAATACTGAACAATAGAATCGGGACGGAGGGAGTACTATTTTTAACCTATTCAAACTCATATTCTACTGTTACAACTCAACGAAAAAAATTAATAAATAGAGGGCTTGAACATGCATAAATGTATTTACTTTATATATGTAATTAATATAATTTTGCACATCAAAATAGTAGTAACAAGAAAACAAATTTGAAAACGCAAGTACATCACCATAGATGTCTAATTATATTTTTTAAAAAAACATTATTAACCTTTTGAAATATATATATATATATATATATATATATATATATATATATATATATATATATATATATATATATATATATATAAAAGTATTAGATAAAACATATAGTTATATGTTGCTATAAAAATTATCAATACAGTTAAAATGTAAGTTTTAGTCCCTTGCGAAATTAGTGAATTTTGTATTAAACAAATCAACTATATGGGTTAAAATACTACATTATAAAGAAAAATTGTTTCGACGAATACTTTCTACTACAATGCCCGAAAAATGTAGTTCCTTACGTTTTTTGAGTTTCGCAAAATGAGCAAACAACTTAAAAAGAATTACATTTGTGCATATAAAAATATACATTTTTACGTCTCGCCGTAACACGCGGGTGAAAACACTGGTTCTATATATGGGACCATTGTGAAAATATTGCAAACTACATCTCAAATAAGATTACATTTTTATATTAAGTCCAAGCCACTAAGGGCAATTTTCATTTTATACAGTGGTCCCAGTTATAAATATTCAATACTTACTAAAGGTTTTCACTGACAATTCTGAGTTTGTTGGGGGCGACTGACCCACTCTTCATTGAAGAGATCCGCCCCTGCACACCACCATTTATACTTTATAAGGCGATATTTTAAAG
This sequence comes from Helichrysum umbraculigerum, assembly GCA_949592205.1. Classification (NCBI taxonomy): domain Eukaryota; kingdom Viridiplantae; phylum Streptophyta; class Magnoliopsida; order Asterales; family Asteraceae; genus Helichrysum; species Helichrysum umbraculigerum. The sequence continues at coordinate 66,249,342 of CATIUR010000005.1, read as the reverse complement.
ATGAGCGAGGTGATCAACCGCTCACAACCTCCAATAAAAAAATTATGCATGGTATACATAAATAATTTGATAAGCAATTTGATCGTTAGTTTATAAATAAAAGAATATGTCTACTTTTTTAAAAGTTGATTAGATCGTAAAGAAAAATTGAGTTACTTTATAAACAATTTACTTATGTACTACTACTGCTATACATTTTCTTTTAATCGGTGCTCTCACTTTTGTGATTAACGTACTTTTTGCTCAGGGCCTATGAAAACTCAGGAAACTGCTCCGATGCTTTAGTGGTGTTGTACATGCAATTAAGGATACAAGCTAGATTAATGGTATATGACGCACTGATATCGAATTCGAACAAGCTCGCGAGCCCAAATGAAACGAGTCAAGCTCAAGCTAGAACTTTTTGCATTTTAAACAAACTGAGCTCGAGCCTAGCCGAGTTCAAGCTGATTTACACCCATAGGAATACCTACGATCTTTCTTTCTCTTGAATTAGAGCGCTCATGTCATGTGATCCCAGTGTAGTTAGAAAACTACAAATTAATTAATTATATAAGTATTAAACGAAGGTTGATAATCGAGAGATGATTTTGTGTTTTGAACATATTTTATTTTATTTAGTGTAGTAAATAGTAAAAGAAAGTTACGCTATGAGGCTGTGATGTTGTTTAACCTTATATGGATCGAGTACAAAATGGGTAGCCACAGATCCCAGTTGAAGTAGGCGGCTTAATAGTTAAGTTAGAGTCAGTCAGTAGAGTCACCCAGCTACCTACGTACCCCTCCTGTTAATCCCATTTCTCGATATCTTTTAAAGCTGCCTTCATGTTTTTTTTTTCTCCTCCCCTCGGTATAACTTTTTCAACAAACTTCTTTTTAATCTACCTCAATTGTTTAAATCAAATCAATCAAATGTTATATATATAGACCTAGCTAGCTATTCATGTAATACCGTTAAATAATTTACGAGTATTAATTTGTTAATTTGGTTTAAAGAGATTTTATATGGAATGACACATTACGAAATAACTCATCATATCGAAAGAATGTTTGATGTTTCAACTTAGATCATACATATAGACGCTTATTAATTAATTAGAAAAGACGGTTTAAACTTTCTAATTAGTTTAAATCATAACATATAACTGATATAGAAGGAGGTTTAATATTAGTTTAAACTTTCTAAGGAGGTTTAAATCATAACCAAGCAACCTTGTGGGTTATTTGGCATTTCAGAAACGAGTATATGTTTACATCAAAAAGCCTAGACGAGATACATCGGGAGACAATATTTAGCTTCAATTCTTTCGTTCATTTGGCTATCAATTAGGTAGAGATAGAAAAAACCCTATCAGATGGATTCTATTGATTGGGTCTCCAACCCAATTTCAATCCTAAATATGTAATTTTTATTTTTTTTTCGCTCTAGTGTTTTGCAAGATAATAAAATCTTGACTTAAAAAAAATGCTTTATATGTATAACTATTTTGAAAAGGCTCGTTCGTTTTGAAACATCAATTGCACTAGTTAGCCATATTTTTAAAAGGAAAAAGTTATATTTTGAATAAACAGGAATTAGTTTTGTGACAGTCTCCATGTGATAAACTATATAGAGAGCGACTTACAGGCGAGGTACACATATATACAACCTTTTCTGGAGCCTGAATAGAGTACGCAAACAGTAAGGCAAACAATGAAACATATACCCGATCGAATACAGACAATGATGCCTAACTAACCAAATATATGCCATGGAAACTAGTAGCATCTTAGACAAAACCCAATATAGAAAACACTCAATGCTAACTCCTGCTATCAAGTTCCATTTTTTTCCTTTTATGTCTTGCTCTTGCACACCCATTCAATTATTTACTACTTCATATTCGTACTAGTATTCTACTCCGATCCGTTACGTATATTTATATATAATTTTGCAAATATGTAAAAAAAAAAAAGAAATGGGTATTTGGGCCACCCACTGGCAGTGGCGTAGCCAGAATTTTCAGTTTGGGTGGGCCGTAACAAAGCAAATTATAGTAATTCTAGAAAAAAATGATAAAATATAGAAAAAAACTTACAAAAATTAATCAATGTACTAGATAGTTTTAGCATCACACGATGCTTTCTTACATCGTTAAAATAGGTATTGGTAATTTCTTTCTTAATCTAACGAACTAGATTATCATAAAGAAAGTCATCGCCTATTCTGTGACACCCGGTCAAAAAGGGCTAAATTAGCTCCTAATTAAAATTTTAATTATTCATACTTGGTACATGTTAAACGAAAGTGTTCGGAATAATCACATGATAAATCAATCTGAAAGAACGCACAAATCTAAATACGGATGTTGGTAAAACAATTACTACGTATTAAATAATACGGAATTATTAAATAAATAACATTATTTATATTATGTGGATAATATAAAACAAAAGTATACGTTTATTTAAAACGTCAAACAATTGTGTAACATTTAACTAACAACCAAATGGAACCAACTAATGTTTTTCACCACTCAAAATAAGTTATTTGGGATAAAACTTTTATTTAAAATTTTGAGTTTTAGATCGTTAATAAAACGTATAATATAAAACGTTAAACGTATAAATAAACGTTTAAACGATCGGCTAAACGAACATGGGTATAATATCAATATTTGAGACAAGATTTGACAACAAACAACCTCCACTTTTTAACCCAAAAAAAATCGGCCAACACATCCCTAAAATAGGGGATCTTGGTTTGGTTTGCTTTTAATTAAATATACATATATACATGTACAATTATCACACTCATCAAACTTTTTCATTTTACCAATTTCATTCTCATCTCTCTATCTAATCGGTCTACTCCACCACTACCTTCTTACACCATAAAACACCATAATCAAGCACCACCATCTTGAAGTAAATCGAAAGGAAACAAGGAAGAAGTAGGAGGAACCAAAACCGAGCACATCTTTCTCAATCTCTCTCTAGATCACAAAATCTTTGTAAGGAACTTAAACTCTTTTATTAGATTTACTTTGATGATATATATTTACATGTTTATAAGCTCACTCAACTCAAAAATATCCAAAATAATGATCAAAATACGTTTTTACAACTTGTAAAACTTTCTGTTTCGGTTCCTAAAAACAGCCTCACGGTAAAAATCATATAAAATCGTACACATGGAATTAATGGATGAAAAACCCGTCAAAATTTGCATATTGAAGTTTAGTACAACTTTCGTGAAGAAACTTTTCGCTAGAAATGTACCGATCGTTACAGAAAATAGGATTTGAAGGTGAAGTACAAATCTGGCCGAAAATGGAACATAGTTGCTTGTGATTTTTGTTAAGCTATTAAGATGGACACTATAAATTGTGGAAAAAATTTCACTAAAATACTAGACATATAGATGGTTAAGTGTGATCTTTGGTAGATTTAATTTCGGAGTGCAAGGTGTCGAAAATGAGAGACAAATTAAGTCGACAAAACCGAAATCACTAACTTTGGACTGTTTTTGTAAGTTTCTTAAAAACGACACTTCGAACCAAACATAAAACATAATGGTAATTTTTCCGAGGCCTAGAAACATATTTAGAAACATATTTAAGGATATCCTAAAAGTTTCGGGTCAAACCGAGCCCGTTTGACCAAGTCACAAAAACGAGCCCAAAACGATAAACGCGAGCTGACTTGAGGAACGATGAGATTTCAAACCAAAAATAGAAATGTTACAAACATTCTTCACACTAAGTATTCAACTTTTTCATGCGACATCATATTTCTAAACGGTATAAAATACGGATAAGTGTATGTTAAAACATTCTCGAAATATACGGAATATACTTTACAAGTATATAATCAAACACATAATAATGTTTAAATCATTATCATGAAACATCACCAACGAGCCGTCCAAATCTTATAAATACAAATTCAATCGGTTTCAAAAACATACAATCAGAATAAATCGGACATTTAACGGTTGAGTGAACACATTTTGGGAATGGTCTAAATAGACATTCACTCATGTGTATAACCTTATATGCTTAGGGCATTGGAAGGTTTCGGTCTATTCATTCCTTATCGGATAATCATTGCTCGGTGACTCAGGTGAGTCTCACGGCCCCATTTTACTATTTTACTATTTTAATTCGGGGGAGATGCAACACAAATTGTTTTCGTGATCACTGTTATTCAGTTAGTTAATTTGATATTAACTCCATTATTTAATTCGATTGTCATTGTCGGTCTTGATTTTATTCGGGTATTGCACGAGTGTTTTAATTTAGGAAAGTCCCCATCATTGCATGGTTCATTAACTTAATAATGCGCGATTACTAAAAGATAGATCTATCATGGGAGTGACGTCCCCGTCTGGGTTGCTAGCTACAACCACGTACAAACGGGCATTTTAGTAATTGTTATGGGTGTTGACACCGCTCGGGAGGTTGAAAATCAGGTTAGGCCTCGAACCATGGCTCAGTGCAATGCAATGTCATAGTCAGTATAATTAATCATTGTTCGAAAACCTTAATTGGTTTCATCATTGTTTGGTAACCCTAATGGGTTAATCATTGTTCGGTTATATCATTGTCGGTTAAATCGTCGGATAATCATGTTGATCACATCATGTTTTATATTAAACCTGTGATATTCACCAGCTTTATAGCTGACCCTTTAAGTGTTGTATTCTCAGGTGATCAGCTACAGTACAATGGCCCACAGGATATGCTAGCTAGTATGAGTCGCATGCATCTATATAAACATGAAGATTTTCTAGCATTATCTTTTGTATAACGGTTATGTATTACTTTTGGAAAATGTATAAATGTATCATGTAGAGTCGTTTGCTTGTATTTTAGTGTTCTGATTATTGATTAGTCGCACCCAAATGATCGCTTCCGCAAATCATGAAATCGGGGGTGTGACAGATTGGTATCAAAGCCTGAGGTTATAGCGAACTAGGTTGCATTCAGTGGGCCTAGACTATAACCGTTGTGCAGTATTCCTTATTAGGTATAACTGGTTCAGAGATTTCATCATACAAATTTAATTTAACATAGCCTGATCAACTATGTACAATTAAAGGAAGATGATGTGAAATCTGAAAGGGGTTATATTGAAAGAGAATGCTTTAGTTGACTCTAACCACGAGAGAATCGGGACTCATATTTGTTTTGTGCTAGACACAACTAGGCGGATAAATATGTATATGTTTTATATACATACACGATTAGGCTATTATATATTATCTATATATGAATAGGTCTCGGATATTCGGTAACATACTTGATGTATATATATATTAATCGGTTATCACTTCGGTGATCTAGTTCGAGTATCACTTCGGTGATATAATTGGGGTATCACTTCGGTGATCTAGTTCGGGTATTACTTCGGTGATATAATTCGGTAATATGCTCAGTATGTATATAATTTACATAAAACTCGGATATTCGGAAATATACTTGGTATACATATTAATAGGCCTCGGACATGGGATATATTATAGGCTATTGTATATAGTATATATATTTGTAGACCTCGGATACTCGGAACACGCTCACTATTCGGATGCAGATTTAGGTTTTGTGTCTACCCAGTTTAGACTACCATTAGAAACTAAATCTTTTGAGCTAAGGAATAAATACACCATAGGATTTGCCGCTGGTAAGTTGATCGAGTCAGGAAAAATAGTACCGTGATGTACCCTAGTTTTAGACGATCATCTCTTCGAGATAGACTTACCCCGGTAGAGTTAGAAAATTTTTGGCATTATAGTCGGTACATTAGTTATCGAAAAATCGTCATTAACTCGTCGTTACGTCTAACATTCGAAATCAGTATTTCTTTAAGAACTGAAATCTTTTCCTATCAAATTCATTTGCGTAAAATATGGCAAACTCCACAACGGATGACTACGTGTCGTACAACGAACAAATTCATAAAAACCTATTATAAACTTCCACTCTTAAAATCTTTGGACACATATGTTTTAATGATTTCCAACTACGATTCTATCTACGGTTAAACTTCGGTTTTAGAAATGGTGAACTTTGAAAACGCTGTCAACTTTGAAAACTTGGGATTTGAATAATTATTTTCAACTATGATTTTAACTACAATTTAAACTTTGATATAGCCTACGAGTTAATCTTGGATTTTACTATGTTTCTAACTATGATTTGCAACTATGTTTTATGAACTACTTGAACTCTGAATTACGAACTATTTGAAACCCTCTCCTATGAATTACGTTATCTCTGTTTATAAACTATTGTCTCTATTCTACAAATAACTTGGGAACTGTTTTACAAACACGTTAGCTATTACATAATTTTTAAATTGGGCATAACGGCTATTTTAGTCCCTTATACGATTTGTGTACAATCGGATTAGCAAACGGTAGTTAGTCGAGTCCGGCAGTGTAATACATAATTGCACTTTAAATTCAATGGTAGAACTCTAGGAATATGGTGTAACTTATCAAGTTCAGTGGATTATAAATCCAATTCATGACAATACTCGTTAATACGGACCGACCTTGTCACGTAGACAACGGTCGGGTAGAAGTCGGAATTCTCCCTCCTTTCTTTATTGGTTGGTAGGCTTAAGCCTAACAAGGGGAGAGACTTGGATTAATCGGATGTCTTAGAATTAGACATATCACATAGTCGGCCTTAGAAACACGCGGACCTAGGTTTAGGTTGAATTTCGGGACGAAATTCTCCAAACAAGGGGAGAATGTGACACCCGGTCAAAAAGGGCTAAATTAGCTCCTAATTAAAATTTTAATTATTCATACTTGGTACATGTTAAACGAAAGTGTTCGGAATAATCACATGATAAATCAATCTGAAAGAACGCACAAATCTAAATACGAATGTTGGTGAAACAATTATTAAATAATATGAAATTATTAAATAACATTATTTATATTATGTGGATAATATAAAACAAAAGTATACGTTTATTTAAAACGTCAAACAATTGTGTAACATTTAACTAACAACCAAATGGAACCAACTAATGTTTTTCACCACTCAAAATAAGTTATTTGGGATAAAACTTTTATTTAAAATTTTGAGTTTTAGATCGTTAATAAAACGTATAATATAAAACATTAAACGTATAAATAAACGTTTAAACGATTGGCTAAACGAACATGGGTATAATATCAATATTTGAGACAAGATTTGACAACAAACAACCTCCACTTTTTGACCCAAAAAAAATCGGCCAACACATCCCTAAAATAGGGGATCTTGGTTTGGTTTGCTTTTAATTAAATATACATATATACATGTACAATTATCACACTCATCAAACTTTTTCATTTTACCAATTTCATTCTCATCTCTCTATCTAATCGGTCTACTCAACCACTACCTTCTTACACCATAAAACACCATAATCAAGCACCACCATCTTGAAGTAAATCGAAAGGAAACAAGGAAGAAGTAGGAGGAACCAAAACCGAGCACATCTTTCTCAATCTCTCTCTAGATCACAAACTCTTTGTAAGGAACTTAAAATCTTTTATTAGATTTACTTTGATGATATATATTTACATGTTTATAAGCTCACTCAACTCAAAAATATCCAAAATAATGATCAAAATACGTTTTTACAACTTGTAAAACTTTCTGTTTCGGTTCCTAAAAACAGCCTCACGGTAAAAATCATATAAAATCGTACACATGGAATTAATGGATGAAAAACCCGTCAAAATTTGCATATTGAAGTTTAGTACAACTTTCGTGAAGAAACTTTTCGCTAGAAATGTACCGATCATTACAGAAAATAGGATTTGAAGGTGAAGTACAAATCTGGCCGAAAATGGAACATAGTTGCTTGTGATTTTTGTTAAGCTATTAAGATGGACACTATAAATTGTGGAAAAAATTTCACTAAAATACTAGACATATAGATGGTTAAGTGTGATCTTTGGTAGATTTAATTTCGGAGTGAAAGGGGTCGAAAATGAGAGACAAATTAAGTCGACAAAACTGAAATCACTAACTTTGGACTGTTTTTGTAAGTTTCTTAAAAACGACACTTCGGACCAAACATAAAACATAATGGTAATTTTTCCGAGGCCTAGAAATATATTTAGAAACATATTTAAGGATATTCTAAAAGTTTCAGGTCAAACCGAGCCTGTTTGACCAAGTCACAAAAACGAGCCCAAAACGATAAACGCGAGCCGACTTGAGGAACGATGAGATTTCAAACCAAAAATAGAAATGTTACAAACATTCTTCACACTAAGTATTCAACTTTGTCATGCGACATCATATTTCTATACGGTATAACTTTCGGATAAGTGTATGTTAAAACATTCTCGAAATATACGGAATATACTTTACAAGTATATAATCAAACGCATAATAATGTTTAAATCATTATCATGAAACATCACCAACGAGCCGTCCAAATCTTATAAATACAAATTTAATTCGTTTCATAAACATACAATCGGAATAAATCGGACATTCAACGGTTGAGTGATCATATTCGGGAATGGTCTAAATAGACATTCACTCATGTGTATAACCTTATATGCTTAGGGCATTGGAAGGTTTCGGTCTATTCATTCCTTATCGGATAATCATTGATCGGTGACTCATGTGAGTCTCACGGCCCCATTTTACTGTTTTACTATTTTAATTCGGGGGAGATGCAACACAAACTGTTTTCATGATCACTGTTATTCGGTTAGTTAATTTGATATTAACTCTATTATTTAATTCGGTTGTCATTGTCGGTCTTGATTTTATTCGGGTATTGCACGAGTGTTTTAATTCGGGAAAGTCCTCATCATTGCATGGTTCGTTAACTTAATAATGCGCGATTACTAAAAGATAGATCTATCATGGGAGTGACATCCCCGTCCGGGTTGCTAGCTACAACCACGTACAAACGGGCATTTTAGTAATTGTTATGGGTGTTGACACCGCTCGGGAGGCAGAAAATCAGGTTAGGCCTCGAACCATGGCTCAGTGCAATGCAATGTCATAGTCGGTATAATTAATCATTGTTTGGAAACCTTAATTGGTTTCATCATTGTTCGGTAACCCTAATGGGTTAATCATTGTTCGGTTATATCATTGTCGGTTAAATCGTTGGATAATCATGTTGATCACATTATGTTTTATATTAAACCTGTGAGATTCACCAGCTTTATAGCTGACCCGTTTAGTGTTGTATTATCAGGTGATCAGCTACAGTAGAACGGCCCGCAGGATATGCTAGCTAGTACGAGTCGCATGCATCTATATAAACATGAAGATTTTCTAGCATTATCTTTTGTATAACGGTTATGTATTACTTTTGGAAAATGTATAAATGTCTCATGTAGAGTTATTTGCTTGTGTTTTAGTGTTCTGATTATTGATTAGTCGCACCCAAATGATCGCTTCCGCAAATCATGAAATCGGGGGAGTGACATATTCTGCTACGCAATAATAATTACATCTTATAATAATCGAAACTTTTATATAACGATTATTGATTCGTTCGAACCAATATTAAAAGATATAAGAAAAGAAACTTCCAAAGAAGGAACAATAAATTGTTACTTAACGTGGTAGAAGGAAAATTGAAGTTAAATTAATACTAAATCAACAAGTATAAATTCGTTATAACCTATTAAACTTGAGCGAATGCAAATTATGATGGCTAAAAGTTTTGTAGGGTATATTTTTTGTTTGTTAATTTAGTAACAAATTATCTTGGCCAAACTGTTTTGTATTTTAAAATTTTAGAGTGGGCCAATAACTTTTTGAGTCTTAGCATTTAGGGTGGGCATGTTCTACTATGTAAGAATAATTATCACTAAACTTATATATTTTAGTACTACAATTCAAAATATTAGGGTGGGCCTAGGCCCTACATGGGTCTAAGGTGGCTACGTCACTGCCCACTGAAGCCGCTCCATATTTCAATAGAGCACGACCAAATCCCCCACAAAGTCCAACATCACCGGGTAAATCACCTCCATCACATATACCACAACGTCCGAGCTGAAACTCGCACCGACTAAACCTTAAATGATAAATAATACCCATGACATGATTCGAACCCATGACCTATAGGAAGTCAAGAGATGCTCTTACCACTAGGCTATTTAGTCATTGATTTTTGCAAATATGTAGTTTGTAGAATGAATTTATAATTTATTGATAGACGTTATTACTCACTAATTGAAAAGGGTTAAGTTAGTATATACACGTGTTTGTTATTGCGCGTAAACATTTTTGAATTTAATTTTTCTAAAGAATATGGGTGTATATATAATAAGTTACCAAGTGGACAGGCCTACGTTATAGCTAGCGATGGTATGTGACATCATTCAATAAAGTCATCTTAGTATAAAATTAGTTAAATCTAATAAGTTACCAATTGAAGTGAGCTGCAATTTTTTTGTGCCACAAGTCAGTCACTGAATTTTTAGAGTCCACCACTAACAGTGTTGTATCTATCTCTTTGAGAAACTATATTTAAGTATGATTAATGGTAAATTTTTGGCTGATAATTTATTTTTACTTACAGTTTATTCATCTTTACTTACAATTGTTATACTTGTGATGATATTTTTCTGTTGGTCCAATACGTAAACAATAATTTTCTTATAGCTAGTGAAATAAGCTAACTGAAACAACCAATCGAGCATAGCTCAAGTGGTACCACTATCGCAAATGTCCAGAGTCTACATGTGTGATTTGTTGATCAGGGGTTCGAATCCGTTCCTCATAACATGTGATTGATTTGTGGATAGATGATTTGCCTAGCGTTGATGTTCTTTGTGAGTTGGTCAGATGCGTACCATTGAAATATGGTATGGTGGTCAAGGGTACCCAAAATTACTCTTAAGTTAACCGAAACGTTACAACATCCCTTTAAACAAGTTAGCCAAGGCATGGCGTGTAACACCCGCCAAATTAGGACTAGTAATTAGTGCATAATCAATTATAATACATGTAATTAGTTCTGTGTTAGGCTAATTTGTGTATCAAATAATATATTGTTGAATATATACACTTATGCGATTTGATTAAATCGTACGCAATTAAAATCGAATGCAATTCGGTTCAATTTAATACGGACGTTGGTGAACAATTCTATTAAATAATATAACATTACTTAATAACGCTATTATATCCAAAATATTATTTTGATAATATTTCGTATTTATTTCATATCATACGATTAACATCCACGCGGTTAAAATATTAAACGCGCAACAATCAAAACAAATCTAAGTTATATTTTATAACTCAATTATTAAGTATTTGGTGAAATACTTCAACCAAAAATATCGAATAAATATTCATATTTTAAAACTTACATTCGAACGCGTATTAAATTAATTAAACGTTTAAACGACCGGGGAAACGAACACCGCACGGAAATAAAAATAGGAGACCCACACTTCGTTGGGCCCCCACCAAACCGGCCCAAGGGTGATGTCACCACCTCCCCACCCCTTTTCTTTTCTCACTTACACAATCTATCTCATCTCTCTCTCTCTTTCTCTCAAACATCACCAACCAAAATCACCACACCACCACCACCTTCCACCTCAAATTAGCACCATCAAACGACCTTAACTTTTGAGACTCCTTTGAAGAAAAAGAACCACCGCGACAAGAGCTTCATCTCTATCCTTTCGGATTCTCCTCGCGTGAACTTGTAATAAACCCGACAACTTTCGAAACTCTTAGATTTCATTTATTTTTGCTTGTTGTTGTCAATCTAGCTTAGAAGTGTCCAAATATATGCTTGAAAACTTGTTTTCGGAACATTGTCGGAAAAGTTCGATTTTGGTCATTTTGTGAAAACGACACCTAGAAACGCAACCAACACAAAGTAAGGGTTTTTATAAACTTAATGAACCAAAATAAGGATTGGGTAAAAGAATCAGACCCTATGGTGGTCGTTAAACATGTTTTCGACAAGTCTAGAAATCAACCAGATGCTAGTGACGCACCGCCAGATCCAGTATAGCGTCACTTCCTTAAGTGACGCATTAAGTGTCGCTAAAAGCCCTAATTTTGCGTCACTTGCCTAAGTGCCGCTAAAAGCCTGTTGAAACGTCTTTTTACGGACGATCAACGGATGTTTAAAAATTTATAATTGTTGGGGTCTAAGTGTAACTTACTGATACTGAACCAAGGGTTAGTATGTGATAAGTTGGACCTAGAGTCGTTCTTAAAGAGAAACTGAATTGAAACGGAGGTGATCCAATCAATCTTGCTTTTCTAGTAAATGTTTTAAAAGAGTGCGTTGGGGATTTTGGTTCAGTTGACTAAGTAAACTAAATAAAGCGAATAAAATGTAATAAGATGTCAGATAATGCAAAGTAGTATTTGTTGTGAGTTCGTTAGCTGATAATCATGGGATGATGACTTTTACGGGAAAACGGTTAACTAAATTGGGTTGCTTACGGGATTCATTAACTTATGGTATAACCAATAGATTCCTTATCAGTCGGTTATCAACTAATATGTCACGAGGAATTAAGGTATCATGATTTTGACCAGACAGAATATGCTCAACTCTCCACACTCTCCTGTGAGGGAGTCAGTGGCCCATATTATTGAACTTATTCGCTCGTGGGCGAAGGAATAGAGTAGCAAGTCCATAACATGTCTAGCCGTTCTTAATACCACAACAATTATGAATCCATTAAACAACTAACTTAGAACTTGTGTCCGGACTTATTTAATCAATTTCTACCAATGAAACTTAAGCGTGATAAATGAGGGAAAGCATTTAGGTTTCTTGCATACCGTACTTTAGGTTTCATGGTTTTAGGAAAAAGTATCGGTTTAAGTTGGATTTCAAACTTGCCTTTCTCAATACAATTAACAAATCCCTAGGTTTTCGTAAATGGTCATTTAGCCTGTAGCCTACCTAATCTAATCTAATCTAAACTAAAACAATTAATTAAAATGTTGACGGCTTTTTACAGAAAGTCAAACCCAGACCATGTCGGAAAATGCTATGGTAGCTCATAACGTATTTAATCGTTTACCGATGTTTCCGTTATGAGTTTAATTGTTTCGCGATGTTTACATGATAAGTACATTGTGATCGGAAGTGTACAATACTCATGGCAAGTCCACGTAATCACATTGCATTTTATAATGCTTGCATGACGTTACAATTAAAAACATAGTTTTTACACAGATAACTATTGACCGAGTATTGAGGTTCGCGACTCCTCTTTACAAGGTTACAATCACATTTGTTAATCGAAAGGCGAATGTAAGTTTTAGGTTTAAAATCACAAGATAAGTCCGTTCACAAAGTTTCCAATTTTATAACGTCGATCCATAATACAACTACCTTCGGTCGTTACCGGCTTCCATATATTTGTATTATGCTCAAAAGCATTTCCAATACTATACTGAGTAATCAGTCGAATCGGGGCCGTCGTATTATTTCACAACGTATTTAAAGTCATCCCACAATTATATATACTAACTACATCACAACAAATACAATAATAATCTACTCGCTAATCATGGCATAAACGATCTCTAACATAATTAAAACAAACATATTTAATTAAGATAGATAAGGATAGAAATAACCGAGATTAATATGCTAGAAGGAATAGACTTGAATTAATGAGCGTAACTCCAAGCGTACACCAAAGATTACAAAACGTTCCTAGCTTTCTTTCTACTCTAAACAAAGTGATAAACTAATCTAATGGTAAATTTAAAGTAAGAAAGTAGAGTGAGAAAGTAGGAAAGTAATATGACTAGTGCATATGGGACATCTTGAAATGAAGCCTTATGCCTCCTATTTATAGGAGAGGTTTGGCTCACATTAGCATCAAGAGGTGCACTGTCGTGCCTCTATCGGTCGGACGGATTTGATTCCGGTCGTTGATCCAACAGCAATAGAAGCGGCGAACAGTGAGTTTTAAATTTGTAGAGCAGGGGAATCCTAAGCTGTATACTACTGACAGACCTAAAAGGGCAGCAAGTGGTATGTATGACTCAGGTGTCGTTCTTCAAACTACAACGGGCATGGGAGTCTAGCAAGTTTTATTATCTTTGGAGATTCAGCTAGGGTTTTTACAAGCTTTTGGATGGGTTTGGTTTTTTTATAACTAAATACTAATTAAATAAAGAAAACAGAACTAAAGAGGTTTGTACGGAGACTCGGTCAACAGAGGATAAGCGAGTGTTTACTATGATTTCGTTAAATGTTATTTGATGAATAGTCAAGGGTAAGGCTACTAGATGTGATGACTAATCCGGAGAGGATAGAAACATAATTAATGCAAAGTATTGTACCTACGACCGTTCCGCGGCTTCCATACGTTTGTACTCCACCAATGGGTGTTTTCAGCACTATACCGAGTAATAGGACGTTTTACGGTTTTTCCGTTACATTAATTAGGGTTCCACATTACTCCCGCAGATTTCCTATATCCTAATGAGCTACAACTACGATCCTATTAAACATCTAACGTAGAGTTGTCCGCAATCAGATAAATAACATGTCACGTGGATAGCAGTTATAGAAGTCAAATACACCGGAAGTTCTCCCAAATGTACAGACCAATTTAACCGACGACTATCCTCGAATCCTGGTCCCCAGTCACAGTCATCAGAGACGTCTGTATCGTAGCATGAATTGTTGATTGAACAAGAACACGAACGGGGGTAATCCCGCGGACCAAGTTGAGATAATCGGGCTAACGATCAGTTAAATTGTTCAGCATTAAAGATATAAATCATCATAACTATTCCATGCATGTTAATCTACTGTGTAAACCAATATTCTGTGTTTGAAAACCTAATTATACAGTTACTGATATGAACCAGGGGGATAACTCTAGCATGCAACATTCCTAAGGCAACAATCAAACAAGAACATGCGATAGGGTGACACATAACAGAACACCGTAATCCTAGCATAGCAGATAACCAATAATTAGATCATAGATATCCCGAAAGTTCTCTCAAAGATATATAACAGATAAACATGAATCTAACCTATCTCTAATCCTACGCTCCGTGTCTCTTATGATTTGTTTCAACCTAGAGAACACAGCCATACCAAGTTCATTGATCATCAAGTATATAATAGGTAGAGAACGTACCACTAGTAATTGGCCAAGTTCTAGCAGGAAGCTTCTAACCACAACATAGGTTGGATAGATAAACATTCGAGATTCAGTTTACGAGTTCGTACACAGTTTAAAGTAACACGGGCAGAGTAACAGCATGGCATAAACATTTTGACTATTCTAACATAACTACATCATAGTAAACACAAAGAAATGTCTAGCCTAACATTATATATCTAGCATACAATCCTAAACAAGCATAAACAAAGCAACACATGTTTAAAACTGGAAAGTAAGAGATATATAAATAGAACCTGATACGAATTTATTACAGACAGATCTTCGCAAATACAATGTCTTGGAGTGCCTCCGTACAAAAGTTAAAAGCTACCTCTACCTAACTATCTCTCTAACTAGCTCAATTCTAGAGAGAGAAAATCCTCTAGAGAGAGAAACTAGAGAGAGAGTGATGTGTGTGAGAGAGAAAGTGTAAGGAATAAATGAAATGAGAAAAGTGGTATGAATGAGGTGTTGGGGATGTCCACTATTTATAGGCAAACCACCAAATCGCACGTACAACTCACGAAACAGCACGTACAAGCAAACGGAGCACGATATGGGGTAGGGGGCCGTATACGGCCTTGCAGGGGCCGTATACGGTGTAGTACAGGCCGTATACGGTCTTATATGGGCCGTATACGGTGCCTAATGCCGTATACGGTCTCCGTCTGATTTCGTTCGTTGCTTAAAACGTCCGTATCTCCTTCGTTATGCGTCCGTTTGACTTGATTCTTTCGCTTGTGGTTTCGTAATTCCGTTACGCTTCTAACGATGCCAATCTCACAGAAATTGGATGTGTAGAGCTTAGGCGTAGCCGAAATGACTTTTAATTGCTCTGAAAGCGTAGTGGTTTCTCCGTCCTTTGGCCGTTTCACTTGATTCCAGATTTTTTCGTCTCGATTTTACCTGTACAACAGATGGTAGAAGTTAGGAGGTGTGCCTTGATAGGAAAATGAGGTCGGAGGAATCGGCCTGTATTAAAATGCTGTGTTTTGTGCATTTTTAGAGTGTTTTCAGTGATTTTTATCACAACGTCTACTTTTGAACCACTTTAGTGTATTTTAGTAAATAATCAATGTTTTGGAATGTTTTCACTAAAGAAAGGTTCGAAATGTGAGGAATAAAGCTTCTAAAAACATGACTTTTTACGTCACATCAAGTTATCCCACACTTAGACGTTGCTTGTCCTCAAGCAACAACTCTCTGAAAAATATTTTTAGGTCATGTTTTTTAGGGGCGAGTCAGAGAATATGTTCCGAGATTAGCATTTCCTCATATAAGTCAGTTACTTCTAAAAGTGTGGAGGAGGATAAGATGATCCTTCCATAAACAAGAAGAGATTCTCTTAGGCGTACATCCAAATCTCATGATCTTGGAGTACACATGACTAGGCGATCTCACTATAGGTGGTCACTCAATTCACTCAAAGTGTATCGGGTTTCCTATCAATCTAGCTCAAACGAAATCGCTCAAAGTAGCCAGTCATGCTGCACTCATCGTCATAGGCTTGATCGAGAATCGGATCTCCACCACTTAGGTGAGGACGGTGCTAATTATCTCAAGACATTCAGAGGGTTGTAATGTTTGGTGAGGGTGAAGGGTATGGATAGTGGTTTGTGAGGGTGTTTAGCTTATCCTAAAATCACTTAGATTACGAACAACTTTATTTAGAACGGAGGGGAGCGGAGGGTTGGTAGCTGTTTCAGCTTTTGCCGGATTTTTCATGAAGAGCTATGCTTTGAAACTTTCAGCTTTATTTGCGGAGCTATTTTCTTTTCTTTTCTTTTCTTTTCTTCTTTTCTTCAGAATTTCTTTTTAGAGAATTTCCAAGGAATTTATATTTTGAATCCTTTAGAAATCTTTTCCTCTTATCTTGATCATTTTGATTCTTTTCCAGGTGCTAATTTTTCCCGCACCATCGTCCTTCCAGTTCTCTTGTGTGCTAATTTTCCCGCACCATTTGTTGAGAAGCTTGATTTTGGAGAATGCGAATGAGTAGGATATTTGAAACAGATATTCTAAAAGGTTGTTCTTCATAACCTCAGAAATTCCAAGATAAGTTTGGAGGTAATTTTTTGGGAAGTGGGTGAAAATTAGGGTTTTGAAGAAACGAAGGGTTTAGGCTCAACAGGGTATACTAGGTGGATCTTCGATACTAAAAATGAGCATCGGAAAGGGTTTTGGGCTTGAAAAGATATGTAAGAAATGGGTTAAGTCCTAAGGAATGTCAAGGTCATTTAATTGCACCTATACCGCGTACGGTACACACCAATATGGTCTCGAAGCGTATGTCAAGAGCAAGTTCTAATTCAGAGATACAGACATCGGCATACACACAAGAATTGAAAGTGAAGCATTAAAGATGAATGCTTTTGGGCTCAAGATACCTCACTGCAAAGGGTTGTATGTGTCTAGTCATGTTCCTTCAATTATTACTTCTTGTTTAAGCAATTTCTACCTTATTTCCTTTAGGCTTTTAGAAATATCACACTTATATTTTGAAAATGGCTTTTCTCAGTAGTATCTGAGACTCAAAAACTCATTAATTTTGAAAAAATTTGACCTTATTTTTGAAAAATTTTGAGAGAAAGATTACTATTGGACATAAAAATCACCTATTAAGGTGTTCTATACCTACCATCCCACACTTAGAGGAACATTGTCCCTAATGTTCTCTTGAGTAGAGATTTTACTTAGTAAAATCCCACACTTAGAGTTTGAACATGTAAGTAGATGTTTCTCAAGTGTTTAATTTGGGCTGGAATCCCACACTTAGTGATAAGTTTAGGATGAGGTACAAAAATTAAATGTACTAACATAGGCATAATAAACATAATTGAAACGGGGAGAAAGGAACATAGAGACTCCCCATTTGTGTTTACTGGAATAGATCAGGTTTGTGCAGGAGTGGTGCTAGTGAATTGCTGGATTTTAAATACCAGTCTCGTTTAAGATCATCCATTCCACACAAAGCTGAATTCTGCAATAAACCACGACACACATATCACAGTATCTCATCTAGGTAGC
This sequence comes from Helichrysum umbraculigerum, assembly GCA_949592205.1. Lineage (NCBI taxonomy): Eukaryota > Viridiplantae > Streptophyta > Magnoliopsida > Asterales > Asteraceae > Helichrysum > Helichrysum umbraculigerum. Next base: position 66,231,167 of record CATIUR010000005.1, on the reverse strand, counting down.
AAGTCTAAAGCGTAAGTACAGAGTCATAATACAGAAAGTAAATAATAAAGATAAAATCTAGTAATCATCAAGTAGGTCGTCAGTGTCAGGATCAAACTCTGCCTCAACATCCCTGTCGAAAATAGAAGTCGGGGATGGAATGGAGAAATCCATAGCAGCCATCGCCTGACTCACGATCTCGTCAGAGGAAGTGACAGAAGTATGAGCATCAAAACTGGCCAGAAGCTGCTCTATGAGGCTGTGATCTGGTGATGCAAATCCTGTGGGTAATGCTGGATCAAGATCAGCAGCTGCAGTAGTGGGGCCAGTGGAAGGTCCAGCAGTAGAGAGAACAGGTGGATCAGCAAGAGGACAGAAGAACCATGGAAGTCGAGATGGTCCTGGATCTGGGCCAAGCCTGTAGGGAATGGCATCAGGTCTCGGAATCTCGAGCTACTCACAGATAGAGGACATGATGTCATGCTGGATGGAGAGTGTCCGAAAGAGGGCCCACGAAGCAGCTGGGTCAACCGTAGTGATACCGTATTCGAAAGTGGGTACGGGGGCTGGCAAAGGTGATGAGGGCCTCTCATCGGGCAACTCCTCGTGAGTGATCGGGACATCAGTCAGGTCCTCCTCAGTGATGGTCAGCATAGCCGCTCTCTGTACTCTGCGTCTACGGGGTCTGTGTCGTCTGCGTGGTCTCGCAGCTACATGATCAGCGTCAACATCGTCCATCCTGAAACAAGATAAAAGAAACAGGTAATGCTAACAGTGATAGTCAATACTTATCTCAGATTTTGCAATTCGAAGTCAGATAAGTGGCAAGCCTGCAATTTTATTAGTTCAGAGATAACCATACTTAATAAAAATAAACTAAGAAATAAAATGACAGAAATAAAGATAGGCTTGGGGTGCCTCCCAAGAGCGCTTGTTTTACGAGTCTCTAGCTTGACTCTTTGTACCTTTCTGTCGACTCACGGTGGTTCAAAGATAAAGACATCTTCCCTGATGGGAAAGTCTTCGAAGTAATGCTTTAAGCGATGACCATTAACCTTAAAATTACCTTCTGGTGCCTCGAGTTCGACTGCACCGTAAGGAAATACCTTTGATACTATGAATGGTCCGCTCCACCTGATCTTAAACTTGCCAGAGAATTTCTTGAATCGCGAATTGAAAAGTAGCACTTTATCTCCTGTTTTGAATCGTGAGGGCCTCAGCTTAGCATCGTGAATTTTCTTAGTTCGTTCTTTGAAGTTTAACGAACTGTCATATGCCTGATCCCTTAGTTCGGCTAACTCATTCAACTGCATTCGTCTATTTGCTCCAGCTGTAGAAATATCTAAGTTGCAGTTCTTCAAAGCCCAGTATGCTTTATATTCCAGCTCTATTGGTAAGTGACATGCCTTGCCATAAACTAGACGATATGGTGTGGTTCCTATTGGTGTTTTATAGGCGGTTCTGAATGCCCACAATGCATCATCTAATTTTTCAGCCCATTTGTACCCATGATTACCAACGGTTCTTTCCAAGATTCTTTTTAAAGCTCGATTTGTTGCCTCAGCTTGCCCATTTGTCTGGGGGTGATAAGCTGTTGATGTTTTGTGAGTGACACCATACTGTTGCAGAACTTTCATGAATTGAACGTTGCAAAAGTGTGTACCACGATCACTAATTATTGCTTTTGGAGTTCCAAATCGACTAAATAGCTTTCTGAGAAATTTGGTTACCACTTTGGCGTCATTTGTTGGGAGAGCTTGGGCTTCAGCCCACCTGGAGACGTAGTCGACTGCAACCAAGATGTATTCTTTACCGTTAGATTTAGGGAATGGTCCCATGAAATCTAATCCCCAGATATCGAAGATTTCCACGGCCTGGATGTTTGTGAGTGGCATTTCATTCCGGGCTGTTATATTGCCTTGTCTTTGGCAGATATCGCAGCGTCTCACCAGATCGTATGCATCTCGAAATATGGTTGGCCAGAAAAAGCCGGCATCGTACACTTTTCTTGCGGTCATGTTGGTACCGTGATGTCCTCCAGTAGGTCCATGGTGGCTTTGGTGTAAGATGTGTTCTGCCTCTTTCCCATCAACGCATCTTCTAATGATCTGATCAGGGCAAACCTTAAAGAGGAAAGGGTTGTCCCAATAGTAATATTTTATATCGCGGAAGAATTTTTGTCTTCAAGAGGTTGGCATCCCTTTAGGTACAATTTTTCCCACCAAATAATTGGCATAGTCAGCATACCAGGGATCATTGGTAGATCGTGACCCTTGATGGTATCTACCAATATGCATGAGTTGTTCTTCTGGAAACTGGTCTTGAATGTCTTTTTCGTGCAACTTATCCATTGAAGGATTCTCTAATCGGCTGAGATGGTCCGCCGCGACGTTTTCTGCTCCTTTTTTGTTTTTGATCTCGATGTCGAATTCTTGAAGGAGTAAAATCCATCGTAGAAGGCGAGGTTTAGCATCTTGCTTCTTAAAAAGATATTTCAGAGCTGAGTGATCTGTATAGACAATAGTTTTGGACAAGATTAGATAAGAACGAAATTTATCAAAAGCAAATACTACCGCTAGCAGCTCTTTTTCTGCAGTTGTATAATTTTCTTGGGCGTCAGTGAGCGTTTTGCTGGCGTAGTATATTGGTTGAAACTGTTTCTCCTTCCGCTGTCCCAGAACTGCTCCGACTGCGAAATCACTGGCGTCGCACATGATTTCAAATGGGAGACTCCAGTCTGGAGCAACCATGATCGGTGCATGAACAAGCAGATCTTTCAGATGATCGAAGGCCTTGAGACATTCGTCTGTAAAGACAAACGGAGTATCTTTTTCAAGGAGATGAGTCATAGGTCGGGATATCTTAGAGAAATCTTTGATAAAGCGACGGTAGAACCCGGCGTGTCCTAGAAAACTGCGGATGGCTTTAACAGAGGTGGGTGGTGGAAGTTTTGAGATGGTCTCGACTTTTGCTTTGTCAACTTCAATTCCAGCTTTGGATATACGGTGTCCTAAAACTATGCCTTCTTTTACCATGAAATGACATTTTTCCCAATTCAGAACTAGGTTCGATTGTTCACATCGGGTGAGCATCTTGTTCAAGTTAGAAAGACAAGTGGTGAACGAATCTCCGAAAACCTAAAAATCGTCCATGAACACTTCCATGCATTGTTCAATCATGTCATGGAAGATTGCTACCATGCATCTTTGAAATGTTGCCGGTGCATTACATAAGCCAAATGGCATACGTCGGTAGGCAAAGGTTCCGTATGGACAAGTGAACGTTGTCTTTTCTTGGTCCTTTGGTTCGAGAGGTATCTGAAAATAGCCGGAGAAACCGTCGAGGAAGCAATAAAATTCGTTTCCTGACAATCTTTCAAGCATCTGATCAATGAACGGTAGAGGGAAGTGATCTTTGCGTGTAGCTTCATTTAGTTTCCGATAGTCGATACATACCCTCCAACCGGTGACGGTTCGTGTTGGAATCAACTCGTTGTCTTCGTTAGCGATGACCGTCATGCCTCCTTTCTTTGGGACGACTTGAACTGGACTGACCCATGGGGAATCCGAAATAGGGTAAATTAGACCAGCATCCAAGAGTTTGATAACCTCCTTTTTCACCACGTCTTGAATCTTTAGGTTAACTCTCCTTTGCCTTTGAATGGAAGGCTTGAAGTCATTTTCCATTAAGATCTTGTGAGTGCAGTAATTTGGGCTGATCCCTTGTATGTCAGAGATTTTCCATGCAATCGCTTTCTTATGTGACTTTAGAACCTTAATGAGTAGCGCTTTTTCTTCAGGCTTCAGATCTTTGGATATGATAACTGGTAAGTGCGAAGTTCCTTCGAGAAAAGCATATTCAAGGTGTGAGGGGAGTTCCTTTAGCTCCAATTCGGGTGGTTCTTCAGTGGAAGGCTTCATCCTGGCAATCTCGTCTCTCTTAAGCTCATCGTATGTTGTCTGATAATCTGACTCAACTGCAGGTGCCTCTGGAATGTCGGCTGATGCTATTTCAACCCATTCTGTATTGTTGTAAAGCTCATCTTTTCTCAGCTCATATTTTACTTGGGAGGATTGAGAGAGTGCATTATCTTCAGTGATTATTTCTTTGTTGTCCTTTGTGAGTGCAAATCTCTGAAACTGAGCTGAAGAAGATGTGGTAAAAGTAATCTCTGGTTTCAAGTTTTCACAACTTTCAGAAAGTTGCGGATCGGATGCTTTAAGCATTGACTCCATTTCTTTGAGAGTCTTCAGAATTTCTTCTTTTGAGAGAGATGAATCAGGAACTTCAGAAGTAGGGCTTCTTCTTAAGAGAGTGACCGTAGTTCCTTCTCCAAGTGGTACAGCAGTGATAAATATGTTGGGCTGTGAGTTGGAATTCTTTAAAGGTAATAGCACTTCCTTTGATGCAATGGATGGATCCGAGATAGCTGAGCATAGACCCGCACCTTCTTCACAGATTTTCCTTGTTGTGATGACAGTGTTTGGAAGGGGATTAATGCTGCTTACTGCGAGGATTTCTTCCAAGTGTTCTTCAATTATTTCCTGCATAGAATCTACAAGACCAAGGTCTTCTCCCATAGGAAGTTTCATTAGTTTATCGACATTGAAGGTGACTTCCTCAGTTCCCACTCTAAGTTTTAAAGATTTTTCATTTACGTCAATGACGGCCTTGGCAGTATTTAGGAAAGGTCTACCAAGGATGAGTGGTACCTGAGTGTCTTCCTCAATATCCATAACAACAAAATCAACAGGAAAGACGAATTTATCAACACGCACCATAATATCTTCAGCAATTCCTCGAGGGAGTTTAACTGATCTATCAGCTAATTGGATGGTCATACGGGTTGGTAAAAGTTCGCTTAATCCTAGTTTCCTATAAAGCGAGTATGGCATAAGGTTTACACTAGCTCCTAAGTCAGCTAAGGCGTTACTTATTTGAACATCCTGAAGGTAACAAGGAATAGTGAAACGGCCAGTGTCTCCTAGCTTTGGGGGCAGTCCTTGTTGCATAATTAAAGAGCATTCTGCGTCTAAGGGCAAGTTAACTATTTGTCTGAGTTTTTCTTTGTTGGATATGAGTTCTTTAAAGAATTTGGCACAACTAGGCATTTCAACTAAAGCATCTAATAATCGAATGTTTAAGTGTAAGCTTTTGAACATCTCTAGATATTTTCCAAACTGGGCTTCTTGTTTTTCTTTCTTAAGCCTACCAGGGAAAGGTATACGTGTTGGTTTAACTACTTCTGGGGCTTTGGAAGATTCTGGTTCAGGAGAGGTGACAGGAGTGTCAATAGGTACTGAATCAGTGGGTAGAGAAGAACTAGAAGGCTCGTCTGAAGGAATATCTTTTGATTTCTCATTCTTAGTCTCTTTTCCGCCTCTAGTGACAACAAGGATATCATCATAATCATAAGATGAATGATGAATAGCTTTGCTAATCGCTTCTTCTCTTTGCTTCTCCTCAACTTTTAAAAACAATCTTTTAACATTATCCTCCATGTTTTTAATTAAATCGTTTGAAATTCTGAGCAAATAATCAATTTGGTTTTGAAAATCAACAATTTGTTTGTTTTTATTATTTTGCTCAACCATGAAGTTATTGAAAATCGTATTGTTTAGACGAGAAGACAATTGAGAGGAAGTAGAGGGTGTAGAGGGAACTAACAAATGAGAGATAGGTTGTTTGGATAACCGCTGAGTGAAAGATTTTGAATGAATGGTTTGATCAGTGGCTCCAGATGTGGCGAGAACATCTTCCTTGGGCTTCGAGTGTGAGAAGAGCCGTTGAGGTTGCTTCCTAGATTTGGAAGAGTCTTGCATATCCTTAACAACTTTAGAGATGGATTCGAGTTGAGCTTTTAAAGTGTCGAACGCTTGAGCAGAAGTGTCTTTGTCTTCCGAGGTTGATTCATCAAACTCCAAGTCATGTTGGTGCATCGTTATCGTCTCAATCAACTTCCAGGCTTCTTCTGAAGTATGTAGCATGAAATTTCCGGATGAAGCAGCATCGAGGGTTTGTTGGTGATGAGGGTTCAGACTATTGTAGAATGTGCAGACCAGATTCGTTTCAGCCAACTGATGATTCGGACATCTTCCAAGCAGATTCTTAAAGCGTTCCCAAGCTGAGCTTAATGATTCAGTAGTTCCTTGACGAAAGTTAATGATTTCATTTTTGAGCTTGGTTTGTAAGGACGGAGGGAAAAACTTAGCTAAGAACTTAGTAGCCATCTCCTCCCATGTATGAATCGAATTGGGTTCGAGTTCATAAAACCATGTCTGAGCTCGGAAAGCTAAAGAAAAAGGAAACAGGTGAAGTCGGGTGACTTTGACACTGGATCCGGTTTGTTCGAAAGAGTCGGAAAGGTTGATGAATTTGTTAAGATGGGCGTTTGGATTTTCAACCGAAAGACCATGAAACTGACACTGAGATTTAAGTAATTTAATGAAGTGTGGCTTGATTTCAATGGTTTCGTCGGTTGGTGATACGATTGGTCCTCCTCGTCCCTCTAGCAGTGGTTGGGTTGATGAGGCGAGAGTGATACGATTCGCCATAACTTGTTTTAAGAAGAAAATAGGGTTTTGGAAAGGATAGGTTTAACTAATGACGGGAAATTAAAAACTAACTAACCTAGGGATAAAAACTGTAACTTCCGGATGATATTGATCTTCGTAAGGATCGCTAAATAACTAAGATAACAAAATTCCTAAAATCGGTCGTTGTAGTCCCCGGCAGCGGCGCCAAAAACTTGTCGTGCCTCTATCGGTAGGACGTATTTGATTCCGGTCGTTGATCCAACAGCAATAGAAGCGGCGAACAGTGAGTTTTAAATTTGTAGAGCAGGGGAATCCTAAGCTGTATACTACTGACAGACCTAAAAGGGCAGCAAGTGGTATGTATGACTCAGGTGTCGTTCTTCAAACTACAACGGGCATGGGAGTCTAGGAAGTTTTATTATCTTTGGAGATTCAGCTAGGGTTTTTACAAGCTTTTGGATGGGTTTGGTTTTTTTATAACTAAATACTAATTAAATAAAGAAAACAGAACTAAAGAGGTTTGTACGGAGACTCGGTCAACAGAGGATAAGCGAGTGTTTACTATGATTTCGTTAAATGTTATTTGATGAATAGTCAAGGGTAAGGCTACTAGATGTGATGACTAATCCGGAGAGGATAGAAACATAATTAATGCAAAGTATTGTACCTACGACCGTTCCGCGGCTTCCATACGTTTGTACTCCACCAATGGGTGTTTCCAGCACTATACCGAGTAATAGGGCATTTTACGGTTTTTCCGTTACATTAATTAGGGTTCCACATTACTCCCGCAGATTTCCTATATCCTAATGAGCTACAACTACGATCCTATTAAATATCTAACGTAGAGTTGTCCGCAATCAGATAAATAACATGTCACGTGGATAGCAGTTATAGAAGTCAAATACACCGGAAGTTCTCCCAAATGTACAGACCAATTTAACCGACGACTATCCTCGAATCCTGGTCCCCAGTCACAGTCATCAGAGACGTCTGTATCGTAGCGTGAATTGTTGATTGAACAAGAACACGAACGGGGATAATCCCGAGGACCAAGTTGAGATAATCGGGCTAACGATCAGTTAAATTGTTCAGCATTAAAGATATAAATCATCACAACTATTCCATGCATGTTAATCTACTGTGTAAACCAATATTCCGTGTTTGAAAACCTAATTATACAGTTACTGATATGAACCAGGGGATAACTCTAGCATGCAACATTCCTAAGGCAACAATCAAACAAGAACATGCGATAGGGTGACACATAACAGAACACCGTAATCCTAGCATAGCAGATAACCAATAATTAGATCATAGATATCCCGAAAGTTCTCTCAAAGATATATAACAGATAAACATGAATCTAACCTATCTCTAATCCTACGCTCCGTGTCTCTTATGATTTGTTTCAACCTAGAGAACACAGCCATACCAAGTTCATTGATCATCAAGTATAGAATAGGTAGAGAACGTACCACTAGTAATTGGCCAAGTTCTAGCAGGAAGCTTCTAACCACAGCATAGGTTGGATAGATAAACATTCGAGATTCAGTTTACGAGTTCGTACACAGTTTAAAGTAACACGGGCAGAGTAACAGCATGGCATAAACATTTTGACTATTCTAACATAACTACATCATAGTAAACACAAAGAAATGTCTAGCCTAACATTATATATCTAGCATACAATCCTAAACAAGCATAAACAAAGCAACACATGTTTAAAACTGGAAAGTAAGAGATATATAAATAGAACCTGATACGAATTTATTACAGACAGATCTTCGCAAATACAATGTCTTGGAGTGCCTCCGTACAAAAGCTAAAAGCTACCTCTACCTAACTATCTCTCTAACTAGCTCAATTCTAGAGAGAGAAAATCCTCTAGAGAGAGAGTGATGTGTGTGAGAGAGAAAGTGTAAGGAAGAAATGAAATGAGAAAAGTGGTATGAATGAGGTGTTGGGGATGTCCACTATTTATAGGCAAACCACCAAATCGCACGTACAACTCACGAAGCAGCACGTACAAGCAAACGGAGCACGATATGGGGTAGGGGGCCGTATACGGCCTTGCAGGGGCCTTATACGGTGTAGTACAGGCCGTATACGGTCTTATATGGGCCGTATACGGTGCCTAAGGCCGTATACAGTCTCCGTCTGATTTCATTCGTTGCTTAAAACGTCCGTATCTCCTTCGTTATGCGTCCGTTTGACTTGATTCTTTCGCCTGTGGTTTCGTAATTCCGTTACGCTTCTAATGATGCCAATCTCACAGAAATTGGATGTGTAGAGCTTAGGCGTAGCCGAAATGACTTTTAATTGCTCTGAAAGCGTAGTGGTTTCTCCGTCCTTTGGCCGTTTCACTTGATTCCAGATTTTTTTGTCTCGATTTTACCTGTACAACAGATGGTAGAAGTTAGGAGGTGTGCCTTGACAGGAAAATGAGGTCGGAGGAATCGGCCTGTATTAAAATGCTGTGTTTTGTGCATTTTTAGAGTGTTTTCAGTGATTTTTATCACAACGTCTACTTTTGAACCACTTTAGTATATTTTAGTAAATAATCAATGTTTTGGAATGTTTTCACTAAAGAAAGGTTCGAAATGTGAGGAATAAAGCTTCTAAAAACATGACTTTTTACGTCACATCATGCACATTTGCGTAATGCGGGTAAAAAGGTGCACCAGGTACTGTACAACGCGGAAAGGTGGTGCACCGGGTACTGTACAACGCGGAAAGTAGGCGCACCAGGTACGGGAATTAGCCAAAAAAGGAAACCGGGTCGGGGGAAAGCAGGCCGGTGGCGCCCTGCTGCTGGCCGGCAGCGGCTGGGTGGTGGCCGGCGGCGGCTGGCTGCCACCCGCCCCGTTTCGCCGTCTTTTGCTTCGTTTCTTGATTCGTGCGTGTTTTCTTCGTTATACACCCGTTTGAGTTGATTCTTTTTTTGTTGGATTCGTAATTCAAAAACGAAGATTTTGAAATAAGATAGCCCCTGAGATGAGGTCCCTAACTCCAGATATCGTGTACGAATCATTTGGATCTTCCGGCGGGCGTAGAATCTTCATTCTTTATCCGTTTTAGTTGATTCTTCTTCGGTTGGATTCGTATTTTGAAAACGAAAATCTTGGATAGAATGGATGTTGGAGAAGGGCATTTTAGTCTTGAAATCTCGTTTAGATGCCTTGAATCTTCAAACGTGTGTGGAATCTTCGTTTTTCATCCGTGTTGCTTGATTTTTATCGTGCAATCTTGTTTTGACCACCTTGGCATAATGTCATTGATTTGAACCATATTTGAGTTCAAAATGCCAAGAATCGTTCCAGAATGAGAGAGATATCGGTAGTAAAAACGTGACTTTTTACGCGATATCAAAGCCCTCTTTTCCCGTCACTTCCTAAGTGCCGCGAATTCCATACCGTCACTCGAAATCGACACTTACTTAAGTGTTGCCCCAAAATTGATTTGCAATCTACCGACACTTACACCGACACTCATACCCGACACTTGCTTAAGTGTCGCCCCTTATGCGTCACTTCTCCAAGTGACGCTAATAATACAGAATTTATCATTTTATGCGACACTTCTTAAGTGTCGCCTAAACTCTTAAGTGTCGCATCGAGTGACGCTAAAAACAGAAGGTTTACAAACTATTTTTATACTAAATGTCGAACTTATATAACCTCAAACCTTTATACGATACGACTTCTAAAACACATTGGAACATAATTTTAAGTATAACACATCGAAATCATAATGATAATGTTGAGATTATTATTACAAACAATCACCAACGGGCCGTATACGTTTTCAAGACTCAATCAAATCAACCAAATCGTAGTCATTTGGACAAGTTAATCAACCAAATCGTCGTAATTTGGACATTCTAGTTGGACGAACAACTACAAAGGTAGTCTTTATAGATACCTAATCGTGTTAATAACCATCGCGTGTCGTGGACACCCTCAGGTTACAAGTCTTTGGACATCACTATGCGGCCAATCAACTCAAGTTTATTAAGTTAAACTCTCAAGACTCGGGTGAGTCTCATAGCCCCTATTTTACTGTTTTCATCAGGGGTGTGATACATTGCTCGATTTATTTACATGTGAACGCAAGTACAATCAAATCAAATACTACATGATTTGTTTTCAACTAATCAATTTAAAGCCCTCCACAACATAGTTTGGTAATACATCTGTAGCATGAATCTTAGTATATGATATCATATTGGATTGACAATCCTCGTCCGAGTTAGCAAGCACTAATTGGTCAAACGGACGTATTAGCATTTGGGTAGACAAGTGTAGATTAGGCACTCGTAGGAGGCACCTCGATCAGAATTCCTTCATTGGACCCGACCCTCAAGTTAAGCTCAGACTATTTGCTCATGGTTGTATAACTTTTATTTTGCTTTATTGCAACTTAAATTCAATTAAATCTTGCGGTTCATACTATATGTTTTGACATACAAACCTGTGAGATCACCAGTGTTTCGCTGACCCATTTTAGCATGTATCACAGCTACTCAGCAGTAAGTTGGACTGCCCTCAGGATTACTGTAGCTCGAGTCAGCATGCAAATATTAGAGATTTCCTTGCATTAATATATTTTGTAAAAGTATTTATGTATTGGAATCTCTCATTTTCAGAACACGAGCTATGTATAGCTTCAAATGTTGTAAACATTTCTTATATCAATATATTTTGTTAAAACGACGCATATAGAGTCGTTTACTACATATCTTTGTGCTGTGATTACTTGATTAGTCGCGCCCCGACCCGAACCGTTTCCACATCATAATTTGGGGGTGCGACAGATTGGTATCAGAGCCTAAGGTTATAGTGAACTAGGTTGCATTTAGTGGGCCTAGACTATGACCATTAGGCAGTATTTCATTATTAGGCATGACTGGTTCAGGGATTACAGCATACGACTTTAATTTAACATAGCCTGATCAACTATGTACAATTAAGGAAAGATGATGTAAGGTCTGAAACGATTATGTTGAACGGGAATACACTATTTGACTCTGACCTCGAGAGAACCAGGACTCAAACATGTCTGTGCTAGACACCAATAAGATATTATGTGATACTAAGTATACATAGATAAGCCTCTCTACAATCTTAGGCTATATTGTATATGTATTATATGAATATAGGCCTCACTCTCTCTAACGCTTTGTCTGAGAAATGGCAAACACACCACCCAATTCATCATGCTCTCAATCTGGGTCACGAAACTCAAGGGTAGCTAGGAGGGACACTGGGTTGCCTCGAGCTAGCCCATATCCCACACAAAACCAACTTAATAACCAGTCCCAGAGGCAAGCAACAACTAGCCAATGGAGATGGTTATAAAATCAACTCAACACCTGGAGGGACGAGGAAGGAATCCAACTCCCTGCCTCAGACGGAGAATTTTCCAACATGGAAGTCTCTCCTTATACTCAAGAACCTGCTCACTTCACTGTACCTGTCTTAGCTGCCAGGGTACACCGTCACGAGCAACGACTCCACGATATGGATATCGAACTACAGGAAACTAACGAAAACTGGAGATTCACATCGCTCGAACGTATCAATCAAGTCTCCGAGGACCACAAAAATACCGTTAACAACATGGACACCCTCCGCAACCAAATGGGTGAAACCATCGAAACCATGGAAGTTGTCCACAACCAAGTGATTGGTAACCGAAACGAAATCTCTGTCCTACAAACAAGGTTGAATCAGTGCGAGACACGTCTAAGGGAAACCGAGGACACCCTCCGAATGGTTAGCAGACTTGCAGAATCTATGGACCATCTCACCGCACTACTACCACAACTCAATCTACGTCAGAATTAGCTTAGGCTGAATCTGTACTCTATTATGCTTTCGTAGGACCTATGTAATTCGAACGAATGTAACAATTCCCGGTACTTTTGTATAAACATCTAAGTCTGTAACTTTTAGAACTTGTAACTTGGGATTGTCTATCATCTTTTGGGATTCGTAATATCAATTGACACTTCCACTCGATTATTCTACATTATTGATTTTTATATTGTGATGTTGTATATTACCGCTTTTATATATGTACATCTGTTGTAATTATCACTCTGGTACAATTTCTCATGTACCCTTTGTTTCTTTCTTGAAGAATCATGCCGCCAAAGAAGAAAAGTTACAGTGATGCTGAACTTAGTGCCATCATCTCCCGAGCTGTAGCCGATGCCTTGGCTGCTCGGAGCTCACAACGAACTAGTGATCAAACTGTTGATACCACCCCTGTCATCAAACCTTGTTCTTACAAGGACTTTCTCAGCTGCAAGCCGTTAAATTTCAAGGGTATGGAAGGTGCCATTGGTCTGATCAGGTGGATCGAAAGGATTGAATCAGTCTTCAGTTTGTGCAACTGCACGGAGGATAGCAAGGTCAAATTCGCCGCTTACACCTTTCAGGAAGGTGCACTGATATGGTGGAATACTCAGGGCCAGTTCTGTGGGCATTGATGTAGCCAACCGACTCCTATGGGCGGACTTAAAGAAAATACCGAGGGACGAATATTGTCCCAACGAGGAACTCCACAGGTTGGAGGAAGAGTTCTGGCACCTGACTGTTCAGGGAACTAATATCGCTGGATATACCACCAAATTCCAGCAACTTGCTCTCTTATGCCCGGGTATGGTTGATCCGGAGGAAAAACGCATCAAGAAATACATCTGCGGTCTCCCAGAAAATATCTAGGGGAACGTCGCCTCATCTAAGCCAACCACCATCCAAAGTGCTATCCGGCTTGCACATGAACTCATGGCGATGATCGTCAGCCGTGAAGCATCCACAGCACCTTTCAACAACAAACAAAAACCTACTGAACACCACGACCAACCGAACAAGAAACCCAATGCCATCCAAATGTACACCTCAAACTCTGAGCCCAAACGTGGCTACACGGGGAGCAAACCATACTGTTCCAAGTGTAACCACCACCATGATGGTCCGTGCAGTACCCCTTGCAACAACTGTAGGAGGTACGGGCATTCGACCAAGGATTGTCGAGCTCCCAAAACCAACAACAACACCTCTAACAACAACTCCAGACAGCCCAAATCCTGTTATGAGTGTGGGAACAACGGGCATTTAAGAAGTGAATGTCCTAAACTGAAGAATAAGGGCCGCAACAACAACAATAACAACGCAAGAGGTAGAGCCTTTGTACTCAACTCTGGGGATGCCCGCCAAGACCTGAATGTGGTCTCGGGTATGTTCCTCCTCAACAACTTATATGCTTATTTTCTATTTGATACTGGTGCCGATAGGAGCTTTGTCTCTGATGAAATTTATCCACTGCTTGACATCATACCTGTTGCTCTAGATGTTAAGTACACTGTAGAACTAGAAAACGGTAGACTCATAGAAACCAATAGTGTGATACCTAATTGCACTTTAAACCTAGCCAACGAATCATTCTCAATCAATCGTATGCCTGTTGAAATTGAAAGTTTCGACGTCATCATTGGTATGGACTGGTTGTCTAAACACCGCGCTGAAATCATTTGTTATGACAAAGTCGTTCGTATTCCTCTCGCCGCCGGTAGAACTTTGGTCATACAAGGGGAGACCGGTGGGACGAGACTTAACAACATCTCTTGTTTGAAAACCCGTAAATTTCTGAGAAAAGGTTATCCGGCAATCCTCGCACACGTTATGGAGAAAAAGTCGGAGGAGAAGCGACTTGAGGATGTACCCATCGTTCGAGACTTCCCAGAAGTCTTTCCCGAAGAACTGCCTGGTCTACCACCACCAAGACAGGTTGAGTTCTCTATCGATCTCGTGCCAGGTGTTGCACCTGTGGCCCGAGCACCATACCGCTTAGCCCCATCCGAACTTCAGGAGTTGTCCACCCAGTTACAGGAACTCTTGGAAAGAGGATTCATTAGGCCGAGTTCTTCACCTTGGGGAGCTCCGATCTTATTTGTGAAAAAGAAAGACGGTTCATTCAGAATGTGTATCGACTACCGAGAGTTGAACAAATTGACCGTCAAGAACCGATATCCACTTCCTCGTATTGATGACCTGTTTGACCAACTTCAAGGATCGAGTTTTTATTCAAAGATTGATCTTCGGTCAGGTTATCACCAGCTACGTGTTCGAGACACCGATATCCCAAAAACTGCTTTCAGAACCCGTTATGGACATTACGAATTCCAGGTGATGCCATTCGGTCTAACCAACGCACCGGCTGTATTCATGGACCTTATGAATCGGGTGTGCAAATCTTATCTCGAGAAGTTTGTCATTGTCTTCATTGACGACATTCTCATCTACTCGCGCAACGAACAAGAACATGCGCAACAATTCAAAACCATCCTAGAACTACTTAGACACGAGGAGCTGTATGCTAAATTTTCTAAGTGTGAGTTCTGGATGCAAACCGTTCAATTCCTTGGTCATGTTATCGATAGTCAAGGAATTCATGTTGATCCGTCAAAAATCGAGGCTATCAAGTGTTGGCAAGCACCTACCACACCGACCGAAGTACGGCAGTTTCTAGGAATTGCTGGGTACTATCGGCGATTCATTGAAAACTTCTCGAAAATAGCTCAACCACTCACAACACTGACTCAGAAAGACAAAAAGTTCGATTGGACTGATAACAAGAGTCAGCATTTCAACTTCTGAAACAAAAGCTTTGCAGTGCTTCTATTTTATCATTACTCGAAGGCACCGATGACTTCGTGGTATACTCCGATGCTTCCCACCAAGGTCTCGGTTGCGTGCTGATGCAATGAGACAAGGTCATTGCTTACGCCTCACGACAACTCAAAATTCACGAAAAGAACTACACCACTCATGATCTCGAACTTGGAGCTGTCGTGTTCGCTCTCAAGATCTGGAGACATTATCTTTACGGCACTAAGTGCACAATCTTTATCGACCACAAAAGTCTCCAACACATATTCGATCAGAAGGATCTCAACATGAGGCAACGTCGATGGGTCGAGTTGCTTACCGATTACGATTGCGAAATCAAATACCATCCAGGGAAGGCAAACGTTGTTGCCGATGCCCTCAGTATGACTATTCACAATGATCTAAACATTTAGAACCTCACTACTCAACTCGAAGCCTTGAAACCTGATAACGTAAAAAACGAAGCCTTGCGAGGCATGGATAAACAATTCGAAATAAAGCCTAACGGAGTCAGGTACTTCTCTAATCGAATCTGGTTGCCTAGTTTTGGGAACCTGCGAGACTTGGTGATGGATGAATCTCACAAGTCCAAATATTCTATTCATCCATTGGTGGCCAAACATTAAAGCCGAAATCGCCACATATGTCAGCAAGTGTCTTACTTGCTCAAAAGTCAAGGCTGAATATCAAAAACCTTCTGGTTTACTTCAACAACCCGAATTTCCTCAATAGAAATGGAAACAAATCGCCATGGATTTCATAACCAAACTACCAAAGTCGTCGAGCGGTTGCGATACCATTTGGGTGATCGTTGATCGTTTCACGAAATCTACTCATTTCCTTGCGATCAAGGAAACCGACAAAATGGAACGCCTCACTCGAATCTATCTGAAAGAAATCGTAACCCGACACGGCGTTTGATGTGTGAAATCTAGTTATAAAATTATCGTTGACTAGTAAACAAGAAAGTACTGAGCTAGACCAAAACACAACCGGGCAGTGGACCCTGTCAAGTAGTAGTATAGTTTGGTAAGTTTGGGTTCGAACACAGGGAACTTAGTTTAGACAATCAAGATAAGTATGAACAATTTAAGAAAGTAAATAAAATGTGGGTAGTTTGTGTGACCGAGTTGTCACAATGCTTAAAAACTACAATTTTAGTTAATCTAGGCAGGTGGACTCTGAAGAGTCAAAGTGATTTGTTGGAAACTTTCGAATATTAAAAACAATACTTGCTTGGACTATTTCACTAGTGATTTCGGGGTGAAAGGTTAAAACCGGTTTGAATCATGCGAAAGTGAATTTCAATTAAACAAAGGCTTAACATTCGCCAACACCAAATGTTCAAATTCAATTCAAGGCCTTAAGACTTAATCAAGTAACGGACATCCGCCATGGTTACCAAAATTGCACGTTGAGCTTAATATATCTAGCTTGTTCCAAATTTACATCCGCAAATTAGTTCAATTACTCATAGACAATAAGTGATGATAAATTACTAAGTAAAGACGTTCGCCACATTTACTAGCAATTCACCCAACGAGTTTAGATAAGTGTTTAAAACTCAAATACACAAGTTTTCATAGATTAAACATAGTAGGCGAGGTTATAGGTTTACGATTCATCAAAAGGAAAGACCTTCGCCAATTTTCCCAACTCATATGTTTTTAGCTCTTTTGTTTTACAAAATCCATGTTCATGGTCATGAACAAAGGTCCATCTATACTTTGACATACAAATGAAAGCTATAAAACTCAAAACAAACATTCGCTATAGTTAAGAAGTTAAAATCACCAAGTTGTTTCACAAATTTGTTGAGCTAAACACAAATGAGTTCAAGAATGAACCATAAACCCCAATCATAATCAAACACCAAAATTCATCACCCCTAATCACTAGCTAGTTCATCCAAACAAGTATATAAGTAAACTAGCCATTCATCGTTACAATAATCATGCAACAACAACAAATACTTAAGATAATCATAAATTACTTAGAAATTAGATAGAGTAAAATTGTACCCAAAGATGATTACACAAATTGAAGTAATTGTTCTTGTGAAGATTAGCTTGATCTTCTCCACAAATTCCCAAGTGAAATGCAAGTAAAATTACAAGTGAATTTGAGAGTAAAGTGATAGATTTTTGTGAAGTGGAATTGGGTGGAAAAATGGTTTAGGTCGTGGGTTTTTGTTGAGAACAAAACCCAGATGATAAAAGTGAAGTGTGAGAGAATTATCCGAGATGAAAAATAATTTAGGGTTATAAAAACCCATCTCAAAAATTCATCCAAAACCCGTGGGCAAAACTTGAGCGGGAAGCATCTTGGACCAAAAAATGGTTGATCATTAATTGCTTCACCAGCCATCATCGCACACGTAATAAAAATCCAGCATACATCCGAGCGTTATATTCGCAGCGAAGAGAGAGATAAACAGTGCCCGCCACGTTACCCGATCGGATGAGCAAAGGCACCCGGACGGGTGGGAGCCCATACCCGATCGGGTGGGTGAAGTTATCCGGACGGGTGGCCTGCTAAAATCCTGATCTTCCAACACGGGCTCGGGGCTGTGACCATTTTGAACTAAGATACCCGATCGCGTGAAATTACCCGGTCGGATGGACCTACTTACCCGGACGGGTAAGAGTCCATACCCGGAAGGGTAAGAGTCAATACCCGGACGGGTATGGAGCATTTTCAACAGCCACACTTTGGTTCCAGAACTCAACCAAACTTCACCAATTTCATGCATTTCCACGTTTCGACCTGAGATAAATTTCCAAACAAAATAAGTATCGAAAGTTCATGAAATTTACTCAAATACAAATGCAAAACAATGATATCGCGATAAATTGATATAGACAAAATGAGCGATATCAGCGTTCCCATCTCAATTATCTCTGATAGAGATAGTCGCTTCACATCTCACTTTTGGCAATCTCTCCAGAAATCATTGGGTACCCGTCTTGATATGAGTACTGCATACCACCCTCAAACCGACGGCCAAAATTTAACGAACAATCCAAACACTGGAAGACATGCTACGAGCTTGCGTAGTTGACTTCGGTGCAAACTGGGAAAAACATCTACCATTGTGCGAGTTTTCGTACAACAACAGCTACCATACCAGTATTGGAGCTGCACCTTTCGAGGCACTGTACGGTCGTAAGTGCCGGTCACTTATCTGTTGGACCTAGGTGGGAGATAGCCAACTCACTGGTCCGGAAATCATTCATGAAACCACCTAGAAAATCGTTGGTATCCAAAACAAACTCAAAGCCGCACGTGATCGTCAGAAAAGTTATGCTGACGTGAGACACAAACCACTCGAGTTCCAGGTTGGGGATCGAGTACTACTCAAAGTTTCACCTTGGAAAGGTGTCATTCATTTCGGCAAACGGGGGAAATTGAACCCCAAATACATTGGACCATTCGAGATCCTCGAGAGGATAGGTCCAGTGGCATATCGATTGCAGCTGCCACCCGAGCTCAGCAGCGTGCATCTCACTTTTCACATTTCTAACTTGAAGAAATGCTTGTCTGATGAGACACTAATTATTCCACTCAATGAAATTCGTATTGACGACAAGTTTCACTTCGTTGAGGAACCCGCTGAAATCATGAACCGCAAGGTCAAACAACTCAAACAAAGTCGTATTCCCATCGAAAAGGTCAGGTGGAATTCACGGCGTGGTCCGGAATTCACTTGGGAACGGGAAGACCAAATGCGCATCAAGTATCCTCGTTATTCACTGACGCTACTTCGAACCTGACTCCAAACTAAATTTCGGGACGAAATTCTTCTAACAGGGGGAGAATGTAACACCCGCCAAATTAGGACTAGTAATTAGTGCCTAATCAATTGTAATACATGTAATTAGTTCCGTGTTAGGCTAATTTGTGTATTAAATAATATATTGTTGAATATATACACTTATGCGATTTGATTAAATCGTACGCAATTTAAATCGAATGCAATTCGGTTCAATTTAATACGGACGTTGGTGAATGTAACACCCCCAAATTTACTGTTGGCGGAAGCATACTTTGGGGTGCTACTAATCAATACACAAAGCACATAAGATACATAATGAACGACCACTACATGCGTCGTTTTACAAATACATTGATTAACGTAAAAGTCTACATATGTTTTACAAAAGACGAGTTCGCATAGATATATGAGAGATTCAAATACATATCTAATTTTAGCAAAATATAGAAATGCAGGGAAATCTCTTGATGTTTATATGATTGCATGCGACTCGAGCTACAGTATCCTGATGGGCAGTCCAACCTACTGCTGAGTATGTTGGGTCAAAACTGTTTCAGGTCTGAGTTGAAGTTCTGATGAGAAGACAGAGTGCAAGTGATTAAAACTGTTTGCTTTGAAGGTTAAAACTGTTTTTTATGAAGTTACAACTGATAGAAGAAAACTGATGAGAAGACAAGTGTTACAACTGTTTGAAGATAGATTACAACTGATAGTTATGTGTCTGTAAGTAGTTAAAACTGCTTATGTATTAGTAACTGTTAGTTATATATGAAACAGTTAACACTGATTATGTATTTGTACTTGGTCGCATATTACAATTGAAGCAGTTACCACTGAATGTGTAACAGTTACAACTGTTTACATCAGAATGGTAGTTAAAACTGTTTATGATTTTGTGATAAGTATGAGTCGGTTATGGAAGTTATTTTATTCCATATTTGTAGGAGATTGTATAGGACTCTATATGTTATAAATAGAGATCCTTTAGACCTAGAGAGGTAAATGATTTTTTGCGCAGCTTCAAGGTTTTCTGTAACCCTAATACATCAAGTGTATTCGTCTTATATCATTAATAAGATTGAAGCTTTTGGTATATTGCGTGTTCATTAAATTAATTAATATTCATTGATCTTCTTAATATTATTGAGTGTGATTCCGCAACTTCTCGATAATATATTCAAAGCTTATTACGTAAGATTGTTTATTAAGTTAAACAGGGACTAACAAAGTGGTATCAGAGCTTGTGAAGCTTTAAAGACAGGAAGATCTGGGATTATTAGTATTAGTATTTGAGTTTAGTTCAGATATTAAGTTTTGATTTCAATGGCGACTGAAGGCAATGAAGGAATTCAAGCAACAAAGATACCGATGCTTAAACCTGATGAGTTTGACCTATGGAAGGTCAGAATCAGGCAATATATGCTTCTCACGGATTATCAGATGTGGGAAGTTGTTGTTAATGGTATACCAGTAACGCTTGATGGAGATGGAGTAAAGCAACCAAGAGCACCACCAACATCTGAAGCAGAGAGGAAAATCAGATCTACTGAGTACAAAGCACTTAGTACTCTGTTGCTTTCCATTCCGAATGAGCATCAGAGCAGATTTGATAATTGTGAAGATCCCAAGGTACTGATGGAGGCAATTGAGAAGAGGTTTGGTGGTAATGATAACACCAAAAAGAATAAAAGATCTCTGTTAAAACAACAATTTGAAAATTTTAGCCATGTGAAATCTGAAACTCTAACTCAAACCTTTGATAGGTTTACTAAATTAGTTGGAGAATTGGAAAATCACAAGGTTAAGATTGACAAAGAAGATCTTAACAGAAAGTTCTTGAGATCATTAGGTGATGAATGGACAATCTATACTGTTGGATTGAGGCAGAGTTCAGACATTGAAGTTAAGGAACTAGAAGATATATACAATGATCTGAGGAACTTTGAGTCTGAGGTGGAAAATAAGAAGCAAGCAACTGGATACAGTCATAATGCTGCTTTTATGTCTATGGCTGGAACAAAAGCAGAATCAAGTCAAATGGGTTCTACTCATGTTTCAGGGGGAGCAGGATCATCATCAAATAATTCTAATGATCAAATATTGGAATCTTTCTTTGCAAGTAATGTGAATTCTTCACTTACTAATGAAGATCTGGAACAATTTGATGGTGATGATTTAGAAGAGATGGACATCAAGTGGCAAATTGCATTGATTACTCAGAGAGCAAAAAGGTTCATGCAGAGGACTGGTAGAAATAACTTTGCATACAAGAGGAATGATGCAAATTGGTTTGATAAGAGCAAGATTGAGTGTTTCAACTGTCACAAGATGGGACACTTTGCCAGAGAATGCAGAAACCCTAGGCAAGAGCAGAATGGTAATGGTCAGAGATCTGGAAGCACTGGAACACAGACAAGAAACATTCCAATTCAGGGGGCTTCAGCAAATGCTTTGGTGTCTATGGATGGCTGTGGATGGGATTGGAGTGATCAAGAAGAGCATGTTGTGAAGAATCAATGTCTCATGGCCATTGCAGAATCTGACAAAAAGTCAGAAGTTCCTACAGAGGTACAAAATAAATTATGTTCTGCTGTTTGTAAGCAAACTGTTAAACACTACAGAGATCATAATATAAAAGTGTGTGAGGAACTAAAACAATGGGAAATCAAAAGTAAACACACCATAGCAGTCATTGAAAATCTGGAAAATCAAATAAAGGCATATGAAGTCAATGCAACACAGTTTAAGTATGGCATTGAATATGCTAGGTGGGAGAGAGACACTTTCAAAGATAAAGTCGAGTTGTTATCTAAGAAACTTACTGAGGTCACATGTGAAAGAGATAGTATAAGGCTTGATGTAAGTAAATTAGAACATGCTTCAAAGAGTGTAAATAAACTTATTAATTCACAGATTCCTGATAAACTTAAGACTGGATTAGGATACAATAATATACCTCCACCTTATAATCACACCTACTTTCCTCCCAAAAGTGAAATTGATATCAATTCACTTAAAAGAGAAATGGTAGATGAGGTTAAAAAGGCTGATCCAATTAAAAGTTTATCTGATGATGATCTGTTTGTAGAAGGTGAAGTTAGTGACTGGACTGAAGAAGATGATCAAAGTGATAGGACATCTGATAGTGAGAAGAGTGTGAAATCTGAATCATCTAAGTCTGAGTCAACATGTGAGGATGTGAAGAGAGTAATTACTGATCTAGTTGTTAATCTTAAAACTGATAAACTAGAAGAGGGTAAGAAAATGTTTAAGGAGAAGGTTAAACTGGACTTAGAGAAGGTGAGTTTGAATACTAACAAATCTAAACATGGGTTAGGATATGTTAGTAATACAGTTAACTCAGTTACTAAACCTGTTGTTAAATCTGTTGTGAATAACTGTGTGAATTGTAAATGTAAAGCAAGTGCTTCTTCTTCACAGAGTTTTCAAAATCAAAAACCCAGAGGTAATCAAAGAAATTGGAATCAAATGATTTCACAAAAACTGGGTAATAATGTTACTGTGATTAAAGAAATGTCTTGCTTTATATGTGGAAAAATGGGTCATCTTAAATATGACTATTATTATAATCCTGAGAATTTTCAAAGGATTAGAAAACAGTCATGGATGAAAGCAAATATGATTAACAAACAAAATTTTCAATCAAAAGTTGATCATACTGCCAGAGTTCAGAAGATAAACTCAAAGGCTACCATGTTAAACACTGTTACAGGTAAATCTACTGCAGCAGTAATAACAAAATTAGCCAAAAGCTCAAAGACTAAAACAGTGGTAACTGATTTCAAAAACAGTGTTAACAAAATTAACACTGAATCTTCAATTGGTAAAACAGTTAAAACTGTTAAGCCAAAAAACACTGTTAAGTCTAAAATTAGTTGGATTTGGACACCTATTAAGTCTGATAAATTAACAGATCCAAATACCAACAGTGCTTCACAATCAATAATCTTTAAGAAAGTTGATTATGTGAATGCACATGGGAAACCCAAAGCCAAATTGGTTTGGGTTCCCAAGAGAAATTAATTCTCTTTTTTGACTATTTGTGCAGGGCAAGTCTAAGAGCTTATGGCATATTGATAGTGGATGCTCACGGCACATGACTGGAGACAAAGAAAAGCTGCAGGACTTTAAATCTTTTGATGGAGGATATGTAGCTTTTGGAAGCAATCCAAAAGGAGGAAGGATCACAGGGAAAGGAACAGTTCAGAGTGAAAAGCTAAGTTTTGATAATGTTTATTTTGTGGAACAACTGAGGTATAATTTACTAAGTGTGAGTCAAATCACAGATAAAAAGAACCCAGTTCTTTTTACTGACACTGAATGCCTTATCTTGTCCAAAGAATTCAAAATACTGGAAAACATGATTTTGATGAGAATTCCAAGACAAGATAATGTATATAAGTGTGACTTAGTAAATATGACACCTCAACCTGATTTAAACTGTCTTATTTCTAAAGCAAGTGTGAATGAATCTGAACTGTGGCATAGGAGGATGTGTCACATGAATTTCAAAACCATTAATAAACTTGTCAAAAACAAGCTTGTTAGAGGTTTGCCTGAAAAGGTCTATTCATGTGATGATCATTGTGTTTCTTGTCAAAAGGGAAAGCAACACAAATCCTCATTTAAGTCCAAATCTGTGAACACAAATAGCACACCCTTACACTTATTGCATATGGACTTATTTGGACCAACCAGTATAAGTAGTATGGGGAAAAAGTCTTACTGTCTTGTGATTATTGATGATTATACTAGATTTACATGGGTTTTCTTTCTTAGGACAAAGGATGAGACATGTGAAATACTTAGATCATTTATAACTAAGATGGAGAATCAATTGGATAAAAGAGTAAAGATCATCAGAAGTGATAATGGAACAGAATTTAAAAATCATGAGATGGATAAATTCTGTGAAGTTAAAGGTATTAAGAGAGAATTTAGTGCACCTAGAACTCCTCAACAAAATGGAGTAGCTGAAAGGAGGAATAGGACACTGATTGAGGCTGCTAGAACCATGCTATCTGATGCAAAGCTACCTATGTCTTTTTGGGCAGAGGCAGTTAGCACAGCTTGTTATGTTCAGAATAGAGTATTAGTTGTTAAGCCTCATAACAAGACACCATATGAACTGTTGTTTAAGAGAAAGCCTTTGGTTAGTTTCTTAAAATCTTTTGGGTGTTCTTGTACAATCTTAAATACCAAAGATCACTTAGGTAAGTTTCAGAGTAAGGCTGATGAGGGGATATTTGTTGGTTATTCTATTCAAAGTAAATCTTATAGGGTATTCAATCAAAGGACCAGAATCATAGAAGAAACAGTGCACATTACTTTTAATGAAAACACTGTTAATCCTGAGGGAAAAGGTCCTGAATCACTGTTTGATATTGATGCACTTAATACTGCTTTTAGATATACAAATGTGGATACTAGTGCAGGTACAAGTGCAGGTACAAATGCAGGAACAGGTGATGAAGAAGGTAGAGCAAAATCAGGAATATCAGTTAGAAAGAAGAATGATTCATTGGAATATATATTATTTACAATTTGGTCTCCTGATCCTCCAGAAGTGTTTGATACTGATCAACCAACGACATCACAGGATGTGGAAACAGGAAAATCAGATGAAACATCATTTTCTCATGTTAATGATTCTGATAGACCTGTTATTGAAGACAGTACAGAAGACAGTGATATGAGTCCAGTACAGAAGTCTACAAAGGCAGGTGTGAATGTTGATCAGACACCTACAAAGCATCTTGACACAGAGCAGGAACAATTGAATTATCTACATTTGATGAGTTCTACTCCTTTGTCAAAGAGAATTGCAAGAGAAGTGTCAAGTAGTGAGTCTGGGCAAGAAGGAAATTTTACCAACTTAGAGGAGAGTATTCAAGAAACAGCAGCATCTAAATACATTTCTCATAAAGATCATCCACTTGAGAATGTAATAGGAGATATTGAATCAGCTGTTAAAACAAGAAATCAAAGTCAGGTGTTTGAAGCTTCAGCAAATGAGGAAGAAGTAAATCTTGATACAGAAGCTGTTAATACTTCTTTGTTTGCCTGTTTTCTGTCTCAAACAGAACCAAAGAAGGTTACTGAAGCTTTGAGAGATCCTAGTTGGATTGAAGCTATGCAAGAGGAGTTGCTTCAGTTTAAGATTCAAGAAGTTTGGACATTGGTTGATTTACCTAAAGAGAAGAGGGCAATTGGTACTAAATGGATTTTTAAGAACAAGAAGGATGAAAGAGGTATAGTGATCAAAAACAAGGCTAGATTGGTTGCACAGGGGTATTCACAAGAAGAGGGGATTGATTATGATGAGGTTTTTGCACCTGTTGCAAGGATAGAGGCAATTAGATTGTTTTTGGCTTATGCTTCATTCAAGGGATTCATTGTGTATCAGATGGATGTTAAGAGTGCTTTTCTGTATGGCACTATACAGGAAGAGGTCTATGTATGTCAACCACCAGGGTTTGAAGATTCTAAATTTCCTGATAAAGTTTTCAAACTGGATAAAGCTCTTTATGGCTTACATCAAGCACCCAGAGCCTGGTATGATACTTTTTCAGATTATCTGTTGCAGAATGGATTCAAAAGGGGTGCAATAGATAAAACTTTGTTTACTAAAAGAATTAAGAATGATATACTACTGGTTCAAGTTTATGTAGATGATATCATTTTTGGTTCAACAAAGGATAGTCTTTGCAAGGAGTTTGAATCATTGATGCATGAAAAGTTCAAGATGAGCTCCATGGGGGAATTAACATTTTTCTTGGGGCTACAAGTAAAGCAACAGAAAGAAGGAATCTTTATTCATCAAAGTAAGTATGTGAATGATATACTGGATCGGTTTGGGTACAAAGATGCTAAAGTTGCAAGCACACCAGTTGAGACAAACAAGAAATTACATGCAGATCTTGAGGGGGAGAGTGTGGATGAACATCTTTACAGATCAATGATTGGGTCTCTTATGTATCTCACTTCATCAAGGCCTGACATCATGTTTGCAGTGTGTTTATGTGCAAGATTTCAAGCTAATCCAAAGCTATCACATCTTCTAGCAGTCAAAAGAATTTTTAGATATCTGAAGGGTCAATCAAAATTGGGCCTTTGGTATCCAAAGTTTAATTCTTTTGATCTGATAGCTTACACAGATAGTGATTATGGAGGAGCTAATTTGGACAGGAAATCTACATCAGGAGGTTGTCAATTTTTGGGAGAAAGATTGGTTTCATGGCAATGCAAGAAACAAACCACTGTATCTACATCTACAGCAGAGGCAGAATATGTAGCAGCTGCAAGTTGCTGTGCTCAAGTGCTATGGATTCAGAATCAGATGCTAGATTATGGTTTTACCTTTCTTAATACTCCTATTTTTATTGATAATAGCTCTGCAATCAGTATTATTAATAACCCAGTTAAACATTCTAAAACAAAGCACATTGAAATCAGATATCATTTCATTAGAGATTGTAATGAGAAAAGACTTATTCAAAATTTGAAAGTTCATACTGATAATCAGTTTGCTGATCTGTTTACAAAAGCTTTTGATGTAGGCAGATTCACATTCTTGGTTACTAGTATAGGAATGATCAATTTGTCATAAGTTATTTCTCTTGTTACTGTTTTCTGTGAATAATATCTACTGTGATTTCAATTTGGGTTAATACTGATTTGTTAATTAAACACTGTTTGTGTGTAATGTGTATCGTTATCACTGTTTCTTAATTTTATTATAAACAGTGGTAATAATCACTTCACCACTGTTGGTGTATCGTTAACACTGTATACTTGTATTATTGTTTGAAATTACCACTGCAGGTTATATTGCTATGTCTTGGAGTCTAACTTATGCAGGTGTTTATGAAG
This sequence comes from Helichrysum umbraculigerum, assembly GCA_949592205.1. Taxonomy (NCBI): domain Eukaryota; kingdom Viridiplantae; phylum Streptophyta; class Magnoliopsida; order Asterales; family Asteraceae; genus Helichrysum; species Helichrysum umbraculigerum. The sequence goes on along the minus strand of CATIUR010000005.1, from coordinate 66,204,306 downwards.
TTTTTACTGCTTGTGGAGTTTTGCTTTCGGTAAAATAAAAAAAAAAAAAAAAAAAAAAAAAAAAAAATTCAACCACTGCTTTGTTTATATGATTTTGCTAGAACTGAAGTACTACTTGTATTAAGTTAGCACTGCCTTGGTCGGTTGGTACTGCTTGTACAAGTTAGCACTGCTAGCTTAATTATGTAAATGATGCATTTGAGAAACCAAGTGTTGATTACCACTGATGGTTATTTTCACAGTTATCACTGAAAGTGTTATTTTATTTAATTAACACTGTTTTAGTTATAATTGGGGATCTGATCAAATTAGGGCTTACAACTGATTTAATTTCAGTACTTAACTCTCAACACTTAGGGTTTCTCAGTACGCTTTCAAAGATGGTTGTTGTGAAGATTTCTTCTTTGGAGTTTCAACCTTCTTTCCTGTACCAGTCATTTTAGCAGTTTTAACTGCAATGCTCTTCTTTCTAGTCTTTTCAACTTGTTGAGCATCAGTTTTAACATCAGTCTTTACTTCTTCTTTTTCAACTGCTATCTCAGGTTTACTCACTTCTTCACCATCATCCTCATCAATCTTTAACTCCTCAGTCTTATCATCCAAATTCACCTCTGCAGTTTGCTCCACTGACCCAATAACCTCAGTATGATCAGACTTATCTTCATCTGCCACTGATTCCTTCATTTCTGTTTCCACTGTCTCATATACTGATTCATTTATTTCTGGCTCTGGCTCTGTAGGTGGTGTTGGAGGTGTATGCACAAAATCATCATCCACTGGTTGTTCCATTTCAATCTCTTCATCAACTTTTTCATCATCAGACACAACCTTATCATTCTCATTCCTCTTATCACCCAAATTTGTCCAGACCTTCTCCCCCTTTTTGAAAGCATTTTGTTTAAAGTTATAAGTCTCCTCAGGTTCTGAAGTATCATGAACCACATATTTCCTTCCTTTCTTCAAACATTTAACAACAATCCTCTCTAACTGCTGCACTTTCCTCTGCAACTGAGTAATAACTTCATCCTTAGCCTTATTCTTCTTCCTCTCCTGTACAAACTCAGCCCATACATAATCAACCATTTTTGTCAATTCCAAGTTAGTTCTAGCCTCAACACCTTCAGGATGTGATTCCTTTGGTGAATCATTGACATCATCAAACTCTGACTCATGCCTAGCATGATCATCAAAGTCCCCTTGGTTCTTGGTACTGGGACCACTAGGATCATCTACAGGTGTAGAATCATGTCCATGTGTTGCCTCTGATTGGGTCTTATTAATGTTACTTCTGTCCTGCTCTGCCAGTGGGCTAGAAGCAGTAGAAGCAGCCCTCTCAGAATGATCATCCTCCTCCTCATTGATCATCTGCTGTGATGAATCATTTGTCTGAGACACCTGAGCAGCAGCAGCCTCAAATGCCTGTTTTTTAGCCTTTTTGGCTTTAGAAGGTTTAGCTGTTGTGGTCCCTTGTTTTCTTTTAGTACCCCCAACTACTGTGGGTTGAGAAGTGGTGGGTGGAACCATTCTCTCAGTAGTTGGTTCAGCTTCAGTTGGTAGTACTGATGCTGTGGTGGAAGGTGCAGGAAGCATTGTAGAAAATAATGCTGTAACCTTCCCAGAAAATTTAGTATCTCTCTTCATATTTACAAAAACTTTTGGTTTAAAAGAGACAATACCAATAATCTTGTCAAGTGCAGTTATATTAGGAATTTGTTCATTTAAGAACAACTGCACAAAACGTGGATACATCAAAAATTTAATCTTCGGCTGCTCAATGTTTCTAAGCATACCAGAAAAAATCAGATTTGAAAAATTAAACCTTTGACCAGTTGCAAGACAAGCAATTGCATAAGCAATGTTGCTTCCAAACTGCTCAAAAGATGATCTCTTAGATGATAAGCAGTGTAAAATTGTATGTATTAAAAACCTCCACTGATGAGAAAATAAGGTTTTCTGAAAAGTAAAAATTTCAAAAGAACCCTCATAACCCATTAATCGTAAAGTATAATACATAACAGTATCCTCTAAAGATGATATACCTGCCTCATCATCTAGTTGTAAGGAAGCTCTAACAGTAGCTTCTGTGATTACAACACGTGTATCCATAACTTCTGAAACGATTCTTTTAATCCCCTGTTCCTCTTCTATTGATGCATTCACCCAGAAATTGTTGATATGATCATGAGATATTCTGGGTGCTACAGTGAGAGCATGACGAATATGTGAAGCACGAAGGAAATCAATGATTTCCACATACTCGTTTGCCTCTGTAGGTTTCATTAAGAATGCAATCATATTGTGATCTTTTCCAATCGGTAGTTGAACAGTAGACGAAGTCGATGCCATGATAAGAAATCAAGTAATTGAGAAGAATCGAAGATGATTTTACAGAATCGAAAATCAATGAGACTAAGCGCAGTTGTTTGTATGTGAAATTTTGGATTATAAGACTGATGAGTTAAAGATTGATGAGGATGATGGTGAAGAGGTGAGTAAACCTGAGATAGCAGTTGAAAAAGAAGAAGTAAAGACTGATGTTAAAACTGATGCTCAACAAGTTGAAAAGACTAGAAAGAAGAGCATTCCAGTTAAAACTGCTAAAATGACTGGTACAGGAAAGAAGGTTGAAACTCCAAAGAAGAAATCTTCACAACAACCATCTTTGCCTGGATTTCAAATTAGAGAACCTGCTGCTGCTCCTGTTCAACAGAAAGAATTGCCAAAGATTGATCCAAAAGATAAAGGCAAGGGAAAACTGGTAGAAGAACCAAAGAAGAAAAAGCAAAAACCAGTGCCACCAGAAGTAACTGCACATGATATTGAGTATGCTCAAAGGTTACAGGCTGAGATAAATGCAGAGGGATTGATTGATGTTGAGATTGAGGAAGGAAAGTTTGTGAAAATGACAAAAGAGCAAGTGGCAAAGTGGGATGAATATTTATTGAAAGAACAGAGACAGGATGATATTGAATATCTTGTAGAGCAGGCTAAGAAAAAGAAAGCAGAGGAAGCAAGAAAGAAAAAAGCTGCAAAACCACCAACAAAAGCTCAAATGAAGAAGAACTTAATTGCAAAGTTGAAAGGTGGGTATATTCCTTTGAATGCATTGAAACAGATGAGTTTAGAGAGATTGCAGGAGTTATGGGATAAAGATGAGTTGAATCCTGATGTGATTGAAAAGAAACAAACAGAAAAGAAAAAAGCTGAGAAGAAAAAGCAGGAAGTTGAAAAGGAAAAGAAAGAGACTGAAAAGGAAAGAAAATTGAAAGAAAAGGAAGAAAAGGAAAAAAGAGAAAAGATAGAAGCTAAGAAGAGGAGGAAAGATGAACTTGAGAAAAAGAAGAGAGAGTTAGATGAAATTTCTGATAGAGAAAGGGATATTGATGAATTGAAGGAGTTTATTCTGTTACAGACTATAGAATCTGAGGTAATTAATGTTGAATTACCTGGTATCATTGATTGGTCTATAGAGCAATTTGTCAATCCTGTTAAGATTCACAAGATTAAAGTTGAAAGAGCAGATGGAAATATATCTTGGTGGAGATCTTTTAGGGATTTGATAAAGAGAATTAGTAGGACTGATTTGGTGAGAATGTATGAGATTAGGATGGAAAAGAATTTAGATTTGAAAAGGTTTGATAATCTGGTTGAAAAAGTTACATGGCATTGGATTAAAGCTATGTTTGAGCCAGAAGAGTTTCCATTTCAGTTTGCTACTTTTAGCAAGGTCAGAAATTGGATTTATCATGCCAAACCTGGAGTACATCAGATTGTTATGGAGGATGCAGTGTTTATGTGGTTATTGACAGATAGATTTTATGATATCAATCTGAGATTTTTGATGGGTTTGAGAAATGCAAGGCTACAAGCTGCAGTTTTAGATGATGTAGCTCTGGAATTGGTATATATGGTGCTGAATCAGATTCATAAGAAGGAGGAGATTGATAGGAAGAAGAGAAGAAATGTCTAACAGTTTTGAAAGAATTTTGTGAAGCTTATAATGGAGGATTAGAAGAAACTTAATGCTGTGAAGGACAGATTAAGTTTAGGGGGAGATTGTTGGGTCAAAACTGTTTCAGGTCTGAGTTGAAGTTCTGATGAGAAGACAGAGTGCAAGTGATTAAAACTGTTTGCTTTGAAGGTTAAAACTGTTTTTTATGAAGTTACAACTGATAGAAGAAAACTGATGAGAAGACAAGTGTTACAACTGTTTGAAGATAGATTACAACTGATAGTTTTGTGTCTGTAAGTAGTTAAAACTGCTTATGTATTAGTAACTGTTAGTTATATATGAAACAGTTAACACTGATTATGTATTTGTACTTGGTCGCATATTACAGTTGAAGCAGTTACCACTGAATGTGTAACAGTTACAACTGTTTACATCAGAATGGTAGTTAAAACTGTTTATGATTTTGTGATAAGTATGAGTCGGTTATGGAAGTTATTTTATTCCATATTTGTAGGAGATTGTATAGGACTCTATATGTTATAAATAGAGATCCTTTAGACCTAGAGAGGTAAATGATTTTTGCGCAGCTTCAAGGTTTTCTGTAACCCTAATACATCAAGTGTATTCGTCTTATATCATTAATAAGATTGAAGCTTTTGGTATATTGCGTGTTCATTAAATTAATTAATATTCATTGATCTTCTTAATATTATTGAGTGTGATTCCGCAACTTCTCGATAATATATTCAAAGCTTATTACGTAAGATTGTTTATTAAGTTAAACAGGGACTAACAGAGTACCTGAGATAACATGCTAAAAGGTCAGCTATAAAGCTGGTGAGCTCACAGGTTTGATATGATAATATATGATTTGTGAACCGCAAGATTTAATGATTTGATTTACAAAGCATGTAAATAATTGAATAATGAGTATCACAGGAATATTTGTAATTAAACAAATAAGTAAAGATTGATACAACTAACATGAGCACATAGTCTGAGCTTAACTGAGGGGTCAGGATCACAATCAAGTGCCTGATCGAGGGTGCCTCTATGCGTATGCCTAATCAATATACGTTTGAACAAATGATAATGCGTCCGTTTGACAGGTTAGTGCTTGCTAACTCGGACGGGGATTGTCAATCCCATATGGTACCATACACTAACATTCACGCTAAATCATATTAACAGAACTATGCTTCAGAGGACTTTGATTGATTAGATGAAAACAACTCATGCAGCATACGTGATAATTTGATACTCGCGTTCACATGTAAAACAAAACAGAGCATGTATCTCACCCCTAGGTAAAAGCATTTAAAATAGGGGCTATGAGACTCACCTGAGTCTGATGAATTGTTAGCCAACAATTATAATGATTCACAATGATTTGATGTCGTTACAACGACTGAACCTGCAGGGCGTCTGAGACGCGCAAGGTTTTGATAAATGATTAGATTCTTAAAACTTGTCGGGCGTATCAAACGCGCAAGGTTTAATTGATTTGATGACACTATGGACCATCTATGCTAGTTATTCCCTTAACTAGTTTTGACCAAATACATTGGTTGTCGATTATGTTTGAGTTTTGAAAATGTATACGGATCTTTGGTGACGGTTTGTAATAATAATTTCAAACTATTATTATTATACATGATTTGTTGTGCTTATAAAAGTGTATGTGTTTCATATATAAGTCGTATCGTATAGGTTTAGTTGTTAATCAAGTTCATTATATCCGTTACACTTTATTTCATAATTTACCAAATTTGGTACGAGTCTGAAAACAGTAATCTGCCATTTTCTGCCACTAAACGACCCCGGATGGCCTAAAACTGACAAGGCTAAGGTACTTAGCATTGATTATTGGGTCGCTTCCAAGTGACCTTGCTAATTTGAGCTCAATCCGTTATAATAAAATTTTCATCGAGAAGCTACCCTGTTTTAAGTTGTTAAATCGTCGACGTTTTAGAAAATTTATTTGTTCTGTTTTAGCTAGAATTCGCAGGGCTAGTTTATTGATCCATTGGATCATGAAATATAAAGGGGGAATCCGCCATATTGGTTTGAATACGCCGTATTCAATGGTTTAAAAGGGAATACGCCGTATTGGTCTGAATACGCCGTATTCATTGGTTTCGAAGGGGAATACGCCGTATTCCCTTGAATACGCCGTATTCCGATGAGGCGCGGAAAAAAAAATGTTTTCTGGGCGGGAATACGCCGTATTCCCTTGAATACGCCGTATTCCAAGGTCTGGTTCGAGTCTGTTCGTGCAGAAAACATACAAAACCAGTTCTAAATCCTATTTCCGCAAACAATAACTTAATACCAAGCTAGTACATGTTATACAATGTATTTTAAACACGAAATTAAAAGTAAACGGTGAGCGATTCTTACAATTTTTAAAACGAAATGGATGTTGATGATGATGAAGATCACGATGATGATGATGATGATGATGAACAAGGATGTAGATGATGATGATTATGTTTATGTTGTTGTTGTTGTTTGAAATGAAATCGAAAGAGAGAAAAGAGAGACCGAGAGTGAAATGTGAGCGTGTGTGTGTTTTGCATTATTGAGGTCGGTTGATATAACCGGCCTCAATAATTGAGGTAGATGGGTAATTCTCGACCCGTGTTCGCGTACCCGATCGTAAAATAGTAAAATCCTTTAAAATGATAATTTTCTAAAAATAGAATCGTATACGTTTTAAATCAAAGTATTTTATAAAAATACTTTTAAAGAGATATAAAAATATATCTTTGTTTTATGTTCGAGAGACGGATAGGATTTAATTGGTTTCGTCGCGTTTGAGTAAAATGTTATAAAACGAAATATGTTTTATTTTATCTGATGTAAATAATAATTATTAATTTCAATAATAATTCATTATTTATATATAGTTTTGTCGTGGACGTTTGATTTGTACGATACGAGATACTTGATATATTATCAAAATAATATATAATAATTATGAGGGTATTAAATAACAATTCCAGATTACTTAATCACTTGATTTTTACCAACGCCGTATAATTGAATCGGAATTCGGCCGATTTGAAAATGAACGATTAAATCTAATCGAGTACTGATATATATTCATCCATATATATTTTGATACATACAATTAGCCTAATACATAGCACTAACTACATGTATTACATAATGATTAGGAACTAATTTCTAGTCCTAATTTGACGGGTGTCACAGTGAACAATTCTATTAAATAATATAAAATTATTTAATAACGCTATTATATCCAAAATATTATTTTGATAATATTTCGTATTTATTTCATATAGTACGATTAACATCCATGCGGTTAAAATATTAAACGCGCAACAATCAAAACAAAGCTAAGTTATATTTTATAACACAATTATTAAGTATTTGGTGAAATACTTCAACAAAAAATATCGAATAAATATTCGTATTTTAAAACTTACATTCGAACGCGTATTAAATTAATTAAACATTTAAAAGACCGGAGAAACGAACACCGCACGAAGCGCAAACGCACGGGATTAAAAATTGGAGACCCACACTTCGGTAGGCCCCCACCAAACCGGCCCAAGGGTGAGGTCACCACCTCCCCACCCCTTTTCTTTTCTCACTTACACAATATATCTCATCTCTCTCTCTTTCTCTCAAACATCACCAACCAAAATCACCACACCACCACCACCTTCCACCTCAAATTAGCACCATCAAACGACCTTAAAATTCGAGACTCCTTTGAAGAAAAAGAACCACCGCGATAAGAGCTTCATCTCTATCCTTTCGGATTCTCCTCGCATGAACTTGTAAGAAACCCGACAACTTTCGAAACTCTTAGATTTCATTTATTTTTGCTTGTTGTTGTTAATCTAGCTTAGAAGTGTCCAAATATATGCTTGACAACTTATTTTCGGAACACGGTCGGAAAAGTTCGGTTTTGGTCATTTTGTGAAAACGACACCTAGAAACGCAACCAACATAAAGTAAGGGTTTTTATAATCTTAATGAACCAAAATAAGGATTGGGTAAAAGAATCAAACCCTATGGTGGTCGTTAAACATGTTTTCGACAAGTCTAGAAATCGACCAGATGCTAGTGACGCACCGCCAGATCCAGTATAGCGTCACTTCCTTAAGTGACGCATTAAGTGTCGCTAAAAGCCCTAATTTTGCGTCACTTGCCTAAGTGCCGCTAAAAGCCCTCTTTTCCCGTCACTTCCTAAGTGCCGTGAATTCCATACCGTCACTCGAAACCGACACTTACTTAAGTGTCGCCCCAAAATTGATTTGCAATCTACCGACACTTACACCGACACTCATACCCGACACTTGCTTAAGTGTCGCCCCTTATGCGTCACTTCTCCAAGTGACGCTACTAATAAAGAATTTATCATTTTATACAACACTTCTTAAGTGTCGCCTAAACTCTTAAGTGTCGCATTGAGTGACGCTAAAAACAGAAGGTTTACAAACTATTTTTATACTAAATGTCGAACTTGTATAACCTCAAACCTTTATACGATACGACTTCTAAAACACATTGGAACATACTTTTAAGTATAACACATCAAAATCATAATGATAATGTTGAGATTATTATTACAAACAATCACCAACGGGCCGTACACGTTTTCAAAACTTAATCAAATCAACCAAATCGTAGTCATTTGGACAAGTTAATCAACCAAATCGTCGTAATTTGGACATTCTAGTTGGACAAACAACTACAAAGGTAGTCTTTATAGATACCTACTCGTGTTAATAACCATCGCGTGTCGTGGACACCCTCAGGTTACAAGTCTTCGGACATAACTATTCGGATAATCAACTCAAGTTTATTAAGTTAAACTCTCAAGACTCAGGTGAGTCTCATAGCCCCTATTTTACTGTTTTCATCAGGGGTGTGATACATTGCTCGATTTATTTACATGTGAACGCAAGTACAATCAAATCAAATACTACATGAGTTGTTTTCAACTAATCAATTTAAAGCCCTCCACAACATAGTTTGGTAATACATCTGTAGCGTGAATCTTAGTATATGATATCATATAGGATTGACAATCCTCATCCGAGTTAGCAAGCACTAACTGGTCAAATGGACGTATTAGCATTTGGGTAGACGAGTATATATTAGGCACTCGTAGGAGGCACCTCGATCAGAATTTCTTCATTGGACCCGACCCTCAAGTTAAGCTCAGACTATGTGCTCATGGCTGTATAACTTTTATTTAGCTTTATTGCAACTTAAATTCAATTAAATCTTGCGGTTCATACTATATGTTTTGACATACAAAACTGTGAGCTCACCAGCGTTTCGCTGACCCATTTTAGCATGTATCACAGGTACTCAGCAGTATGTTGGACTGCCCTCAGGATTTCTGTAGCTCGAGTCAGCATGCAGATATTAGAGATTTCCTTGCATTAATATATTTTGTAAAAGTATTTATGTATTGGAATCTCTCATTTTCAGAACACGAGCTATGTATAGCTTCAAATGTTGTAAACATTTCTTATATCAATATATTTTGTTAAAACGACGTATATAGAGTCGTTTACTATATATCTTTGTGCTGTGATTACTTGATTAGTCGCGCCCCGACCCGAACCGCTTCCACATCATAATTTGGGGGTGCGACATGACGCCCAATTCCTATGAAGCTGTCCTAAATGATGTTGGGCCTGAGAAATTAAGATTGTCATTAATCAATGCATTGAAATGGAATATGCATTCAGATTAAAATTTACACCATAGAGATTAATTTGCTCAAAAATTAACCGTTAGAGGGTAATAGACTAATATAGATAACTTTGTTATACTAGCTTTAACATAAATATCTATGATTTCTTTGGATGAGGGTCTACTCTTAATCCGTTCACCTCCCATTTAGCAAGGAGCCTCCAAAATTGTTGATGCTTTTATTGAAGTCTCTTCATTCAATATTTGAAGTCATGGAGCCGCGTCATCCGATTGGCATACTTGTGTCACTACTCCCAAGGAAGCGAGACCAGAGAGTATATAATGTTTTAGTTCATGTTGTTCCGCTATACATGTCATTTTCTACATAAATTTTTAGTGGTATACAACTTGATTAGGGTCATATTAGTATAAATTAGGGGTTATAATTCGAATTGGATCCGCTTGCCCGTTCGGGTTATCTGGTTGGTGGGTCAGAACTACTCTCGACATGATTTTGTAATCCGAGTTGAATATTTTAACCCAATTCAAAACCTGTTAATCTAGACCCAACCCAATTAATCCGGCCATTCATCTAATCAGTCAACAGATTTTAAGGTGAATTTCAGTTATGAGGTTAAATGGGTCGCATGAGTGAATCTACATTAATGTTTATATATAAATCCCAAAAAGATCAATTTAATACTAAAGTATCATTAAACATATTGATTTATTAAACTAGAATAAAACATTCAAATCTTCAACTACATTTAAAAGTCATTCAATTCAGGTTGTCGAGTCAACTCAAAAATTTAAGGGACCAAAAACCAATCCAAAAAATAGAAGGTTTGCGCGTTTCAGGTTGACAGGTTTGCGAGTCAAAACCCCCAACCCAAACGTGCTTATTTACTAGTCGGTTTCGTGTCAAGTAATTTCATGCAACTTATTATTATTATGTCAGTTTCGTGTCAAGTAATTTCATGTAACTTATTATTATTATATTGCATTTTAAATGTCCTGATACAAAATTGAAGTAACCAATGGGAAAGCAATCATGCATCTTCTTAAGAAAAGATAAAATTGAAGACGAAAATGACTAATCAACTGAACATAGAACCAATGTGGATCTTAAAAACAAATAGGAGATCACGTTAGGGTCAGTCCGAATTATTAGCTATCATCACCACCACCTAAACAAGAGTTGTTTTTAATTCATTTCTTTGAATTAAAAATATTTTGTTCATATGTGTTTGTGTTTGTTTTGTTTCTCTCTCTCCTGTTATCATTTGAAAGGTTACATCGTTTTCATGCTATAGGCAGCCCCTATATATCATCGTAGAGTAGTGGAGTACGAGTAGTGTAATATTTTATATTAACTTGTAGCTTTAGCCTTTAGCTCTCAGCTCAGCTGGACTGTTGTATGAACGTACGGCCCGGTAAAAGCGTGTGTGTGTGTGTTTTCTCAAGTTTCATGTAAACAACGAGTGTGTGTTTGTGTGTGTCCTTTGAGAAACAGACATGACTTTGAGTTGTATGGGAATGATGTTGAGATGCCTGTTTTGTAAGTATCTTTTTCACGTACAACTTTTCTTACTTTTTTGAATGGAAGGTATCTAAAACCTTATGATATATATGAATATATATATTTACTTGTACATTACAGTTTTACTTAGCATTTGTGGATTAAGCAGATTATAAAGAGCATGAAACCATTTAATCACATAAAAGAATCTTAAAAAAAAAAAAAACAAGATAACCAATCCCAATAAAGACCGAGTATTAGATGTAAAATGTAGAGAGTCATATTTCTACCTGAAGATATAGAGACTGTTTTCAATAATACATTTGATAGACGTATAGTGCACAAAAAAGAACGATTAGAAAGACACAAGTAATTAAGACTTCTCACAAAAACAATGACCTCTAATCCCATAAAATGATTATGTAACACGTACATATTTTTTCATTTCTAACGGCATATTAAGACTTGCCACTACTACTTGTGTACAATTATGGTACAAAGTACTTTGTATCACTAGTTCCTCTAAACTATTTAGGAGTGTCCTTAAACTCGCAAAGTGTGACACATAATCTATGTCGCTACATTGCCTCTTTACGACCATACATCATACCAACTTCGATGTTAGTTGAAGGCACAAATAGCGGTCCGGTGTGAAAGTCAATGTGGACTTCAACACTTCCTTGAACACAGTGATTCAGTGTGGAACAATCACTCAATTATTGAGTAGCTTGATAATGTAACCCTCGTACCATATATAAAATCTATACTCCATATATTTTTGCATCTAGCAATTGCTAGTGTGCATTGCTTAATGAAAATTCCAACTTAATTTCTCAAAAACAATATACATTCACTGGTTATAAGATTGTGATTTAGGACTTCTACACTAATTTCTTATCGATCAATGCTCGCATCTTTACTCTGACAGCGTAAAAAAAATCATCACGTTTTTCCAAATTCAACTTCAAATACATCTTCCAAAATTGAACTTTATAATGCCTTTTTCTCCAAATTGGGAATATTAGTGTTCTACGTAGCTCTAACATCTCTTGCTGATTAAGCAATTAAATTGAGCAATCACGTATAATGATATTAAAACTCAAATGATTATCACGTACCATATCATTATCAAAAGGAAGATTACTACAACTACAATACGATGATAATGGGAACTAACAACACTACTAAACAGGATAATTTTTTTTTTTTTTAATTTGTGGTAAAAATGTGGGAAATATACTACTCTTTTTTACGATAATTCATCAAAAATTTGTGCGAAAGTTACCTACTATATAAAAACGTATTGTGGAAAATCAGTTGATATAAACATTTTTTATAGTAGTTGAAAGTAGCATATTAACTCCTTAAGGTTTAGTGAATAGCGGTTTCACACAAAGTATATAATTTCTCAATAATGTATAGGGGAAAAAACTTTTTGAGAACCTACGACAATGATTCACTTGTGTGTTATCGAGACCGGTCGATTTGGCGAAGCACCACGAGCAAATGAAAATGAATCAATTTATCTATTGGATCATAGGTACCTAGTTTTTAACTTTTACTTCAACATTTGAATCATAAACCAAATTGAAGATGAGGAAACATTTCCTTCTAAGTAATTACATCGCCGGTCCCTATGGTTGTTTGGTTATTACATTCCCAATCTCCGGGTAAGCATTTGTGCAAATACAGTCCCTTGACCCGATTTTTTAGTTCACCACCAGTCTCTGACACTAATGAGTGTTAATTATCTATGTTATCCCAGGTCACGTGCGTTGCACACAGGGATTATTTTGTTTCACTGATAGCTCCTGAGATAACAGACATGATATGAAATAATGGACAAAAGTACAACTCGTTAGAGTCATGGACCGACTTTAAAACAAAAACCCGGGTCAAGAGACTACATCCGCACAATACCTGATTCGAAAAATGGGAGTGCAATATATGCACAACAAGATATCTACTCTTGAACATATTTACTCTTTCCCATTTAATAATTATCAACTAATTACTCGTAGCTACTACATGAAACAAAAATGGAAACACTAATGTCCCTACAGTATTAACAAATAAAGGACCAAATAATCCACATTTGAGATTTCTGTTTGTGAGGTAACACATGCACCACTACATATATAATGCCTCAAAAAGATGAACATATGCACATACTTCAATGATTAAAGATGTTGAAATGAATTTGTGATATCCCACATATTGTTTTTTTTTTTTCATGTTTAGTCCCTTTACAGTCTACACCCTAACCACAAAATAACAGCAGTCTCTATCCACTAGCTCCATTTAAAGTCACAAGATCCACTCTCTCTCTTTTCCATATATGTGTGAAAGAGGGTGGCAGAAAAAACTCATAACATTTCTTTCATAAACTTGAAAAAATCATCATATATATTATATATCTATATCTATATATCTTCATAACACCTCATATATCTGCAACTGAAGATTATATTGTTTGAGCTTTAATAATTTTTCTCTCTGTGGTACCAACTTAAGTTAACATGTATGGATCACCATAGGGTTCACCCCACAATCTTTATCTTTCACTAATTAACTATCACTCTCTTTCTCATGTTCAGTGATCACTTAATGCTGCTATCTTTAACTTGGTTTTCAGGAGAAGTCCACTAGACCTCAACAATTTACCAGATGATCATTTATTTAGGGACCATACCAAACAACCACTTGATGACCCATCTTCTGCTGTTTCAGGTACTTAACTTTACACATAAATCATAAAGTTCTAAACTTTTTGCTTATACATTAACCCTTTATGAAAAAAAATAAGAATAATCTTCTGTTTTTTTATCACTTGTTTTTTAATTAATTAATTTTTTAATTTATTTTGGGTAAAGTTTTTCAAATAGCATGGTGCTAATTAGGGTTGTGTATGATAGACCTAGCAATACACGGTGAATATGTCCAAACATTTTAACGACATGCACCTTTTGACAGGGTGAATATACTTAAGTCCCATCAAGTCAAGCATATATAATATAATTATAATTATAATTATAATGTTTATAAGTTTGATTTTAATCTAAAATAGAATTATGGGTGGTATTTGTTAGGGATCTACAGAAGAAAGAAAAACGGCGGAAAAGATGAAAAAGGGAAGGTTTATGAGTGTAGGTTTTGCTCCCTCAAGTTTGGCAAGTCTCAAGCTCTTGGGGGACACATGAACCGCCATCGCCAAGGTATTAATATTAATTATTTATCAAAACTTTGATTATTTAGTTTAATTTTAAAAATATTGTGGAAAATAATTAACATTAAGTTTAATTGTGGTGGTATCAGAGAGGGAGACAGAAACACTAAACCAAGCTCGCCAACTAGTTTTCAGTACTGATAATCTGGTACCTCAAGGGTATGTATATATGTTCCTACTATCCCAGCTTCTTGTTTATTTATGTGTTCTAATTGAAGTTTTTTGTTCTAAAGTGTACATTTTGTTATATCGAATGAGACGATACGATACGTAGTTGCAACGTTCCAATTAAAAGCTAGAAAAGATGTACACAAGATTTGTTCACAAAAACCCTAACTCAATTTCTTGATTATGTTACTTATTATAAGAACTAGATGTAACTTCAGATTAAAAAACTAAAAATGTTTTTGTTCGCAAAAGATGCACCATTAGTCGAACTCTACTGCTATAAAATTTTCTAGGATTTATAATCCTCCAAGTAAAGAATATAGTAATCCACTTCATAGAGTTTAAAAGGAGTCTAAATTCCTAACAAAAAGTTACATATATTACCTCTGATCACTAACTTGAAGCCCAAATATCCGATCAAGAATCCTTAGTCGTTGCTAAATTAAGTTAAGTAACTGATTACAAAAACTGATACATGGATCTGCTTGTAGTTATTTAAAAATCCCTTCAATTTGGATTAATTTCATTTATATCTTCTTTGATTACTTGAGCTAATTTCTAAACTGGTATTGATATATGTGTGTAGTGGACAACCAAGTGTGCATGGAGGCTATCATTATCCAGCTGCAGGCTTTAACATGAGTGCTACTGTTTATCCTTCAAGACTTTATTCAGGCAATTCCACCACCATCCAACCACCACCACCACCACCATCAAATCAACATGTCTACACTTCTCTACCATCTGGCCTTAATATCGCCTATTCGTCTCAATATCCTACCTCACTACATTCGATGAATGACTACTTTGTTAACCCACAATTCGGCTTCCAAAACTTGAATTGTGCTGCCGTCCCAACACCCGATAATTCTTATAACTAGAAACTTGTCATGCACTATCCAGGATTACTCAACATCAAGATGGATACTAGCTAATTAATCCTTTAATTCTGTTTAATTTTTCTTGTATTATTGCTTCTTTTAGTTTCCTCTTTGTATTTTTCTTAATTAAGTCCTAATTAATGTAATTCCTGCGATTAAGCGTATGAACATGATGAGCCTTGTTTACTTCTCATAACTTGAAATTGAACCGGTGGTCGATACAGTTGAACCGGATGAGAATGTGATTGTTATGCATTATAATTATATCCATGTGCATATAACTAGATTTATGCTGGAGGGACAAACAAGTTAGATTTCAACAGGAAGTTCCTGAATGCCTTTGATTTGAATTGATATATTTTGCCTTGGGATTGAGTTACAACTTACAAGCATCTTTTGTGATTACTTTTGGACTTATATACTCACTAGCTAGTTGGTATATTTGTCTTTCTATCCTTAAATTTTATTAATTTCTTTTTATATAATGATATGATCTTGTTAGATGAAGATGTAATTCTTAGTATCTTACTACATATATCACCCATGCTTATATATTGACTACAATCAGTTTTCTTATTCACTTAAAATGATATTAAATGTATGCTAAGATTAATTTCTGTTAAGCACTCTGTCAAAACAACAAAACAGTGCAATCAAATTCATATATCTTACCAATGGGGCTTTGCCTCAGTGGTACCGCCGCCGCAAATCCCCACACCCCACCCGGGTTCAAGCCTCTGGGAGTACAAAAAATCCCATGCTCCGTGTGTGGGGCTTCACTGGGGCCAGGTGTTTAGCCGGACGGGTTGCCTCTTGCGGGTGGGGCTCCGTGGATCTACGGATCCGGGGTTAAAGGTTCCCTCCAATAACTTAAATTCATATATCTTCTATGAAATTATGATAGATCATCAGCAAATAAAAATGAGACTTTAAGAATCATCATTATTCTTCAGTGCATCTAATTAAAATGCAATTAAGTTAATACTTACTAAACTCTAATCAAAGAATTGTGAGATTGATGCAAATCAGTTACAAACAAGTTCAAAACTTATAACCACATACCAAAAGGCGACGGTTGTTTGAAAATAATACCAAACACATGCATGAATTTATCGGTCGGGTTTTCATAACATTGGTAACCAGTGGTCATCGACTAATCGTCCACTGGGTGGTTCTCTGTTTCATTTATACTGCTGAAAAGAAGCTGTAAATGTACATGATTGTTTGATCTAATTAAACCATGCATTATCAGTTTTCAAGATCCAAAGCAATGGACTGAAGTATATTATTATAATAATCATCAATTGTTTGAATATTTATGTATATGAAGTTGGTTTATTGTCCTCCCCAAATAGCAAAGTTTCCAAAGTCTTTTTATATTTTGTTCCATCTTTTGCCTTTTTTTTTTTTTTTTTTTTTTTTTTTTTTTTTTTCAAGTACCCTTCACGTTTGGCCAAAGATGAAGAAAGGTACAAGACATTAGGGTGACAAAGATTTCTTCTTTATGAGACATGTTGCAGTTTGAAGGCCGTAACATATAAGTATATATATATACACTTCAGATTATATTTTTGTTTTTATATGACCCCTGGAATCTAATTATTAGTAATAGTTTAGGTGTGATAATGTTACACTTACAAAAATCTTACAAAAATAAATATTAATTTTTTTTTTTACTAGTTATATAAAAGAGAGAGAGAAAAAAGAACTCAGTTAGTTATTTAGAATATTAAAAACAAATACACAAACAAATATAAAAACTTCTAAAACACATCAACTGTGATGGTATATATATCAAAGATCTAAATTAGCTTGTTCTGATTAACATGTAACTTTTGAGGATTAATCATTCTTTGCTTTTTATGTTCATTTATAAAATAATTAAACTGTAAAAATGTACTGTAGTATATTTTGAATCATGATATAACAAATTTGATATCAGATCTGGTGATGAACAGAATTGCGCCATTTTTAAGTTTTCAACTCGTTGATGAGTAGAATTGGACCTAATGTATGTGATGATATATAGAAGCATACATGTTATCCTAGTATTGCATACACGTTGAAGATGGTTGAATGAGTTCTACCTAGCAGTCTAGGCCGCAACAAAGCACGTATAGACAATCTCAACCTGAAAAAACGTCTCCATATATAACAATAGCCAAAAACTTCACTTTTGTTGAACTTTGATACAGAGTATAAATTATACAATAACTGCAAAAGGTGAAAACAAAAACAAACTAATGGATTAACATCTTCGATTTGCATATATATAAATTTCAGTAGTATCAAGCCCATGTTTACACAACTCTAGCAGATACAGGATCGATATACTCATATATCAAACTTTTCATTTGGGTAACTATCACAAGAAAAAACACTCAACGTTGAACATTCACTCGACACAAACAAAAAATGGATAAAAAAAAAAAGGAAACTAGGATTCACAATTTGTGATTATATACTTTAGTAGAATTAGCTATTCCTTTCTAATGTAATTGAGTTGAAATTAACATTAACTAATTCAGCAGCAGCACGAGCAGCAGCTGATGCACGATCTGCAGCAGCAATTGCAACACGAGCTCTCTCCAATACATCAAGTGACTCTGATGAAACTGGTCTTCCCTTTTGACTATCTGCCGATGATTGTTTGGCTTCAGTGGGACTCACGATTGCAGCAGTCTTGGGAGGTTGAACAGGCTGGACGGGTCCTTGTGGATTGCTGAGTGATGCCGGCCGAAGTGCTGCTTTAGGGGATTCTTTATCGAGAATTTGTGCAGCGGCGGTTGATATTTGCTTTGGTCCATTCTACAAGTCACATAAACAAACATTGTGGAACAAATTTAGAGACATTCTTACATTTGTAGCATTCTCGATTATGATTGATACTATAAAGATACATAAACACACAAACCTTCTTGAAAAGTCTTTTCTAACCGCAAGTAAAATATTTTTGGGGTCACCATATATATCTTATGTTTTGATCACTTTTTATCCTGGTTAAACGTATAGTCAGAAATTACAGAGTGCAATTTCGACCCTTTTACTTATGATTGAGTTGATTTGGGTTGCGTTATCTTTAAAAAGTCAAATGGGTTGAAAGCCGCCAATAGTTCTTAAATTTATAAAACCCCGTTAATCATTATACTTGAAAAATATATTTTAATGAATTATAACTTTGGTACTCATTACAGACACACTAATTCTTTTATGAATTATTTAAAAAGTTACCTATTACCAAAAACACGACCGTTTTGCCTATTACCGGGTCAAACCCAACCCAACCCAACCTTAAGTTTGCCTATTACCCAAAACACGATTTTGCCACCACTATCAAAAACTGTTGTTTCGTGACTCTGGCTCTTTTTGCGTATTAACATAACAATAGCAGTTATGAAAATTTAATCAACTCATTTTCTTGTTTCTAAGGTAAGTAACCCCGGTGAAAAAAATTATACCAGTATACTATTGGAGAGTAATATAATGGACAAATAAATGATTTACAGTGCATTGACCAAAATGTTAATGTATATCTTTCTACAAATCATCCTAATGACAAATAACGAGCTAGAAAAGGGCACACTTCCTCACACACTCATGGATTCATGTCAATGTACCATTAGGAAGATTAATACAAGGATATATAATTTCTCATTAACTTTCCCTTGGTAAAGGGTCAAAGTGCCATACAAAAAAGAATTCCTCACCTTTTCCTGGCTAACATCAATTATTAATGTCGAAAAGTAGTACATTTGAACTCAGAAGTCTAATAGTATCTCTTGGTGTGAGATTGTTATGGTCGGAATCAATGTGTAAGGTTGCTTTGATTAGAACACAATGTGTAGGGTCATTTTAGTTTACTATGATCGTTTTGGTTATACTTCCTAGCATCTTGCTAGTTTATTATTGATATAATGTATTTGCCTAAAAAAAATAATAATAATGATAAAAGACCGTATCTCTTGCTATATTGTAGACTAAGGATCGTTTAGGTGGAATAAAGCAAGATAGTGAAAAGTAAAAGTACCAAAAGATCCTCAGGCATTTTGTTGAACTCAGCTTCTGTTTTAGAAGAATCCCATAAGAGATTATACTCTCGTGCAATTTCTTTCAATATGTTAAGCTTCACCTCACCAGAGGGAGTATAGACTGAAAGTTTTTCAATTATCTGAAACCACGAATAAAAAAAGGTTATATGGGATTAATCAAGTCTCACCTGCATTATAATATGAAAAGTAGAGTGAACTAATTAACTGTACGGTTGACACTTGTATCAGGGCGAAGCTCAGAGGCAGCTGCTATGAACTCCTTCCCGTATTTTGTGGTGAATAAATTTCTAACAGTTAATAAATCAGGTAAATCTGAGCATCTGGGAGCTGCAAATATTATGCTTGCAACTGCTTCTTTCAGCTCCAATGGACATTCCCTGTTTTTTTAGATAAAAAATACAAAGAAAGAAAAAGTAACACTCAAAATACATCCATACACATGCACAAACACACAAAAGTGTAAGCATTTTTCAAACAAGTTTACCTCTGGCTTTCAATAATAGGAACTCGTGCAAGAACAAACTCACAGAACATCTCTAAGATCTCATATACAGCCCATATATTTTGCTCTCTTATAATATGCTCCACCTAAAACCAATTCGCACCATCTTTCTTATGATAAGAATTGAAAAGCAAAAGACTTGAACAAGAAATTCACATAAAACATTAAAATTGCCTTACTCGTATTCGCGCTATTGGTTCTTGCCCAGATTGAAGAAACTGAGCTATTTCCTTGCGCATTAGTTTCAACTGCGTATCTCTCTTATTTTGAAGCAATTTTATCCGCGATATTGCTAATGTTAGGCATGTTTTACTGCAATAACACCCGCAATTAGAATTCTTTTTATCAAAATTGATATTGATTATCGTGAATTAATATTTTTCTAATCAGCAAGCATTCCTATGTTTCAAATGTATAGAAGCAATCTGAATTTCCAATCAAATGGGTCATTCTTCCTATCCGAAATTATCCTAACTATGTTCTTACTTCACACATTGCAATAATTATGATGAAAAATTACATAATATAAAATATTTATAGATCTCTAGATCTAATTGAATCTTTATCAATTTTGGATTTCAAAAATAAAACCTTTGATCTTAAAATTCAAGAGCCCCTAAATTTTTTAACTTGATTGTAACATATAGCACCACAGCATGATCAATTAAGCTTTCTATAGAGTTAGACATACTCAATATTCTTTGCTGATATCAGATTCCTAACAAAACTGAACATATATTCATAAAATTTAAGATTTTGAACACTAAAAATGCTAACTTTAATTTTTGTAGGTCTGTTAACAACAAATTGAAGCTAACATAGAACTGGGGATTCATAATTTGAAAAAGAAATAGTCCTCAAATCAAGAAAAATGAAACATTAGTTAAATTGCAAGAATCTTTAGAAAATGAGAATTTAGGAAAGTGGGCTAACAAACTTACCATTTTGCACCAATAAGACCCCTATTGAAGATTTGGTTCAAAATAGACATCGAAACCGGAGCAATCGGTCATATACCGTTGATGGCGGCTGCAAAGCGACGGAAACGGCGGCGACGGCGGTTGTGGTGGGCGTTACGAGTATATAGATTCAGGCAGTCGATTTGGTCGATCAGCTCCGTTTGCTGATAGTTGACAATTTGGTTATTTTGGCCGTTAGTTCGAATTTCTTACAGATTTGGTCCCTTAACTTTGGTACTTGATGATTTAATCACTTTTTGAGTCTTTGATTATATAAAAGGTCCACTTAATGCTAGTAGAATTATGAACTAGAGAAAGTAACTTTAAATATGTTATATGTGACTCCAATATACAACCAGTCAAACACCATGTTGGTTATGAAAATCAAGCTTTTAAAAAGTGTATAGCGTATAAAAACGGTATCCTATTTTGTAATACTAGTATTTATACTAAACTTATACCGAGTATACTGATTTAACGACTTGTGTCGTATGCATGAAAAACTGTAATTTTAAACATTAAAGAAGATAAATTCATGGGCAGTAATGAAGCTAATGAGTTGTTCCTTCTTAGTTCATGTCACTTGAAGCAAGAAATTCGATATTAAGAATTTGGGATACGCTACACATAACATAAACATGATATCAATACATTCCATGGATATTAAGCCAAAATGTTACATATAAATAATATAAATGTTACATTAAATATCACCAAAGAAAAAAATGGTACAAAATGAATAAAGAATCCGATCTAGTGTGTCAAACGCATTGCTTTGGTGCAACTCGAACAGAATTTCTTTAACTTCAAGAACTGTTAAAAATCGCTATCGAACAGAACAATGAGAATCAAGCCACGCAGTAATGTCATCAAGTACCTCGAATATTCTCTCATCAGATTCACCTTCAAGAATGCAGTGATAACTTCCATCATAAAGCTTCAAAGTTTTATCCTTGCTAGCAGCCTTTTCGTATAGAAACTTGCTGATATTAGGATCCGTTACCTTGTCTGCAGCTCCATGAAGAATCAACAATGGAGATGAAACCTGAAAGTTTTTCAAGAAAGTCAATTGATCTGTTTGTTGACCAACAAGTTATTCCTAAAATACACAAACACACAACACAGACCTTTTCCACTTGTGATTCGAGTTCATTTGTCGCATTTAGAAGTTCAACAGCAGTCTTTAATCTCGTCTGATCAGAGTAACTTATGACATTGTAGTCAGCCTGAAGTTGTAATAATTAATCAAATGGTGATTCAGAGATTTGACTTAAATTTAAATACTTCAAGTAATATCCCATGTAATAATTATCGTTGTGCCATAGTAAAAAGACTTGCCAATTTTCTTTTCTGAGCCTCCCTAAAAGCGAGCTCGCCTAGATCTTTTTGTGGAACAAGTTTTGCTTTCGGCATAAGTCTTGATAAAAAGATTAGAACTTTCTGTAGTGGTTCTGGAGGCTTCATTTCCTCTGAAATCTTGAATCATATTGCGAGTCAACACAATTTGAATTGACAGATTATTCTAGTTGAACGAAGTTAATTGATAATATAAAATTTTATGGGAGTATTTACTTTGCACATTGGAGCCACAAGAACTACACCATCCCATTCCCGTTGTTCTTTGAGATGAACTTTGAGTGCCACCGCACCTCCCATTGACTGGCCCAGAAGAAACCGAGGCATCCCTCTGACTTCGGGTCTTCCTGTAAAAAAGTCGGACTAAACATGATTAAAATCTATTCAGGCTCAAAAGTCAAACCTTTTCCAATGTCTACTACTTTAGATGAAGTTTCATGTTCTTGCAAATTTATATAGATAAAAAAAAAAAAAAACAGATAGACTTGGATCAATGAAGTTGAAAATGGTGTGTTTGACAATTAGAAGTCAAATCTTGAAAATTAGAACATAAAGCACCATACCTTTAATTTTCGTATATTGTTCAATTACATTGTCAACAATATCGCTAAAACTGGGAACGTAGCCGTGCAGCCCTTCAGAGAGGCCAAAACCAGGATGATCAATGGCATAAACACCATAACCCGAAGCAGCAATTTTCTTGGCAATACCTGAAATTTAGTAATTTTCCTTAATACTCGAAGTTGGTTTATTCTGGAGCATAGAGTTGATGTAAGGCAACAAACCTTCAAAGAAAAAAGTGCAAGTATCACCATATCCATGGACAAAACACACAGCGGCTTTGATTCGGACTCCAGGCCTTGGTAACCAACTTTTACAGAAAATCTCTTGACCCTTCGAGTTCATCTCAAACCACTACCATTAACAAAAGTAGTTGTTTTAAAACTAATCAGCTTGATGACAAACATTATAAAGATTACATCTTGATAAGTTCTGGAAAAGTATATGTTAAACAAGCTCTGAATAGAACAAGAACGCATTTAATTAGCTAATATTGAAGATAGAAAGAAGTCTGTCAGGAAAACATAAGCAAAAACTCAGATTAATGTCAACCAGAAGAAGATGCTAGTAGTGCCAAAAGTATAATTTAGTTTGGACAAAAACAATAATAGCTTGGTATGGAACCCACAATGTAACTATGTTATATGAACCACAACTATAGATTTTATTGTTGAGCATAGGGAGTCAACGGGCAAACTTCCAGCGTTCAAGGCCTTGAACGTCAGGACCGGCGTTCAGCCACTCCCCACCAACATTCAATGCCGGCGTTCAAGTTCAATGTTCATTCTAGCACGCTGAAGCAAAGCTTTAACCCTTGTTTGTTTCTTTTTTTTTTCTTTTTTCTCATTTTTGATTGGTTAAAATCATTTTTGTAGGTCCATTTGAACATTGAGTTGAACATTGAACCACTCCCCTTAAAATCGTATACATGTTAAATTTCAATGTTCAATTGAACATCTAGTTGAACACCGAGCACAAGGGCAACCACTCCTTGGGCTCTAATGCACTTGATCCTTCCCCTATATAAATAAATAGATATTTGCTACATCACTTCTAATGCTTTTTTCAATTGCTCACAATTAGATGATCTTTTTAGCTTATACAACTTACTTCACATTTTACCTCAATAACTTCCATAGATACAAATTTTTTCCTTACTTGATGCAGTTGTTTCAGGCTACTAGTTTACAATTCTCATTAGATTCAATATTTACAATTTATTCATTTGACCAGTAAAAGTCAAAATTGAATTCTGTCATTACAATGAAAGAAAAAAAAAAAAAAACTCACCTCTTCAGTCCTGATTCCAGTAGGAGCCATCTGCACACCAATCACAAGGAAGCATATAATATAATTATCATTATCAGTCAGTAATATATAGATATAATACATACATATAATTTATAATTTTTAAAAAACACTGTAGAACCTTAAACAGAACATGATCAAGTTGCTCTTGAACTTGAGTAAACGCTAATCTCACTCTCCGGCGAGCAGGTGCTTGATCAAGGTTTTGTGACGCGATCGCATTCATCTGATCACTCACACCTTCAATTTCCTTTTTCTTGGCCATAATTATAAAATCTGGCCGGTAAGTAGGGGAACCGGAATATTCGGAAGTCTGTCGCCGGAGTAATTGGGGGTGAACCGGAGGTCGGAAAGTAGAGATCAGAGAGTGAGACATGAAGAAGATGATGAAATTATTATTGGAGGTAGTTGAAAGCAGAGATGAAGTGGACAATTAGGGGAAGAAAATAGCATCGTTAATGGTGGAATCAGTTGAGATTTCCAGGTATATTTATAATTTTTTTATTTGGTGGGAAACATAAATATTGTATTTTGGTACATGTAATAAACGTTTTTGTATTTTCAGGTTTTAATACGAAAACTTTACAAAAAAGTTACTAATAAATTTAAAAATAGGGAATCTTTAATCGCACTAAAATGGAATCGGAAAAGTAGACGTGTAAAATATTTGAATCAATTAGTTTTATTTGGTTTGTAGTGAGTTAGAATTATACAGAATCGAATCAAACTTACTAATTTATCCGGTATAAAAATTGTATGTTTGAAATAAATGAATAAATATACAACAACAACACTAACCAATCCCGCCGAAGGCGGGGTATGGGGAGGTAGGATGTAGTCAGCCTTACCCCTACCCGAGAGTAGAGAGGCTGCTTCCAAGAAGACCTCTGGCAGACTCCAATACGTACAAATAAAATGGTGACGAAGTGGTACAAAAAAACTAAAAAACTAATATTAATAATAGCTACAATCGACATCAACCCGCATCAGTAACAACATCAACAGCAGCAAAAACAATAGTAATAGCAATAGCATCAACATCATCAAACAGCATCGGAGTCGGCATCGGCATTCACATCAGCATCCAGCAACAACAACTGCAGCTAGTAGAAGAGACAGCAGCAGTAATAATAATAATAATAATAATAATAATGATAATAATACTAATAATCATAGTAATAATATTAATAATAATAATAGTAATGATAATAACTAACATTATTTCTACTACTAATACTAATAATAGAAATAAAACACCATCTACCACGATGGTATTTAAATGAATAAATATGATTAATCCATTTCATAAAAGTTTTTTTTAGAAGGTAAATCTACAATACCTATCCACGATTATTATATACAACCACGAATATTTACAAATTGCATCCCACGAGGTTTGGTCAACCCACAACCATTAAGTTGAAAGGTTCCCCACATACCGCTAAGCCATAGGCCAGGTTTATTGTTTTAAAATGTATTAAATTTAACTTATTTAATTATTGTATGGATTCAACTTTCATTACTTATATTGTATATCTTACACCTTTATAAAGGTTTTAACCATTTCCTTCAATGCCTTGCATATTTAAAGAAATGAAATGATAAGAATACCCCTATATTCAACAAAATAGACGAAACTACCCTTAGTTAATTTTAGAAACGATCTATAATATTAATTAGATTTAGTCCATAAATAAACAAGTGTATATTTAAAAATAACTAAAACCTATAAATAAACTGAATCATGAATAACGAAAATTAAAATATACATATCCATTTAAATTAAAAAACAAGAAATTTCTAACAACGTATAATGGAATTTACTTTATTAATACTTATATTACCATATTAAACGAAATAATTACCCCGCTGCTTTGCACGGATATCTGCTAGTAAATTTAAATCCATACATTGTATATACATTTTCCTTTTTTTGACATACGATATTAAAAACAAGAATATAATATACATTTTGAAACAATAAATCTTTAATAAATACTTTTCAGTTAGAGTGACTTTATAACCTAATATTAATCCTTCAGTTAAAATAGACAAATAAAAGTTTAATTTAGTTTATTATAAGAAATAAATTTCATTTATCTCTCTAAATATCTATACGTACTAATTGATTTTCGCTTATTTTAAATCTTAGTTTTTATTCACTTTTAGCCCAAAGAATTTTGATCACCCCATGATTGTTGAATGTGTGCTCCACCAATCCACCGGCCGGAAAATGGAGCTAAAATGGTCCATGGATTGATGAAGTCCCACTTTCCATTTTCAACCATTGGGATTGCGAGTCATGGTCGGAAGTCAGAACCACATTAACGATAAAGTTCAATTTTATTAGCATATTAAAAACGTGACGGCAACCATTTGGTTTCATAAACAAAATGATTATCAAGTTAACACATAACAAAAGCTGCGTTTGGTTCAAAACGACGAATGGTAATGAAAAAGGGAATGGGAATAATATCATTCCTCATATTTTTATCATTTGATTTTTTTTCATACAATTACGAGAAGGGGTGACAAATTGGGTCAGCTCAAGTTGACGGGTCCAAAGTATCCAACTCAATTCCAACATGCATTGATAAATAGGTTGTAGGCCAAAATTAGTTAACCCGTACATAATTTTTATTACCCGTTTTAGAAACGGTTAATGATTAATGGTTTGATATGTTAATTTCGGGTCAAATGAGTAAAATATAATGGTTGTTTTGTGGTTGATGGGTTGACCCGTAACCCGAACTTGACCCGAGTCCGACCTGAAAAATTATATGGGTCAAACAGGGTAACGGGTTGACATAATGGTTTTGGATTAATTCAGGTTGGTGGTTTAGTTTGGATAAAACGAGGTGTGACAACTCTCCAAATTAGGTATTAATTAACATTTAAGCATGTGCATTCTTACGTTAATTTCCTGGTTAAGTTTTAACAAAACTTTTTGATGTGATGTAAGCCTAGCAAGCCCAGTACTTTTAAACAAAAAGTAATGCATAATACGTAAGTATTTAAAGTTACGTACAAAATTATCGAAACAAACCCGACAAAAATAAATAACAAAAGTTTCGTGATACAAACTTTCTAAATAACTCAATTATTAATTACGAGTATTTATATATCTATAACATATAGATACAATGGTCTAAATATACGTTTAACATAAAACGTATTATAATTGAACAGAAACAATTCTAAAACGCACATAAAAGGTCGAATCATAAAAATACAAATTTTCCCATTCGTTTGGAAGAAGTTAGAACATTACCTCAAAATATGAAATCCTAAATTAACTGAAGTTTTGCGCTCAAATAGTTACGCGCAGTAAAATGTACAAAACTGTACAACTATTTAAAATAATGATAACATCATTATATTGATTATAAATAACGAACCAGGAGAACATCTACAAAATAAAAATGTAATTTGTTAATTTTTATATTGCTAAAATTATACCCGTACTCGAAATTGAGGTGCCAAAATATGGCACCTAACTCAAATAATTGAGAGACCACCTACTGGTGATCTCCCATACTCGTTTGAAATATACTCCCTCCTCTCATTTCTCCTGATCATTTCATTTTTCATCAAATCTCTTTCTCTACTTCACTAAGAAAACACAAGGGCAGTAACAAGATTAGAGGCAACAACAAGCAGGAGCAACAACATATTCATCATCATCTTCATCATCCGTTCATAATTCTCACCATTTTCACTTTGTAAGGAAACCTTCAAACTTTGATTTCCTTTTCTTGATTTTGTTATATAACATGTTTCCATATCATAATCTGTATATATAACAACAATATGATGATTATATGTGATTATCCATGAAAATGGGTTTTATAAAACCATAATCTATAAATCCAAAATTTATAAACAAAAACATGTTAAAGGTTGATATTAAGTTGTAAAAATGCTATATATTGATGTTATAAACGTTTAGAATTAACAGACAAAAGATTAGAACTAAAAACCATGAAGATCATGTTTGATCAGCTCGAACAGAACCTGGAAAAACACGAGGACGCGGCGTGTCCTAAGACTACGCGGCGCGTCCTTTGCAAACTTATGATCCACGCGGTGTGTCCATGTTATACGCGGCGTGTCCTTTGTAAAATATGATCCACGCGGCGCGTACTCTTTGTACGCGGCGTGTCCTAACTATAAAACAAAGAATTCCTGGAATATTAATTGTACACGGTGCGTCCTTAAGGACGCGGTGCGTTCTTTGCAAGATTAATAGTACGCGGCGCGTACTAAAGAACACGGCGCGTACTTCTTCATGTTGTAGCCCTCTGAGTCGCGGTCGTTTCGCCAGCTTGATCGCCTAAATCCGAGTCCGTATGAGAGAGTTATGGCCAAAACGGTGCAGCATAGCTAAATCTGAAAACATTTAACATTATATATATGTCTATATATATATATATATACAAAACGACACTTTCGGGTTAACCACAAAACACAACGAGTATTGAAACGATAAACTTTATAATCATACGATGTGAATAAAAGTTATAAACTTTGATAAATATATCTAGACAAAATGCGATTCAAAAATCATTAACAATGATTCAACTAAACGTACATGACTATTTTGAAGAAGTAACAAGATTTATTTTATAAACGGAAATGAAAACGACAATTAAAATGTAACGACGTATCATATCGTTTACAAACATTATTTTGTATATATATAACAAGTAACGAACCTTTATATATATACACTTACACTTGATCAACTAGAGCTCGAGATTGAATATATGATATTCACAAACGAATGTTTTTATAAATAAAAACTTATATCCTTATACGTAAACAACGTATCAACTTATATATATACATTGGTAATATATAAACACATGACACTTATAATCATATATTTACATATATATGCAAATGGATTAGAAGTTTAACAAACGTATAACCTAATAATATACAACAAGTATATTACTTAAGTATACATATATAGAACAAATATATGTACATACAATGATTTTGGAATAACATTCGAATCATACGTACAACTATATACAAAGTATATGTACAAATGAAAACAAAGTTAACAACTTACATTAATAAGAAATCAACCATTTCTTCAAACGAACAAACTGTTAACATAAGTGATTAAAACAAATCAAACGTACTTATGTTAATATATTTATTGTATATAGGTTAACAAACCTTGGGCAATTATCTGTTGGCTGCTAGCTTTCATACCGAGCAAATCACCGTGAGTTCACAGCCCCTACTTTACAAATGTTTTATGCTTTTAAACATAGGGGTGTAAACATAGAAACTGCATGCAAACACATGCAGCAAATTATATAAATGCTTTATTGCTTTATACAACTGTTTGACATGAAATATTATTTCACAACTGTTTTGGGAATTAGACAACAAATCCTAGTGCGGACCAGACTTGAGATGTGTGCATGAAAGACCTTATGTCATGCAGACTATAACCATTAGCTAGGTGACTCTAGCCACTGAGTATACGAATAGTACTATTGCTGTGACGACCCTCCTATGGATGGAGCGTATACTTAACTGTCCTTCAGGCAAGAAACATAAGTTTTGGTTGTGGTTTGGTTATAGGGTTAGGTCGCGTTACTTTAACCTGCGAGGTTTAGCTCACCTTTCAGGGGATTATAGTCTAAGCATTCCCACACATATTATTTAGGATGAACATATCCTACAACTGTTTTACTTCAGTATACGTACTGATTATAGTTATATTCTGGTAAACAACCAGACATACATTTTGGGTAACAACCCACATAAAACTATATTTTAGGGTAACAACCCTACAATCTTATATTTTGCAAAAACCTGTAAACATTTATTTATTGAATAACATTTCAATAACTTAAACACAAATGGTTTAACATACCACATATTTATACAAAACCTGTGAATTCACTCAACATATTTGTTGACGACTTTCCTTCTATGTTTTACAGGAAATTAGCCTACGTAAGTAAGGATCGCATGCATTCAGGATGGACAACCCTGGACTACTTAGGATGCCATATATTTATGGGACAGCTTTTGAGGATTTCCTCTGTATTACTGCAGACATTGCAGTTATACTCATGAAATCTTATTTTAACATATGTTTTGTAAAACTTAAATGTTTTAAACTTTATTACTACTGTACGACTTACATAGTCGTACTACTTTTGTAATAACTATTAATTGGCATCCTTTATATATTATGTTCTGTATGATCATATGCTCTGATACGATGAATGCACAATTGTAAAGTCATCACCCCGTTGTTAAACTGTTTACACATAATGCTTCCGCCAATTATAACTTGCTTCCGCTAAACATTAAATAAACACAATTATGGATTTTTGAGGTGTGACAGACTTGGTATCAGAGCCATTGGTTATAGCGAACTAGAAGTCTTTAGGTGACTGAAAACCTTAGAGACCTAGACTATAGCCTTGGCTAGAACATTCATGCATTCATACATACATACGTTTGCATACAACTAACATATGATTGACAAGTGGGATTACATACCTATGGATAATGAAACATGTCTTTGTAACCTATAGATTCCTTGAAACTGGAAAAATGACAGACCTGTCATGTTTGGTATATCCTTTGGGATCGACGGTGTGTGGACAGACCCGTCATACTTTGATTAGTCTCTGGACCGATGGATATCTAAGAAAAGACCCATCCTGTTCTCTATAAGAACTCGTGTACTAATTATGATTAGTTATATGATATGACATATATGAGGGGTTTATTAATATTGATTACGTTGTGCTGATTTTGACTGTATGGGGATATAAAAGTGAAGGATCTACACTGCGACAGAGAATATAGCTAAGGATAGCTTAATAATGGACTGATGAAGAACTGTCGTAGGAATATAATTGTTTTGTTAGGATCTAAGTATAGCTAAGTTTAGTTTAATTAGTACTGTAGCAACTCGTGTTGTATTGGAAATCACTCTTGATGGATATAGAAGATATCATCAAGTTTTGTAATGAAACGATGTAAGAACGTTCTAGTTAATGTATAATATAACTTAGGTTCGATTCGAAATTTCGTGCGAATTATATTCATCTCTATATACAGGTGATAGAAAAGTTATCACGTAATAATTGTTGAAACCATTTCTTGCAAACTTTGAAACCTACCATACCTTGAATTATTGATTATATCTTGAATTTCTTTAAACATTGATTTCGCTTGAGCGATGATGAAAAGAAATATGTATTTGGCATTATATAATGACGCCTGGCCAACGTGATTATATTGTACAAAGTACATATGGGTGTTTCAAAATCGTGCGACATTCAATGTGAAATATTATTCTTTCAAATTCTCAATACTATTCATTTAATAGACAATGTGAAATCTTGTTCATCACATTCATTATCTTGGCATTGACTTCTGCATTTTATTCATCGCAGAACTGAATCATGCCGCCAAAACGACGAATTACTAGGAACAGTCAGAAGACAACTGTACCCCCTACTTCTGAAACCATTCCACCACCTAACACTGAGGAAACTACTGAGCAGATGATTACTAGACGCATTGCTGAGGGTATTGCTGAGTATGAGGCAAGCCGAAACCGTGAGACTGGGATTAATAACAGTGGATCGACCCCTGTTGTTGCTGAGACTGTTGTGAATAACCGCAAAGGGTGTTCATATAAGACATTTCAGGCTTGTAAACCACCTCCTTTCTGTGGCACTGAAGGTGCTATTGGTATTATACACTGGATAGAAAAGATGGATTCTGTGTTGGACATCAGTGATTGTCTACCAGACACTGCGGTAAAGTATGTCGCCTGCACACTAGCTGATAAAGCTTTGACTTGGTGGAACAGTCAAGTTCAGTCGATGGGACGACCAGCTGCTTATTCCATGACATGGGAAACATTGAAGCGTATGATGATGGAAGAATTCTGCCCTCGCAGTGAGATGCAGAAAATTGAGACTGACCTGTGGAACATTGCTATGATTGGTGCTGATATCACTGGTTACACAACTAGATTCCAAGAACTAGCTCATCTTGTGCCACATATGGTAACACCAGAGTACAAGCGTATTGAACGCTATGTGTATGGACTGGCACCACAGATCAGGAGTTTAGTTACGTCCTCCAAACCTGACACCTTCAGGAGCGCTGTTACCTTAGCGCAGAGTTTGACTGATGAAGCAGTTAGAATGGGAACACTGACCAAGAAGACTGTGTCGGTTAAAGTTGAGCCGAGCAGTGTTGAAGCTGGTAGTTCTGAAGGTAAGAAGCGTAAATGGAATGACCATCAGGGTCAATCCAACAAGAAAGGATCTGGAAATCCAAAGTCTTACGCTGCCACCATTGTGGAACCAAAACCATACTTGGGTAACAAACCTAAGTGTGATAAGTGTAGCAAACACCATGAGGGTGAGTGTTGGTTTTGCGACAGCTGTAAGGGATGGGGTCACAAAGCCCAAAACTGTAAGGTAAACCCTACCCCTAAGGGAAACATTGCTCGCCAAAACCAGGGATGTTTTGAGTGTGGCGACATGAGGCACTATCGAAACCGATGCCCTCGACTCAATAATCAAAACTGTAACGCCAACAACGCTCGTAACCGCAACAACAATGGAAACAACCGAGCCAACAACAACAATGATCAGCCAGCTCGTGGACGCGTGTTCATGTTAGGAGCACCAGAGGCACGTCAGGATCCTAACACAGTCACTGGTACGTTTCTTGTAAACAACCACTTTGCTTCTGTGTTGTTTGATTCCGGTGCTGATTTAAGCTTTGTGTCCACTGAGTTTAGACCACTATTAGAGATCGAATCCCTTAAGCTAGAGAACCAATATACTGTAGAGTTAGCCGATGGTAAGTTGATTGAATCAGGAGAAATAGTACCAGGATGTTCCTTAACATTAGAAGGTCATTCTTTCAAGATAGACTTACTACCAGTAGAACTAGGGAGCTTCGATATAGTGGTTGGCATGGATTGGTTGTCACTAAACCGCGCAGAGATCATCTGTCATAAGAAGATTGTACGATTACCTTTACCGTCAGGAGAAATGTTGATGGTTCAAGGAGAAAAGAGTAATCGTGTGGTGAAAACGATTACATGCATGAAGGCAAATAAGTATCTGCAAAAAGGGTACCAGGCATTTTTGGTACATGTTGTAGATAAGAAACCCGAGGAGCGACGCATAGACGACGTGGCCGTAGTACGCGAATACCCAGGAGTATTTCCTGACGAGCTACCAGGGTTACCACCTCCACGGCAGGTTGAATTTCATATCGACCTAGTGCCGGGAGCTGCACCGATTGCTCGTGCGCCTTACCGTCTAGCTCCATCAGAAATGCAGGAACTGTCTGCACAATTACAAGAACTGTTGGATTTAGGATTCATCCGACCGAGCTTTTCACCGTGGGGAGCTCCGGTTTTGTTTGTCAAAAAGAAGGATGGATCAATGCGGATGTGTATCGATTATCGAGAACTAAACAAAGTGACGATCAAGAACCGATACCCATTGCCACGCATCGATGATTTGTTTGACCAGCTGCAAGGGTCAAGTTATTACTCAAAGATCGACTTGAGATCGGGTTACCATCAACTGAAGGTACGGGATGAAGATATCCCTAAGACTGCGTTTAGGACTCGATATGGTCATTACGAGTTCCTGGTTATGCCGTTTGGGCTAACGAATGCGCCAGCAGTGTTCATGGATCTAATGAATAGAGTATGTAAACCTTACCTTGATAAGTTCGTCATCGTGTTCATTGACGATATCTTGATATACTCGCGAACGAAGGAAGACCATGAACGACATCTGAGGCTGATTCTTGAATTACTGAAGAAAGAGAAGCTTTATGCAAAGTTCTCTAAATGCGAGTTTTGGATGCGTGAGGTCCATTTCCTTGGTCATGTGATCAATAGCAAAGGAATTCACGTTGACCCATCCAAAATTGAGGCGATTAAGAATTGGGAAGCCCCAAAAACCCCAACGGAGATACGACAATTCCTTGGGCTAGCCGGTTACTACCGAAGATTCATTGAGAATTTCTCGAAGATAGCTCAACCAATTACCGCCCTAACGCAAAAAGACAAGAAGTTTGATTGGGGCGAGAAGCAAGAGAATGCTTTTCAACTGCTGAAAGAGAAATTGAGCACCGCACCTATCCTATCCTTACCAGAAGGAGTAGAAAATTTTGTTGTCTACTGTGATGCTTCACATCAAGGATTAGGTTGTGTGTTGATGCAAAACGACAAGGTCATTGCATATGCGTCTCGTCAATTGAAGATTCACGAGAAGAACTATACTACGCATGACTTAGAGCTAGGAGCAGTCGTTTTTGCACTTAAGATTTGGAGGCACTACCTTTATGGTACAAAGTGTACGATCTTCACTGATCACAAAAGTCTCCAACACATATTTGACCAGAAGGAACTCAACATGAGACAGAGACGTTGGGTTGAATTATTGAATGATTACGACTGTGAAATCAAGTACCATCCAGGCAAAGCTAATGTAGTAGCGGATGCCTTGAGTCGTAAGGAAAGAGTGAAACCTCGGAGAGTTCGAGCCTTAGGACTGACAATCCACTTGGATCTTATTACCCAAATTCGTGAAGCTCAACAAGCGGCCTTTACTCCAGAACGTATGAAGGACGAATCCCTCAAAGGGATGGAGAAGCAACTGGAGTCTAAGGAAAATGGAGTATTGTACTTCATGAATCGAATTTGGATTCCTTGTGTTGATGAGCTACGTAGCCTAGTATTGGACGAAGCTCATAAGTCCAATTACTCGATACATCCTGGTGCAGATAAGATGTATCACGATCTGAAAGGATTTTACTGGTGGCCTGGCATGAAAAGAGACATTGCCACCTATGTTAGTAGATGTCTGACTTGTGCAAAAGTTAAGACTGAGTACCAAAAGCCGTCTGGACTTTTACAACAACCAGAGTTGTCCAAATGGAAATGGGAACACATTACGATGGATTTCATAACGAAGCTACCAAAGACAGCATATGGGATGGACTCCATATGGGTGATTGTCGACAGACTGACAAAATCATCACACTTTCTAGCCATCAAGGAGACAGATAAGATGGAAAAGCTGGCTAGAATTTACATAAAAGAAGTTGTTTCTAGACATGGAGTTCCATTATCTATCATCTCTGATAGAGATGCACGTTTCACCTCTCGATTCTGGCAAACACTGCAACAAGCTTTAGGCACTAGACTCGACATGAGTACCGCCTACCATCCACAAACCGATGGTCAAAGCGAGCGAACGATACAAACGCTTGAGGACTTGCTAAGAGCATGCGTGATTGATTTCGGAGGAAATTGGGATGTTCATCTCCCTTTAGCCGAATTCTCGTACAACAATAGTTATCATACGAGCATACAAATGGCACCTTTTGAGGCGTTGTACGGACGCAAGTGCCGATCCCCACTTTGTTGGGCAGAAATGGACGACAGACAGTTATCAGGTCCTGAGATAGTCCAAGGGACAACGGACAAGATATCTCAAGTGCTTAATCGATTGAAAACGGCACGAGACCGACAAAAGAGTTATGCAGACAATAGACGAAAACCTTTAGAGTTTCAAGTAGGTGACAGAGTCCTACTTAAGGTATCTCCTTGGAAAGGAGTTGTACGATTTGGGAAACGCGGTAAACTAAATCCACGTTACATTGGACCTTTTGAAATCCTAGCAAGGATTGGTCCTGTAGCTTATAAGCTTAAACTGCCGCAAGAACTTAGTAATATTCACGACACGTTTCACGTGAGTAATCTTAAGAAGTGTCTATCCGACGAAGCGTTAATCATACCTCCTGACGAAATCTACGTCGACGCAAAACTCAACTTCGTGGAGGAACCGCTTGAAGTAATGGATACGAAAACGCAGAAACTCCGAAACAGTCGGATCAAGCTTGTCAAAGTTCGATGGAACTCGAAAAGAGGCCCAGAGTTCACCTGGGAACTTGAGGACGAGATGCGCAAGAAGTATCCCCACCTATTTGAACCCGTGACCACGACTCACGACACAAATTAAATCTCGGGACGAGATTTCCCTAACGGGGGGAGAATGTGACAACTCTCCAAATTAGGTATTAATTAACATTTAAGCATGTGCATTCTTACGTTAATTTCCTGGTTAAGTTTTAACAAAACTTTTTGATGTGATGTAAGCCTAGCAAGCCCAGTACTTTTAAACAAAAAGTAATGCATAATACGTAAGTATTTAAAGTTACGTACAAAATTATCGGAACAAACCCGACAAAAATAAATAACAAAAGTTTCGTGATACAAACTTTCTAAATAACTCAATTATTAATTACGAGTATTTATATATCTATAACATATAGATACAATGGTCTAAATATACGTTTAACATAAAATGTATTATAATTGAACAGAAACAATTCTAAAACGCACATAAAAGGTCGAATCATAAAAATACAAATTTTCCCATTCGTTTGGAAGAAGTTAGAACATTACCTCAAAATATGAAATCCTAAATTAACTGAAGTTTTGCGCTCAAATAGTTACGCGCAGTAAAATGTACAAAACTGTACAACTATTTAAAATAATGATAACATCATTATATTGATTATAAATAACGAACCAGGAGAACATCTACAAAATAAAAATGTAATTTGTTAATTTTTATATTGCTAAAATTATACCCGTACTCGAAATTGAGGTGCCAAAATATGGCACCTAACTCAAATAATTGAGAGACCACCTACTGGTGATCTCCCATACTCGTTTGAAATATACTCCCTCCTCTCATTTCTCCTGATCATTTCATTTTTCATCAAATCTCTTTCTCTACTTCACTAAGAAAACACAAGGGCAGTAACAAGATCAGAGGCAACAACAAGCAGGAGCAACAACATATTCATCATCATCTTCATCATCCGTTCATAATTCTCACCATTTTCACTTTGTAAGGAAACCTTCAAACTTTGATTTCCTTTTCTTGATTTTGTTATATAACATGTTTCCATATCATAATCTGTATATATAACAACAATATGATGATTATATGTGATTATCCATGAAAATGGGTTTTATAAAACCATAATCTATAAATCCAAAATTTATAAACAAAAACATGTTAAAGGTTGATATTAAGTTGTAAAAATGCTATATATTGATGTTATAAACGTTTAGAATTAACAGACAAAAGATTAGAACTAAAAACCATGAAGATCATGTTTGATCAGCTCGAACAGAACCTGGAAAAACACGAGGACGCGGCGTGTCCTAAGACTACGCGGCGCGTCCTTTGCAAACTTATGATCCACGCGGTGTGTCCATGTTATACGCGGCGTGTCCTTTGTAAAATATGATCCACACGGCGCGTACTCTTTGTACGCGGCGTGTCCTAACTATAAAACAAAGAATTCCTGGAATATTAATTGTACACGGTGCGTCCTTAAGGACGCGGTGCGTTCTTTGCAAGATTAATAGTACGCGGCGCGTACTAAAGAACACGGCGCGTACTTCTTCATGTTGTAGCCCTCTGAGTCGCGGTCGTTTCGCCAGCTTGATCGCCTAAATCCGAGTCCGTATGAGAGAGTTATGGCCAAAACGGTGCAGCATAGCTAAATCTGAAAACATTTAACATTATATATATGTCTATATATATATATATATATACAAAACGACACTTTCGGGTTAACCACAAAACACAACGAGTATTGAAACGATAAACTTTATAATCATACGATGTGAATAAAAGTTATAAACTTTGATAAATATATCTAGACAAAATGCGATTCAAAAATCATTAACAATGATTCAACTAAACGTACATGACTATTTTGAAGAAGTAACAAGATTTATTTTATAAACGGAAATGAAAACGACAATTAAAATGTAACGACGTATCATATCGTTTACAAACATTATTTTGTATATATATAACAAGTAACGAACCTTTATATATATACACTTACACTTGATCAACTAGAGCTCGAGATTGAATATATGATATTCACAAACGAATGTTTTTATAAATAAAAACTTATATCCTTATACGTAAACAACGTATCAACTTATATATATACATTGGTAATATATAAACACATGACACTTATAATCATATATTTACATATATATGCAAATGGATTAGAAGTTTAACAAACGTATAACCTAATAATATACAACAAGTATATTACTTAAGTATACATATATAGAACAAATATATGTACATACAATGATTTTGGAATAACATTCGAATCATACGTACAACTATATACAAAGTATATGTACAAATGAAAACAAAGTTAACAACTTACATTAATAAGAAATCAACCATTTCTTCAAACGAACAAACTGTTAACATAAGTGATTAAAACAAATCAAACGTACTTATGTTAATATATTTATTGTATATAGGTTAACAAACCTTGGGCAATTATCTGTTGGCTGCTAGCTTTCATACCGAGCAAATCACCGTGAGTTCACAGCCCCTACTTTACAAATGTTTTATGCTTTTAAACATAGGGGTGTAAACATAGAAACTGCATGCAAACACATGCAGCAAATTATATAAATGCTTTATTGCTTTATACAACTGTTTGACATGAAATATTATTTCACAACTGTTTTGGGAATTAGACAACAAATCCTAGTGCGGACCAGACTTGAGATGTGTGCATGAAAGACCTTATGTCATGCAGACTATAACCATTAGCTAGGTGACTCTAGCCACTGAGTATACGAATAGTACTATTGCCGTGACGACCCTCCTATGGATGGAGCGTATACTTAACTGTCCTTCAGGCAAGAAACATAAGTTTTGGTTGTGGTTTGGTTATAGGGTTAGGTCGCGTTACTTTAACCTGCGAGGTTTAGCTCACCTTTCAGGGGATTATAGTCTAAGCATTCCCACACATATTATTTAGGATGAACATATCCTACAACTGTTTTACTTCAGTATACGTACTGATTATAGTTATATTCTGGTAAACAACCAGACATACATTTTGGGTAACAACCCACATAAAACTATATTTTAGGGTAACAACCCTACAATCTTATATTTTGCAAAAACCTGCAAACATTTATTTATTGAATAACATTTCAATAACTTAAACACAAATGGTTTAACATACCACATATTTATACAAAACCTGTGAATTCACTCAACATATTTGTTGACGACTTTCCTTCTATGTTTTACAGGAAATTAGCCTACGTAAGTAAGGATCGCATGCATTCAGGATGGACAACCCTGGACTACTTAGGATGCCATATATTTATGGGACAGCTTTTGAGGATTTCCTCTGTATTACTGCAGACATTGCAGTTATACTCATGAAATCTTATTTTAACATATGTTTTGTAAAACTTAAATGTTTTAAACTTTATTACTACTGTACGACTTACATAGTCGTACTACTTTTGTAATAACTATTAATTGGCATCCTTTATATATTATGTTCTGTATGATCATATGCTCTGATACGATGAATGCACAATTGTAAAGTCATCACCCCGTTGTTAAACTGTTTACACATAATGCTTCCGCCAATTATAACTTGCTTTCGCTAAACATTAAATAAACACAATTATGGATTTTTGAGGTGTGACAGACTTGGTATCAGAGCCATTGGTTATAGCGAACTAGAAGTCTTTAGGTGACTGAAAACCTTAGAGACCTAGACTATAGCCTTGGCTAGAACATTCATGCATTCATACATACATACGTTTGCATACAACTAACATATGATTGACAAGTGGGATTACATACCTATGGATAATGAAACATGTCTTTGTAACCTATAGATTCCTTGAAACTGGAAAAATGACAGACCTGTCATGTTTGGTATATCCTTTGGGATCGACGGTGTGTGGACAGACCCGTCATACTTTGATTAGTCTCTGGACCGATGGATATCTAAGAAAAGACCCATCCTGTTCTCTATAAGAACTCGTGTACTAATTATGATTAGTTATATGATATGACATATATGAGGGGTTTATTAATATTGATTACGTTGTGCTGATTTTGACTGTATGGGGATATAAAAGTGAAGGATCTACACTGCGACAGAGAATATAGCTAAGGATAGCTTAATAATGGACTGATGAAGAACTGTCGTAGGAATATAATTGTTTTGTTAGGATCTAAGTATAGCTAAGTTTAGTTTAATTAGTACTGTAGCAACTCGTGTTGTATTGGAAATCACTCTTGATGGATATAGAAGATATCATCAAGTTTTGTAATGAAACGATGTAAGAACGTTCTAGTTAATGTATAATATAACTTAGGTTCGATTCGAAATTTCGTGCGAATTATATTCATCTCTATATACAGGTGATAGAAAAGTTATCACGTAATAATTGTTGAAACCATTTCTTGCAAACTTTGAAACCTACCATACCTTGAATTATTGATTATATCTTGAATTTCTTTAAACATTGATTTCGCTTGAGCGATGATGAAAAGAAATATGTATTTGGCATTATATAATGACGCCTGGCCAACGTGATTATATTGTACAAAGTACATATGGGTGTTTCAAAATCGTGCGACATTCAATGTGAAATATTATTCTTTCAAATTCTCAATACTATTCATTTAATAGACAATGTGAAATCTTGTTCATCACATTCATTATCTTGGCATTGACTTCTGCATTTTATTCATCGCAGAACTGAATCATGCCGCCAAAATGACGAATTACTAGGAACAGTCAGAAGACAACTGTACCCCCTACTTCTGAAACCATTCCACCACCTAACACTGAGGAAACTACTGAGCAGATGATTACTAGACGCATTGCTGAGGGTATTGCTGAGTATGAGGCAAGCCGAAACCGTGAGACTGGGATTAATAACAGTGGATCGACCCCTGTTGTTGCTGAGACTGTTGTGAATAACCGCAAAGGGTGTTCATATAAGACATTTCAGGCTTGTAAACCACCTCCTTTCTGTGGCACTGAAGGTGCTATTGGTATTATACACTGGATAGAAAAGATGGATTCTGTGTTGGACATCAGTGATTGTCTACCAGACACTGCGGTAAAGTATGTCGCCTGCACACTAGCTGATAAAGCTTTGACTTGGTGGAACAGTCAAGTTCAGTCGATGGGACGACCAGCTGCTTATTCCATGACATGGGAAACATTGAAGCGTATGATGATGGAAGAATTCTGCCCTCGCAGTGAGATGCAGAAAATTGAGACTGACCTGTGGAACATTGCTATGATTGGTGCTGATATCACTGGTTACACAACTAGATTCCAAGAACTAGCTCGTCTTGTGCCACATATGGTAACACCAGAGTACAAGCGTATTGAACGCTATGTGTATGGACTGGCACCACAGATCAGGAGTTTAGTTACGTCCTCCAAACCTGACACCTTCAGGAGCGCTGTTACCTTAGCGCAGAGTTTGACTGATGAAGCAGTTAGAATGGGAACACTGACCAAGAAGACTGTGTCGGTTAAAGTTGAGCCGAGCAGTGTTGAAGCTGGTAGTTCTGAAGGTAAGAAGCGTAAATGGAATGACCATCAGGGTCAATCCAAAAAGAAAGGATCTGGAAATCCAAAGTCTTACGCTGCCACCATTGTGGAACCAAAACCATACTTGGGTAACAAACCTAAGTGTGATAAGTGTAGCAAACACCATGAGGGTGAGTGTTGGTTTTGCGACAGCTGTAAGGGATGGGGTCACAAAGCCCAAAACTGTAAGGTAAACCCTACCCCTAAGGGAAACATTGCTCGCCAAAACCAGGGATGTTTTGAGTGTGGCGACATGAGGCACTATCGAAACCGATGCCCTCGACTCAATAATCAAAACTGTAACGCCAATAACGCTCGTAACCGCAACAACAATGGAAACAACCGAGCCAACAACAACAATGATCAGCCAGCTCGTGGACGCGTGTTCATGTTAGGAGCACCAGAGGCACGTCAGGATCCTAACACAGTCACTGGTACGTTTCTTGTAAACAACCACTTTGCTTCTGTGTTGTTTGATTCCGGTGCTGATTTAAGCTTTGTGTCCACTGAGTTTAGACCACTATTAGAGATCGAATCCCTTAAGCTAGAGAACCAATATACTGTAGAGTTAGCCGATGGTAAGTTGATTGAATCAGGAGAAATAGTACCAGGATGTTCCTTAACATTAGAAGGTCATTCTTTCAAGATAGACTTACTACCAGTAGAACTAGGGAGCTTCGATATAGTGGTTGGCATGGATTGGTTGTCACTAAACCGCGCAGAGATCATCTGTCATAAGAAGATTGTACGATTACCTTTACCGTCAGGAGAAATGTTGATGGTTCAAGGAGAAAAGAGTAATCGTGTGGTGAAAACGATTACATGCATGAAGGCAAATAAGTATCTGCAAAAAGGGTACCAGGCATTTTTGGTACATGTTGTAGATAAGAAACCCGAGGAGCGACGCATAGACGACGTGGCCGTAGTACGCGAATACCCAGGAGTATTTCCTGACGAGCTACCAGGGTTACCACCTCCACGGCAGGTTGAATTTCATATCGACCTAGTGCCGGGAGCTGCACCGATTGCTCGTGCGCCTTACCGTCTAGCTCCATCAGAAATGCAGGAACTGTCTGCACAATTACAAGAACTGTTGGATTTAGGATTCATCCGACCGAGCTTTTCACCATGGGGAGCTCCGGTTTTGTTTGTCAAAAAGAAGGATGGATCAATGCGGATGTGTATCGATTATCGAGAACTAAACAAAGTGACGATCAAGAACCGATACCCATTGCCACGCATCGATGATTTGTTTGACCAGCTGCAAGGGTCAAGTTATTACTCAAAGATCGACTTGAGATCGGGTTACCATCAACTGAAGGTACGGGATGAAGATATCCCTAAGACTGCGTTTAGGACTCGATATGGTCATTACGAGTTCCTGGTTATGCCGTTTGGGCTAACGAATGCGCCAGCAGTGTTCATGGATCTAATGAATAGAGTATGTAAACCTTACCTTGATAAGTTCGTCATCGTGTTCATTGACGATATCTTGATATACTCGCGAACGAAGGAAGACCATGAACGACATCTGAGGCTGATTCTTGAATTACTGAAGAAAGAGAAGCTTTATGCAAAGTTCTCTAAATGCGAGTTTTGGATGCGTGAGGTCCATTTCCTTGGTCATGTGATCAATAGCAAAGGAATTCACGTTGACCCATCCAAAATTGAGGCGATTAAGAATTGGGAAGCCCCAAAAACCCCAACGGAGATACGACAATTCCTTGGGCTAGCCGGTTACTACCGAAGATTCATTGAGAATTTCTCGAAGATAGCTCAACCAATTACCGCCCTAACGCAAAAAGACAAGAAGTTTGATTGGGGCGAGAAGCAAGAGAATGCTTTTCAACTGCTGAAAGAGAAATTGAGCACCGCACCTATCCTATCCTTACCAGAAGGAGTAGAAAATTTTGTTGTCTACTGTGATGCTTCACATCAAGGATTAGGTTGTGTGTTGATGCAAAACGACAAGGTCATTGCATATGCGTCTCGTCAATTGAAGATTCACGAGAAGAACTATACTACGCAT
Organism: Helichrysum umbraculigerum; assembly: GCA_949592205.1. Classification (NCBI taxonomy): domain Eukaryota; kingdom Viridiplantae; phylum Streptophyta; class Magnoliopsida; order Asterales; family Asteraceae; genus Helichrysum; species Helichrysum umbraculigerum. The sequence goes on along the minus strand of CATIUR010000005.1, from coordinate 66,160,591 downwards.
GACTTAGAGCTAGGAGCAGTCGTTTTTGCACTTAAGATTTGGAGGCACTACCTTTATGGTACAAAGTGTACGATCTTCACTGATCACAAAAGTCTCCAACACATATTTGACCAGAAGGAACTCAACATGAGACAGAGACGTTGGGTTGAATTATTGAATGATTACGACTGTGAAATCAAGTACCATCCAGGCAAAGCTAATGTAGTAGCGGATGCCTTGAGTCGTAAGGAAAGAGTGAAACCTCGGAGAGTTCGAGCCTTAGGACTGACAATCCACTTGGATCTTATTACCCAAATTCGTGAAGCTCAACAAGCGGCCTTTACTCCAGAACGTATGAAGGACGAATCCCTCAAAGGGATGGAGAAGCAACTGGAGTCTAAGGAAAATGGAGTATTGTACTTCATGAATCGAATTTGGATTCCTTGTGTTGATGAGCTACGTAGCCTAGTATTGGACGAAGCTCATAAGTCCAATTACTCGATACATCCTGGTGCAGATAAGATGTATCACGATCTGAAAGGATTTTACTGGTGGCCTGGCATGAAAAGAGACATTGCCACCTATGTTAGTAGATGTCTGACTTGTGCAAAAGTTAAGACTGAGTACCAAAAGCCGTCTGGACTTTTACAACAACCAGAGTTGTCCAAATGGAAATGGGAACACATTACGATGGATTTCATAACGAAGCTACCAAAGACAGCATATGGGATGGACTCCATATGGGTGATTGTCGACAGACTGACAAAATCATCACACTTTCTAGCCATCAAGGAGACAGATAAGATGGAAAATCTGGCTAGAATTTACATAAAAGAAGTTGTTTCTAGACATGGAGTTCCATTATCTATCATCTCTGATAGAGATGCACGTTTCACCTCTCGATTCTGGCAAACACTGCAACAAGCTTTAGGCACTAGACTCGACATGAGTACCGCCTACCATCCACAAACCGATGGTCAAAGCGAGCGAACGATACAAACGCTTGAGGACTTGCTAAGAGCATGCGTGATTGATTTCGGAGGAAATTGGGATGTTCATCTCCCTTTAGCCGAATTCTCGTACAACAATAGTTATCATACGAGCATACAAATGGCACCTTTTGAGGCGTTGTACGGACGCAAGTGCCGATCCCCACTTTGTTGGGCAGAAATGGACGACAGACAGTTATCAGGTCCTGAGATAGTCCAAGGGACAACGGACAAGATATCTCAAGTGCTTAATCGATTGAAAACGGCACGAGACCGACAAAAGAGTTATGCAGACAATAGACGAAAACCTTTAGAGTTTCAAGTAGGTGACAGAGTCCTACTTAAGGTATCTCCTTGGAAAGGAGTTGTACGATTTGGGAAACGCGGTAAACTAAATCCACGTTACATTGGACCTTTTGAAATCCTAGCAAGGATTGGTCCTGTAGCTTATAAGCTTAAACTGCCGCAAGAACTTAGTAATATTCACGACACGTTTCACGTGAGTAATCTTAAGAAGTGTCTATCCGACGAAGCGTTAATCATACCTCCTGACGAAATCTACGTCGACGCAAAACTCAACTTCGTGGAGGAACCGCTTGAAGTAATGGATACGAAAACGCAGAAACTCCGAAACAGTCGGATCAAGCTTGTCAAAGTTCGATGGAACTCGAAAAGAGGCCCAGAGTTCACCTGGGAACTTGAGGACGAGATGCGCACGAAGTATCCCCACCTATTTGAACCCGTGACCACGACTCACGACACAAATTAAATCTCGGGACGAGATTTCCCTAACGGGGGGAGAATGTGACAACTCTCCAAATTAGGTATTAATTAACATTTAAGCATGTGCATTCTTACGTTAATTTCCTGGTTAAGTTTTAACAAAACTTTTTGATGTGATGTAAGCCTAGCAAGCCCAGTACTTTTAAACAAAAAGTAATGCATAATACGTAAGTATTTAAAGTTACGTACAAAATTATCGGAACAAACCCGACAAAAATAAATAACAAAAGTTTCGTGATACAAACTTTCTAAATAACTCAATTATTAATTACGAGTATTTATATATCTATAACATATAGATACAATGGTCTAAATATACGTTTAACATAAAATGTATTATAATTGAACAGAAACAATTCTAAAACGCACATAAAAGGTCGAATCATAAAAATACAAATTTTCCCATTCGTTTGGAAGAAGTTAGAACATTACCTCAAAATATGAAATCCTAAATTAACTGAAGTTTTGCGCTCAAATAGTTACGCGCAGTAAAATGTACAAAACTGTACAACTATTTAAAATAATGATAACATCATTATATTGATTATAAATAACGAACCAGGAGAACATCTACAAAATAAAAATGTAATTTGTTAATTTTTATATTGCTAAAATTATACCCGTACTCGAAATTGAGGTGCCAAAATATGGCACCTAACTCAAATAATTGAGAGACCACCTACTGGTGATCTCCCATACTCGTTTGAAATATACTCCCTCCTCTCATTTCTCCTGATCATTTCATTTTTCATCAAATCTCTTTCTCTACTTCACTAAGAAAACACAAGGGCAGTAACAAGATCAGAGGCAACAACAAGCAGGAGCAACAACATATTCATCATCATCTTCATCATCCGTTCATAATTCTCACCATTTTCACTTTGTAAGGAAACCTTCAAACTTTGATTTCCTTTTCTTGATTTTGTTATATAACATGTTTCCATATCATAATCTGTATATATAACAACAATATGATGATTATATGTGATTATCCATGAAAATGGGTTTTATAAAACCATAATCTATAAATCCAAAATTTATAAACAAAAACATGTTAAAGGTTGATATTAAGTTGTAAAAATGCTATATATTGATGTTATAAACGTTTAGAATTAACAGACAAAAGATTAGAACTAAAAACCATGAAGATCATGTTTGATCAGCTCGAACAGAACCTGGAAAAACACGAGGACGCGGCGTGTCCTAAGACTACGCGGCGCGTCCTTTGCAAACTTATGATCCACGCGGTGTGTCCATGTTATACGCGGCGTGTCCTTTGTAAAATATGATCCACACGGCGCGTACTCTTTGTACGCGGCGTGTCCTAACTATAAAACAAAGAATTCCTGGAATATTAATTGTACACGGTGCGTCCTTAAGGACGCGGTGCGTTCTTTGCAAGATTAATAGTACGCGGCGCGTACTAAAGAACACGGCGCGTACTTCTTCATGTTGTAGCCCTCTGAGTCGCGGTCGTTTCGCCAGCTTGATCGCCTAAATCCGAGTCCGTATGAGAGAGTTATGGCCAAAACGGTGCAGCATAGCTAAATCTGAAAACATTTAACATTATATATATGTCTATATATATATATATATATACAAAACGACACTTTCGGGTTAACCACAAAACACAACGAGTATTGAAACGATAAACTTTATAATCATACGATGTGAATAAAAGTTATAAACTTTGATAAATATATCTAGACAAAATGCGATTCAAAAATCATTAACAATGATTCAACTAAACGTACATGACTATTTTGAAGAAGTAACAAGATTTATTTTATAAACGGAAATGAAAACGACAATTAAAATGTAACGACGTATCATATCGTTTACAAACATTATTTTGTATATATATAACAAGTAACGAACCTTTATATATATACACTTACACTTGATCAACTAGAGCTCGAGATTGAATATATGATATTCACAAACGAATGTTTTTATAAATAAAAACTTATATCCTTATACGTAAACAACGTATCAACTTATATATATACATTGGTAATATATAAACACATGACACTTATAATCATATATTTACATATATATGCAAATGGATTAGAAGTTTAACAAACGTATAACCTAATAATATACAACAAGTATATTACTTAAGTATACATATATAGAACAAATATATGTACATACAATGATTTTGGAATAACATTCGAATCATACGTACAACTATATACAAAGTATATGTACAAATGAAAACAAAGTTAACAACTTACATTAATAAGAAATCAACCATTTCTTCAAACGAACAAACTGTTAACATAAGTGATTAAAACAAATCAAACGTACTTATGTTAATATATTTATTGTATATAGGTTAACAAACCTTGGGCAATTATCTGTTGGCTGCTAGCTTTCATACCGAGCAAATCACCGTGAGTTCACAGCCCCTACTTTACAAATGTTTTATGCTTTTAAACATAGGGGTGTAAACATAGAAACTGCATGCAAACACATGCAGCAAATTATATAAATGCTTTATTGCTTTATACAACTGTTTGACATGAAATATTATTTCACAACTGTTTTGGGAATTAGACAACAAATCCTAGTGCGGACCAGACTTGAGATGTGTGCATGAAAGACCTTATGTCATGCAGACTATAACCATTAGCTAGGTGACTCTAGCCACTGAGTATACGAATAGTACTATTGCCGTGACGACCCTCCTATGGATGGAGCGTATACTTAACTGTCCTTCAGGCAAGAAACATAAGTTTTGGTTGTGGTTTGGTTATAGGGTTAGGTCGCGTTACTTTAACCTGCGAGGTTTAGCTCACCTTTCAGGGGATTATAGTCTAAGCATTCCCACACATATTATTTAGGATGAACATATCCTACAACTGTTTTACTTCAGTATACGTACTGATTATAGTTATATTCTGGTAAACAACCAGACATACATTTTGGGTAACAACCCACATAAAACTATATTTTAGGGTAACAACCCTACAATCTTATATTTTGCAAAAACCTGCAAACATTTATTTATTGAATAACATTTCAATAACTTAAACACAAATGGTTTAACATACCACATATTTATACAAAACATGTGAATTCACTCAACATATTTGTTGACGACTTTCCTTATATGTTTTACAGGAAATTAGCCTACGTAAGTAAGGATCGCATGCATTCAGGATGGACAACCCTGGACTACTTAGGATGCCATATATTTATGGGACAGCTTTTGAGGATTTCCTCTGTATTACTGCAGACATTGCAGTTATACTCATGAAATCTTATTTTAACATATGTTTTGTAAAACTTAAATGTTTTAAACTTTATTACTACTGTACGACTTACATAGTCGTACTACTTTTGTAATAACTATTAATTGGCATCCTTTATATATTATGTTCTGTATGATCATATGCTCTGATACGATGAATGCACAATTGTAAAGTCATCACCCCGTTGTTAAACTGTTTACACATAATGCTTCCGCCAATTATAACTTGCTTCCGCTAAACATTAAATAAACACAATTATGGATTTTTGGGGTGTGACACGAGGTCAAATTAAGGTTTGACGGGCTTATCCGTTAACCAAAACTTGACAGGGTTCGACCCGAAAAATTAAACGGGTTGGAGAGCGGGTTGATGGGTCAAGATGAGTATATAAATGTTATATATTATAATGATTATAGGTAATGTTATCAATTACCTCCAATTTGATGGGGAACGAGTACTAATGGGTAATGAATGATTGAAGTAAGGAAAATGTTAAGGGCTATAATTAGTTAACCATGTCATATTTAACTTAATTCCATATTTATAACTCAAAGTTATCATGAATAAACACTTTTACCAAATTTAAATAAGGAAAATAAGTATTAAAAAGGAAAATTCATACATTGTATATGATTCGACATAGTTTAAAATGCTAAATATAAAAACCTTATCTTTCCTATTCTTAACTGTTTATACTTCCAAAGTTCCAATCAAGCACCACTAAGTTATTTCATACTAAATTAATTTAAGTGGAATAAAGTCTAGTATAATTTATCAATCGGGTAACATAAAAAATGGATTAGTTACTTATAGCACTATGTCCAATTTATTTGGACCCTTTATCAACAACAACAACAAAAAATACTATTATTTCTAATGACTTAGGAGGTGTGTGGTTTGAACTTTAAAATCACTATGAGTGTAGGTTAAATAATATTAGACATAGGAACGAGAATGAGATTGCAAACCCTCTCCTTTGATGGGTTTGAAAAAACTCTCATTTTGAGTGTTTGAAACTCAAAACCCATTCCGTTACACCATACATGTTTGAATCATTACCATTCCCTCCATACCGAACACACCCTAATATTAGACTTTAGGAGCCAAAGGAGATTGTTTTGGGATGTTTTAAAACACAAAACCTTGTATATAGTACTTACGGTGCGGTGACTGAGTGTAACATTATATTGATCTTTCTTTATCTTTTTGGCATTAGATAAGAGCTTGAGTTGATATATCACAAATTTGTGGTAAATCATCACTTCCTCAGTATTATATTATAGGGAATTAATTTGTGCAATAAAACTGCAAAATTATAAATGTATTGTTAGTTTTAATTCAGGGGTTGAATACGTAAATTTTAAAAAATTGACGGACTGAAAATGTAACACATAAATATTTTCTTTATATTTGTTGGTTAACAACACAAACTATTAGAGCACAATGAATGGTTACCCTTGTGCTCGGTGTTCAACTCGATGTTCAATTGAACACTGATATTAAACATGTATACGATTTTAGTGGGAGTGGTTCAATTTTCAACTTAATGTTCAAATGAGCTCACAAAAATGGTTTTAACCAATCAAAAAGAGGAGGAAAAAGGAAAAATAAAAATAAAAAAAATGGTTAAAGGTTTGCCTCAGCGTGCTAACTTGAACATTGACCTTGAACGTTGGTATTGAACGCCGGTGAGGAGTGGCTGAACGCCGATCTTGGCGTTCAAGGCCTTGAACATTGAAGGTTTGCCCTTCCACTCCCTATGCTATTAGAGCACAAGGAGTGGTTGACCTTGTGCTCGATGTTCATTTGAATATTAAAATTTAACACGGGTACGAATTTGAGGGGAGTGGTTCAGTGTTCAACACAAAGTTCAAACGGGTCCGCACAAATTGTTTAGAACCAGTCAGATTAAAGGAAAACAAATAAAAAGAAAAAGAAAAAACCGTTTGCTTCCGCGTTTAGGTTGGCACGTTAAGATTGAACGCCGGACTTGAACGCTTATCCGGTATGGTGATCGCCGGAAACAGATGTTCAAGTGCTGTCAGTTTGCCGGTCCGCTCCCTTTGCTCTTAGTGCTAATAATAGCTTAGATGATTTGCCTGTATTATATTGATCTTTAAAGTGGAGTATATATTCAATTTTCATACATTCTAGAAAAAACTCAGTTTCAACGACTCGATAATTGATAGTGGTCTATAATTGAGATCGCTTCAAAATTGCGAAAATTATCCAAAATTTCCCCCCAAAACGCATTCTTGAAGAAAAATTTATATCACTTTTACAATCATGTAATACCTTAAATCATATCCAGCAAGTCCAATCTCAAATAATCACCCAGGGATTTGAACACAATCAGTTTATCACACCAAGACTCGTGTCTGCCTGTGCTGAGATCAACAACATGGCTTATGCACGCCACCTGTTCGACAAAATTCCTGACCCAAATATGGCTCCATGGAATGCCATGCTCAAAGGATATCTCGGAAACGAGATGTATATGGATGTGCTTGCTCTGTTTGGGCACATGATAAGCATTAATGTGAAGCCTAATTACTTTACTTTCCCTATGGTTTTGAAATCTTGTGTAAAGCTGTCGGCTTTGAGAGACGGTGAAATAGTACATTGTTTTGTAGTGAAGGTCGGGTTTAAGTCGAATTCGTATGTTGGGACGACGTTGATTGATATGTATTGTAGTGGGTGTATGGTTGAGTACGCATATAAGGTTTTTAGTGAGATTAGTTTAAGGAATGTGGTCACTTGGACGGCGATGATTCGTGGGTACATTTCATGTGGGGACATAAGTTTTGCGCGCCAGCTGTTTGATTTAGCGCCTGAACGTGATATTGTACTGTGGAACACTATGGTTTCTGGTTATATAGAATGTGGTGATATGAGTGCAGCTAGGAAGGTATTTGATGTGATGCCGAATAAGGATTTAATGTCATGGAACACTTTACTAAACGGTTATGCGAATAATAAGGATATGGAGGGATGCGAGAAACTATTTAACGAAATGCCTGAAAGAAATTTCTTTTCTTGGAATGGATTAATTAATGGATATGCTCATAATGGTCGGTTTTTGGAAGTTCTTGATACGTTTAAAATGATGTTAAATGAATCTGATGTGCAGCCTAATGATGCAACGTTAGTAAGCGTGCTGTCTGCTTGCTCAAAGCTAGGAGCTCTTGAATTGGGCAAATGGGTGCACGTATATGCAGTGAACAATGGGTATAAACAAAATGCTTATGTTGGAAACAGTTTGATTGACATGTATGCAAAATGTGGTATGATAATAAGTGCAGTTGATTTATTCACGGCAATGAATACGAAAGACTTGATTTCATGGAACACAATTATAAACGGATTAGCAATGCATGGTCATGGAGCACGGGCGTTAAAATTTTTTAGTGAAATGAAAAGTGCAAAACAGAAACCCGATGCAATTACATTCATAGGTGTCATTTGTGCTTGTTCTCATATGGGGTTAGTTACAGACGGATTTAAGTATTTTTACTCGATGTTAAATGAATACTCAATTACGCCTCAAATTGAGCATTATGGTTGTATGGTTGATTTATTATCCCGGGCTGGTTTAGTTGAAGAAGCAGTTGAGTTCGTTAAAAAGATGGCTATAAAACCGGATAATGTCATTTGGACAAACTTATTGGGGGCATCAAGAATCTACAAAAAGGTCGATGTTGCTGAATTGTGCCTTCAACAGCTTGTTGAACTTGAACCCGATAACCCATCTAACTATGTGATGTTGGCAAATATATATGGTGATGCTAAAAGATGGGATGATTTGGCTCGGTCAAAAGTTGCAATGAGGAACACTGGGGAGAAAAAGTTGCCGGGTTGTAGCGTGATTGAGGTGGATGATGGTGTTGTTGAGTTTTATGCTTTTGATGAAAGGCATTCAAAGACGGAAGAAATATATTGTGTATTAAGAGGCTTAATGGAAGTGTCGAAAGCATTTAGGTGTGTGGAAGAACTTATGGAGCATGAGGAAGAAACACAAAAAAGCTAATGATTTATTGAATTACACTAGGATTATGTATGTTTTTTGTTCCATTGAAACCTTTTTTTTTTTTTTTTTTGCATAGCAAAGCTGAACTAGCATGTATACCATTGAAACTTGGTTAATTCTTTGCTTTTGTAGTTGTGTAACCTGTGTTGATGTATTGTTATCTTTCTTTACTTTTTACATGTAGGTTGAGTTCTATTTGATGTGTACCTATGATGTACACGATGTTTCCAAACTCTCAATAAAGACAAAGTACTATGGGTACAGATATAGAGTTATCAAAGCAAAGACTGACGAAAGGCAAGACTGAAATTAGAAACAGATGCATAATAGGCTATTAGCATATTAAACAAATCTTAAGAATTTAAGATGATTAAGCTTAGCATTGTGGTTGTAGTGATGACTGATGAGAGTATGTATGTAGTGAAAATCAGATCAAGGAGCGATTTGCAGATAACGTAGTGTCAAAGTAATGCGCATTTTGACTGAAACGGGTCGAGTCACTGATGTGTCAAAGTAGGTACTGCGCTATAATCGATCTTGTTATGTTTTTTGTTCGGATATGCTTTTGTTTGTAAGGTGTACGTGTATTTCCTAACCATGCTTTTGTTTGCAACATCTGATAATTGATTAATAGATTGTTACATGTGCGTTGAGTCGTTAAAAAGGTCAAAAATTAATTTCTTTTATAAAATGAATTAAATTAATAGTTTAACACCCCAATTTGTCAATTAAATCGGCAAGACTTTTAATGTAAAAAGCTGTTAAGATCAGTTGTATAACCTACAAGTTCTGACTTTTATATTATTAAAAAAAATAATAATCAAACATCGGATTATACCCAAAAAAGTTGAAATGGAGTATAAGCTGTATATATTTTTTCAATATACTTGTTTATTATTTTAGTCAAACATATATACAATTAATTTAATTTAACATTAACACGTAACCATTGTTGATTCGTTTTATCAAATCCCAAGTGTCAATAGTTATGTCATACTAGTTGACATTTTCCAGGTTATTGTAACCAACAAGTTCATATATCTTAGTCACGACATTAATGGTATCTTTATTTTCTAGCTCTATACACTACAAGAAAAAGGGGTATCTGGGAATAGGGGTGTGTCATTGGGTCGGGTTTCGGGTTATTCGAGTCGGGTTATTCGGTTTTTCAAGTTTATAATCTAACCCGTAACCTGATTCAAATAAGGTCGGGTTATTCGGGTTCGGGTTATTTAGATTCGGGTTGGGTTCGGGTTATCCATTTAAACTCGAATAAGATGATATTCTAAATTTTCGCATCTTGAACAAAACTTAAATATTACAAAGGGACACTAATAGTTTATATAAACCATCATAAGTAACTTATATGTATATAATATATGGATGTATTCATATAAATCATAAAAAACTTATACATATAAAGTTATATTTGTATATTATATAACGTATGTGCTTATTCGGGTTATTTGGGTTACCCGAATTGTAAAATATTTATCCGAAATCCGATTCAAATAAGACTCGGGTTATTCGAATTCGGGTGGCCAAATAAGCTTCGAATTCGGGTTATTCGGGTTCGGTTATCTGTGACACCCCTATCTGGGAAGGTCAAAAAGTGTGCAAATATTTGAAAAACCGTGCGGGATAATATTTGGCACAACTTTGACACACTTTTGGCTCCATCATAAATGCGAGGGTGCCAAATACATTTGGGTTAGATAAAAGTCATCCTAAATAGTATTTGGCACAGTTTGTGGGACGGTTTGATACATTCGTGCCAAATAATATTTGGCACATTTATTTAGTATGGATAAAGAAAAAGTAATTGGCACAACTTGCCTTCCCTAATAACAAGAGTAATTGGTACAATACTACAATTTATATCCTTTTTGTTGGCACAATTAGTTCCCCAAGTACTTTAGTAGCAATTTATAAGTCGTATCAAATATTCATAAATCAAACAACTTAATACTCAATCATAAATTCAGATAAAATCAATATAGTACAATAGCTTGAATCCAATTACAAAAGAGTACTCAAAGACAGGAAAATATAACTCAAAATTCATGAATTTCAATTCAGCTTACATCTTCATATAAGGTAACCTATATAAGATAAGATTCAAGCATTAGTAGTCTATGATCCATTTGACACGATTTCAGAATTATATATTTTAAGTCAAAAATATAATACAACTACCAAGACTGAGGTTACTATAATATAGTTTAGTCTATGATCATTGTAGCAAATATTGTATCCTTACCTAGCTCATACAGATGCCACATGCATGCATAAGAGATTTGGTCCTGAAAGTCTACACAACATACAGACATCAAACAAACAAGTCAAAAACACAAGATAAGGAGAAGTCAAAATTTGTGCTCTCATATTTTATATTGAAAAATAAATAAATCAATCAATCAAAAAGTATGGAATAAGCCTACACAAACTCAGAAAACTTGCATCATTTATAGATTATAAATTAGGTTATTTGTCAAGCTCTTCTATGGTTATTCACTTATTTGTATTTGTTATATTTAAAAAAAAAAGGTAGATGATCGGGCATGAATTTCATGTGTTAGATCTACATGAATGCAAGCATAATCATTATATTATGTAAGCAATACAATATTTATAAAAAGTATTGATGAAGGTTTTGTGAATCGATGAATTTTAAGAATTGATTGTGAGCAATTTTAAGAAAGTTTGCAATGCTTTGAATACGGAGCAATAGAGGGAAACTTTAAATTTTCGATCATTTAATGGCAAATGCATAATTTTATATCACAAATTTTTGTAACTCAATACCAAAGACATATCAAAAATCAATATGAAGCTTAATCATGTCACAACTCCAAATTTACTGTGCGGAAGCGGTTCGGGTCGGGGCGTGACTAATCCGGTAATCGTTGCACATAATCACAAGCAAACGATCTCTACATGAGACGTTTGTAAATAGTGGTTACATAACCAAAATAAAGTGTTTACAATATCGTGAGTTCGCGAAAAGATTTCATTACATAATAAGTAATACAAAAGTAATGTAATGAAAATCCCATGTGTTGAAAGTATGCGACTCGAGCTAGGATCCTGAGGGCCAATCAACGTCTGTAAGCCATACGTTCGTAAAACCTGTGAGAGAGTTAACAAAAATCTTGTTTAATGGTATAAACCAAAATAGTTTTCTTGTTTTCTAGTTTCTTGAGTTCTCGAATTCTAAAGTTCTAGTTTCTCATTTCTAGTGTTCTTGATTCTGTTCTAGTTTCTAGTTCCTTGAGTTCTTGAGTTCTTATTTCTAGTTTCTTGAATCCTTGAGTTCTTGTTCTAGTGTCTTGAGTTCTTGTTCTAGTTTCTTGTGTTCTTGAGTTCTTGTTTCTATTTTCTTGATCTAGAGAGTGCACACAACAGTACTAGCAAACAAACAAATCACATATAATAAAACACATAACGCAAATAATAAAATACACAAAGTTTCTTGCATTCTTGAGTTCTTGATCTTGCACATAAGTTCTTGATCTTGCACATAAGTTCTTGCACATAATAAATCTTGTTTCTTGAAAACCTTGTTTCTTGAATTATTGAAATCTTATTTCTTGATAATTTAGTTTCTTGCACATAAGGTTCTTATTTCTTGATAGTCTAGTTTCTTGAATTCTTGACAATCTAGTTTCTTGAGTTCTTGTAGTCTAGTCCTCGAGTTCTTGTAATTCAGTTCACTAGAACAAAATTAAGATTTCGTTACACCAAAAAAGTGTGACGATATGCATATAGTCACACTTGGTTTTTTAACGTAGGTGTGACGAAAGGTCGAGCGACCATAGGGTACATACGGTGACATTCGCGAGTTAGTGGTCGTATCCATTTAAAATCAGTAACCAAAACCATACAATGTGTGACTAATTGGGTGGAACTTTATTTTGGTTTAATCGGTTTTAGTGACCGTAAACACTTTATAGTCACACGAGCGGTTTTTGAGAGTAGCTATTGTTCGTCCTTTGGCTACATGAATATATAATAGATGTGGCATTTGTGATTTTTTAGTCACACAACAAATGTATTTTTTTGGGAATTAGTCACATACAATTAAGCAAAAAGTGGCCAAAACTGTTAATGAGTGTGACCATATGATTGGTAAAATCAAGTAAGTGTGTATTTTGTGTGACTATTGTCCATCCTTCGGCCACATGAATATATAATATATGTGGCATTTGCGATGATTTAGTCACACAACGATTATTTCTTTGGTGATGTAGTCACATACAATTAATCATAAAGTGGCAAATAGTTTTAATAAGTGTGACCATATACTTTTTAAAGACAAGTAAATGTGTTTATTGTGTGACTATTGTTTATCCAATGGCCACATGAATTTTATGTTTCTGTGGCGTTTTGTCATATTTAGTCACACAACGCATTTTTTTGGGGGGATTTAGTCACATACAATTAAGAAAAAAATGGCCAAATGTGATAATAAATGTGGCAATATGCTTTTTAAAGTAAAGTAAATATGTATTTTGTGTGACAATTGTCCATTCAATGGCCACATGAATTATATGTTTGTGTAGCGTTTTGTAATATTTAGTCACACAAGCCATGTTTTTTATGGGGATCTAGTCACATACTGTTGAGTCACTGGTCGCTGACCACGATGAAGTCATTGGTCGCTGACCAACTCAACTATACACTACTCAATGAAGAAATGGATTGTATCGAAGCTGCTGTTGCTAATGATGGGTTTCGCTGATTGTCATTCATTCTGTTCGATATTCTGAGGAAGATTTAATGCTCAACTTGGTGTGTCGCTGATCTACGTCAGCGAGAGTATTACTTCTTCAAATCAATAAAGGCAAAAGTCACTGCCAGAATAACAGCTAGTCACTGAAGATCTTTTGTTCAATTCATTCTACAAGAGCATGTTAGCTTGCAGTGAGTGAGGAGGATTGCTGCATCTTCAGTGACTATTCAATAAAGCATCTCTATCATCAAGTACTGTACTTATCTATACATCAGCAAGAGTGTTCCAGTTCGAAGTATGTCTGAAAGATTACGTGGCAGCAAGTGATTGGTTTAAAGGTAACGAGATATTTGCGGTAACAGAATTGGGACCCGCAGAATGTCGGTTTATCAGAGATCAGGACCAATCAAGCAGCAACACGTGTCCTTCCGAGATCCTATTTTGTAGGCGATATTTTAGGAACTCTTGTAGTATAAATAGTTCAGTGTTTTGTACTATTGAGGCTAGTCGTCATATGCACCGTTCTTCTGTTTGTCAGAGAACTAGTTTGTCTAGGTGTATGTTAAGACTCAGCGAGGTTAACTATCAGCGTCTGTGTCCACTGTAGTTAATTCTCTTTATTGTAATAATCTAGCTAAGTGTTTGAATTGGATTAACTTTGGTTAATCCATTCCGCATTCAACACTTTGTGAATTTAATAAATACAATTCACTTTCTGCTACTATTACTTGTCGTTTTTTAATTCTGTTATATCTTTAATCTGTTATTTCAATACTGTCATACTCTGTTATAGATAATCAATTTAAAATAAACTGAAACACTTGGTAAAATCTGAGATTGTTTTAAATTGTATTCAACCCCCCTTCTACAATTAAACTTTACACTTTGTGATTCCAAATCACTAATTAATAGTGATTACGGGACTATCAATTGGTATCAGAGCAGAGTTGGTTTAAATTCAATTAACCAGGTCTGCTATGGAATCAGTAAAGTACAGCTGCGTTGACTCTGATTATCAAAAGGGAAATGGTTCCACAACCAAACCTCCAGCTTTTGATCCTTCAAGGATTGAAACCTGGATGTCCCGGATGATGATGTTTTTGGACTTAGTTGATGACCGTCTTTGTAATATCATAACCAATGGTCCCCATATCCCAACTACTATTGTTCCTGCTGTAATTGCAACAGCTACTACTCCAGCTATACCAGAAATGGTTTTACCTAAAAGAGAGGAACAATGGACTGATGAGGATAGGCGATTGGTTAGACTTGATAAACAAGCTAAAATCTACATAGGCATGGCACTTCCTGATGAAGTGTTCGAATCAATTAGGCTTTGTAGGACTGCTAAAGATATGTGGGATACCCTTAGGAATATATATATTGGAACTCCTGATATTATTCGCTGCAGGGAAGTCAATCTCACTCTCCAGTATGAGTTGTTCGCAATGGAACCAAATGAATCTCTGTCTTCAACTTACACCAGATACCAGTCACTGATGAACAAAATGGAGAAGGCTGGTATAGGCAAGGAACAGAGATTTGTTGTTGAAAAGTTTCTTGAGTTGCTGCCAAGGAAAATCTGGGGAACTATTGCAACGTGTACCAGACAGAGAAATGATTATTCAATTCTGAATCTAACTCAGGTCTATGGTATTTTGCTCAATTGGGAGCAGTCTGAAAAGCAAGCTGATCAGAGTGAGCATATTCGTGCTACTCTTGGAAGTCAGAAGATATCCAATGCCCTTGTAGCAGAGCTTGATGAAATCGATCAGAGACAGAAGTCAAAAGTGTGTAAGAAAAGCTCGAAGTCACTGATAGCTGAAGAAGAAAGTGGTCAGAATGAAGAAGAGTCAGAACATGAGTATGATGAAGGATTGGAGAAGCTTGAGAAGGATATGGCCATGATGGTTGCTAATTTCAGAAGGAACACCAGATCAAGAAGATTCGCTGGTGCTCCATCATCTGATAAATTTCAATCTAAAGGAGAATGCTACAAGTGTGGCAGAATTGGTCATTTTGCAGCTGAATGCAAATCAAAGTCAGTGAATCAAGTCCCTGAACCCATGCCAGATGTCAGAAATGACAAGTACAAGGCAAAATACTAGAAATTGAAGGCATTGGCTAAATCTGGGAAGAAGAAAGGAAAAGGCTTCGTTGCTGAAGAAGGTTCATTCAGTGATTCTGATTCCTCATCATCTGATGAAGAAGAAGCAATGATTTGTTTAGACAAAGTGTACTGTCTAATGGCTAATGACGCTGAACCTCTTGGAGACATCAAAGAAGTCTCTCCTAAATGTTCAGCATCTGAATGGAATCCTGAAACTCTTTACAAGGTACACTGTATTAAAACATATACAGCTGCTGAAAAAGATAAAGTCTTTGAGTCTTTGATAGCTGACTTATCGAATGCTCATGATATTCAAAGAGGGCAGAAACGTAAAATTTGTGACTTACAATCCAAACTTAATGATCAAAATGAAAATGAGTCAAAGTTGAAGAAATTAAAACTTGATCTTGATGCACAAATCCATGCTAATCAAGTGTGTGTTCAAGAAAAGGTTAAGTTTGAAACACAATTTCAACAGCTTAAAAATGTCATGGAATTTTGGTGTAAGTCAAATGATAAAGTCAATCACTGTGTAAATAATCAAATCCCAAAACAAGTCAAAGCTATTTTGGGAAGAGATTATGAATATGCTGCATCCCTCGCTGATTCAACAAAGGTTGACCCTGTTTTTGATCCCAAGGGTAATTTTTCAGAAGCTGTATTTGAACCCATCTCCATCTTCAGTGAGCCACGACCAAATTATTTTACTAAAAGCAAGTTGGTCACTGAAGATACTGATGTCTTAAATGATGATAATGAGATAAATATTTTGAAAACTGTCAAATCATCAGTAACATCTCATCTCATCAAAACCATCGCTGATAATCAAACAATCATCAGTAACTTCTCATACACTGTATCTGTCACTGAGATAACTTCCATCAGTGACCTAAAGTCAAAGATGCAAGAAGTAACAATCAGCGAGAAAAGTTGTGTGATTGTGTCTGATCAGCAACTTAAAAAGAAGAAAGCCAAAAAGACCGGCTCTTTGAACAAAAAAATGTTATAAATGTGGCAACAGGCAACATGTGTCATCTGAATGTTCTGTTTTACCGTTTGAAAAACAAAACACTATCAGTGAACATTCAGACACAGTTTATTCAAATCAGTGGAAGCCAAAACCAGCGCTTGGTCACTATGAACCTATCTCTGGATGGGTTCATCAATTGGACTAATCATATAGTTCATTTTATCTCATGAGTATTTATTATGTTGTCATACTTGTTTTATATCAGTAACTTAATTTCTTCTAAGCTGATTTTGTTAGTATTCTAAGTTGTAACTTAATCAGTGACGAAGCAATCTAATGATATGATATACAACTTATATACAACATAATCTCTACTCATGATTTTATTTTTTAAAAAAAAAAAAAATTTTTTTTTTTGGTTTATTCAAAAATAATAATCCTTTTTCTCTATTTTTACAATGATTATCTCTCTATGGTTTATTCAGTATTCTAAGTTGTGTTTAAACCAGCGAGACTACATCCTTGCCTAAATATAGAAACAACGTTATTATTCTTGACCATTTTTGTGGTAAATCAAGAAATTGGTTATGTATCTTCAGTTTCTTTCAAACTCACTGAAGATATCATTTAATGGTGAGTTTCAATCGACAAAACATTCGTTATGTTTAGTACTTTGTGTATTTAACTTAACGGATTTCAAAATTAAATGTTTTATGGTATATCGAAAAAATCGCGCGCTTCTGACACTCTCTTTCCTACGTCAGCGTACTTTTTCCGGCACACCACTCCCATCACCATTAATGCCACCACGCACCACCATCATAACCATCTCCACCTCTACATCTTCCACCACAACTGCCCACGTTGTTTTCATCTCAACCACACGATCATTAGTAAAGTGTACTATTTAAACCTACAAATCAGCAACTTGTCATCTTTTACACTTTACTAATTTTCAAAAACCCTTTGGCATTTTCAAAAACCCTAAAATAAGTGTTTAATCAAAGTTTTTCAAGGTTCTGTAATGGCTAAATCAAAATATTTTCTCAACTCTTACACTGCCACTGAAGAGATCAAAGCCCTTCGAGCTCCTGCAGTTGGTGAAGATGATATCATTACAGTTCCAAAAGCAAATTATTTGGGTAATATTTCATGCCCTAAAACAGAGTACGCGGAGATTATCACTTTTCTGAAAAATCATTTTATTCTCCCTGCTCTCACATTATCCCCTGAAAAGATGAATCCAGAATGGTTGAGTGAGTTTTGGTATACCTGTACTCACTCAATCGTTAATAGTACCTCTCAACTTAAAGGTTTTATCGATAACGGAGGTCAAGAAATAATTATTTCTGCACACACCATCCGTACTGTTTTACAACTCCCTGAGCACGATACTTACGACCCACTGCCTGACAAAGAAGATGCCAAAGGAGGCATAGTGAATCTCACTGGGATTCACTGCAAATACACTATGGATAGCAATGGAAATCGTAAGTACTCTACTGTTCATAAATCTAAAATGGATGGTGTGTGGAATGCCCTATTTTCAAACTTTATTCAATCTTTGGGCACAAAAACAAGGAGTTATGATCAATTCAACTCCCTAGAAGCACAGTTAAGCTGGTCACTGGTCAACTCCTTAAAAGTTGACTATGCAAGTGTGATTTTTGATGATATTGTTTCCAGACTCTGTGAATCTACCAGAGCAAAATCTGTTTCCTATCCTAGGTTCCTTTCACTTATTTTTAAAGATCAATTTAAATCCTATGACAGGATTTCATTTAAAGGTTTTGAACCTACTCTGATAGGCAGTCAAATTTTTAGTAAAACTGCAACTGTGCTTCTCCCTGATTTTATGAAACCAAAGGGGATACTTGCACCCCAGCCTTTACAAGCTATACATCCGTCTGGTTCTGCCCCCCATCGATCACGTCACTGATCACACCTCCAGTGACCATTGTTGATCAACCACCAACGCAAAAGCCACCAACTGCTCCTAAGAAAATCAAGTTAAAGTCCCTGACATTAAAGGATCAGGGACAAAGTCAGAAAAAGACGTCTAAGGACGCCAAGAGTGAAGCAGCAACTGAACGTTCAGTCCCTGCGGGCACTCTTGATCAACCTATGCCTAAAACTGCTTCACTGGACTCACAAAAGTCTAGTGACTCTATAAAGGGAAACCTACAGACAGCTACAATGGCTCAACCCATTGTTAGCAGTGATTCGGGTGCAACCCACACCTATCCATCGAGTCAACCCATCAGCCACTCATCATTCTCACAAAAGGATGATGTTTCAGTCAAAGGGCTAGTGTCATCAGTGGGTGTTAACACACTCATTACTGATGACACATCACTGGCTACAGACCCGGGCCAACTCTCATCTTTCACTGCACCAACCGACAATGTCCCTCCCCAGTCATAGGGAGAGATACAGGTTGAATTTTCTGTTTCCAATGATCCATCAGCTAAAACACAAGTTGATGATGTTGAGGAAGCCCAACCAATGGATATTTCTTCATCTTCTTCTGAAAAAGATCAGCAACATGGATCTTATGATCTTACACTTCCAAAGATGAATAAGCAACCAGATGATACTGTTATTTCATCTCTACCCTTCTCTACTATACCACATACTGATTTCATAACTTCACCCATTCAGGAATTAGACGAAATGTCTATTTCCAGTGATAACATTGCTCAACATGCTGATGATCAACCATCTCACCCAGATGTTGACATTCAATCTGAATCACAAACCATTCCACCGATCTCCCATCCAACTCAAAAATCACCAACCAACAAAGCATCAACTTCCACCACATCATCAACAGACAAATTGCTACTTGAGTACATTGCTGCTTCACAGCAACAAATTCGGATGCTTACTGAATACAGAGAGATCTTGACTGGCAAACTCACTGATCTCACCAATAAGGTTCACTCTCTTGCAGCAGCTTATGAATCCATTCCAGATTGGAGTGATTCTATCAAAGAAAAGGTCTCTCTTATTGCAAGTGCTGAAATAGATCACTATCGACTTCTGGAAACTCATGCAACGTCTCTTACTGATCTCGCATCATTCACCAGAATCAGCCTCAAAACTCATGAAGAGGCAATAATCTCTCTCAATGAAAAACAAAAAAACAATGGCATCTTCTGTTGTGGATTATATCACTCATGCTGATAAAATTATCAGTAAGCTTCCACAAATTATCTCCAACCATCATGCAACCATCACTGGTCTAGAAACTATGCATGAAGATCATCAGAAAATCTGCATTAGACTTGAGGAGATTATTCAATTTGTTTCTGAGGCTGAGGGGGAGAATGAAGATGATGATGCTAAGGATGATGATGCTAAGGATTACACTCCCTTTGACAATGACTCATCAGATATGGATGTCACTAAGGAAAGAGAGATAGGTGTTTTCCCTGAGTTTCATCCTGATGAACAAAGGAGGTATGACTATCTAGTCAAAGAGTGGGCTGCTGATGAGAATGCACGAGTTATGGGGGAGTCAGCAAGCTTTGAGCTGATGAGGTGGGAATGGATGAATAGACAACAACAAGATGATGTTGTCAATATGGATGAAGGAGATGACGATGATGATGATGACAATAATGGCAATAATGGAAGTGATGAAAAGAAAAAGGATGATGCTGATATGCAAGATAGTGCTGATAAAGATGCTGATAAAGAAATCAAGAATGATGGGACTAGTGAAAAAGGCACTGATGCTGGCTCTAATAATAAGAAAGAAAAAGATCTTGCTAATCAGATGGAAGATCAGAAATTAGTCACCACTGATGATCAAGTAGCTGATCAGCAAGAAGATCAGCAACTAATCTCTTCTGTTCTGGTTACTGATGATCAAGTAGAAGATCAGCAAGAAGATCAGCAACCAGTAGTTTCTGATGATCAAATGGAAGATCTACTACCAATCTCTTCTATTTTAATAAAAAGAAAAAGGACCAGCGAGTCTCCCACATCAGAGTTCATTTCTTCTAAAAAGATAAACTTCTCTGAAGAAGAAATAGCAGCCACCATGCACAATCTCAAAACTATCATTCAGCAACCTCATACAGACACTGTCATATCTGAGGCATCCCCAACAACAGCAATCATTCCATCAGCAACAATCCAAACATCAGCGACAATCCAGACAACAGCAACAACAACTGCACCAATTCCCACAACCACACCAATTACCACCACCACAACAGCAACTACACAGATCACCATCTCAATTCCTACTATCACCATTCCAACAGAAGCAACAACTACTACAACTCATCATCACTCTCAATCTGAGATCACAGAGTCAGATTCTTCTGTTCCTGCTCATCTTTTGCCATCAGTCGTAACTTCAGAAAGTTCTCATCATGAAGAAACTGAACAGCAGCGAATAGTAAGAAAAATTAAAGAGAGACAAAAGCATGAGAGGGAGATGCTTTTGAAATTTCAAGCTGAGCTAGATGTAGAAGAAGAAGAAGAAAGAAAGAGAAAGCTGAAAGAACAAGCTGACTCTGATCGAGCCTTTCTATTGAAGCTGAGTGGAGATGAAGCCATTCAAAAAGAAAGAGAAATCTTCTTAAAAAGACAGCAAGAAGATGAAGACTTTAGGCTGTCTAAACTTCTTCAAGATGTTGAAGAATCTGATCTTCAACAAGAAATTTGTGCAAATAAGAAGGGCAGCAAGTTGAAAAAGAAAGGGGGAGCAAAGACCTCTGCTGATAAAATGTTGGATGAGTTTGACAGAAAGAAATATGCTGTCAGAATGGTTGGAAGATCAAACCCTGCTCCTATCACAAAAGTCTACCTGAAGAAGTCTAAGAACAAGTCTCAAGCTCAGCTACTTATCCACAGAGGATTGGATTCTCAAGCAATCAATCTTGATCAAGTTTGTAAATTACATAGAGAAGAATGGAATGAGATTAGACTTGCTATCAATCACTCCTCAAGTGCTGCAAAGGAAGAAGTTTTGGCTGAGATTGACAGATTGTTCAAGAAAATGGTGGATCTACAGCTACTTAGACCAGAAGACACTGTCATATTTGGTGAAGAGATAGTGCAGCCACCAAGTCCAAGGTATAGGGCAGGTACCAACAGAATTATCAGAGTCCCAAACACCAGCAAACTAAATCTGTCAATTCCTGATGGAGTGCCAAGTGTTGAGGGTACTGAAGTTACTGAAGGTGAGAAAGGAATTGTTTACAAGGACTTCAATGGAAAGCTGTGTTTCCAAAGAGAATCAGAACTTGAAAAGATAGATCATGAGGAGCTTGTACATCTCATCAGAATAGTCAGCGTGCTTCCCAAGAACTCAATTATGAGAAAAGCAATCATGGAAGAAGGGCTTGCTAGACAGTACAGATTCTTGCCATCTAGTGACAAATATGAATTACAGAGTGAGTTGGGCATCGTAAAAGAAGAAGAAGTTTGGGGGTGTTTAAATTGAGGCTTGTAATAGATTAGGCTTATTGTAACTAAATGTACTTTATATTTTTAGTTTCAATAAATGTGCAATTCTCAGATCATATCAAAAGAATCCAAAAAGAAAAATGAATGGATCACAAGTATAAAGTCACTGAATGTTTAAATACTTAAACACTGACTATAAACTTTCACAGCAACAAGTTTGTCTAGGGAGCTTCAATCACAATCATTTAGGGGGAGATTGTTGAGTCAATGGTCGCTGACCACGATGAAGTCACTGGTCGCTGACCAACTCAACTATACACTACTCAATGAAGAAATGGATTGTATCGAAGCTGCTGTTGCTAATGATGGGTTTCGCTGATTGTCATTCATTCTGTTCGATATTCTGAGGAAGATTTAATGCTCAACTTGGTGTGTCGCTGATCTACGTCAGCGAGAGTATTACTTCTTCAAATCAATAAAGGTAAAAGTCACTGCCAGAATAACAGCTAGTCACTGAAGATCTTTTGTTTAATTCATTCTACAAGAGCATGTTAGCTTGCAGTGAGTGAGGAGGATTGCTGCATCTTCAGTGACTATTCAATAAAGCCTCTCTATCATCAAGTACTGTACTTATCTATACATCAGCAAGAGTGTTCCAGTTCGAAGTATGTCTGAAAGATTACGTGGCAGCAAGTGATTGGTTTAAAGGTAACGAGATATTTGCGGTAACAGAATTAGGACCCGCAGAATGTCGGTTTGTCAGAGATCAGGACCAATCAAGCAGCAACACGTGTCCTTCCGAGATCCTATTTTGTAGGCGATATTTTAGGAACTCTTGTAGTATAAATAGTTCAGTGTTTTGTACTATTAAGGCTAGTCGTCATATGCACCGTTCTTCTGTTTGTCAGAGAACTAGTTTGTCTAGGTGTATGTTAAGACTCAGCGAGGTTAACTATCAGTGTGTGTGTGTCCACTGTAGTTAATTCTCTTTATTGTAATAATCTAGCTAAGTGTTTGAATTGGATTAACTTTGGTTAATCCATTCCGCATTCAACATTTTGTGAATTTAATAAATACAATTCACTTTCTGCTATTATTACTTGTCGTTCTTTAATTCTGTTATATCTTTAATCTGTTATTTCAATACTGTCATACTCTGTTATAGATAATCAATTTAAAATAAACTGAAACACTTGGTAAAATCTGAGATTGTTTTAAATTGTATTCAACCCCCCTTCTACAATTAAACTTTACACTTTGTGATTCCAAATCACTAATTAATAGTGATTACGGGACTATCACATACAATTAAGCAATAAGTGGCCAAAATTTTTATTAAGTGTGACCATATGATTTTTAAAGACAAATAAATTTGTTTTTTTGGTGACTATTGTGTATCCAATGGCCACATGAATTTTATGTTTCTGTGGCGTTTTGTCATATTTAGTCACATAAGGCATTTTTTTTTTTTGGGATGTAGTCACATACAATTAAGCAAAAAATGGCCAAACGTGATAATAAGTGTGGCCATATGTTTTTTAATTTAAAGTAATTGTGTATTTTGTATGACAATTGTTCATTCAATGGCTACATGAATTTTATATTTGTGTAGCGTTTTGTAATATTTAGTCACACAAGGCATGTTTTTTATGGGGATCTAGTCACATACAATTAAGCAATAAGTGGCCAAAAATTTTATTAAGTGTGACCATATGATTTTTAAAGACAAATAAATGTGTTTTTTTGTGACTATTGTGTATCCAATGGCCACATGAATTTTATATTTATGTGGCGTTTTGTCATATTTAGTCACACAACAAATTAAGCAAACAGTGACCAAAAGTGTTAATAGTGTGACCATATTATGTAAGTAAATCTTTTAGCCACATTTAAGAAATAAATAATTTGTGTCACAATATGAATTTTATATATATATATATATATATATATATATATATATATATATATATATATATATATATATATATATATATATATATATATATATATTTGCAATATATAACAAAACATAAGAAAATACACAAAACAAATTTAAACAAAACAAAATTGGAATGTCATAACTAAACCAAATATATAGTCGAATGTCGTACATAAAAAAAAGCTAAAATAACCATAATCTATAAATTAAAAAATCACAAATTCAAGGACTTTTGACTCTTCAAGTTGGGCCTCGCTTGCTTTTGCACGCTATCCCGAGAGATAAATTTGCGTTTTTTTTGGCATTTAGGTGCAGCTTTGGTCTCACCAACCTTTGGTATGGAAGCTGGTGGTGTTACCTGTACGAAACAAAAACCAAATGTATCAAACATTAAATTAAATATGAAGAATATGCTTGTAAAACAAATGTATTTACCTTTTCATCAAAAACCACTTGATTCTTAGGCCAAGCAACAAAACTACCTACAACATCAATAACTCTTTTGAAACCATTATCTCCTACATCCGGTATGCATGCTGCATCCACTAACGATTCTTCAATTGACACTTTATAGCAATCATTTGGGAGTTTTTTGCTATGAAGCATTTGTTTTCCATCTGACTGGTATATGGTACCCACAGCAATAATACTTGATTTCTTTAAGTGCCACAGTCTACACTTAAATTCCTAAAAAAAAAATAATTTTTGGCTTATATGCATCAAAAAGTAATTAAAGTAAAGAAATTATGAACATGTTGAAATACATACTTGTGGTAGCACTAGTAGTGGTGGAGACAACTTTTCGTTTGATCTGGACTCTGGACGTGGATATGCGTTTTGCTGTGATTCTGGCGTTTTGTAAGATCCAACGGAGTTATGCAGTTCCTATATATATAAAATACTGTAAATAAGATATGTACGTAAAATTCAAAAATTACAAGGGGTACTTGATTAAGCTATAGGTACTTAAACATGAACAGGGAACTTAAACGAAAATCACAGGAAACTTAAGTTACAGGTACCCGAAAATCACAAGGGGTGCTTGATGAAGGTAACTAATATATAATGTAACAGAAACTTAAACAGGAACAGGAAACACAGGAACAGGTCTGGGTCAAATCGAAAACGAAAATCACAGGAAACTTAAGTTACAGGTACCCGAAAATCACAAGGGGTGCTTTATAACGCCCCTCATTTAATACACCAATATAATATTAAGCTTGACGGAAGCGAATACTTTGAAATACATATTCTATTAAAATTCTGCTAGAAATTTTCACAAACCTTTATACAATATGTTTAATTACTAAACAAACATAGTTAACATGTTTACAAACCCCGGGGCATTATATACTACAAAACATTATCTATTACAAACTGGATCAGAGTTGTAAGTTTCAAACATTCCCAGCACCAAAATGTCCTTCTTGACTACCCACATATTATATATCACCTGCAGGAAGTAAATTGAGGGATTAGCACGAAGCTAAGTGAATGAATTATCAACTACAATTCAATTTAGCTAGCAATCTGTTCACAATCAATAATGCAACAAATATCGTCAAGAGGAACGGTGGTTCCTAAGGACCCTGTGCCGGGTGGCCCTATCAGAACACTTAAATCAACTGTAGGCCAAAACAGTGATTAACCGTTAACTAAATGCTAATCTCCATCAACACATGTACGCAACCCTGTGTTGACCAACATTAGCAATCAAGTCCAACCAACAATCTAGTTGACCTCTGTATTTAACAATCAAGCTCACAGGCTAATCAAACCACCAATCAAATGGCATATCATTTCTAAGTTAACATTCTATCTATAGTAATCCTATAATTACTGATTGAAATCAAACTGATACAACCAAATCAAGCTGTGAGTTTCAAATCCACTCACCTGATTGTTTTAGTTCACTTACTCAGCTGCCTTATCTCGCTGAGTTCTTTGGGGATCTGAGAATCAACAATCAGATATAAGTTAGTAATCAGGATTTTCAATACTAAACTTATATCAAACATAATTCAATGAACTAGATGTTATTTATACAACTATTTAGTTCCTATTCATAATATAGCATATCAACAATTACTTATCAACATTTTGAATCTGCAATTGTTTAAAATCAAAAAAGCCACCAAACAGGTAACTACCCGCCGGGTAGCTTTATTACCCGCCGGGTACCCTATCATAACAGCCGGGTCACCCTATGTAGCAACCGGGTGAATTAAAAGTTAGGGTAACAGAACTTAAATACGTTTTAAAGGCTGTACAAGCCATCGGATACGGGTCCTACCCGCCGGGTTCTCGGTTTAGGCACATTACCCGCCGGGTACGGGCTCTACCCGCCGGGTACCCACCCTGCACCAGCAACCTTCGTTCAGCTCAGAACCAGACCCGAAATTCATATGTCTCAAACTCACAAATCAGTTCCTATGATCATTTTGGCATACTTAACAACAACCAGAACACTAGTAGTTTCATACATGATCAAGTAACATCATCTTTACTCAATTTCAACATCATCTAATTACCATGTTTAATTAAACAAACTCATGAGTATGAAAATTAAACTTAACTTACAATTAAAGATGTACAACAAGATGTTGATGATGATGATATAATTCAGCTTCACAATCCAAGACTTTGTTTCAATTTTATGATTTCAAAGTTTAAGGGTTTTAGGTTCTAGGTTTTGCAAGAAATGGAAAGTATGAAACTTTCCTAAAAAGGAAAGTATTTAAGTCGGTTAATATTTTACACCGACTCCGTATCCACTTAAAACTAGTCCCCTTTCAATCTTTTGCCTGGAACCTAAATGTAACAACCGCCAAATTAGGGCTAGTATTAGCGCCTAATTCTTTGTTAATACATGTAATTAGTACTGTGTTAGGCTAATTTATGTATCGGATTATATGTTGGTAAATATATACAACTTTGCGATTTGATTAAATCGTACGCAACTTAAATAGAATGAAATTCTATTCGGTTAATACGGACGTTGGTGAACAAGTGTTTATAAACTAAAATAACGCAACTATGACCGAAATGCTATTTTATAACATTTAGTAACTGCCTCGTACTACACAATTAAAACTTATACGATTTAATAACAAAAGTAACTAAATTTAATTTAAACTATTAAAGATTTAAGGAAATAATTTAAGTAACTTATTTAACAAGATTTGAGATTTTATAAATATAATTAAACGTGTAAAAATAAATAATTTAACGTAAAACGACGGAGAAAACGAACGCCGCACGGAGCGCGGGACGGGGACTGGGTGAGGTGAGGCTTTCACCAACACCCCACCTCCCACTCACCTTTCTCATTCTTTCTCTTTTCTT
Organism: Helichrysum umbraculigerum; assembly: GCA_949592205.1. Lineage (NCBI taxonomy): Eukaryota > Viridiplantae > Streptophyta > Magnoliopsida > Asterales > Asteraceae > Helichrysum > Helichrysum umbraculigerum. The sequence goes on along the minus strand of CATIUR010000005.1, from coordinate 66,133,033 downwards.
TCTTTCTCTTTCTTTCTTCTTTTTCTCTCAAACCTCCATCCACCACCATCATCAACATCCACAAAATAACACCATCAAACGACGCCGGATCATACCACATCTTTGGAGAAAAACGTTCATCTCTTCACGATCTACAACTTCATCTTTTCGGATTTTCAATCCGACACTTTGTAAGTTTCCGACAAATCCCGACATCTCTCGTTTTTGATCATTTTTACTAGTTTGCGGTTTTAATAGGCTTAATATGTTCATATGAGGGTTGGGTAAAAGATTTGGACCCAACGGAACCCGGAAAACTCGTTTTCGACAAAAATTCCGGCCATCAGACCGCTACGTAGCATTTGGCCAGGGGCCTCTGCGACGTCGCGGCCTACGTCGCACAAAAACCTCAGCGTCGCATTAGCGACGCCAGCCCCTACGTCGCATTGATTTGCGAACGTCGCATCATGCGACGTACCTGCCCACGTCGCACCCGACGTCGCACCCGACGTCGCACCCTACGTCGCACATGACAGAACCTTGAAAACTCAGATTTTACTAAGTGTCGAACTTACACAACGTCAAAATACTTAGGTCATACGATTTAACAAACGTCATAGAACATACCTTCCCTTTACAATTACACTAAATTGCGTTATAAATGATAAACTTTAATTATAATAAATCACCAACGGGCCGTATATACTTTGATACAAACGAGAACGAACCAACATTTAACACAACGGGTTGTATGAACAACTAGCCTAGATGGTCTTGCGAGACATCTACTTACTTAACCTTACGTGTTTAGGCACTAGAAGGTTACGGGTTCGGAGAACCTACTTGCTTTACTACTACTTGCTATTTACCACTGCTCGACTCAGGTGAGTCTTACAGCCCCACTTTTACTGTTTTATACTTTGGGGTGAGATACTTAGCAACTGTTTTACGTATGAACACAATGTACTGAACTGAAAACATTACTGATTACAAACAAACGCATGAGTTACTTTTATCCACTGAAAGCCTCCTAATCGTAAGTTGTTAGTTATGGACTTAAGCGCGATTACTAATAGATGGATCCATTTGGGACTGACAATCCCTGTCTGGGGTGGTAGCGCCACCACGTACTGATTTACACGTAGAAACAGACATATTAGTATTTGTTACATATGAGTGTGCGGATAGCACTCACGGGGGTACGTGATTTATTTCACACTACACGGTTAAGCTTCAACTTATGAGCTCATGGCACTGTACTGATATACTGATTAACTTACTTTGCTTGATAGCAATACGGGTACATACTTGTGGTTCATTACATCTACTTATTACTAAACCTGTGAGATTCACCAACCTTTTTGGTTGACACTTTTAGCTTTGTATCTCAGGTACACTTACGGAGTAGGATCACTCCAGGATCACTAGCTAGAGTCGCATGATTTCCAAACTGCATTTAACGGAGATTCTTTGGCATTATCTTTTGTATCTACGATTATGTAATAGAATCTTCCGCCACATACGCGGACTCTAGGCTTACATACTTTTGTAAAGAAAACTATATGTTTTCAAACGATTCAAATTATGAAATGTAACTATTTTACAAACGTCTCACTTAGAGGTCGTTTACTATTAATCTTGTGCTTTGTATATTGATTAGTAACACCCAATGTATGCTTCCGCAACTCGTTAAATTTGGGGGTGTTACAGATTGGTATCAGAGCCTAAGGTTATAGTGAACTAGGTTGCATTTAGTGGGCCTAGACTATGACCGTTAGGCAGTATTCCCTATTAGGTATAACTGGTTCAGTGATTATATCATAAGAGTTTAATTTAACATAGCCTGATCAACTATGTACAATTAAATGAAGATGATGTGAGATCTGAAAGGGGGTTATGTTGAACAGGAATGCACTAGCTGACTCTGACCACGAGGGAACCGAGACTCTTACTTGTTATGTGCTAGACATACACTAGGCTATTATATATTGAATATATATGAATAGGCCTCGCACGTAAACACACTCGCTATAGAGATAGCCGACGTTTCTCTGGTGACACTTACGAATTTCTCTCAGCGGTTTGCACCGACCATGACAGACTTGATTACCGTCACACCACCTTGTGGCGCACTCTAATGATTTTATGAAAATCACATCTGACACCCGGAAGCAACGTACTTCCAAGGACTAAAATCCTCTCTCTGTCATTTCTATAGAACTCAAAGCCGCGAATTCCCGAATGGACGACAACATGTCTGATAGTGACCAAGTCCACGAGGAACAAATCCAGTACACGTATCTCGATGAGGACATCGTACCAGAAGAAGAAATTATGCTGGAGGAAAACGAAAATCAGAATTTCGGAATGACTGGCATCGACATTGAAGAATATGAAAGAGTGCGAGATCAGGCCGTGGGACTAGACGGCCGAAATTGGGCACTTAAGCGTAAGTGCATAGACTATGAACAAAGATTGAGAATCTCCAACCGATCTGTCCCTACACGAATCAAGGATAAGATCCGTTACTGGAAGAAAGTGGCCACCAACCTAACCCGTAGGACCAAAACATGGATCAAACGTTTGGGCAGGAAATCAACGGAGGAGACTAGGTACCGCTCCACGACTCAAAGATACAGGGACATGCTTGAGGCACGCTACCACCCACACGACCTAAACCTGGAGTCGGAAGACGAATCCGAAGGCCAGGAACCCTAACTAAGAATGACCCAACGACAACCAGAATTAAATTTTGTTAAACCCACGTACAGCGGATGTGTAATCGCGATGTATCGTACTAGAAACTCTATTCTGATGGCTATATAGTGATACCATCACATTTTGTATTAGGTTCCTTATGTTCAACCGGATGTAACGATTCCCGATGTCTTTTGTAATACATCCGTAGGATGTAACCTTTGAACTCGTATCATCTATCAAATATTCCTTACTGCTTCGACTTATATTAATTGCCATAATTCTTTTCATAATGATGTTATGTATTACCCCCTTTATACACGTACATCTGAAATAAATACAACTTCTTAAAAAATCTCATGTATCTTCATTTCTTTTATTGAAGAGTCATGCCGCCAAAGTCAAGACCTTATACTGATGCTCAGATCACGTCACTCATAACCCAGGCTGTTACCGAAGCCTTGGCTCGGAATACTCCACCAGGTTCCACAAGAAACAGCGATGCCGCTGAAACCTCTGCTGCTAAACCTTGTTCATACAAGGATTTTCAAAACTGCAAACCCTTGAGCTTCAAGGGAACCGAAGGAGCCATCGGACTTATCAGATGGTTCGAAAAGATGGAATCCATTTTCCGCATCAGCAAATGTGCGGAGGACGACAAAGTCAAATTTTCCACCTGCACCCTCGAAGATGGTGCCCTCTCGTGGTGGAATTCCTATACCCAGTCTGTGGGTATTGATACCGCTTATCTACTCCCTTGGGAGGATCTAAAGAAAATGCTCACTGATGAGTATTGCCCGGCCGAACAACTTCACAAGCTGGACGAAGAGTTCTGGAACTTGAAAGTGCAAGGAACTGATATCGTTGGATACACCACCAGATTCCAACAACTCACCGTCCTTCGCCCAACCATGGCGGGTACTGAACCCGAAAAGATCAAGAAGTATATCCGCGGCCTCCCGGAACCTGTCCGGGGAAATGTCGCCTCATCAAAACAAACCACTCTTCATGGTGCCATTCGGTTGGCCCATGAACTTTTAGCCATGAACGAGGACCCAGAATCACCCACTCCATCCTCCAACAGCAATAAAAGAAAATGGTCCGACAGCCACAACAACCACCAAACCAAGAAACCTGAAACCATTAAAGCCTACACCTCCAATTCTGATGACAAGGGAGCGTACAAGGGAACCAAGCCCTATTGCTCAAAGTGCCAACGACACCACTTTGGTTCGTGTCCCTGTAGCAAGTGTAAGAGGTTTGGACACTTGGCTAAGGACTGTAGAACAAACACCGCTGACACCAACACCTCTGCACCAAAGACTTGCTATGGGTGCAACGGTACGGGACATTTCAAGAAAGACTGCCCGAAGCTGAACAACAACAACAACAGGAATAACAACAATGCTCGAGGAAGAGCTTTTGTGCTGAAATCTGGGGAAGCCCGTCAAGACCCGAATGTGGTCACGGGTACGTTTCTTCTCAACAACTTGACTGCATCTGTGTTATTTGATACTGGTGCTGATAAGAGCTTTATTTCTGATGAGTTTTATCCACTACTTGACACCACATCTATTGCCTTAGATTCTAAGTACACGGTAGAATTGGCAAACGGAAAGCTTATTGAGGCCGACAGTGTAATACCTAATTGCACTCTAAACTTAGCTAACGAGCTCTTTTCCATTGACTTGATACCTGTCGAAATCGGCAGCTTCGACATCATCGTCGGTATGGATTGGTTGTCCAAGCATCGAGCCGAAATCGTGTGTTTCGAGAAAATTGTACGCATTCCTCTCGTCACCGGTGGAACTTTGAGCATACAAGGGGAGACCGGGGGGACGAGAATAAATATCATTTCTTGCATGAAAACCCGAAAATACTTGAGAAAAGGGTACCAGGCAATCCTCGCACACGTTATGGAGAAAAAGTCGGTGGAGAAGCGACTTAAGGATGTGCCTATTGTTCGAGACTTCCCAGAAGTCTTTCCTGAAGACTTGCCTGGCCTACCGCCAACTAGACAAGTCGAATTCTCTATTGATCTTGTGCCCGGCGCAGCACCCGTGGCATGAGCCCCTTACCGACTAGCCCCATCCGAACTTCAGGAGTTGTCTACTCAGTTACAGGAACTCCTGGACAAGGGATTTATTCGACCAAGTTCCTCACCTTGGGGAGCTCCGGTCCTGTTTGTGAAAAAGAAAGACGGTTCTTTCCGCATGTGCATCGACTACCGTGAACTCAACAAATTAACTGTCAAGAACCGTTACCCACTTCCTCGCATCGATGACCTGTTCGACCAACTTCAGGGGTCGAGTTTCTACTCAAAGATCGATCTACGGTCAGGTTATCACCAACTCCGAGTTCATGATGAAGATATTCCTAAAACAGCTTTCCGAACTCGCTACGGGCATTATGAATTCCAAGTGATGCCATTCGGCTTAACCAACGCACCGGCTGTATTCATGGACCTTATGAATCGGGTGTGCAAACCTTACCTTGACAAGTTTGTTATCGTCTTTATCGATGACATCTTGATTTACTCGCGCACTGAACAAGAGCACGCGCAACACCTGAAAACAATCCTAGAACTGCTCAAACACGAAGAGTTATACGCCAAATTCTCTAAGTGTGAGTTCTGGATGCAAACCGTTCAATTCCTTGGACACGTCATTGACAATCAAGGGATTCATGTCGATCCTTCAAAAATTGAGGCTATCAAGTGTTGGCAAGCACCTACAACACCAACCGAGGTACGCCAATTCTTAGGACTCGCCGGATACTACCGGCGGTTCATTGAGGATTTTTCGAAAATAGCCCTACCTCTCACTGCACTGACTCAAAAGGAAAAGAAGTTCGATTGGACTGACAAACAGGAGTCAGCTTTTCAGCTACTAAAACAGAAACTCTGCAGTGCACCTATCTTATCTTTACCCGAAGGCAACGATGACTTCGTGGTATACTGTGATGCTTCACACCAAGGTCTTGGTTGCGTGCTGATGCAACGAGACAAGGTCATCGCTTACGCCTCTCGACAACTCAAGGTCCACGAAAAGAATTACACAACTCATGACCTAGAGTTGGGGGCTGTTGTATTCGCTCTGAAAATCTGGAGACACTACTTATACGGTACCAAGTGTACAATCTTTACTGACCATAAAAGTCTCCAACATATCTTCGATCAAAAGGATCTCAACATGAGGCAACGTCGATGGGTCGAGTTGCTCACTGATTACGATTGCGAAATTCGCTATCACCCAGGCAAGGCGAATGTTGTCGCCGATGCTTTGAGCCAAAAAGAACGAGTGAAACCACTTCGAGTTCGAGCTCTTGGTATGACCATTCACAACGACCTCATCAATCAAACTCTCGCCGCTCAACTCGAAGCACTCAAACCAGAAAACTTGATAAACGAAGCCTTGCGGGGCATGGACAAACAATTTGAAACCAAACCTAACGGGGCCAAATACTTCTCAAATCGAATCTGGTTACCAAGTTTTGGGAACCTGCGAGACTTGGTGATGGATGAAGCTCACAAGTCTAAATACTCTATACACCCCGGTGCCGACAAAATGTACCACGGCATCAAGGAAATGTACTGGTGGCCCAACATGAAATCTGACATTGCAACCTATGTTGGCAAGTGTCTTACTTGTTCCAAAGTTAAAGCTGAACACCAGAAACCTTCCGGTTTGCTACAACAACCCGAAATACCACAATGGAAATGGGAGCAGATCACCATGGATTTCATTACTAAACTCCCGAAAACTTCTAACGGTTGCGATACCATTTGGGTGATCGTCGACCGACTCACTAAATCTGCTCATTTCCTAGCCATCAAAGAAACCGACAAGATGGAACGTTTGACACGGATCTATCTGAAAGAAATTGTGTCAAGACACGGCGTACCCATCTCAATCATCTCCGACCGAGATGCTCGATTCACTTCTCGCTTCTGGCAGTCACTGCAAAAATCTCTTGGTACTCGTCTGGATATGAGTACGGCATACCATCCTCAAACCGACGGCCAGAGCGAACGAACCATACAAACACTGGAAGACATGCTACGGGCCTGCGTAGTTGACTTCGGTAAAAACTGGGAAAATCACTTACCGTTGTGCGAGTTCTCGTACAACAACAGTTATCACACCAGCATAAAGGCTGCACCCTTCGAGGCACTGTACGGTCGTAAGTGCCGGTCACCTATCTGTTGGACTGAGGTGGGGGATACACAACTCACCGGTCCAGAAATCATACATGAAACAACTGAAAAGATTGTCGGCATACAAAACCGACTAAAAGCCGCGCGTGATCGTCAGAAAACCTATGCTGACGTGAGACGCAAACACCTTGAGTTCCAAGTAGGGGACAAGGTACTTCTCAAAGTGGCACCATGGAAAGGTGTCATTCGATTCGGAAAACGAGGCAAACTAAATCCTAGATACATCGGACCATTCGAAATCCTTGAAAAGATTGGTCCAGTGGCATACCGCCTGCAACTTCCTGCTGAGCTTAGCAGCGTTCACAACACATTCCACATTTCTAATCTGAAGAAATGTCTGTCTGACGAGACACTGATTATACCGCTCGACGAAATTCAAATCGATGATAAACTTCATTTTGTCGAGGAACCCATGGAAATAATGGACCGCGAGGTCAAACAACTAAAACAGAGTCGTATTCCCATCGTAAAAGTCAGGTGGAATTCTAGACGTGGTCCAGAATTCACCTGGGAACGGGAAGACCAAATGCGACTGAAATACCCACATCTCTTCCCAGACAACGCACCGACTGTGCAAACGAGCTAATTTCGGGACGAAATTCTTTTAACAAGGGGAGAATGTAACAACCGCCAAATTAGGGCTAGTATTAGCGCCTAATTCTTTGTTAATACATGTAATTAGTACTGTGTTAGGCTAACTTATGTATCGGATTATATGTTGGTAAATATATACAACTTTGCGATTTGATTAAATCGTACGCAACTTAAATAGAATGAAATTCTATTCGGTTAATACGGACGTTGGTGAACAAGTGTTTATAAACTAAAATAACGCAACTATGACCGAAATGCTATTTTATAACATTTAGTAACTGCCTCGTACTACACAATTAAAACTTATACGATTTAATAATAAAAGTAACTAAATTTAATTTAAACTATTAAAGATTTAAGGAAATAATTTAAGTAACTTATTTAACAAGATTTGAGATTTTATAAATATAATTAAACGTGTAAAAATAAATAATTTAACGTAAAACGACGGAGAAAACGAACGCCGCACGGAGCGCGGGACGGGGACTGGGTGAGGTGAGGCTTTCACCAACACCCCACCTCCCACTCACCTTTCTCATTCTTTCTCTTTTCTTTCTCTTTCTTTCTTCTTTTTCTCTCAAACCTCCATCCACCACCATCATCAACATCCACAAAATAACACCATCAAACGACGCCGGATCATACCACATCTTTGGAGAAAAACGTTCATCTCTTCACGATCTACAACTTCATCTTTTCGGATTTTCAATCCGACACTTTGTAAGTTTCTGACAAATCCCGACATCTCTCGTTTTTGATCATTTTTACTAGTTTGCGGTTTTAATAGGCTTAATATGTTCATATGAGGGTTGGGTAAAAGATTTGGACCCAACGGAACCCGGAAAACTCGTTTTCGACAAAAATTCCGGCCATCAGACCGCTACGTCGCATTTGGCCAGGGGCCTCTGCGACGTCGCGGCCTACGTCGCACAAAAACCTCAGCGTCGCATTAGCGACGCCAGCCCCTACGTCGCATTGATTTGCGAACGTCGCATCATGCGACGTACCTGCCCACGTCGCACCCGACGTCGCACCCGACGTCGCACCCTACGTCGCACATGACAGAACCTTGAAAACTCAGATTTTACTAAGTGTCGAACTTACACAACGTCAAAATACTTAGGTCATACGATTTAACAAACGTCATAGAACATACCTTCCCTTTACAATTACACTAAATTGCGTTATAAATGATAAACTTTAATTATAATAAATCACCAACGGGCCGTATATACTTTGATACAAACGAGAACGAACCAACATTTAACACAACGGGTTGTATGACCAACTAGCCTAGATGGTCTTGCGAGACATCTACTTACTTAACCTTACGTGTTTAGGCACTAGAAGGTTACGGGTTCGGAGAACCTACTTGCTTTACTACTACTTGCTATTTACCACTGCTCGACTCAGGTGAGTCTTACAGCCCCACTTTTACTGTTTTATACTTTGGGGTGAGATACTTAGCAACTGTTTTACGTATGAACACAATGTACTGAACTGAAAACATTACTGATTACAAACAAACGCATGAGTTACTTTTATCCACTGAAAGCCTCCTAATCGTAAGTTGTTAGTTATGGACTTAAGCGCGATTACTAATAGATGGATCCATTTGGGACTGACAATCCCTGTCTGGGGTGGTAGCGCCACCACGTACTGATTTACACGTAGAAACAGACATATTAGTATTTGTTACATATGAGTGTGCGGATAGCACTCACGGGGGTACGTGATTTATTTCACACTACACGGTTAAGCTTCAACTTATGAGCTCATGGCACTGTACTGATATACTGATTAACTTACTTTGCTTGATAGCAATACGGGTACATACTTGTGGTTCATTACATCTACTTATTACTAAACCTGTGAGATTCACCAACCTTTTTGGTTGACACTTTTAGCTTTGTATCTCAGGTACACTTACGGAGTAGGATCACTCCAGGATCACTAGCTAGAGTCGCATGATTTCCAAACTGCATTTAACGGAGATTCTTTGGCATTATCTTTTGTATCTACGATTATGTAATAGAATCTTCCGCCACATACGCGGACTCTAGGCTTACATACTTTTGTAAAGAAAACTATATGTTTTCAAACGATTCAAATTATGAAATGTAACTATTTTACAAACGTCTCACTTAGAGGTCGTTTACTATTAATCTTGTGCTTTGTATATTGATTAGTAACACCCAATGTATGCTTCCGCAACTCGTTAAATTTGGGGGTGTTACACTAAAAATCATTTGCGAGAAACTTATTTTATTGTACCGTCAACTATAGTAAATTAAAACAATCAATAATTTACTAAACACAATAAGTCCTAAGGCTTACTTAGTTAAGTTTCATAAAAAAACACATATTATCAAATAATTTCTAACAAAATTAAATACATCAATTTAAAATTAGAAATTACCGGACCAAAAGAAAGGATGTTACAACTCTCCCCCCCTTAGGAAGATTTTGTCCCCGAAATCTCATCACGATCAAATAATTCAGGATATCTGGATCTCATATTATCCTCGGTTTCCCAGGTTAGGTTTGAACCTAAACTATGTTTCCACTTTACTAACACCATGGGAATCTGTTTCTTCCTAAGTCTGGTAACTTTTCTGTCAAGAAGTTCTACTGGTTCTTCTACTAACTTCTGACTCTGATCTACTTTCAAATCTTTCAAAGGAAGAATCTGAGACTGGTCTTCAACGTTACATTTCCTCAAATAACAAATGTTAAACGTGTCATGAATACCAGCAAGCTCTGGAGGAAGATCCAATGTAACAGACTGATCATTAACAATCTGATGAATTCTAAACGGTCCAATATATCGAGGAGCCAATTTGCCACGTTTCCCAAACCGAATTACCCCTTTCCAAGGAAAAACTTTCAAGTAAACAAGTTCACCTTCAACAAAAGTAACTGGTCGACGTTTAGGATCAGCATATTGTTTCTGTCTATCACGTGCAGCTTTCAACTTTTCATGAGCCACTGCCACTTTATCAGCTGTCATTTGAACAATATCTGGACCTGCAAACTGCTTCTCACCTGCCTCTAGCCAACAAGTTGGAGTTCTACAACGGCGACCATAAAGCATTTCATACGGAGGCATACCAATACTAGAATAATAAGAGTTATTATAAGCAAACTCAACCAATGGCAAATGAGAATCCCACGAACCACCATACTCCAGAATACTAGCTCTCAACATATCTTCCAATATCTGAATCGTACGTTCTGACTGACCATCTGTTTGAGGATGATAAGCTGTACTGAGATTCACTCTGGTGCCTAACTCATGCTGTAAACTTTGCCAAAATTGAGATACAAACCTCGGATCTCTATCAGATACAATCGATAATGGAATACCATGCCGAGTAACAATCTCATTCATATACAACTGTGCAAGCTTACTCAGAGATGCAGTCTCACTAGTAGCTAGAAAATGAGCACTCTTGGTCAATCGATCAACAATGACCCAAACCATGTCATTTCCGCGGACAGTCCGAGGCAACTTGTTAACAAAATCCATAGTCAAATGTTCCCACTTCCATTCAGGAATCTCAAGTTGTTTCAACGATCCATACGGTTTCTGGTGTTCAGCTTTAACTTGGGAACAAATATGACAAGAACTAACAAACCTTGCTACATCCATCTTCATTGTAGGCCACCAATACAAAGGTTTCAAGTCATTATACATTTTAGTACTTCCAGGATGTACAGACAATCTGGATTTATGGGCTTCATTCAGAATAACATCCCGAAGACCACCAAATAAAGGAATCCAAACACGAGACTGAAAGGTTTTTAATCCTCTCGAATCATATAATAACAATTCCTTTCGATTCAACATAATTTCAGATTTCAAATTATGATCTAACAAAGCTTCTAACTGTGCAGCTTTTATCTGACCCACCAAATCAGAAGAAACTTCTAAACGCATAAAATAAACTCGATCAGAAGTTACCTTGCTGCTTAAAGCATCAGCAACCACATTGGCTTTCCCTGGATGGTATTTAATTTCACAATCATAATCCTTGATTAATTCCAACCATCGTCTCTGCCGCATATTCAACTCTTGCTGTGAAAATATATATTGAAGACTGTTGTGATCTGTACAAATAACACATTTGGTACCATACAAGTAATGCCTCCAGATTTTCAAAGCAAACACTACCGCTGCAAGCTCTAAATCATGGGTAGGATAATTTCTTTCATGAGGTTTGAGCTGACGAGAAGCATAAGCAATCACACGATCTCGCTGCATTAAAACACAACCCAAACCAGAAATCGATGCATCACAGTAAACAACAAAATCGTCGGACCCATCTGGCAATGCTAACATAGGAGCCTGACATAACAACTGTTTCAGAGTCTGAAAAGCAGCTTCCTGTTGTTCAGTCCATACAAATTTTTCATCCTTACGGGTTAGTTTAGTCAATGAACCGGCAATTTTAGAAAAATCTTTAATAAACTTCCGGTAATAACCCGCTAAACCAAGAAAACTCTTTATTTCTGAAGCAGACTTTGGAGCTTTCCAGTTCATTACAGCTTCAATTTTCGAAGGATCAACTTTAACACCATCATTGCAAATAATATGACCCAAAAACTGTACTTCCCGAATCCAAAATTGGCATTTCGAAAACTTTGCATTCAAATGTTCTCTCTTTAAGGTTTCCAATACTAACCTCAAATGCATTCCATGTTCTGATTCGGTTTTAGAATATACTAAAATATCATCGATAAATACAATCACAAATTTATCAAGAAAAGGTCGACAAACACGGTTCATCAAATCCATAAAAACTGCTGGAGCATTCGTCAAACCAAAAGGCATAACCATGAATTCAAAATGACCATACCTGGTTCGAAATGCAGTTTTAGGAATATCACAATCACGAACACGAACTTGATGATAACCTGACCTCAAATCAATCTTTGAATAAAATGAAGATCCTTGTAACTGATCAAATAAATCATCTATTCTGGGCAAAGGATATTTATTCTTTACAGTCCGTTTATTCAATTCCCTGTAATCAATGCACATTCTGAAAGACCCATCTTTCTTTTTCACAAACAGAACTGGTGCACCCCAGGGAGAAGAACTAGGTCTAATAAACCCTTTATCCAATAACTCCTGTATCTGATTCATCATTTCACGTATCTCAGATGGAGCTAATCTATAAGGGGCTTTGGCTATGGGTGAAGAGCCAGGAACAAGATCAATCTGGTATTCAACTTCCCTAACCGGTGGTAAACCAGGTAATTCATTAGGGAACACTTCCGGATACTCAGAAACAACCGGTACATCAGAAAGAGACTTCTTTTCTAACTTAGCATCAATCACATAAGCTAGATACGATTCACAGCCTTTGGACAAAGATTTCCTAGCTTTCATCAAACTAATCAAAGGTATACAAACATTATCCCGTTCTCCTCGAGCCACGACATATGACTCTTTAGAGATTGGAATTCTAATCAGCTTATTGTAGCAATCTATGCTTGCTTTATACTGACTTAACCAATCCATGCCAATAATCACATCAAAACTAGCAATTGGCATCAACAGAAAGGAAATTGGGAAAGTCTGGCCATCTATCATAATACTAGCTCCAATTACCGAGGTGGTAACAGGAACCGACTTGCCACAAGCTATTTCTACTTCAACAGGATTTGTAATCACAGTAGGCATCATTTTCAACTTATCACATAAATACACAGATACAAAAGAACAATTTGCACCAGAATCAAACAAAACACGAGCTGGTACAGAATTTACAAGAAAAGTACCCGTGATCACATCATCTGTATGGACAGCTTCATCCACTGTCATTTGGAAAGCCCTACTAACTGCAGATGGCGGAGTCTTCCGCTTCTGACCGGAAGATGATGAACTAACAACCGACCCAGAACCCTGTCTCTTAGCCTCAGAACACTGATTTGCACGATGACCTTCCTTATGGCAATTCCAACACACATAAGTAGGAAAAACACAATCTTTGGCTTCATGCCCAATCACACCACATTTCACACATCTAGTGGTTTGCACAGTACACGGCCCAAAATGTCTAGCTCTACACTTAATACACCAATTGGGACGATCAAAAGTACCACCATGACTTTCTTGTTTCTTACCCTGCTGATTTCCCTGCCACCGTTGCTTACCTTTACCAGAAGATTCACTCCTAGATTTTTGAGAAACCATTTCTTTACTTGGCGCCTCTTGAGGTCTCAAATCACTGTCAACTGACCGAGCTAACATAAAAGCTTGGGAAAGAGATCCAGCTAACCTCACTGAAGTTCGATAATGATTAGGTAAAGTACCAACAAACTGATCTATTTGAGTTCTCTCATCAGGAACCCACTGCTGAACAAACCTGAGTTTCTCTGTAAACTGATTAATCAAATCATCCATTGACATTTTATCAGTTAATTGCAAATCCATAAACTCTTTTCTAATCCGAGCTATATCATAGTTTGAACAATATTGCTTACAAACTTCATTACGAAAATCAGACCATCGAATAGATGCTTTCAGAAAAGGAGATAATACAGAAGTAATCGAATCCCACCAATTCATAGCTGCTCCTTTTAAGAGTTGAGATGCATAAGGGACTTTTAATTCTTCTTCACATTGACAGACCTCAAATTTCTTTTCAACATCTCTCAACCAATCTAGAGTTACAGAAGGATTTGTACTACCAGAATACACAGATGGATTACTGCTCATAAAGATTTTAAATGAACACACCTTTTGTTTTGGCGGTGAAATCGTACCAAACACAGGATGAGAAGATTCAGCCTCTTTTTGTTGTTTATACATTCTAAGTGCTTGGTTTTCCTCTTCCAATTGAAGGAGATACTCGTCTCTTTCTAACTCCTCTCTAGCATGGAAAGAAGTACCAGTATGCTCAGCCCGATTGTTATGAGTCTCAACAGTAACTTCCGGCCTTGAGACATTATTAGGGTTAACAGGTGGTTGCTCGTTATCCGCCATGTCTGTAAACACAACAACAGCTCACAAATCGTTAATCGTTAGCACCTATCCTACTAACAATTTCACATTCAGTACATAATCCCATTCCCAAGAATGTTTGACACAACAAAATCAAAGTTTAGGATTGAACATACAATCATATTCAATTGCCCTAAACTATTGCTCTGATACCAACTTATAACGCCCCTCATTTAATACACCAATATAATATTAAGCTTGACGGAAGCGAATACTTTGAAATACATATTCTATTAAAATTCTGCTAGAAATTTTCACAAACCTTTATACAATATGTTTAATTACTAAACAAACATAGTTAACATGTTTACAAACCCCGGGGCATTATATACTACAAAACATTATCTATTACAAACTGGATCAAAGTTGTAAGTTTCAAACATTCCCAGCACCAAAATGTCCTTCCTGACTACCCACATATTATATATCACCTGCAGGAAGTAAATTGAGGGATTAGCACGAAGCTAAGTGAATGAATTATCAACTACAATTCAATTTAGCTAGCAATCTGTTCACAATCAATAATGCAACAAATATCGTCAAGAGGAACGGTGGTTCCTAAGGACCCTGTGCCTGGTGGCCCTATCAGAACACTTAAATCAACTGTAGGCCAAAATAGTGATTAACCGCTAACTAAATGCTAATCTCCATCAACACATGTACGCAACCCTGTGTTGACCAACATTAGCAATCAAGTCCAACCAACAATCTAGTTGACCTCTGTATTTAACAATCAAGCTCACAGGCTAATCAAACCACCAATCAAATGGCATATCATTTCTAGGTTAACATTCTATCAATAGTAATCCTATAATTACTGATTGAAATCAAACTGATACAACCAAATCAAGCTGTGAGTTTCAAATCCACTCACCTGATTGTTTTAGTTCACTTACTCAGCTGCCTTATCTCGCTGAGTTCTTTGGGGATCTGAGAATCAACAATCAGATATAAGTTAGTAATCAGGATTTTCAATACTAAACTTATATCAAACATAATTCAAAGAACTAGATGTTATTTATACAACTATTTAGTTCCTATTCATAATATAGCATATCAACAATTACTTATCAACATTTTGAATCTGCAATTGTTTAAAATCAAAAAGCCACCAAACATGTAACTACCCGTCGGGTAGCTTTATTACCCGCCGGGTACCCTATCATAACAGCCGGGTCACCCTATGTAGCAACCGGGTGAATTAAAAGTTAGGGTAACAGAACTTAAATACGTTTTAAAGGCTGTACAAGCCGCCGGATACGGGTCCTACCCGTCGGGTTCTCGGTTTAGGCACATTACCCGCCGGGTACGGGCTCTACCCGCCGGGTACCCACCCTGCACCAGCAACCTTCGTTCAGCTCAGAACCAGACCCGAAATTCATATGTCTCAAACTCACAAATCAGTTCCTATGATCATTTTGGCATACTTAACAACAACCAGAACACTAGTAGTTTCATACATGATCAAGTAACATCATCTTTACTCAATTTCAACATCATCTAATTACCATGTTTAATTAAACAAACTCATGAGTATGAAAATTAAACTTAACTTACAATTAAAGATGTACAACAAGATGTTGATGATGATGATATAATTCAGCTTCACAATCCAAGACTTTGTTTCAATTTTATGATTTCAAAGTTTAAGGGTTTTAGGTTCTAGGTTTTGCAAGAAATGGAAAGTATGAAACTTTCCTAAAAAGGAAAGTATTTAAGTCGGTTAATATTTTACACCGACTCCGTATCCACTTAAAACTAGTCCCCTTTCAATCTATTGCCTGGAACCTAAAAATCATTTGCGAGAAACTTATTTTATTGTACCGTCAACTATAGTAAATTAAAACAATCAATAATTTACTAAACACAATAAGTCCTAAGGCTTATTTAGTTAAGTTTCATAAACAAACACATATTATCAAATAATTTCTAACAAAATTAAATACATCAATTTAAAATTAGAAATTACCGGACCAAAAGAGAGGATGTTACATACTTGATTAAGGTAACTAATATATAATGTAACAGAAACTTAATCAGGAACAGGAAACACAGGAACAGGTCTGGGTCAAATCGATAAGGGCAGGAAAAATAGATAATTATATCTCGAACAGGAACAAGACATTAGTCAGGAACAGGTTCCGGTAACATAACTAGATCAGGTAGAAACAGGTCTGGGTCAAATCATAAATGGGTCTAGAATCAGGTCAGAAATAGGTCTGTGTCAAATCACCTAAATGGGTCTGGGTCAAATCACATAAATAATATAAATAATAATCCCTAATCTCTAACACTTACCATTGTTTCCATTTCATTTTTCGAAGTCACAAGGTTTAAAGCCGAGATAGTTGTAGCAAAGGTTTAGCAAAGGTCAGGAATAGCAAAGGTTTAAAGCTGTGACAGGAACAGGTCTGGGTCAAATCAGAAATGGGCATGGGATCAGGTCATGAATAGCAAAGGTTTAAAGCTGTGACAGTTGTAGAGGGAATAAGACAGCTAGCAAATCACATAAATAATATAAATAATAATCCTTAATCTCTAACACTTACCATTGTTTCCATTTCATTTTCCGAAGTTACAAGTCGTGTAGAATTCTGAATGCTAGCATCCTTCTCACATCCAACAACACTTAACGGTGATCCACCCTCTTGATCAGTACTGCATTGTTTAGGATTATTGTCCGCTGGAAACACCTGTAATATAAATTAATAAATGCATTTGTAATTAGCAATATCAAATGAAAATGTTGGCAAAATTACAATTACTACAGGCAAAATCTGCCAATAAAACCAAGAAATGAAACCCGTTTAACTCGAGCCCGTTCAAACCCACGCCCATTCAGCCCCGTGCCCGTTCATACCCGAACCCATTTCCCATTTAGACCCAGCTGCCCGAACCCGCCCACCTACCCACCCATTTTTCACCGCCTGATATAATGGTACAAAAAAGTTAGAACCTTTTTTGCAGAAACATCAACTTCTTTAGAGATGTCCTCAAGGTGTTCAGAAATGGGTGCTCGGTCAACAGACTTCTTCGCTTTTTTATTAGTTCTATCTTTTTGGCTGAGAGGTCCCTGCCTCTTTCTAATATGTTGTGCATTGCCATCCTGTTATCCATGGAATCATCAGTGTGTCAGTTTCAGTCCCATACAATTTCTTGTATTTTTAATAGAACATCTAAGGAAATTATAAACATGTCGTTATGTCATGGGCTATGTGATAGGGGTGTCGACACGAACTAAAATCTGACCCAAAACGGATAGAATTTAATGGGTTATGGTTAGGATTCTCAATCCACCAACCTGTTTAATTTCAACCTGCGTTTGGGTCAACAGTTTGACCTGACAACCCCGCAAGATCAACCCTTCAACCCGAAACTAACCCATTTTGACATAACCAGAGCCAACCCGAGTCACCACCCATACTTTCTCTAACCTGTTTTCCCCTTTGGTTAAGTTTTTATACTTCAAGTGTTGGCAGTATTATTAAAGTCCACACACTAGGCAGAGTCACAGAGAGTTACAGTTAGTTTAAACTAGTGTGAAAAAACCAGAGACAGTAATACAGATCGATGACCAGACTGATGACCAGTATGAAAACAGATTGCAATCTGAACAAAAGTGTTAAACTATGAAAATGACTATAATAACTTGAAAAATCAAGATTAACATCATATAACCAGTTAGTTTGACTCCAATGATAGAAAGATAATGTTAAAGTATTAATTTCCCCAAACACTTCCAATATTAGAAAGAAGATAAATACAATAAATGTCTTACATTTGATGCTGGCAATTGAGTTGACAATGACTGTAACTGCTCCCCTTGTGCAGCCAACTGACTCATCAGTTGAGTAACCATTTCCTTTGTTTGTGCCATCTCATCGGATAAATTCTTGATTATTACTTCTTTTTCCTTACGCTCACGTCTCTCATTATCAAGTTCACTTTGAATCAACGCAACTCTTTCATCAGATGCTTGTCTGTTTCGAGGAAGATCAAAATACCTCTTGTATGTCACTCCACTTCCCACTCCTCGTGCATAGCCTCCCTTTTCCTTAAATACAACTGTAATGGCGTCAGTTCCCTGTACAGCCTTCAAGGTTCCTTTATTGATCTTATCATCAGTTTCTTTCTGCACAAATAATATGGAAATAAGTTTATATACGAACATAAACATAAAGTAATAATAAAATTTGTAGTCAAACTTACTAGTTTATTTCCAACTGATTTAATCTTCTCATTTGGAAATTCTCCGGCTTTGTTTATCCTTCCTTTCACCCACATTAAAGCACGCGGGGGTTCTTGATCTGCTTCAATTTCTTTATCTTTGATCTGTTAAACATCAAATGGTTAAATTTCTTTATCTTTGATCCGTTAAACATCAAATACGTACACATGTATAGTTAAACCAAGATAAACGAAAGTATGATGCTATTAAGTGCAACTATGCAATAGAAGCAGCTGAAAAATGAGACGCAGCTTGCAAACGACAACGGGCCATTTATATTTGCAGTTAATTAGTTTCATGATACTTTAAGCTTTAAAATGTGGTAACAGATGGCAATGTACCGTAGACCTGGCAATTGGGTCGGGTCAAGTCGGGGTTGGGTAGGGGCAGAAAGGGTTTGGGTTGAAATGGCTTCGGGTTGAGACGGGTCAGATTTTCAAACGGGTCAAACAGGTTGGGTCAAATCCAGGTTTGGTCAGATTTTTCAAACGGGTCGAACGGGTGGGGTCAATGAGTTACTTTGCAGGCTGCATCTATACATCCTATATTCCACATTTGACAGCTTAAAAAAATGACTGGAAAACAGGAAACAAACCATGAGCTGCTGACTAGCTTGACTGTTGACCCAATACACATTTGTGTTATCACAGTAATGAACCGACTTTCAGACAAAATGAATATGTGCACTGTATGCATACCTGGACCACTCTCAGAACAAAACATGAGACATACCAATTACATTTGTAGTTCAACAATAACAATAAGTATAAATGTGCATATTCCAATGCCACAACATACAAGAATGTTACTTCCAACTATTTGAGCATTATGCAGAGGACTAAACATTATGAAGTTATCTAAATCACTAAACAACAATTATTGATGGGGACTAGACATCAAAACAATACTCAATTAAAACTACCACACATTTGCATTACAGTGTAAACTATGGTTAAGAAGCAAATAAACGAATAGAAAAAAACATTATGTAATCTTACCATTTTCTCTTTCACATATACGTATCCACCTTGGCCCATTGTATGCTGATAAACCGACTTGGAACACGCCATTTTTGTTGCAGCTGACTTCCCCTTACAACACAAAAGTATAAGGCGTTTAGATGTAAACACAAAATTATAAAAGATATATGGACTTAAATAAAAAAGACTAATTAAAACCTGGTATTCCTCGGTGGTCGTATAATTTACAAAACCGACCCATTCTGATTTAGTGACAATTGCACTATACTTCGTCGGTACTTCATTTAGTTTTGAAGGTGTATTTTGGTTGGGCAATATGTAATTTTGTCTCAATTTCCTTATGAAATTCCTTAGTAGTCCACCAAGACGAAGCATTACTAACTTTCTAACTGTCTCGTCAACATCAAAATATCGCTACAAAAAGTAACACAATGTTGTTAATTTGTTGCACATAATGTAAATGCAGAAGGATAGAGTTATGTAGTAATGGGTTCAAAATAGTATATGTGTACCGTGATTTCATCCCATAGTTTATCTCTAGCTTCTGAATCCACCTTCTTCCAGGATAGAATCTTCAAACCTATATTCTCACGAACCAGGTCTCCTAAAAAACTAGAAAACAATGCTCTGTTTGGCCCTGTTATCCTATACATTGCATCGAAGGTTACACTTACCTTTATTCCACCGGCTTTGCCATAATCTTTGCGAAACTTATATAACCTGGTTATGCCCCTCTTAACTACATTCTGATTTGAAGTGTTGTTTTCATCCGCCTTATCATCAGTATACTCCTCTGATTCATATTCGATAGCCTCATCGTTATTATCATAATTAACCAAATATTCCTGATCATCGACTTCATTTTCCATGATTCTTCAGTAGGATTTCTATCACGTAACAGATTATAAGGCAACAAAAGTAATTAATATGTTATAAGGCAACATTAGTGTAACGATACAAGGTTATAAGGCAATTAAAATAATGAATATGTAGCAACACAAGTAACAGATTATGCATTATATAAACTATGATGTCCTATTTGCTAAGTTCTATAGTATATCCTAAGAAACGGGTCATGTGTACTATGTGTTTTATAACTATAGAGACAACTGGTGTTGGTTTCTATCTCTATTATCTGATGACTTGAACCTTAACAATGGAATTGACCCAACCATAATTTCTGATGGGCACAAGGTATTTTAACCAACTTTATATATAAGACTGAAATTTAGACGAAGGAATGGTTTAACCATGAAATATATCTGCATAACAGGGGCTGATTGATGATGTAAAGAGTAAAGACATGGCTACCAGAAGCTGAACACAGGCAATGCACATGCACTAGACATATTTATGCTAATTTCAAGAAGAAATGGTCAGGTGTGCATTTCATAAACCTGTTTTGGTCTGCTGCTGCATCACTGATTGAATATAGGTATGAAGCAAAAATGGAAGAAATAAAAGCACTTGACAATACTTGCATAAGCCTTAACACATCAACAATACAACTAATTAAAGCTACCCTGATACATCAAAAAAACAGATCCAGCAGAATACTCCGGCAAACTTAGGATCAACATGTATGTACTTAGCAGTAGTTTCGGCACTGTTAAGAAACTTTTTTGGTCTTTAAATGTTAAAATATGTGGTCATTGGACAACTGGAGTGAAATGGAAGATACTAACTTACGTTGCTATGATTGCTTGATGTATTAATTTGTATCCATAATAAATATATTAAAATGGTACAATGATACATATAGTCTAACAATGCATACAGCTTATCTACAAATCCAAAAACGATATATTAAACCTATACAAAGCATATACGACTTCATTCAAATCAATAAACGATATATCAAAAGCTACATAATCAATTACATGCAACGTTGAAAAGTCAATTTCATGAGATGAAACTAATCAATTACATAACTAATTGACAGATCTAGAAAAAGCGATTAAATTCATACAAACTCTAACACTGTATTCTCGAGTTATTTTTAGCGCTGTAAGGAAAGGAAACCAAAAGAAAAAGATATTCTAACACATTCTCGAGTTTTTTTTAGAACGGAAAGGAATGGAGAGGAAATGATATGAACAGAAAAGGTAAAGAGCATTTTGTAGTGGACACTTTCCGTCCAAAAATGGGCAGAATGTAAAGGAAACTATCTATCAAATTGTATAATGACTAAATATCCAACGTTTTATTCTCTGGCCAACAGCAGATAACATAAACATTCAAATTCTCCTTCAATAAACAGATATACGTTTTTGTCCCAAATATTTTAAAATCCACGTGTAACACCCCCAAATTTAACGATTTGCGGAAGCATACATTGGGTGTTACTAATCAATATACAAAGCACAAGATTAATAGCAAACGACCTCTAAATGAGACGTTTGTAAAATAGTTACATTTCATAATTAATAATCGTTTGAAAACCGAAGGTTTTCGTATACAAAATGTAATTCCCTAGAGCTCACGCGTATAGCGGGAGATTCTATTACATAACCATAGTTACAAAAGAGAATGCCGAAGAATCTCCGTTAAATGCAGTTTGTAAAATCATGCGACTCTAGCTAGTAATCCTGGAGTGACCCTACTCCGTAAGTGTACCTGAGATACAAAGCTAAAAAGTGTCAACCAAAAAGGTTGGTGAATCTCACAGGTTTAGTAATAAGTAAGTGTTATGAACCACAAGTATGTACCCGTAATGCTATCAAGCAAAGTAAGTAAATCAGTAAATCAGTACAGTGCCATGAGCTCATAAGTTGAAGCTTAACCGTGTAGTGTGAATATATCACGTACCCCCGTGAGTGCTATCCGCACACTCATATGTAACAAATACTAATATGTCTGTTTCTACGTGTAAATCAGTACGTGGTGGCGCTACCACCCCAGACAGGGATTGTCAGTCCCAAATGGATCCATCTATTAGTAATCGCGCTTAAGTCCATAACTAACAACTTACGATTAGGAGGCTTTCAGTGGATAAAAGTAACTCATGCGTTTGTTTGTAATCAGTAATGTTTTCAGTTCAGTACATTGTGTTCATACGTAAAACAGTTGCTAAGTATCTCACCCCAAAGTATAAAACAGTAAAAGTGGGGCTGTAAGACTCACCTGAGTCGAGTAGTGGTAATTAGCAAATAGTAGTAAAGCAAGTAGGTTCTCCGAACCCGTAACCTTCTAGTGCCTAAACACATAAGGTTAAGTAAGTAGATGTCTCACAAGACCATCTAGGCTAGTTGTTCATACAACCCGTTGTGTTTAAATGTTGGTTTGTTCGCGTTTGTTTCAAGAGATATACGGCCCGTTGGTGATTTGTTACAATTAAAGTTTATCATTTGTAACGCAATTTAGTGCAATTGTAATAGAAAGTATGTTTTATTATGTTTGTTAAGTCGTATGGTATAAGTATTTGATGTTGTATAAGTTCGACACTTAGTGTAAAAATAGTTGAAAAGCTGCTGTTTTATGCGACACTTCATAGCGTCACTCAGGTTGATCATGCGACACTAAGACAGTGTCGGGTGAAGTGTCGGGTATTCAGGTCATGCGTCACTAACGAAGTGTCGTGTAACATATTGTGCGTCACTTAAGAAGTGACGGGTTCCGTAACAATAGCGGCACTCAAGCAGTGTCGGTATTAGGATAGCTGCGGCCCTAGATTAGTGTCGTATAAGTGATAGTTTCAATAATATGCGACACTTCGGAAGTGTCGGGTAATAAGGTCTAGCGGCACTAAGGAAGTGTCGGTAAGTATAAGTATAGGCGTCACTATCATAGTGACGGGTAAAGATCACAAAAGGTAACAGGCGACACTTAAGAAGTGTCGGTATCGGACATAGGGCGACACTTAAGTAGTGTCGGGTAGCTAGTATAGCGACACTAAGGAAGTGTCGCTATAAGTGACGCATATCTGGGTTCATCTAAGCGACACTATCGGCTGATCGACGGATTTCGAGCCAAAAACATGTTTTCGGGTTTCCGTTTGGTCTGATTCTTTTACCCAACCCTCATATGAACATATTAAGCCTATATAAACCATAAACTAGTAAAAATGATCAAAAACGAGAGATGTCGGGATTTGTCGGAAACTTACAAAGTGTCGGATTGAGAATCCGAAAAGATAGGAATGTAGATCGTGTGATGGTGAACGTTTTCTTCCAAATGAGTAGTGCAATCCAAGGTCGTTTAGTACGTTTATTTGTCGATTTAGTGAGGTTTTTGGAGTTGGTGGTGATGAGAGAAAAAGGAAAAGAGAGAGGAAGGAGAGAGAGTGAGTGGAAGAGAATGAAAGAAAAGGGAAGGGAGGTGGGGGTTTTACCTCCACTTTTCAGTCCCCGCTCCCCGTGCGGTGTTCGTTTGCTCCGTCGTTTACGCATTAAATATTTATTTCACGCGTTTAATTATATTTATAAAATCACAAATCTTGTTTAAATAATTTATTTAAATTATTTCCTTAAATCTTTAATAGTTTAAATTAAATTTAATTACTTTTGTTATTAAATCGTGTAAGTTTTAATCGTGTAATACGAGGCAGTTACTAATTGTTATAAAATAGCATTTCGGTCATAGTTGCGTTATTTTAGTTTATAAACCTTTGTTCACCAACGTCCGTGTTAACCGAATAGAATTTCATTCTATTTAAGTTGCGTACGATTTAAGCCAAATCGCAAGGTTGTATATATTCACCAATATATAATCCGATACATAAATTAGCCTAACACAGAACTAATTACATGTATTTACAAAGAATTAGGCACTAATTCTAGTCCTAATTTGCCGGTTGTTACATTCTCCCCTTGTTAAAAGAATTTCGTCCCGAAATTAGCTCGATGCGTTGTCTGGGAAGAGATGTGGGTATTTCTGTCGCATTTGGTCTTCCCGTTCCCAGGTGAATTCAGGACCACGTCTAGAATTCCACCTGACTTTAACGATGGGAATACGACTCTGTTTTAGTTGTTTGACCTCGCGGTCCATGATTTCCATAGGTTCCTCGACAAAATGAAGTTTATCATCGATCTGAATTTCATCGAGCGGTATAATCAGTGTCTCATCAGACAGACATTTCTTCAGATTAGAAATGTGGAAGGTGTTGTGAACGCTGCTAAGCTCAGCAGGAAGTTGCAGGCGGTATGCCACTGGACCAATCTTTTCAAGGATTTCGAATGATCCGATGTATCTAGGGTTTAGTTTGCCTCGTTTTCCGAATCGAATGACACCTTTCCACGGTGCCACTTTGAGAAGTACCTTGTCCCCTACTTGGAACTCAAGGTGTTTGCGCCTCACGTCAGCATAGCTTTTCTGACGATCACGCGCGGCTTTTAGTCGGTTTTGTATGCCGACGATCTTTTCAGTTGTTTCATGTATGATTTCTGGACCGGTGAGTTGTGTATCCCCCACCTCAGTCCAACAGATAGGTGACCGGCACTTACGACCGTACAGTGCCTCGAAGGGTGCAGCCTTTATGCTGGTGTGATAACTGTTGTTGTACGAGAATTCGCATAACGGTAAGTGATTTTCCCAGTTTTTACCGAAGTCAACTACGCAGGCTCGTAGCATGTCTTCCAGTGTTTGTATGGTTCGTTCGCTCTGGCCGTCGGTTTGAGGATGGTAAGCCGTACTCATATCCAGACGAGTACCAAGAGATTTTTGCAGTGACTGCCAGAAGCGAGAAGTAAATCGAGCATCTCGGTCGGAGATGATTGAGATGGGTACTCCGTGTCTTGACACGATTTCTTTCAGGTAGATCCGTGTCAAACGTTCCATCTTGTCAGTTTTCTTGATGGCTAGGAAATGAGCAGATTTAGTGAGTCGGTCAACGATCACCCAAATGGTATCGCAACCGTTAGAAGTTTTCGGGAGTTTAGTAATGAAATCCATGGTGATCTGCTCCCATTTCCATTGTGGTATTTCGGGTTGTTGTAGCAAACCGGAGGGTTTCTGGTGTTCAGCTTTAACTTTGGAACAAGTAAGACACTTGCCAACATAGGTTGCAATGTCAGCTTTCATGTTGGGCCACCAATACATTTCCTTGATGCCGTGATACATTTTGTCGGCACCGGGGTGTATCGAGTATTTAGACTTGTGAGCTTCATCCATCACCAAGTCTCGCAGGTTCCCAAAACTTGGCAACCAGATTCGATTCGAGAAGTATTTGGCCCCGTTAGGTTTGGTTTCAAATTGTTTGTCCATGCCCCGCAAGGCCTCATTTATCAAGTTTCCTGGTTTGAGTGCTTCGAGTTGAGCGATGAGAGTTTGATTGATGAGGTCGTTGTGAATGGTCATACCGAGAGCTCGAACTCGAAGTGGTTTCACTCGTTCTTTTCTGCTTAAGGCATCGGCAACAACATTTGCCTTGCCCGGATGATAGCGGATTTCGCAGTCGTAATCAGTAAGCAACTCGACCCATCGACGTTGCCTCATGTTGAGATCCTTTTGATCAAAGATATGTTGGAGACTTTTATGGTCAGTAAAGATTGTACATTTGGTACCGTATAAGTAGTGTCTCCAGATTTTCAGAGCGAATACAACAGCTCCCAACTCTAGGTCATGAGTTGTGTAATTCTTTTCGTGGACCTTGAGTTGTCGAGAGGCGTAAGCGATGACTTTGTCCCGTTGCATCAGTACGCAACCAAGACCTTGGTGTGAAGCATCACAGTATACCACGAAGTCATCGTTGCCTTCGGGTAAAGATAAGATAGGTGCACTGCAGAGTTTCTGTTTTAGTAGCTGAAAAGCTGACTCCTGTTTGTCAGTCCAATCGAACTTCTTTTCTTTTTGAGTCAGTGTAGTGAGAGGTAGGGCTATTTTTGAAAAATTCTCAATGAACCGCATGTAGTATCCGGCGAGTCCTAAGAATTGGCGTACCTCGGTTGGTGTTGTAGGTGCTTGCCAACACTTGATAGCCTCGATTTTTGAAGGATCGACATGAATCCCTTGATTGTCAATGACGTGTCCAAGGAATTGAACGGTTTGCATCCAGAACTCACACTTAGAGAATTTGGCGTATAACTCTTCGTGTTTGAGCAGCTCTAGGATAGTTTTCAGGTGTTGTGCGTGTTCCAGTTCGTTTCGCGAATAGATAAGGATGTCATCGATAAAAACAATGACAAACTTGTCGAGGTAAGGTTTGCACACCCTATTCATAAGGTCCATGAATACAGCCGGTGCGTTGGTTAAGCCGAATGGCATCACTTGGAATTCATAATGCCCGTATCGAGTTTGGAAAGCAGTTTTTGGGATGTCATCGTCACGAACTCGGAGTTGGTGATAACCTGACCGTAGATCGATCTTTGAGTAGAAACTCGACCCCTGAAGTTGGTCGAACAGGTCATCGATGCGAGGAAGTGGGTAACGGTTCTTGACAGTTAATTTGTTGAGTTTACGGTAGTCGATGCACATACGGAAAGAACCGTCTTTCTTTTTCACAAACAGGACCGGAGCTCCCCAAGGTGAGGAACTTGGTCGAATAAATCCCTTGTCCAGGAGTTCCTGTAACTGAGTAGACAACTCCTGAAGTTCGGATGGGGCTAGTCGGTAAGGGGCTCGTGCCACGGGTGCTGCGCCGGGCACAAGATCAATAGAGAATTCGACTTGTCTAGTTGGCGGTAGGCCAGGCAAGTCTTCAGGAAAGACTTCTGGGAAGTCTCGAACAATAGGCACATCCTCAAGTCGCTTCTCCACCGACTTTTTCTCCATAACGTGCGCGAGGATTGCTTGGTACCCTTTTCTCAAGTATTTTCGGGTTTTCATGCAAGAAATGATGTTTATTCTCGTCTCACCGGTCTCCCCTTGTATGCTCAAAGTCCCACCGGTGACGAGAGGAATGAGTACAAGTTTCTCAAAACAAACGATTTCGGCTCGGTGCTTAGACAACCAATCCATGCCGACGATGATGTCAAAGCTGCCGATTTCGACAGGTATCAAGTCAATGGAAAAGAGCTCGTTAGCTAGGTTTAGAGTGCAATTAGGTATCACACTGTCGGCCTCAATAAGTTTTCCGTTTGCCAATTCTACAGTGTACTTAGAATCTAAGGCAATAGGTGTGGTGTCAAGTAGTGGATAAAACTCATCAGAAATAAAGCTCTTATCGGCACCAGTATCAAATAATACAGATGCAGTCAAGTTGTTGAGAAGAAACGTACCCGTGACCACATTCGGGTCTTGACGGGCTTCCCCAGATTTCAGCACAAAAGCTCTTCCTCGAGCATTGTTGTTGTTCTTGTTGTTGTTGTTGTTCAGTTTCGGGCAGTCTTTCTTGAAATGCCCCGTACCGTTGCACCCATAACAAATCTTTGGTGCAGAGGTGTTGGTGTCAATGGTGTTTGATCTACAGTCCTTAGCCAAGTGTCCAAACCTCTTACACTTGCTACAGGGACACGAACCATAGTGGTGTCGTTGACACTTTGAGCAATAGGGCTTGGTTCCCTTGTACGCTCCCTTGTCATCAGAACTGGAGGTGTAGGCTTTAATGGTCTCAGGTTTCTTGGTTTGGTGGTTGTTGTGGTTGTCGGACCATTTTCGTTTATTGCTGTTGGAGGATGGAGTGGGTAGTTCTGGGTCCTCGTTCATAGCTAGAAGTTCATGGGCCAACCGAATGGCACCATGAAGAGTGGTTTGGTTTGATGAGGCGACATTTCCCCGGACGGGTTCCGGGAGGCCGCGGATGTATTTCTTAATCTTGTCGGGCCTAGTACCTGCCATAGCTGGGCGAAGAACGGTGAGTTGTTGGAATCTGGTGGTGTATCCAACGATATCAGTTCCTTGCACTTTTAAGTTCCAGAACTCTTCGTCCAGCTTGTGAAGTTGTTCGGACGGGCAATACTCATCAGTGAGCATTTTCTTCAGATCCTCCCAAGGGAGTAGATAAGCGGTGTCAATCCCCACGGACTGGGTATAGGAATTCCACCACGAGAGGGCACCATCTTCGAGGGTGCAGGTGGAGAATTTGACTTTGTCGTCCTCCGCACATTTGCTGATGCGGAAAACGGATTCCATCTTTTCGAACCATCTGATAAGTCCGATGGCTCCTTCGGTCCCCTTGAAGCTCAAGGGTTTGCAGTTTTGAAAATCCTTGTATGAACAAGGTTTAGCAGCAGAGGTCTCAGCGGCATCGCTGTTTCTTGTGGAACCTGGTGGAGTATTCCGAGCCAAGGCTTCAGTAACAACCTGGGTTATGAGTGACGTGATCTGAGCATCAGTATAAGGTCTTGACTTTGGCGGCATGACTCTTCAATAAAAGAAATGAAGATACATGAGATTTTGTAAGAAAGTTGTATTTATTTCAGATGTACATGTATAAAGGTGGCAATACATAACATCATTATGAAAAGAATTATGGCAATTAATATGAGTCGAAGCAGCAAGTAATATTTGATAGATGATGCGAGTTCAAAGGTTACATCCTACGGATGTATTACAAAAGACATCGGGAATTGTTACATCCGACTGGAACATAGAGTAGTGCTTAGATAGTTACTAGATTACAGGATAGTTTACAAAACAAAGACTAAGCTAGTCTTAATGTAGGTTAATCTGCTCCATCATTTCGATGAGACGATCCACAGTATTTGCAAGTCTGCTGGCTTGTCGAGCATTGTCTTCAGCTAATGCTAGTCGCTGTACCAATCCACGGGTATATTCTTCCGTTTCCCGTGAGCGTTGTTCACACTCATCAAGTCTGTGTTTCAAAAGAGTGGTTTCCACGCTTATCTCCACCACTTTGTTGAGAAGAACGTCCACATTATTAACGGTGGTTTCGTGATCCTCAGAGACTTGTTCGATGCGCTCAAGTGCTGTAAGTCTCCAGTTTTCGTTTGTTTCCTGCAACACGACATCCATGGTGCGAAGTCGTTACTCGTGTTGGTTCACCCTAGCAGCTAAGGCCGGCAAGGTGAAGTGAGTGGAGTACGGGCCAGCTCGAGGCAACCTGTTGTTCCTCCTTGCTACCCTTGGGTTCTGCGACCCGGATTGAGAACGAGATGAATAGGATGGGATGTTTGCCATTTCTGAGACAAAGCGTTAGTAAGATTGAGGCCTATATTCATATAGTCCCTATATAATATAGCCTATTGAGTGTCTAGCATAAACATGTTTAAGTCTCGGTTCTCTCGAAGTCAGAGTCTTCTATTGTACCCTGTTCAGCCATAACCCCTTTCAGATCTTACATCGTCTTTGCTTAATTGTACATAGTTGATCAGGCTATGTTAAATTAAACTCGTATGATGTAATCACTGAACCGGTTATACCTAATAAGGGATACTGCCTAATGGTCATAGTCTAGGCTCACTAAATGCAACCTAGTTCACTACAACCTTAGGCTCTGATACCAATCTGTAACACCCACAAATTTAACGATTTGCGGAAGCATACATTGGGTGTTACTAATCAATATACAAAGCACAAGATTAATAGCAAACGACCTCTAAATGAGACGTTTGTAAAATAGTTACATTTCATAATTAATAATCGTTTGAAAACCGAAGGTTTTCGTATACAAAATGTAATTCCCTAGAGCTCACGCGTATAGCGGGAGATTCTATTACATAACCATAGTTACAAAAGATAATGCCGAAGAATCTCCGTTAAATGCAGTTTGTAAAATCATGCGACTCTAGCTAGTAATCCTGGAGTGACCCTACTCCGTAAGTGTACCTGAGATACAAAGCTAAAAAGTGTCAACCAAAAAGGTTGGTGAATCTCACAGGTTTAGTAATAAGTAAGTGTTATGAACCACAAGTATGTACCCGTATTGCTATCAAGCAAAGTAAGTAAATCAGTAAATCAGTACAGTGCCATGAGCTCATAAGTTGAAGCTTAACCGTGTAGTGTGAATATATCACGTACCCCCGTGAGTGCTATCCGCACACTCATATGTAACAAATACTAATATGTCTGTTTCTATGTGTAAATCAGTACGTGGTGGCGCTACCACCCCAGACAGGGATTGTCAGTCCTAAATGGATCCATCTATTAGTAATCGCGCTTAAGTCCATAACT
This sequence comes from Helichrysum umbraculigerum, assembly GCA_949592205.1. Classification (NCBI taxonomy): domain Eukaryota; kingdom Viridiplantae; phylum Streptophyta; class Magnoliopsida; order Asterales; family Asteraceae; genus Helichrysum; species Helichrysum umbraculigerum. The sequence continues at coordinate 66,102,320 of CATIUR010000005.1, read as the reverse complement.
AACAACTTACGATTAGGAGGCTTTCAGCGGATAAAAGTAACTCATGCGTTTGTTTGTAATCAGTAATGTTTTCAGTTCAGTACATTGTGTTCATACGTAAAACAGTTGCTAAGTATCTCACCCCAAAGTATAAAACAGTAAAAGTGGGGCTGTAAGACTCACCTGAGTCGAGTAGTGGTAATTAGCAAATAGTAGTAAAGCAAGTAGGTTCTCCGAACCCGTAACCTTCTAGTGCCTAAACACATAAGGTTAAGTAAGTAGATGTCTCACAAGACCATCTAGGCTAGTTGTTCATACAACCCGTTGTGTTTAAATGTTGGTTTGTTCGCGTTTGTTTCAAGAGATATACGGCCCGTTGGTGATTTGTTACAATTAAAGTTTATCATTTGTAACGCAATTTAGTGCAATTGTAATAAAAAGTATGTTTTATTATGTTTGTTAAGTCGTATGGTATAAGTATTTGATGTTGTATAAGTTCGACACTTAGTGTAAAAATAGTTGAAAAGCTGCTGTTTTATGCGACACTTCATAGCGTCACTCAGGTTGATCATGCGACACTAAGACAGTGTCGGGTGAAGTGTCGGGTATTCAGGTCATGCGTCACTAACGAAGTGTCGTGTAACATATTGTGCGTCACTTAAGAAGTGACGGGTTCCGTAACAATAGCGGCACTCAAGCAGTGTCGGTATTAGGATAGCTGCGGCACTAGATTAGTGTCGTATAAGTGGTAGTTTCAATAATATGCGACACTTCGGAAGTGTCGGGTAATAAGGTCTAGCGGCACTAAGGAAGTGTCGGTAAGTATAAGTATAGGCGTCACTATCATAGTGACGGGTAAAGATCACAAAAGGTAACAGGCGACACTTAAGAAGTGTCGGTATCGGACATAGGGCGACACTTAAGTAGTGTCGGGTAGCTAGTATAGCGACACTAAGGAAGTGTCGCTATAAGTGACGCATATCTGGGTTCATTTATGCGACACTATCGGCTGATCGACGGATTTCGAGCCAAAAACATGTTTTCGGGTTTCCGTTTGGTCTGATTCTTTTACCCAACCCTCATATGAACATATTAAGCCTATATAAACCATAAACTAGTAAAAATGATCGAAAACGAGAGATGTTGGGATTTGTCGGAAACTTACAAAGTGTCGGATTGAGAATCCGAAAAGATAGGAATGTAGATCGTGTGATGGTGAACGTTTTCTTCCAAATGAGTAGTGCAATCCAAGGTCGTTTAGTACGTTTATTTGTCGATTTAGTGAGGTTTTTGGAGTTGGTGGTGATGAGAGAAAAAGGAAAAGAGAGAGGAAGGAGAGAGAGTGAGTGGAAGAGAATGAAAGAAAAGGGAAGGGAGGTGGGGGTTTTACCTCCACTTTTCAGTCCCCGCTCCCCGTGCGGTGTTCGTTTGCTCCGTCGTTTACGCATTAAATATTTATTTCACGCGTTTAATTATATTTATAAAATCACAAATCTTGTTTAAATAATTTATTTAAATTATTTCCTTAAATCTTTAATAGTTTAAATTAAATTTAATTACTTTTGTTATTAAATCGTGTAAGTTTTAATCGTGTAATACGAGGCAGTTACTAATTGTTATAAAATAGCATTTCGGTCATAGTTGCGTTATTTTAGTTTATAAACCTTTGTTCACCAACGTCCGTGTTAACCGAATAGAATTTCATTCTATTTAAGTTGCGTACGATTTAAGCCAAATCGCAAGGTTGTATATATTCACCAATATATAATCCGATACATAAATTAGCCTAACACAGAACTAATTACATGTATTTACAAAGAATTAGGCACTAATTCTAGTCCTAATTTGCCGGTTGTTACACCACGGGATCATTTTAATTTGATTATACCCTATGTCAGTTTGATCATAAATTGTTTGTGGCCTTCTCAATCGTAAATAATTTCCAGTAATCGGCACCACTTTTAATAATGATAATTGTCCTTATGCAAAAATTAGTCAAAACAATTCATCAATCCAATTTAAAAACAACTGATATCATCAAGTGTAAACCTTAACACCAAAATATTGAAGCATATATGCAATAGTTCAGCTACAAAGATATCACTACTTAGCAAATTATATTCCTTTTCCCACTCTTACAACATCGAATTGCTATACATCACCAGCAACCTAAGACTAAAAACCGATCAAATGAATCATCAACTTGCAAACATAACAAACCCTAACAAATCAAAACATAATAGAGGAATTCATCCAAATCAGTATATCAAATACATCGATTCACAGCATCACAGTAACTTATTCAAATTAAATACGGTAGTAGATATGAATTCAACCAAATCAGTACATCTAATATATCGATTCACATAAAACCAAGGATAACTATTACATAACAGAATGGAGAACTTACTCTGCGTTATTTGTCGAATTGTGTGTGATTCTGAGAGCTTCAAGAACGGTGATAGAGATGACTCTGTCCTCAATAAGTGTAATCAACCAACCCATTTAAAGATTGAGAGAAGGTAGTTCCGATTAGTAAGGATTTTGAGATAATTTAGGAAACAAGATGAAATCGAGCGAAATTGAGAGTGGAGGGAAATTGCCCGCCCTCTTTTTTACAGATGAAATCGTGCGTTTGAATCTATGGGTGGTTTTTGAGTGTAAGTCCCCTAGTTTTAGGATCGATAACTTCGTTATCTGTAGTATTAAGGTGCGGAATCCCTCAATACGGTGTTATCTTACTAACAACGAATATGTTCGTATTGCGTTTAATAAGACTTAGCTTTAAACGATAAATCGTCAAAACCTAGTCGTAGGTTATGTTTTCTCTGGTTTGCTGAAATCGCAGAATGTAAAAGTATCAAAAGTGTTATGTTTTTCACGATTGCAAAACATTAAATATGTCGTCTCAACTCGCTGCCGCTGGGCCTGCGAGTTGACTCGACTCGTTCTGCAAGCCCAAGCCCATTATGCTTCGGCTCGTTATGCCTATCTGTGTCCACGAGTTCAGTTCTCACCTCATAGCTCGACTCGCTGCAACCTGAGATCTCAACTCGCTACGCATCAAACGTCTATTATTTATTTTGTATTTAATTATTCGTCTAACTTAACAAAACAATATGTTTAACGAATATCACTAACAAAACAAATATTCTTTTACAAATCCAAACCAATATACATACACAATAATAATTACACTAGTCCTATTTCAAGCTAGATCTGTTGTCACACTCTATGTCCCAACAGACTCCCCCTTGACAATAGCTCTAGCGTCTTTATCTTCACGCTTGTCTTTGGTCTTCATTTGTAAATCTTACTGCCTGCGTAAATCTTCATCTTGATACACGTCTTAACCATCATCTGATAATCTCGTCCTAAATCACCCCATGCGTCTGTCGTCAAGATTCTATTTTCATTCAACTTAATCAAATCTTTCTTCGACATGTTCATTAGGTGTCGATGGTCATAGACTCTGAAGATTTCTCTTTCACCACCATCAACCTCATCATCAGCTTCAATCATAACAGCTTCTCCAGTTCCTGAATCTACATGCCATCTCTTCATATTACCCAGAATATCTTGTGGCATTGTCTTCAGTGGAATCTGCTGTATGCATCTAACAGCTGGATATATCTTCTTCCTTCTTCTTCTTCCTGTTCTTTGACTTCTCTCTTGTAGTTTCACAGTTTTTCCCTTTCTTGGCTTAATCTGAACAAACTTATTCATACCAACCTCATGTCTAATGATTCTTTCAACACGATCAGCATAATCATCACGACTTGGGTTGTTAATCTCTAATCTAGCCAAATCACGTATTTCATAACGTGGTAGAGAACTAAAAACTGCAAGCTTTCGCTCAAAATATTGAACTCCGTCAAACCTTTTGATTGCAAAAAGCTTTAGTTCTGAGTCAAAGTACCAACCAATAATCCCTTTACGTGGTACACGCTTTTTCGTAATATTAACTTCAGAAATTCCAATCTTCTTCTTTTTCTTTGGAAGTTTCCTAAGTACAACAGCAGGATTTTTGGTTTGAACAAGAACTTCTTCTTCTTCATCAGAGGTTGAATCATCAATATCTTCATCTATATCGACAATTGTTGGACCTTGTTCATTTTCAATAACAACTTCTGTCCTAGATGGGCTCACATGGTGTTCATCAATGTTTGCATCTAGATCTACACCCATGTCTTGCACATTCTCAGGTACAGCAGTCCAATCTGTAGGTGGTTGAAATTCTCCATCCTCAAGATCATAATCAATATCTTCATCTATCTCATCCAAAATATCATCTTCCGAATCAGATAGATCAAGCATTTCCATTCCTAGAGAAAAACATAAATACAAATATATTAATAATTCAAATTCTTCATTGATTTCCCTGAACCAATCTAAGAATTTCTTTATTAATTCTTTTGTATATTTTAACCTAACAAATAAACGCAATTTACATACAACTTATAAAATCTTTTATTGATTACCCTGAATCAATCCAAAATTTCTTAAGTCTACTTAACAAATATTAATTAATTTTAAATTCTAATGCATTGTGAATAATCACCAAACATTTAAATTTACTATTAATTACCTTATATAATTTACAAGTGTTAATTGATCTCATTCATTATCAACTTAACCTTTAAATTATATATCATTTGTCTAGTTAACACTAATACATTTTTAACTTGTTAATTACTTATATACCTTACGGTCTTAAGTCCATAATCAAATCTAAAATGCATATGTTATTATAAAATTTTGACCGCCGATTTTAATCGGAACACGCCGCTCGACTACTCAATGAGTCGGAAGTCTTTCGATCACTATTTTATCTTAACATAATTATATAAACTTAAGTTACATCAAACATATTTTACTTAAAATAATAATAACCCTAAGCCAAATATATTTACACAATAATTAAGTTTACATTTGTTCACTACAAACTATTACAAATATTACAGTACTATGATAATACTAAGCTATCTTACCAGCTTCAGTATCACCCGGTACAGTCTTATCTGCACTTGTATCCACTCCAGAACCACTAGCACCAGCACCAGACTCCCCCTGAATAATAGCTTGCTCACCAGTCTTTGAAGGACCAGTCTGCTCACCACTCGGTGCATTGGGATCATCGTCTTTGTCTGAATCTCTCTTCCTCCTTAGCTCATCCTCTTTGCAAGACTCCAGATATACCAATATCTCCCCCTGAGTAGACTGTCCTGAATGCTATATCAAGACCAGACTCTCTAAAGAAGATAACTTCAGTCTCTGTACGTTGAAGTCCGCAAGCAAAGTCTCATGAGTCTTCATCAACAGATTGTACGATCACTACTACAGAAAGCACCATTAAGACCGGGTAAAAAATTCATGTAGACCGGTTTTTCACCCGCTCTAGATGTAACAGGTCTAATTGTAAAAATTTTAATAAGACCGGTTACCTAACCGGTCTTAATATGATTAGTTAGACCGGTTATTAGCTATTTCCCACGCTTTTTAAATCCGTTGAAACCGGTCTACATAACTCTTTTAGACGTGTTTCCAAACCGGTCTACATAAGTTTTTTCTCCAGTGATTCAATCGCATATACAGATTCTTATACAGCATATACATTCGCATATACAACATATTCAAACTCTATATCCATCTGATTCAAAATAACAAATCACAAAATGAAATTCATAGCCAAAATCACAAATTAATGATATTACTTAAACCAAACAATATGTTTACAAACATCTTAAATGTAAATTTAAACAAAACCGTAATCCAATAGCGATCACTACAACAATCAACCAAAACTAACTATTAGATACATAATCACAAGTGCCACAAAAATACACCTCTATCTACCTCGGAGTCAAAAACGCATCTAACTCTTCCTCTCTTCGAACATGCCTCTACCTCTACCCTCTTCCAACACGCCTGTACGAGTTTCCTTTATACCTAAAAACATTAATATCAACATTCCCACTTTAAGTCTTCAAAAAGTCTAAAAAATAATTCGACTAAATATGATGGAACAAAGGTTAGAAAGATAAGTAAATCATTATAAAGAACTTAACAAAGGTTAAGGTTTAACAAGTCGGTTAGGATGTACCTGGTTAAATAGGACAAAATATATGCCGCTTTTCAACTATATCGTCTATCTCCTTTTTCGATAAGGAATGTTCATCCGAAGATATCTATATGTTCAATATATATAACAAATCATCAACCGATAAATACGAAGGGATAAAATATATAAAGAAACTGAAGATTTAATAAAACATCAAGGTAGTTTTCTGTTTCTTTAAAAATATTACTAATAGTAATAATAATAATAATAATAATAATAATAATAATAATAATAATAATAATAATAATAATAATAATAATAATAATAATAAATGAATAGAAAACTGAACTAACAAAAACTTACTTCGTTAATGTCAGCCTCCGATAACGACTTACGATATCATACATCCAGTTGAGTACGTAATAGCCGCATTCCCAACTACCCGGTTGTTGATTGCACTAAATAGTATTATCGTACGTATTAGATACATGTTAAAGATGCAACATGAAAATCATGTGATTCATATTTAAAATCGGATGATTTAATCAGGAGCATCTTTAGTAACTATATATCATACATGACTATTACTCAAAAAACAAATTAGAGACTAGCAGATTTAGACAAGCAGTATGCACACAACTATATTTCAATCACACACCAAACTGCTTATGATGGAATTCGTAGAACCACACAACTATATTTCAGTCAGCTAAAGGCATGTAAGTTCTGTTTTATAGAAGGTAACACCTTATACAATTATAAAGACTGAAGTCATCAATTTATCAATAATTATATCTCAAAAGCAAATGCTGGTTAAGTTATTAACACAGCAACAAGTAACACGATTAAAACCTAAATTTTCAAAATCGTTTGTATTATAACAATTAACTGCACACCGATTACAATGCAACAGTTTGGAGAAGAAGCACATTCGGTCTTTTTTGAATCTGAGTGATCCTTCAACACCTCGTAACAACGTCAACATTATTGAGGCCTTTTATATTACATCTCACGAATGATATCTAGAATTGAATTTGTATTGTATCATTGTTTCCCAGAAGTTAATTTCCTTGGTCAACTCAGACATACCAATTAAATTCAGTAATCAATTCAATCCATTAATCATCATCACAAACTTAGCTATCAAAACTTAGCTATTAAAATCAGTAATCAATTCAATCCTAAATTTTCAAAATCGTTTGTATAATAACAATCAACTACACACCGATTACAATTCAACACAAATTTAGCTATCAATTCACTCATTAATCATCAAAACCACAAATGCATGTAAAATTATCAACATCTCAACAAAATTAAAACACATTCAGTACTCATAGAACCGATGATCAGTATACTTTTGATGAAATTAAACATATAGTACGAATCTAAAAGACACACAGTTCAAGACTAACCTCGATTTTAAGTAATCTTTACTAACAATTCAATTAGGGCTAACTTTTAGAGTCCTGTGCAAGCTAATATTAACTAGCTATTGATTTAACATAAACACGGTAACATAATTAAACATAGATGTACCATAGAGGATATGAGAGTGGTGATGCTCGATGTTCGAACAGTAACAGGTCCTCAAGTGTACAATTATTTGGAGGAGGAGCAGGTAGTGTGGCTCGCTGGTTGAGAGTGGCTTCGATGGTTGAGAGGAGAGCAGCAATAGGTGGTTTGGCTCGATGGTTGAGAGGAGAGCAGCAACAGCAACTTTCGATAGCATTAGGGTTTAGAAGAATGAGGTGGGTTGGGATTTACGGAGTAATTGTGATGGCAGTTACCGATGGGTTCTCTTTTAATTGGGAGGAATGCTATGAAGACCGGTTTTGCTAAAGACTGGTCTAATTATGGGGGTCTAATTAACCATATCTAGACGTGTTTACACATTAAGACCGGTTATCAATTTTTTTTTTGGCGGAACGTGCTATGAAGACCGGTTTTGCTCAAGACCGGTCTAATTGTGGGGGTCTAATTAACCATAAATGTAGTAGTGGATTCACTCTGCTTGAGAATCTGTTGTGAAAGAAGAAGATTGCTCGACACCAGCTCTGGAATCTGAGAAGTAAGCTTCTCCAAATCCTTTACCCTAGACTCTAAGGATGTAATCCTTTCAACATCAGTCGTCGGAGTAACAGGTATCGTTCTTGGTCCAGGCGGTGTAAGAGACTCAATATGCCAGTCTCTGGTAAGCGGTGTATGAGGTTGAGACAAGGCCTGCGTAAGCAAACTTGTCGCAAATCTAGCTGTTTTGTTCGTTGGAAAATTAGCTCCACGAACTAGATCAGCAACCTCATGCTGTAAAGTTAAACACAATTAAAAGCAGTTATTGTTACAGATTACTCTGTCTCAAACTCTAATTAATTGTATAACACTCATAGTTATAGAACTTATATCTCATACCTGTAGCGGTAAAGATATCGATTCAGTAACCACCGGTGCATCCATCTCCACCTGTGGTGTATCCTGAGCAACTGTATACAGAATTAACTGTCTCAGTTCAACTCCTGATAAACAACAAGTTAAGATTATTTAACTTTTATAAACAATACTAACCTTCTCGAATCATAAGCGTTCTCGGACGCTTCATCAAAGGAATCTCAACTTCCTCAGTACCTTCCTCCAGAATATCTTTTCCTTTTCTCTTCCTTTCAGAAGCAGATGGAGGAGGAGAAGGTGTATTATCAGAATCTTCATCTGAAGCCGTCTCACCATCACGACCTCTAGATGATCTAACAGTCTCCTAAAGTTTAAATATATTCAACATTTATGATTAGCATAAGCTCTATCATACAAGTTCTATATATTTAAGATTAATCAGATATAATACCTCAGTCGGTACAACAACTGATCTATCAAGCTGTATCTGCTCATCCTCAAGTAATATAACTTCGGGATTTGCAGCCTCAGCTTCAGCATCTTGTTCGTGTAATGATATTTATATTTTAAAATCAGAAATAATATCCAATTTACTAAATATCTAATATCAGAATCATTATATAATAATAATATGCATCTATGATTAATAAAACAATCTATCAACTAAGCATCTATATTATTACATAAATAAAAGATTACCTCAGGTGGTGCTAAATAACTCTCAATGTCTTGAAGCAAAGGATTTGTCGCATCATCATTCTGCTCCAAAACCTCTTGCACAACCTGTGCAGCAACATCTGGATTCACTTGCTGATCCACCTGACCAACCTGAATAAGAACATCCTCAAGGAGCCCTTGTGGATCTTCAGGTTGAGCTTCCTCAGCTGCAGGTTCTGGTACAACATCAGCAATAGCAGCAACAGCAGGAACAACGTCCAACCACCCATGATTTGGCGGTGCAACGTAGTTGGGATCAACAATATATCCGAAAAGTGGTCTAACTTCCGGTTTCACCACTCCCTCCTTCCTGACCGTCTGCATTAACATGGCATTATACCCACGCTGGTCAATCGTATTAACCACCAAATGTGGTTCAGGTATAGCCAAATCCGGTAGACGTGCACGGATAATCAGCATGCAAAATCGCGGGTAAACCAAAAATCTTGATCTAACAGATCCCGATATCTGTTTCGCAATCTCACCAAAAATATAATCACAAAAACTGTATGGTTTATTATAAACCAGTGACAGTGCAGCAGATAGAATCGCAGGACTCAACTCATCAAATCCACCTTTCTTCGCTGCAAATACAATATTCATCACGTGCCAGAGAAACCTCCACTGACCAATGACCAGAGGCTTCTGGAACTGACGTCCGCGTCTGTCTCCGCTATAACCCATACGACCGATAGCACCCTCAATAAAATCCATAGGATACTCAATATCCCCATTCTCCTGTTCTACTGTACCAAGCTGCAAAATCTCACGGAGATTTCCAGCTGAAAATGTAACAGGCTGACCACTAACTGTAGATCTAATCTCTAGCGGGTTGACAGATTCGTCATATACTATATCCGTCCAGAAATCGTTCAGTATAGCCTGAGAAATAGGAGGATTGGCCGTAATGGCGTATCTAATCCTTGATCGTGCTAGAAAACGTAAAATATCAGCAACCCTGTCAGCCCTCTTGGCCTCAAGGTTCAGATCAACCAAAACGTTGTGACCCTTATCAAATGCTCTAGCCATATCTGTAAAGTAAACACAAACAACAGATATAATTTAATGCACGATTAAAAAATATTTAAACTATTACGTATTATGAATCGAGATTCATCAAACATCTTAGTTTAAAATTGAAGTTATATATAACTTGTTACATAAATAGTCTCAAGTCGTATATAAACATTTAACTTATAACTAAAAGTCTTAAGTCTAATTTATATTAATTATATAAAAGTTATTAAAAAAAATAAAATGTTTGTAAATTCCAGACTCGCATAAACTGGCCTAACGAGTTGAGGTCAACTCGTTTTGCTTATCAACTCGCTATACTCATCAACTCGCTACATTGATCAACTCGCTAAAGTTATCAACTCGCTAAAGTTATCAACTCGCTAAACTTATGAAGCAGCTATTGAAGTGAACTCGCTAATCACATGGATTCGCTAGTCAACTCGCTGCGAGTTGATTCACAATGTCAACTCGTTCGATGAACTGCCGTCGCGAATTTTCAATTAAAATCGATTCATCTGTTGATTTTAACATGATCTATCGATTGATTTACGTTTATTAACATCCATTTAACATAAACTACAAGGATTCGTGTTCTAATAGTCCTTTAATATACGTGAATCGTTCGAATTATAAACCGAAACCCTAAGTTTATTAAAACTTCGATTTCGTGCAATTTAAACGGTGAAATCCATTGTATTATACCTCAAAATGTTCGCAAAGAAGTCTTGAATATAATCTACGGATTCAAAAACTCGTTCCCGTACTCGTAAAATCGAAATCAAACGAAAACTATAAATCGCCTCGTTTCGCCTTTTTGACGGATTCGCAAAGTTTAGTGAACTCGCGAGATTTGTGTGGGTTCGGTGGGCTGGTTTGACTCGTTTGACCCCCTTTATACTACATATCCGATTCGCGAGATTTAAGTGGACTCGCAAGTTGATGCCAACTCGCAGAAACAATTAAAAACGCGAATTTAATGCTAAGTATAAATAAAAACCCGATATTTTACAAGTCTAAATTATAATTAATTTTCACTTGTATTTGTCACATTGTTCAACTCAAAAATATACAGTATAATTTAATTCCGAAGGGTAAATTCAGATAAACATAAAAACTTAAAAATAAGATAAAAATACAACTATATAAACTTTGGTATCAAGTACCATTTTATTAATTATTTGAAACAAAGTAAATATACAAAGTAAATAAGATTTTATCTGCTTAGGGATCATATTAGTAAGAATAAGTAATTAATTATATATTAAAAAGTCTAAGCAGATTGGTAGTATACATACCTCATGAAATTCAAGTAAATCACTGTAAAATTACAACTAAATTTATCATTTATACATTTATATTTATAAAACTATATCTTAGGTACCTTTATCCACATAGCATAATTAATAAATGCATTACTCACATAAAGTGAATATTTTAATTATAGATAGTTCAAGACGATTACCGGTATTATGATCCACATAAACAAATTAGACTCAATTTTCTAAGCAAACTCTTTATTGTTAGTATGAGTATTATCAAGTGCTTCCTATTATATGATATACTGAAGAATTCAAGTAAAACACATAACACTGCATCATTAAATTTTCAAGGTAGCGGTTACTAAATGATGTATCTTTTCGAAACATATAACATACACTTGAATTTTTAAGGTTAGACAGAAATCAAACATACTTTGAATATGCTATGTTATCTAAGTCTGTACGTAGTACAACAGAAGATCCCTTCTAGCATAATTCAAAATATATTTGAGAATATTAATTTAATTAAAGGTTTCAGTTCTGTACTTAGTACAACAAAGTTACCAGTAATTAAGTTAATACCCATATTGCTACTATTTGTCAATTCAAATTAATATGTATAATAACAGTGTATGGCAATACCATCATTCAACAATTAAAACTTAATGTCATACATCATAGAATAGTAACACAAAATAATAAACAAGTAGTTGATTAACTTCTTAAGGCTTAGAAAATTTCATATAATTTGCCTACCAGTACATCATATGATGAAGCCATCTAAAGATTTAATAAAAATAGACAAATTATAACTTGTGGATATAGGTGTATAATCAAATAAATATAAACACATACCTGATAGAACCGCTGTAGTTCTAAAGCAACTTTATTTGAACCTACTACCATATCATACTAAGGACTTAAGCTTATTATTGTGAAGCTTATTCTCCTAATGTACTATCATTTCCCTTAGTTTTTGCAAATAAAAACTTAAATGAAGGCGATTCCCCTTAGGTAACAAGCAAATGAATGCCATACGCCTTTTTTTTTTTTTAATGAACACATAAATACTAACTATTACAAAATTACCCTTGGAAGACTAATCACTCTGGATTTCTCATTCCATTCAGTTGAACCAACGTCTCAAATCTTGCTCTGTCGAACGCCTTTGTGTATAAGTCTGCTAAGTTATCCACTGATGGAACCTTAACTAACTTTATCAATTTCTTCTCAGCACAATCTCTAATAAAATGATGTCGAATATCAATATGCTTAGTTTTACTGTGCTTCACCGGATTATTGGTGATCGACATAGTAGATTCGTTATCAATCATCATAGGAGTATTGGTTATATTTAACCCGTAATCCCGCAGTTGCTGTTGAATCCAAAGTACTTGCGAGCAACAGCTGCCAGCTGCAACATACTCAGCTTCAGATGTAGAAATGGCTACCGAGGTTTGCTTCTTGCACTGCCAGGATACTAATCTACCTCCTAGGAATTGACATCCTCCGGTCGTAGATTTCCTATTCTGATTGCATCCTCCATAATCCGAATCAGTATAAGCTACGAGATCTAAGTCTCCATCAATCGGATACCAAAGACCCAGCTTAGGTTTCCCTTTGAGGTAACGAAAGATTCTTTTAACAGCTTGCATATGTGACTCTTTCGGATTAGCCTGATATCTTGCGCATAAACAAACAGCAAACATTATGTCAGGCCTAGAGGCTGTAAGATACATTAGTGATCCGATCATGGCTCTATAAAGAGTTGGATCCACATCGCTATCACTCGATGTATCTGGACCTAGTCCATGATTGACTGGAATTGGAGTATTGTAGACCTTACTTTCATCCATCTTGAAGCGTTCTAATAGCTCATATGTATATTTAGATTGATGAATAAAGAATCCATCCTTCTTTTGATCAACTTGTAATCCTAAGAAGAAATTCAACTCTCCCATTGCAGACATTTCAAACCTTTTTCTCATGACTTTCTCAAATTCTTGACACATCTTTTCATCAGATGATCCAAAGATAATGTCATCAACATAAACTTGCACGAGAAGAAAGTCTTTCTTTTTCCATTTCACAAACAGTATACTATCAATCGATCCTCTTGTAAATCCATTCTCAAGTAGATACGTTGATAGTGTTCCATACCACATCCTTGGTGCTTGATGTAATCCATATAGAGCCTTATTCAGACGATATACTCTATCTGGATACTCAGGATCAGCAAACCCTGGCGGTTGTGAAACATACACCAATTCTTCCACTTTGCCATACAAAAAGGCACTCTTAACATCCAACTGATAGACCTTTATACCATAATATGATGCGAATGCTAAGAATACTCTAATTGCTTCTAGCCTAGCAACTGGTGCAAACACTTCATTGTAATCTATACCTTCTTGTTGATTAAAACCTTGAACTACCAGACGAGCTTTATTGCGAGTAACGATTCCTTTATCATCTCTCTTGCACTTAAATACCCATCTAGTTCCAATTGGATATTCTCCCTTTGGTAGGTCAACCAACTCCCATACTTGTAATTTAGAGAACTGAGATAGTTCTTCTTGCATTGCTTCTACCCACGAACTTTCTTTTAAAGCCATTTGAACATTTTTAGGCTCGACTTGTGAGATAAAGCATGAATATAGACATTGATTAGGAATCCCTGTCTCTTTCATTGCAGTATACAAGCTTTGGTATTCCGAATTCTCAGACGTACTAGCTCTGGATTGATGCCTAGTTTGAATCGGAGTATTAATATCACCAATGATGTTTTCAACGGGATGATTCTTACTCGTTCTAGTTGTAGTAACTGGTTCAACCGGTAACTCATCTTCCAAATTAGTACCAATTTCTTCCAAATCAGGTACATCTTCCGTACGAGCAGAAGATATCCTTAAGTGTTTCAAAGGAGTAAGTATATCATCAAACTTTGTAGGAAGATCATCAAGATCTTCTATTTCTTGAGACTTATCCTCTGAAGGTTGTTGTGATCACTTGTGGAAGCTTTATCTGAGTCAACATTAGTCTTAATTCCAGACTGCTTAACACTTGATGTTGAAGCGGGACCAATATTCTCATCTTCAAACAATAAATGTTCAGCTATCTCTGAATCACTGACATAGTCACTAATAGGAACTTTAAATGATGCAAAAAGATCAGAATAATCAAATTGCCAATCTAAGCCCTTATGAACATCAGGTGAGTAGCTCGTAACCTCAATATTAAAAACTACCTCCAAACGTCCTGTGACTTTATTAAAGACTCTCTTGTTTGGCGAATTGGGCATATAACCTAGGAAAAATCCTTCGTCAGCCTTCTCACCAAATTTAGCTTGATGTCCAGTCTTTAATATGGTGCATGAAACTCCAAAGGGTTCAAACCCTTTTAAGTTAGGTTTCTTATTGTTCAAAAGCTCATAACAAGTCTTGTTATGTCTCTTAACCGTAAGAACTCTATTAAGAACATAACATGTTGTATTCACTGCTTCTGTCCAAAAGATGACCGGAAGCTTTGAATCAGCAAGCATTGTTCTTGCAGCTTCAATCAACGTCCTATTTTTCCTTTCAGCAACACCATTCTGTTGAGGTTCATAAGGTGCACTGAATTGATGTAATATCCCTTTGCTTAAGCAATAGATATTCAACATTGAATTCTTGAACTCTGTTCCATTGTCACTACGAATACGCTTAACTCTCTTTTTATAGACATTCTCTACTAGATCAAAGAACTCAATTAGAATTCCAGGAGTCTCATCCTTTGATCCCAAAAAGAATACCCATGAGAATCTAGAATAATCATCTGTGACAACCAAACAGTACCATTTGCCACCTATACTTCTCTTGCTTATAGGGCCGAAGAGATCCATATGTAGCAATTCAAATGGCGAGGAGATAGAGTTTTCAGTCTTAGGTCTGTGTGGTTTCTTGTGCTGCTTTCCTTTCATGCAAGGAACACACTTATCCTCAGACTCGAAATGTTTTTGTGGTACACCTAGAACCAAACCATTTTTGGTTATATAATTCATCTTTCTCCAGTTCAGGTGTGCCATTCTCCTATGCCATAACAATGCGTCTGTTTCCGAAGCCTTGGATAATAAACATGTAGACACCATTGAAGAGTTAGGAACACCCATGTTGATAGCATAGATGTCCTTCTTCCTTGGCGCCCTCATCAATATCCATTCATCAGGAATTTTAAAACCTGGCTTCAGAACTAAGGCCTCCTTTTCATTGAAATAAACTGGATGACCTTTATCACAGACTTGGGAAACACTCACTAGGTTGTGAGTTAGTTCTTCAACATAGTTCACATCCTCAAGAGTCAAAGTTCCATTTGAAACTTTTCCTTTTCCCGAAATTACTCCTCCTTTATCTCCTGCAAAGTTTACTTTTTGCTTGAGACTATCCTTGAAGTCCTTCAGTAGACTTCTTTCTCCAGTCATGTGCCTTGAGCATCCACTGTCTACATACCACCAGCTGTCCTTGTTCACAGCATGCTCATGCACATAACACAAAATACGATCAGTTATCAAGAGGGACCCAAGCCATTACGGTCTTGGTTTGTCCCTTATCATCAACAAACTTAAGTTCTTTAAAATAACCATCCTTCCCATCAGGAGCTTTGGTTACTTTCGAAGTAGCTTGAGTTTGTGGACGATCAGCCTTAAGAGGTGAATTTGAGGAGAACCTCTTAGGCACATAATTATGAGCTCTATTATGATAATTATAATTAAACTCATGTGATCGTGAAGTAGTACCACTCTCATAATGACTATGGCCTCTACTTGGAGTTCTAAACCTTGACGGAGTCACATCCCTATACTTATGGACAGAATTATCACCTTGAGTATATGACCGTTTAGGTTTAGGTGGGGAGACACTATGCTTACCATCTCTTTTAAGAATGTTAACAGGTTTATTACCTAAGTTAGGTTTGGCATCTAACCCATCTACAGTCATACTAGAGTTGGTCTGTGTCTTTTCATCCATCACAAGCTTATGTGGTGTTTCAGGCTTTTTGTTAGGACAACACGAAGCCACGTGTCCCTTTTGATGACACTTGAAACATGACATCTGCTTGCGTGATTTACTCACTTTTGCTTTCTCATCCGGAGTCTTAGGCACTAAAGGTTTAAGCTGTTCCTTATCAACTTTATCATCAGTCTTAGCATCGTTAATCACTCCACCCGATACAAACTGTATTTTGGTGAACTGAGAAGCCTTGCTATTACCTAATGATACGTTCTTAATAACATCTTTCTGTGCCTCTGACTGTTCAGGTTTATCAGCTACTGAAATCTCAGGATTAACTTCAGTCATCTCAGAATCTTCAGGAATAGGAGTGTAATTGGCATTAAAAGGTGGGGATACATCATTGTAACCTAACCCAGTCTTGTCCTTTACACTACGTTGAGCATCTAACATTTTATCCATTTGAGATGTCCTATAGTTCTCAAGTTTACGGTTTTGCTCAATTAACCTTAAGTTAAGGTTCACTATTTCCTGATCCTTACTAGCAATCGTCTTATTTAAGTCTTTGATATTCATATAGAGACCATCTATGACAACAGATTTTTCACTTATGGTATCTCTAAGTTTTGTTCTATCCGAAGCATCAGACTTAATTTTATCTTTTAAGACCTGTTTATCATCACTTAATCTACGAATATCCATAATAGCTTGATCAAGTTCAGATCTAACAGTATTATAGGATTCCTTATCCATATTTAATTGAGATGACAAATTGCTATTTGACACAGTTAAGACACTATTCTGAGATTGTAAATCAGTAACTAAGTAACAAACATCAGCAAGATTAAGAATATCTAAACATACCTTCTTCTTGTCAGTTTGTAATTCAGCCATGCGTGCCACGAATTCCTCAGGACTCATATCTGGAACTGAATCCATATATAGCACGTCATCATCACTTGCCTTCACTTCAGACTCAGGCACCTCTACTCTCTGTTCCATATCAGTGGGCATGTAGGAAACTGATCCAGCAGTTGTTTCTTCGATCTCGGCCATCAAGGCTTCATCAGAATGAGCTTGCCAATCATAAGAGCCATCCAACTGCTTCACCACTAAGGCTTTGGAAGCGAGAGTACTTCCCAAACCTTGTTTTCCTTGTGCTTCTACTTTAGGTCTTTGGCATTCTCTAGCAAAATGACCAATACCCTGACAGTTAAAGCATCTGACCTTGGTTTTGTCAAACCCTGATCTATTGCCCAACACCTTTCTACCAGTTCTCTTGAGGAAATTCTTCACCTTTCTAGATATCAACGCTAGTTGATCTTGAAGCTCCAATTCCTCAAGATAATCAGAATCTATCTGCTCATAATCCTCATCAAACAGAATAGGATCATTGATCTTTCCCTCTATGTAGTTCTCATATGATGCCATAAAGGAAGCAAGAACAGACAGTTGCTGTTCAGCAGATTTCACACTCATCGGCATCTTCTGATGCTCTTGAGGTGACTTCTCAGAATTCTTTCCCTTTGTCTCATCACCAGAGGAGGAAATAAAGCACAGATCTTCAGTAATCATTTCTCCATTTTCACTAGTATCACCAACTAATAGTGCATTGGTCGAACTAGATGACGCAGTCGAAAGACCTGACTTTCCATGATACAACCCAGGGTTCTGAACCTGATCAGAATCACTATCTCTTGACTTCTTGGAGAAATCATAACCTTTCAGCTTGTCAATGACTTGCTCTAAGGTCATAGTAGAATACCTAGTTTCGTTATCCTTAATCATAACACCATACATTTCCCATTTAGAAGGCAAACCCTCAAGAAACTTGTCGGTTTTAGATAATTCTTCTTCAACAATCTCATGGTATTCTAATTCACTTAGCAGATGGTAGAAACGCGTGACATAGGCATCAAGATCTTCTCCTTTTAAAGCTTTAAACATAGTGAACTGCTTTTTAAGAAGACTCCTCTTGCCAGCTCTTACTTGTGGACTTCCTTCACCTCTTTTCTCTAGAGCTTCCCAGAGCGTTCTAGCAGTATGAAAGGATTTCAGTTGATGAGCAATCTCTTTAGGAAGACACATCTTTATGCAAGAATGTGATTTATTTTCATTTCTGTAAGCTTCCTTTTCTTGATCACTCATGTTCTGTCACACCCCCAATTTCATGCTTTGCGGAAGCGACTGTTTTTGGGGCGTGACTAATCAATAATCAAACCCAAAGTACAAGCAAATGACTCTAAATGAGACGTTGTAGAAGTTGTTACATTAATACATAAGTTTTCAAAAGTAATACATCATTAGCGAGTTCGCAAAATGATTTGTTAGATTTTAAGTACATAATCATTATAAAAAAGATAATGCAAGTAAAATCTTCATATGAGTAATTGCATGCGACTCGAGCTACTAAAGCATATCCTGCTGGGCCATACTTACTGATCAACCCTACTGTTGCTGTGTACCTGAGAATGCATTACTAAAACAGGTCAACCAAAAGGTTGGTGAATCTCACAGGTTTATAGTAAGTAACAGTTTGAACACATTAGCTTGTAAAATCATTGAGTAAATATTGCACAGTCGCAATAGTTTCCGTATATATTGCCATGAGCACCATAGTCGAAGCTTAACAATCAGTGATTTTGCCCTCGTGAATGCTAATCCAGACATTCATATGTAACGAGTAAGAAACACCCATTTATACTGAATGTTCGGGGTAGTGCGTGCTACCCTGGGTGAGGATTGTCAGTCCTAATGGATCCATTTACTAGTACTCGCGCTTAAGACCATAACTGACGACTATGATTAAAGGGACTTCATTGGATTAAGTAACCTCATGCAATCGATATACCAGTAAATCAGTTTGTAATCAAGTGTGTAAATACATGTGTTCGAGTAAAACCAGTAATGCATCTCCCCCAAATGTGAAAACAGTAAAAAGTGGGGCTGTAAGACTCACCTGTAGAGCCAGCAATTCCTAAAGTGCGTACGTATTCCACAGTAATCTCCTAACGTCCTAAACACGCAAGATTGTATATTTGTAAGTGGTCGCGTGGTAATTCATTTGTATAGTTGTTTGTTTGGTTGATTAGGTCCAAAGTATTCGATTCGTATTTATGTTTGAAGTTTTTATAAAATGTACGGTTCGTTGGTGTCGGATTGAAATTATATTTCCAAAATATAATTATGTTCGTTTCGTATAAAATAGTTGTAAAATCTTGTATCGTACCGTTTACAATTTATCCGTAAGTGTATAAGATCAATACTTAGTGAAAAAATGTGTTCTGGTTTGGCTTGGATCCGCCGGATCCCTTGGGAATCCGCCGGATCCCTTAGGAATCCACATGATCCGCCGGATCCCTTGGGAATCCGCCGGATCCCTTGGGAATCCGCTTGATCCGCCGGATCCCTTGGGAATCCGCCGGATCCCTTGGGAATCCAGCCCCTGTTCGTGCAGATCATCAACAAAACGGTTTCTAACCTAGTTTTAACCAATTTCCGCACATATAGAATGTTACTACATGTTATATAATGTATTAAAAACATGAAATTAACGAGAATTAATAAGTGTTCTTACAAATTTAAGAATGGAGCCGTGGAGATGATGATGATCAAGACGAAGAAGAAGATGGTGATGATGATGTTGATGAGCTAGATGATGATGATACTGATGATTGTTGTTGTTGTTGTGTTTGATGATCCGAAAATCCAAAGAGAAGAGAGCCGAGAGAGTGAAACGAGACAGAGTGAGTGTGCGTGTATTATTGAGGTCGGGTTACATATAACCGGCCTCAATTATTGAAGGTTGGTGGTATTATTCGACCCGTGTTCGCGTACCCGATCGTTATATAGTGTAATATTTAAAAATGATAATTTTCTAAATATTATTTTGTATACGTTTTTAATTGAAACATTCTATAAAAATACTTTCAATGAGATATAAAAATATATCTTAGTTTAACTCGAAATACACGGATAGTTTTCTGTATCTAAAATGTATTTAAATAATTTTCGGAGTACGTAATTATTATTCTCAATAATAATACTTTGTTTGAAAATGTTTTTCACCAAATTTTAATTTGGGTTTCTGCGTTCTACCAAATTTGTGTCCGGGTGATTATTAAATAATTGTTTCGGATTATTTAATACTTCGTAATTAAAGTTCAAATTAGGACGGTAATTTGGGTCATTTTTGACCGGGTGTCACATTCTCCCCTTGTTAGGAGAATTTCGTCCCGAAATTTGTTCGTAGTATTTATCGTTGTATTCAAGTTATAGTTCGCGTGTTATCTACATATGTCTAACAACACCTATCTAGAGTTGTCTATCTCCCCTTGTTGAACTAGTGCCCTTCCGGCTACTAAGGAATTCGAAATGAAGTTTCGAGATGTTTTGACTATTATGCCTACATGATCAGTCCAGTCGATCACTAGGGAGTAGCTACAATGTGTACTAGTAGCCTAAAGTAATTCAGTAAATCCTTGAGGGTTTTGTCGGTAGGACAAAGTTAATCATTCAGCCAATTGCTAGAGTACAACTACTTTTGCACTAGTAGTCCACCTTAGACTCTATCAATCTTATACAGAAACGAAGTGGTTTAGCACATTTCAGGTCTATGTGGGATGTTACCCAAAATACGGTTTTATGTGAGTCGTCACCCAAAAATTTGTTTTACTCGGGACGTTACCCAGTATATAAAAGTCAACCGGTTTGTTTTCCGGTGTACAACATCGTAGGATATGTTATTCCTATACCTTTGTGCTAAAACTAGTTTCATATATAGAGACTATAGATCTAAATTGTTATTTTCCCCTAACTCTTTAGTGTACTTAGAATCTAGGGAAAACTTAACAAGTTTCAAGTAGCAAGTAAAGTTTATCAAGTAAGTAGTATGAAAGCAAATAGGTTGTTAGCGAGTTACCATAATCGCATCCCTATTCAGATTCTGGTAGGTTTTGCTCCTATACAGCAAGGAGGTCATTGTGTACTGTGAAATTTTGTTGACCATTCAAGGTTTGAAGTTTTGTATAAAGTTGTGTACAGTAAGCAAGTTTGAACGGTTTTGAAGTTTTGAAATTTCTTTAAAACATTTCGTAAGAAACTTTGCAATATATTCGTTAAAAGTACATTTGTCAGAAAATCTTGACAGTGAAAGTCGATTGAAAACTTTGAAGATTGATAAAATCTTTAGTCGATAAATAATTCAGTTGAAATTTTGTCAGTAACAAAGTTTTGAAATCTCGTTTAACAAAATTTATTTGAAAACAGATTTTAAGAAAAAGTTCAGGGTAAAAGCATGTTGAAATTGTTGAAAATGGAGTACGTTGTAGACGTAGAATTTAATAGACAGTAGTAATTTAAAATAGAGTCCCGATCTACGTATCAAAGAACATTGTAATAAATATGTTTGTTTGTTGTAGTGGTGTAGACGGTCTCAAGGTATCATCGAGTAAAGGCCTATTCCTATACATCCAGTATATAATAGCCTAGTGAGTAGTATGTAGTCTAGGCCTATGTATGTATATATACCAATATCCCATAATAGCCTACTCATACTTGTATGTATCACCAATCCCATTGGTTGTTTCATAGTTTCTACCTCAAGTGTCATTTCTTCCGACACGTTCCCAGTTGTCACTATGAAGTTATCTAAGGTAAGAAGATAAAGAAACAGCACATGCATGTTCCTCACTGAGTTGGTCATCCTTCGACCTGTTATTGTTTGTGGAGTGTTCAGTATGCTATTTTGAAAGAAAATTTGTATAGACTGTGTTGCTCGTTCACTAAGTTTAACACGAAATTTCTTGATATCATACTGACTATCTAAAATAGTTCGCCAATTTTTCCTTATTCTATTTTGTACTTAAAATTCTTGGAAGACATATAAAACGCTAAGCTGTAAATATGATCTATCATTTTGAAAATTTCATAAAACATTTTGAGAGAAATTTTCGTAAAATGTTTATTAGAAATACATTACTTAGATAACTATGTTGATGAATGTCTGTTGAAAACATGAAATCCGATGAAAACTTGAGTTGATAATTGTTTTGGTTGAAAAAAAATCCCTGTTAGCAACAAGTTGTGAAATTTCTGTTTACCAGAATTTGTTCAAAACATAAGTTAAAATTTTTCGTGGTACAAGTATGTTGAAATTTGTATTATCACTAAAATGTTGAATAATACTCATATACTAAAAATTCGTTGAAACCTTATCTTCGAAGAGTGTTGGAAAGTTTGTTTTGTCAAAGCATATGAAAATATCGCTTAACATGCAAGTTCAAAAGATTAACAGAGTTAAAGTTTACAAAAGATGTCGGGAATACCGCGCCCGGACAGATATCAAGGATAATACAGAATGAGATGATATTACAATAGACCCATCGTATTATAGGTTCATAGAAGCATGTCGATTTAGAATGTTAACATGATAGCTAGTGAATAATGATGTTTTGATAGCCAATGTGCCGAGTAGATTGTCAAAAGATCCTTACTCTACCGTGGTAAGTCTGTCTCGAAGAGATGACCCTCTAAAACTAGGGTACATCCCGGTACTATTTGTCCTGACTCGATTAACTAACCACCGGTAAGCCTTATGGTGTATTCATTGTTCAACTTAAGAGATTTAGTTTCCAAGAGTGGTCTAACCTGAGTAGACAAGAAACCTAAATCAGCATCCGAATAGTGAAAAGGTCTCTGACTATCCAAGGCCTACAATTATACATACTATATACCAGAACCTATAGTATATCTCATGTCCAAGGCCTATTACTATGCATACCAAGTACATTTCTGAATTATATTACCCAAATGGTACCCGAATTAGATCATTGAAGTGATTACCAATCAAGATCACCAAAGTGATAACTAAACATCTGAAACCATTTAATATATACATTATGTATAATACCAAGTACCCGAGTATATCACTAGGCCTAATCATATATGTATAACCCCTGTATACATACATATTATCCACCTAGTTGTATCTAGCACAAAACAAGTACAAGTCACGGTTCTCTCGTGGTCAGAGTCAACTAGTGCATTCCTGTTCAACATAACCCCTTTCAGATCTTACATCATCTTCATTTAATTGTACATAGTTGATCAGGCTATGTTAAATTAAACTTGTATAACGAAATCTCTGAACCAGTTATATCTAATGAGGAATACTGCCTAACGGTCATAGTCTAGGCCCACTAAATGCAACCTAGTTCGCTATAACCTTAAGCTCTGATACCAATCTGTCACACCCCCAATTTCATGCTTTGCGGAAGCGACTGTTTTTGGGGCGTGACTAATCAATAATCAAACCCAAAGTACAAGCAAACGACTCTAAATGAGACGTTGTAGAAGTTGTTACATTAATACATAAGTTTTCAAAAGTAATACATCATTAGCGAGTTCGCAAAATGATTTGTTAGATTTTAAGTACATAATCATTATACAAAAGATAATGCAAGTAAAATCTTCATATGAGTAATTGCATGCGACTCGAGCTACTAAAGCATATCCTGCTGGGCCATCCTTACTGATCAACCCTACTGTTGCTGTGTACCTGAGAATGCATTACTAAAACAGGTCAACCAAAAGGTTGGTGAATCCCACAGGTTTATAGTAAGTAACAGTTTGAACACATTAGCTTGTAAAATCATTGAGTAAATATTGCACAGTCGCAATAGTTTCCGTATATATTGCCATGAGCACCATAGTCGAAGCTTAACAATCAGTGATTTTGCCCTCGTGAATGCTAATCCAGACATTCATATGTAACGAGTAAGAAACACCCATTTATACTGAATGTTCGGGGTAGTGCGTGCTACCCTGGGTAAGGATTGTCAGTCCTAATGGATCCATTTACTAGTACTCGCGCTTAAGACCATAACTGACGACTATGATTAAAGGGACTTCATTGGATTAAGTAACCTCATGCAATCGATATACCAGTAAATCAGTTTGTAATCAAGTGTGTAAATACATGTGTTCGAGTAAAACCAGTAATGCATCTCCCCCAAATGTGAAAACAGTAAAAAGTGGGCCTGTAAGACTCACCTGTAGAGCCAGCAATTCCTAAAGTGCGTACGTATTCCACAGTAATCTCCTAACGTCCTAAACACGCAAGATTGTATATTTGTAAGTGGTCGCGTGGTAATTCATTTGTATAGTTGTTTGTTTGGTTGATTAGGTCCAAAGTATTCGATTCGTATTTATGTTTGAAGTTTTTATAAAATGTACGGTTCGTTGGTGTCGGATTGAAATTATATTTCCAAAATATAATTATGTTCGTTTCGTATAAAATAGTTGTAAAATCTTGTATCGTACCGTTTACAATTTATCCGTAAGTGTATAAGATCAATACTTAGTGAAAAAATGTGTTCTGGTTTGGCTTGGATCCGCCGGATCCCTTGGGAATCCGCTTGATCCGCCGGATCCCTTGGGAATCCAGCCCCTGTTCGTGCAGATCATCAACAAAACGGTTTCTAACCTAGTTTTAACCAATTTCCGCACATATAGAATGTTACTACATGTTATATAATGTATTAAAAACATGAAATTAACGAGAATTAATAAGTGTTCTTACAAATTTAAGAATGGAGCCGTGGAGATGATGATGATCAAGACGAAGAAGAAGATGGTGATGATGATGTTGATGAGCTAGATGATGATGATACTGATGATTGTTGTTGTTGTTGTGTTTGATGATCCGAAAATCCAAAGAGAAGAGAGCCGAGAGAGTGAAACGAGACAGAGTGAGTGTGCGTGTATTATTGAGGTCGGGTTACATATAACCGGCCTCAATTATTGAAGGTTGGTGGTATTATTCGACCCGTGTTCGCGTACCCGATCGTTATATAGTGTAATATTTAAAAATGATAATTTTCTAAATATTATTTTGTATACGTTTTTAATTGAAACATTCTATAAAAATACTTTCAATGAGATATAAAAATATATCTTAGTTTAACTCGAAATACACGGATAGTTTTCTGTATCTAAAATGTATTTAAATAATTTTCGGAGTACGTAATTATTATTCTCAATAATAATACTTTGTTTGAAAATGTTTTTCACCAAATTTTAATTTGGGTTTCTGCGTTCTACCAAATTTGTGTCCGGGTGATTATTAAATAATTGTTTCGGATTATTTAATACTTCGTAATTAAAGTTCAAATTAGGACGGTAATTTGGGTCATTTTTGACCGGGTGTCACATGTTCGCATAGGTAAGAACCACAGTAGCATTTTGAACAGTTTGAGTAGGTGGGGTGTATCCACTCTTGATACACATCCAGATTGACAGGTCATGGAATCTACAGTAAGATTCAAATCTGTCCTTCCAATTGTAGTAATCCTCGATTCTTAACAACTTAGGTGGAACGTTTGACTTTCCCACCTCGTGGTCCATTTCGATCATTCTACTTAAGTCAGACATCTTAAAACGTAAAATTAAACTGTTTCAGCGAATTCAGAAAACTCAACTCGCAAGACTCAGCTCAACTCGCAATCTCAGCTCGACTCGCAGAATTCGTCGATTCGCAAGCCTCAGTTCGGATTGCTAAAAGATGTCGATTCGCAAGTGATGTCGATTCGCGAGGGATCTCGGTTCGACTCGCAAGCCTCAGTTCGACTCGCTAGTTCAACTCGGTTCGCAGGCGACGCTGGAACCCTAATCTCGACTCGCGAAACGGCTGTTAAACCCGAAAACGAATTTTTAAGGTATTTTTACGACTGAAACTTAAAATTTCGGCTGTAAACAAACCCTAAAATGTCCAGAGAATGATTTTGATCGTTAGTATTGCTAGAATGCACGTAAAAACGACCCGAATAAAAAACGCAATAACACTAAAACTTATGAACACACTCGTATTTAGCCCGAAAGCTCTGATACCAGATGTAAGTCCCCTAGTTTTAGGATCGATAACTTCGTTATCTGTAGTATTAAGGTGCGGAATCCCTCAATACGGTGTTATCTTACTAACAACGAATATGTTCGTATTGCGTTTAATAAGACTTAGCTTTAAACGATAAATCGTCAAAACCTAGTCGTAGGTTATGTTTTCTCTGGTTTGCTGAAATCGCAGAATGTAAAAGTATCAAAAGTGTTATGTTTTTCACGATTGAAAAACATTAAATATGTCGTCTCAACTCGCTGCCGCTGGGCCTGCGAGTTGACTCGACTCGTTCTGCAAGCCCAAGCCCATTATGCTTCGGCTCGTTATGCCTATCTGTGTCCACGAGTTCAGTTCTCACCTCATAGCTCGACTCGCTGCAACCTGAGATCTCAACTCGCTACGCATCAAACGTCTATTATTTATTTTGTATTTAATTATTCGTCTAACTTAACAAAACAATATGTTTAACGAATATCACTAACAAAACAAATATTCTTTTACAAATCCAAACCAATATACATACACAATAATAATTACACTAGTCCTATTTCAAGCTAGATCTGTTGTCACACTCTATGTCCCAACATTGAGCAAAGGGATTAGGGCAAAGAAATTTCAAAAGTTTACTTACCCTTAAGTTTTTGTATAATATGTTACATAAATTAGTAATTTGTGGTAAGTTTTTTAAAAAAATATATATAAATGTAAGCTAAAAATAAAAAAAATGTAGTATATTAAGCATATCAGCTCTCTAATTAAATGTGTATTTGGCGATAATTGTTAGAAACACGAAATATAATGCATTCTATCATTTTTATTAAACAAACTTAGAACATTGTAAGAATATGCTTACGCTAAACAAAAAAAAAATACATATATAACGTTGATTGTATATTATATAAATTTTGTACCTTAATTTCTATATGCATATTAAAAGTTCTAAATTATAATAACTTAACAGTAAACTAATATAATTTTATATCATTTACACTATATTCTAATATTAATCATCGTGAACTTTAAACTTAACTTTCAGAAATATATTGTTGCTTAAAAGAATTGTCTCGTCTTGACTTCAAAGTTTTAATAATTTAACTAAATTATTTAAAATGGTTACAAATGCATTAGATATAGTTTTAAAATGATTTTATCATATATGATTGCATGAACTTAGCAACCTACCTCCACATCGAAGCGCAGTTGCTACTACCCTTGTTTTCAACCATATTTCTCTTGTTTCTATATCCATCGATCCGTTTTCAAATTCCAAAGTTAAATTATCATACAAATTTTATAATTATTTCATTAAATTTAGTTAAATGAGATTTAAATATTATTATTATATATAACGCAGACTAACACATTTGAGTTCTCAAATATAACAACTAAATCTAAATTGAAAATAAATGTACAAAATGTTATATGAAAAAAAATTAATCGATGTAAAGAGACTTACTGTGGAAGGTTAGATTTTCACGTTATCCGCTATTAAGCATACAAAAAATAATAGACATAGTCTTTGAATTAAAAATTTAAATAGAGAGTTGTATGATATTAAATCAGTCAGTTTTATATTAAAATTGGAGGTGCTTTTAACAATGGTATAGACTCAACTTGTAGAAACATAAAACTAATGAATCATAAAAAAGAAAATAGAACAATGTAAATATAGTTAAATACACATATTTTTGTATATTTTTTAGCTAGCTAAATGTATATTAAGTATTAATTAAGGGATTATTAGTTACAAACTATCAATTTTTTGGTTACGGCTTTAATAATATTCGAGTTTGAGTCGATTTTAAATGAAAGTTATTGTTTGACTAGTTTCATGAGTCGAGTTTAAGAAATTAATATACAATTCAGCTTATCTGAATGCTCATTTAATACAATGTATATATATGTTTATTCGAGATCTATTGAACAAAGGTAATTTAGATTATTTGGTAATATTCTCATTTACTTATTTGTTTGGCGATAGATCGAGTCATGACGGATTATTTTTTTTCGGTTTAACTACCAAGTAGAGTATTTTTATTATTCTAATTATAGGTAAATATAAGTTTCATATAACAAATTTTTTTATTATTTTAACTAGTATTTGTACTTTTAAAATACACTATATTAATTTCAAATTTTTTTTATCTAAATATTTGTTAGTAACTAACAAATTTAGTATAATGCTGCTTTTATCTGTATTTTCTTTGTCTTACAAGCATTTAATCGTTATAAATATTGTTTAAAGTATTTGGGCAAACTTAATAAGATACCTATCAAAATGTAATTGATATAGTTGAACATTATTATATACGGCTATTTATGAAATTATATTATGATTAATAAAGACTTTTTGCAATATCAATTGACTTGTATCTACTTAATTTTAAAGGGAGAATCATCATTATATACATAACGACCTTGAATAATTTAATTTTATTATAAGATTGTATTTAATTAATAGATATGGATACTTATAATCTATTTAAGTATTATATTTCTAGAAAATATGATCATTAAGAGGGCAAATACATATTTGGATGAGTTATACTTAACAACAATGCTAAAGGTTGTTACTCAAAAATTAAGATAAGTACGTACATAAATATATCATTTATACTTCAACCAAAATCAAGGATGTGAACCTGATATTCAAGGGAAAATAAATATTATGGCACGTATACAACTATACAAGTATTAATTGATAGTTCTTAAGAATGTCATTATCATTTTTCAACTTACAATAATAAAAAGGATTAAAATGTATGTTTATATTCTTATATGGTATAGGTGACAGTCTGACAGATACACGAAAATAAAATTAACTCGAATATTCAAATGTGACAATGCCTACAATTAAAAACTTTTAATGAATTAATAAGATATACAAATATATATATATATATATATATATATATATATATATAATTTTCAATAAACTTATACACTTACATTAACTCATAAAATATTATTATAATTATAATTATAATTATTAAACACATAACCAATTTGATTCCTAAAAACTTAGCTCCCAATATGAGCGCCCAAAATCGAGCCCAAACTACTGAAAAAAATTAAACCCTGTTCCAGCGAATTTCGTTTGATTTTTCAATAATCGATAATCACGTAACTTAATCATCAAGAATAATAATCGATCCAGCGATAGTAATCGACTTATGTGTACACTACAAACGACGATTTAGCCTTCATTAGCAAGAGACTGAATCAATTGTTTCTGGGTGCAAATCAAGAATCTTTAAAATCGAATTAAGAGAATTTTGTTCATAAGGTCGTGGCTGTGGCTGTGGCTACTGTAAGAACTTGATGAGGTTTGTGTACTTTACTATCTACTGTTGCTTGTGTGTATTTCTAGTAGTCAATTTAGAGAATTTCAAGTTCACATTTGATGTATATTTCTTGTTGGTTCTTGATTCTGTGTAGTTGTTTATGAATCAGTAATCTTGATTCTATGTAGTTGTTCAGAATCTTTTTTAGAACTTATTCAAAGTTGCCTCTCCGAGTACTTGATTTTTTGATGTTGATTGTTGTTTGTGTTGTTTTTATGTATCAAAACTGTACATATTAATAGCATGTACGTCATTCGTTCACATAATGATAATTGAGGTCATTATTGATTGGGGGAAATGGAAATGGAATGAATTAGAGATGGATCATAGGAGTCAATTATGTATATAATATTACAATCACGTAGCGAAATAACCATTCATTCATAGCCTTTATTTGCACACGGTGACAAACTCTAGTACATTGAACTATTGCATAAGACTGATGCGCATGTCGTATATTGAATATGTATTACAATCACGGCAGCTTAATGTAACATCTACTCCTCGAGTCTAGATGTATTTTAATATTTCTGACATAGAATCATTATTTAATTTGTCAGAAAATAGTTTTGTTAAATTATTTGAAAATAATTGGTTAAAGAGTCACATAATTTATTGTGACTAGTAAATTGTTAACTGTTTTAATTTAATTCAGTTGACGGTAAAATAAAATAATGTTTCCCCGCAAATGGTTTTTAAGTTCCAGACAATGATAAGTACGGGGAACAAAATTTAACCAATTATTTGATAAACTCGTATTTTGAGTCGGTTCTTTATTTCTTAAATACCAACATACGTACATATGCATCTTACATACATACGTATCATATGAAAAACCCTAAATCAATTCATAACATCAAATTGAAACTTCCAAGTTCGAATTCAAGTTTCAACAACATGAATTAATCATCATTTCATCCTTATAATCACTTGGTAAGTCTTGAATTATTGATTCTTTATAAACCCTAGAAAAGGGGTTTTGGGTATTTGATTAAATTAGGGTGATTGATGCTAAATTGAAGCTTGAAATGCTTTAATAGTTGTTAGTTGATGATTATATGATGATTATAATATAAACCTTAGCCTAGAAATGTGAATTTCATATATGATCATTGATGGTTTATGGGTTTAGTTGATAATCCATGAATTAAAGCTTGTAATGATCATATAAGGCTTAGTTAATCTTAAAATCATGATTATAGGTGAAGCCCTAATATAAAAGTGGAGAATTCAATAGGAACTTATGAATAAAGTACATGGGTTTTGTTGATTATGCTATAATCAAAGCTTGTAAGCTTGTATTATTAGACTATAAATTGTTAAGTGTTGTCAATAGTTATAGTATGATTGATTAATGATGATGATTTACATTAATTAAGTTAAAGATTGTGAAGTTGATTAATTGTTCAAGAGATGATCTTGTGATGGTTTACTTATGTTAGTTAACCATGAATATTATTGATTAAAGTAGTGTTGTGATTCAAATGATCATAACTTGATAAATGATTATGATCTAAGAATGTTAATGTGATTATTCATAATCTTGAAATGAGAATTTTAATTGAATATTGATAATGAGTTTGAAATAGAAACACTGTCATGATATAATGATTAGAGTGATAACTCATTGAGATTTGGATTATGAACAATGTGATATAATAATTAACATGAGTTGATGATTATGAATGAGTTACTAACTCATTTTGTTTAATTGTAATTCCAGATAAACTGAAGACTCAGTGACATTAGACTACTGAGTGGACAACTGAGGTATTCGGTGAGTGGATCTATAACCTCAGTGTAATTTAGTTGTAACAAGTTTGGTTACAACGGGTAACGTATTATTACTGTTCTAGTTTTACCATAATGATTATGATTGTTAGTAATAATACTGTTGATAGACTATTTAGTCTAATATGTTGACCTAATTGAATATGTGATCACTTGTTATTTGGCCTTCGGGCAGTATGGTATTGAGGTCAACGTGTTAGTTGGGCTTGGTTGCTATTGAAGACGACAGAAATTTCCTTGTACTTATCGTTAATAGGAAATAAGGTCGAATGAAATTAGTACCAAGCTATCAGTCTATTCTGTATTGGCCTTACAGATTGACGGTAAGTGTTCTTGGAGAATCCCCGGGTATTATGATATCTCCAGAACCACCGATCCTCATTGACATGTTATTGTATTGAGATGTTATCTCATTGAAATAGAACTGTATGTTCTTAGCTGAAGGTTTCCCTAAGAACTCTAGATACTCTGTGATATTGTGTATTTACGATGCTTTGATGTAAACAGAGTTGTTATGCTAAGTTGGGCTGTTGTTTATTATTCACTCACTTAGCGTTGAGCTAATTCCCCCCATTAACCCTTCTTGCAGGTTATAGATTGGATATTAGTTGGGCAAGAAGTCGGGCTGGATGGAATGTTTGGTGACAAAGCTTTACTCTGATATCTGATTTGTATAAATATGTGTTGTCTTTTAATTTCATATAACACCCAGTTTAATGTATTTTGGTTGTAATTCATAAGACTAGTTTGAATCTGGTTTTGAATTATCAGATTTTAAAGATGTTAATATTATAAGTTAAAATGTTGAAAAATGGACTGACGCTTCCGATGTATTAAATAATACGATTGTAAATGAGGGGTGTTATACTTAATGTCGTATAATAACATTTATTACAGGGTATTATTTATCAACGAAATGACTAATGCGCATTTTGGTTCTGTACCTAGAATAATCAATATGTTTAGTTGTAATCTGATTCAGTCCACTTTGACTTGAAAAGTAGACATACTACTTTCAAATTTGAAGTTCTTTTGGGACTCCTACAATGGAATAATTTGGTAGTATCTGAGACATGTCTCGGCAATAATTCCTAGCTTAGGACTTGTTCTAACACATATTCAAAGTTTATGACTTCCCTATGCTCTAATCACCAGAAAAGTTTCATTTCATAGCACGCATTATATGCTCTAATACTAATTAACCCTGTATAGTCTAATGTCTATCAAATCTTATCAGTATAATAATCAACGTTCGAATATAGTCATATTGACTTTGGCAAGTCAAAAGTTGGTTCCATGCTGCTGTACACTCTACCATTGACCTTATGAGTCAGACTTATGCACCCGTGTTAAATAGAATTACCAATCTCAGAGTCTACTGTTGAACTTCATTAGTCATCCGATATTGAAGCTTCTACACCTGCAATGTATCATACAAATAACTTCTGAATTATGATCTGAATTACAAGGGGAGAGAAGTTATCAATGTATCAAAAGGTTTAGAAGTAGGTCAAGATCACCTAAGGGAGCAGCAAGTAGTGGTCTGACAGATGAGCTAAGTCTTTTACGAGAGTTGCACAAATCAAGTGTTCTGTATAAATCAAAGCCAAAAATATATATATATATAGAAAACAAGGAGCCATATTCTACTATTCTGTTAGATATAAAATTGTTATTGTATTGTTTATTTTACATAGATAATAACTTAGCTTCAGTAAATGTTTGTGTTTTTCTTTGCAGGTCTTTATGCATAAGTTAGCTACATAGTATTTGATTATTCGTGGACTTTATGCATTAGTCAGCATATTTGGTTAGTCAGTATACATAGATAGTAACTTAGCTAATTTCATTATTCGTGGTCTTTATGCATAAGTTTTTCTTGGCTTCTACTTGTATGTTATACTGTTGGGTTGAATATTAAAATTCATACGCAATTGCGGAGATGTCATTAAAAAAAATCTGTGGCAGGTTCATTTATTTTCTTCTGTGATGATGCATAGATCAGTGTATAATGTTTTTCAAGTTGTTGATTTGCTTGGTTTTGCTTTCTCCAGGTAATTAACAAGGTTCAGGAAGAAACCAAGAATTGCACTGGTATGATTTCAGCTCGGTTATCACTGTTCTTCCGTTCCTGACCTGCAAATCAGCAGCCCCTTCTCACCAGAATCATACCGGAAAATCAGAATTATACTGTTACCAGGTAATACATATCTGATCTTGCTCTTTCCCTGTACTATTCACCTCCCGATTTCCTGATTATGTGTGATTCCCGTGTTCCTGATTTCCGATTTGTGATTCTATTTCTGCTCATTCGGGGATAACTTGGTTCCTAATACTGATCTGTACTAGTTATCTCTAGTTATTGCCAATTCTCGTATTCCATATGGGAGACGAAGCAAAGTCACATAATTTGTATATGCAACTTACCTAGCAAGAATTCAATGTATTAACAGTCACTTAGGAATTGTATTTTTCAGGAGCAAACCCATTAACACGCATCTTATGTACAGGCATGTAACAGAACTTCATCTTGGATTATTGATTTAGGTGACACTGATCATATAACCGGGAACAAAGATCACATCTCCAATCTTAATCCCATCATACACCGTAGTCCTATCAAAATTGCTAATGGGTCATCATGCCCAATTGTTGGTTCACATAAGCTTCCAATTAGATAGTACTTGCCACTTGGATGCTGAAATTTTCTTTCCTTATAAGTGGGCTGATATGTCATGCATTTTTTTGATAAAGAACCCCATATGAAGGAACTTTAACATTTCCTTACTTTTATATTTTAAATTAGTTTTCTTAACCTTGTTTGTATCCATCTTATTTTGCAGGTCTACTAGAACCAAACCATTTTGACAAAGTAATTTCAAGGTCTACTCTTAACCCTTTTTTGTATCCTTTTTATGAACTTCAGATTATTGTGACTGCAGATAACAGATTATATGATTGAATGAACACATTCAATCATATGTGTTTCTAAATTATTTCAGTGTTAAATAGTGAGTAGCTCCAAGAATTCTGAGTAAACATGGACAAGTCATGGATGGGAACAAATAGGACCAAGAAACCTTATATAGATGGAGTAGCAGCGTTTATTGATTATGCAGTAGACCAGTTGCAGAAGATGCCGAACATCGACCCACGAGGTAATAAACAACATCTTAGAATGCCATGTCCATGTACCAAATGTTTAAATCGCATACAACATAAAGTGGAGGAAGTGCATCACCACTTATTCAGCAATGGCATTGATCTAAACTACACAATCTGGCTTAAACATGGAGAAAATTATGAGCCATCAATAAGTGCCCCAAAACCTGTTAATGCTACTCCAGAGTTTGTTGACAACGTGGATTTTGCTTCAGAAATTCCAACAGATGGCCCAGAAACAGTAGAAATGGTTAATGCTACAATAGATAATTTTGATGAGCATGACCATGTCAAGTTTCAAGAACTATTATTAGACGCAGAGAAGCCACTTTACAAAGGATGTCCTGACTTCACAAAGCTGTCCGCAATAGTTCAACTACTGTTAGGTCAAAACTGTTTCAGGTCTGAGTTGAAGTTCTGATGAGAAGACAGAATACAAGTGATTAAAACTGTTTGCTTTAAAGGTTAAAACTGTCTTTACGAAGTTACAACTGATAGAAGAAAACTGAAGAGAAGACAAGTGTTACAACTGTTTGAAGATAGATTACAACTGATAGTTATGTGTCTGTAAGTAGTTAAAACTGCTTATGTATTAGTAACTGTTAGTTATGTATGAAACAGTTAACACTGATTATGTATTTGTACTTAGTCGCATATTACAATTGAAGCAGTTACCACTGAATGTGTAATAGTTACAACTGTTTACATCAGAATGGTAGTTAAAACTGTTTATGATTTTGTGATAAGTATGAGTCGGTTATGGAAGTTATTTTATTCCATATTTGTAGGAGATTGTATAGGACTCTATATGTTATAAATAGAGATCCTTTAGACCTAGATAAAAAAATGATTTTTGCGCAGCTTCAAGGTTTTCTGTAACCCTAATACATCAAGTGTATTCGTCTTATATCATTAATAAGATTGAAGCTTTCGGTATATTATTGTGTTCATTAATTTAATTAATATTCATTGATCTTCTTAATATTATTGAGTGTGATTCCGCAACTTCTCAATAATATATTCAAGGCTTATTAAGTAAGATTGTTTATTAAGTTAAACAGGGACTAACAAAGTGGTATCAGAGCTTGTGAAGCTTTGAAGACAGGAAGATCTGGGATTATTAGTATTAGTATTTGAGTTTAGTTCAGATATTAAGTTTTGATCTCAATGGCGTCTGAAGGCAATGAAGGGATTCAAGCAACGAAGATACCAATGCTTAAACCAGATGAGTTTGACCTATGGAAGGTCAGAATCAGGCAATATATGCTTCTCACGGATTATCAGATGTGGGAAGTTGTTGTTAATGGTATACCAGTAACGCTTGATGGTGATGGAGTAAAGCAACCAAGAGCACCACCAACATCTGAAGCAGAGAGGAAAATCAGATCTACTGAGTACAAAGCACTTAGTACTCTTTTGCTATCCATTCCGAATGAGCATCAGAGCAGATTTGATAATTGTGAAGATCCCAAGTTATTAATGGAGGCAATTGAGAAGAGGTTTGGTGGTAATGATAACACCAAAAAGAATAAAAGATCTCTGTTAAAACAACAATTTGAAAATTTTAGCCATGTGAAATCTGAAACTCTAACTCAAACCTTTGATAGGTTTACTAAATTAGTTGGAGAATTGGAAAATCACAAGGTTAAGATTGATAAAGAAGATCTTAACAGAAAGTTCTTGAGATCATTAGGTGATGAATGGACAATTTATACTGTTGGATTGAGGCAGAGTTCAGACATTGAAGTTAAGGAACTAGAAGATATATACAATGATCTGAGGAACTTTGAGTCTGAGGTTGAGAGTAAGAAGCAAGCTACTGGATACAGTCATAATACTGCTTTTATGTCTATGGCTGGAACAAAAGCAGAATCAAGTCAAATGGGTTCTACACATGTTTCAGGGGGAGCAGGATCATCATCAAATAGTTCTAATGATCAAATATTAGAATCTTTCTTTGCAAGTAATGTGAATTCTTCACTTACTAATGAAGATCTGGAACAATTCGATGGTGATGATCTAGAGGAGATGGACATCAAGTGGCAAATTGCATTGATTACTCAAAGAGCAAAAAGGTTTATGCAGAGGACTGGTAGAAATAATTTTGCATACAAGAGGAATGATGCAAATTGGTTTGATAAGAGCAAGATTGAGTGTTTCAACTGTCACAAGATGGGACACTTTGCCAGAGAATGCAGAAACCCTAGGCAAGAGCAGAATGGTAATGGTCAGAGATCTGGAAGCAATGGGACACAGACAAGAAACATTCCAATTCAGGGGGCTTCAGCAAATGCTTTGGTGTCTATGGATGGCTGTGGATGGGATTGGAGTGATCAAGAAGAGCATGTTGTGAAGAATCAATGTCTCATGGCCATTGCAGAATCTGACAAAAAGTCAGAAGTTCCTACTGAGGTACAAAATAAATTATGTTCTGCTGTTTGTAAACAAACTGTTAAACACTACAGAGATCATAATATAAAAGTGTGTGAGGAACTAAAACAATGGGAAATCAAAAGTAAACACACTATAGCTGTCATTGAAAATCTGGAAAATCAAATTAAGGCATATGAAGTCAATGCAACACAGTTTAAGTATGATATTGAATATGCTAGGTGGGAGAGAGACTCTTTTAAAGATAAAGTTGATTTGTTATCTAAGAAACTTACTGAGGTCACATGTGAAAGAGATAGTATAAGGCTTGATGTAAGTAAATTAGAACATGCTTCAAAGAGTGTAAATAAACTTATTAATTCACAGATTCATGATAAACTTAAGACTGGATTAGGATACAACAATGTACCTCCACCTTATAATCACACCTACTTTCCTCCCAAAAGTGAAATTGATATCAATTCACTTAAAAGAGAAATGGTAGATGAGGTTAAAAAGGCTGATCCAATTAAAAGTTTATCTGATGATGATCTGTTTATAGAAGGTGAAGTAAGTGACTGGACTGAAGAAGATGATCAGAGTGATAGAACATCTGATAGTGAGAAGAGTGTGAAATCTGAATCATATAAGTCTGAGTCAACATGTGAGGATGTGAAAAGAGTAATTACTGATCTAGTTGTTAATCTTAAAACTGATAAACTAGAAGAGGGTAAGAAAATGTTCAAGGAGAAGGTTAAACTGGACTTAGAGAAGGTGAGTTTGAATACTAACAAATCTAAACATGGGTTAGGATATGTTAGTAATACAGTTAACTCAGTTACTAAACCTGTTGTTGAATCTGTTGTGAATAACTGTGTGAATTGTAAATGTAAAGCAAGTGCTTCTTCTTCACAGAGTTTTCAAAATCAAAAACCCAGAGGTAATCAAAGAAATTGGAATCAAATGATTTCACAAAAACTGGGTAATAATGTTACTGTGATTAAAGAAAAGTCTTGCTTTATATGTGGAAAAATGGGTCATCTTAAATATGACTGCTATCATAATCCTGAGAATGTTCAAAGGATTAGAAAACAGTCATGGACAAAAGCAAATATGATTAACAAACAAAACTTTCAATCAAAAGTTGATCATACTGCCAGAGTTCAGAAGATAAACTCAAAGGCTACGATGTTAAACACTGTTACAGGTAAATCTACTGCAGCAGTAATAACAAAATTAGCCAAAAGCTCAAAGACTAAAACAGTGGTAACTGATTTCAAAAACAGTGTTAACAAAATTAACACTGAATCGTCAATTGGTAAAACAGTTAAAACTGTTAAGCCAAAGAACACTGTTAAGTCTAAAATAAGTTGGATTTGGACACCTATTAAGTCTGATAAATTAACAGATCCAAATACCAACAGTGCTTCACAATCAATAATCTTTAAGAAAGTTGATTATGTGAATGCACATGGGAAACCCAAAGCCAAATTGGTTTGGGTTCCCAAGAGAAATTAATTCTCTTTTTGACTATTTGTGCAGGGCAAGCCTAAGAGCTTATGGCATATTGATAGTGGATGCTCACGGCACATGACTGGAGACAAAGAAAAGCTGCAGGACTTTAAATCTTTTGATGGAGGATATGTAGCTTTTGGAAGCAATCCAAAAGGAGGAAGGATCACAGGGAAAGGAACAGTTCAGAGTGAAAAGCTAAGTTTTGATAATGTTTATTTTGTGGAGCAACTGAGGTATAATTTACTAAGTGTGAGTCAAATCACAGATAAAAAGAACCCAGTTCTTTTTACTGACACTGAATGCCTTATCTTGTCCAAAGAATTCAAAATACCAGAAAACATGATTTTGATGAGAATTCCAAGACAAGATAATGTATATAAGTGTGACTTAGTAAATATGACACCTCAACCTGATTTAAACTGTCTTATTTCTAAAGCAAGTGTGAATGAATCTGAACTGTGGCATAGGAGGATGTGTCACATGAATTTCAAAACCATTAATAAACTTGTCAAAAACAAGCTTGTTAGAGGTTTGCCTGAAAAGGTATATTCATGTGATGACCATTGTGTTTCTTGTCAAAAGGGAAAGCAACACAAATCCTCATTTAAGTCCAAATCTGTGAACACAAATATCACACCATTACACTTATTGCATATGGACTTATTTGGACCAACCAGTATAAGTAGTATGGGGAAAAAGTCTTACTGCCTTGTGATTATTGATGATTACACTAGATTTACATGGGTTTTCTTTCTTAGGACAAAGGATGAGACAGGTGAAATACTTAGATCATTTATAACTAAGATGGAAAATCAATTGGATAAAAGAGTAAAAATCATCAGAAGTGATAATGGAACAGAATTTAAAAATCATGAGATGGATAAATTCTGTGAAGTTAAAGGTATTAAGAGAGAATTTAGTGCACCTAGAACTCCTCAACAAAATGGAGTAGCTGAAAGGAGGAATAGGACACTGATTGAGGCTGCTAGAACCATGCTATCTGATGCAAAG
This sequence comes from Helichrysum umbraculigerum, assembly GCA_949592205.1. Taxonomy (NCBI): domain Eukaryota; kingdom Viridiplantae; phylum Streptophyta; class Magnoliopsida; order Asterales; family Asteraceae; genus Helichrysum; species Helichrysum umbraculigerum. Next base: position 66,062,832 of record CATIUR010000005.1, on the reverse strand, counting down.
CTACCTATGTCTTTTTGGGCAGAGGCAGTTAGCACAGCTTGTTATGTTCAGAATAGAGTATTAGTTGTTAAGCCTCATAACAAGACACCATATGAACTGTTGTTTAAGAGAAAGCCTTTGGTTAGTTTCTTAAAATCTTTTGGGTGTCCTTGTACAATCTTAAATACCAAAGATCACTTAGGTAAGTTTCAGAGTAAGGCTGATGAGGGGATATTTGTTGGTTATTCTATTCAAAGTAAATCTTATAGGGTATTCAATCAAAGGACCAGAATCATAGAAGAAACAGTGCACATTACTTTTAATGAAAACACTGTTAATCCTGAGGGAAAAGGTTCTGAATCACTGTTTGATATTGATGCACTTAATAATGCTTTTAGATATACAAATGTGGATACTAGTGCAGGTACAAGTGCAGGTACAAATGCAGGAACAGGTGATGAAGAAGGTAGAGCAAAATCAGGAAAATCAGTTGGAAAGAAGAATGATTCATTGGAATATATATTATTTCCAATTTGGTCTCCTGATCCTCCAGAAGTGTTTGATACTGATCAACCAACGACATCACAGGATGTGGAAACAGGAAAATCAGATGAAACATCATTTTCTCATGTTGATGATTCTGATAGACCTGTTATTGAAGACAGTACAGAAGACAGTGATATGAGTCCAGTACAGAAGTCTACAAAGGCAGGTGTGAATGTTGATCAGACACCTACAAAGCATCTTGACACAGAGCAGGAACAATTGAATTATCTACATTTGATGAGTTCTACTCCTTTGTCAAAGAGAATTGCAAGAGAAGTGTCAAGTAGTGAGTCTGGTCAAGAAGGAAATTTTACCAACTTAGAGGAGAGTATTCAAGAAACAGCAGTATCTAAATACATTACTCATAAAGATCATCCACTTGAGAATGTAATAGGAGATATTGAATCAGCTGTTAAAACAAGAAATCAAAGTCAGGTGTTTGAAGCTTCAGCAAATGAGGAAGAAGTAAATCTTGATACAGAAGCTGTAAATACTTCTTTGTTTGCCTGTTTTCTGTCTCAAACAGAACCAAAGAAGGTTACTGAAGCTTTGAGAGATCCTAGTTGGATTGAAGCTATGCAAGAGGAGTTGCTTCAGTTTAAGATTCAAGAAGTTTGGACATTGGTTGATTTGCCTAAAGAGAAGAGGGCAATTGGTACTAAATGGATTTTCAAGAACAAGAAGGATGAAAGAGGTATAGTGATCAAAAACAAGGCTAGATTGGTTGCACAGGGGTATTCACAAGAAGAGGGGATTGATTATGATGAGGTTTTTGCACCTGTTGCAAGGATAGAGGCAATTAGATTGTTTTTGGCTTATGCTTCATTCAAGGGTTTCATTGTGTATCAGATGGATGTTAAGAGTGCTTTTTTGTATGGCACTATACAGGAAGAGGTCTATGTATGTCAACCACCAGGGTTTGAAGATTCTAAATTTCCTGATAAAGTTTTCAAACTGGATAAAGCTCTTTATGGTTTACATCAAGCACCTAGAGCCTGGTATGATACTTTTTCAGATTATCTGTTGCAGAATGGATTCAAAAGGGGTGCAATAGATAAAACTTTGTTTACTAAAAGAATTAAGAATGATATACTACTGGTTCAAGTTTATGTAGATGATATCATTTTTGGTTCAACAAAGGATAGTCTTTGCAAGGAGTTTGAATCATTGATGCATGAAAAGTTCAAGATGAGCTCCATGGGGGAATTAACATTTTTCTTGGGGCTACAAGTAAAGCAACAGAAAGAAGGAATCTTTATTCATCAAAGTAAGTATGTGAATGATATACTGGATCGGTTTGGGTACAAAGATGCTAAAGTTGCAAGCACACCAGTTGAAACAAACAAGAAATTACATGCAGATCTTGAGGGGGAGAGTGTGGATGAACATCTTTACAGATCTATGATTGGGTCACTTATGTATCTTACTTCATCAAGGCCTGACATCATGTTTGCAGTGTGTTTATGTGCAAGATTTCAAGCTAATCCAAAGCTATCACATCTTCTAGCAGTCAAAAGAATTTTTAGATATTTGAAGGGTCAATCAAAATTGGGCCTTTGGTATCCAAAGTTTAATTCTTTTGATCTGATAGCTTACACAGATAGTGATTATGGAGGAGCTAACTTGGACAGGAAATCTACATCAGGAGGTTGTCAATTTTTGGGAGAAAGATTGGTTTCATGGCAATGCAAGAAACAAACCACTGTATCTACATCTACAGCAGAGGCAGAATATGTAGCAGCTGCAAGTTGCTGTGCTCAAGTGCTATGGATTCAGAATCAGATGTTAGATTATGGTTTTACCTTTCTTAATACTCCTATTTTTATTGATAATAGCTCTGCAATCAGTATTATTAATAACCCAGTTAAACATTCTAAAACAAAGCATATTGAAATCAGATATCATTTCATTAGAGATTGTAATGAGAAAAGACTTATTCAAATTTTGAAAGTTCATACTGATAATCAGTTTGCTGATCTGTTTACAAAAGCTTTTGATGTAGGCAGATTCACATTCTTGGTTACTAGTATTGGAATGATCAATTTGTCATAAGTTATTTCTCTTGTTACTGCTTTCTGTGAATAATATCCACTGTGATTTCAATTTGGGTTAATACTGATTTGTTAATTAAACACTGATTGTGTGTAATGTGTATCGTTATCACTGTTTCTTACTTTTATTATAAACAGTGGTAATAATCATTTCACCACTGTTGGTGTATAGTTAACACTGTATACTTGTATTATTGTTTGAAATTACCACTGCAGGTTATATTGCTATGTCTTGGAGTCTAACTTATGCAGGTGTTTTTTTGACGTTTTTACTGCTTATGGAGTTTGCTTTCGGTAAAAAAAAAAAAAAAAAAAAAAAAAAAAAAAAAATAAATAAAATTTCAACCACTGCTTTGTTTATGTGATTTTGCTAGAACTGAAGTACTACTTGTATTAAGTTAGCACTGCCTTGGTCGGTTGGTACTGCTTGTACAAGTTAGCACTGCTAGCTTAATTATGTAAATGATGCATTTGAGAAACCAAGTGTTGATTACCACTGATGGTTATTTTCACAGTTATCACTGAACGTGTGATTTTGTTTAATTAACACTGTTTTAGTGATAATTGGGGATCTGATCAAATTAGGGCTTACAACTGATTTAATTTCAGTACTTAACTCTCAACACTTAGGGTTTCTCATTACGCTTTCAAAATTTCACATACAAACAACTGCGATAAGTCTCTTTGATTTTCGATTCTGTCAAAACATCTTCGATTCTTCTCGATTACTTGATTTCTTATCATGGCATCGACTTCGTCTACTGTTCAACTACCGATTGGAAAAGATCACAATATGATTGCATTCTTAATGAAACCTGCGGAGGCAAATGAGTATGTGGAAATCATTGATTTTCTTCGTGCTTCACATATTCGTCATGCTCTCACTGTAGCACCCAGAATATCTCACGATCATATCAATAATTTCTGGGTGAATGCATCAATAGAAGAGGAACAGGGGATTAAAAGAATTGTTTCAGAAGTTATGGATACACGTGTTGTAATCACAGAAGCTACTGTTAGAGCTTCATTACAACTAGATGATGAGGCAGGTATATCTTTTTTAGAGGATACTGTTATGTATGATACTTTACGATTGATGGGTTATGAGGGTTCTTTTGAAATTTTTACTTTTCAGAAAACCTTATTTTCTCATCAGTGGAGATTTTTAATACATACAATTTTACACTGCTTATCATCTAAGAGATCATCTTTTGAGCAGTTTGGAAGCAACATTGCTTATGCAATTGCTTGTCTTGCAACTGGTCAAAGGTTTAATTTTTCAAATCTGATATTTTCTGGTATGCTTAGAAACATTGAGCAGCCAAAGATTAAGTTTTTGATGTATCCACGTTTTGTGCAGTTGTTCTTAAATGAACAAATTCCTAATATAACTGCACTTGAAAAGATTATTGGTATTGTCTCTTTTAAACCAAAAGTTTTTGTAAATATGAAGAGAGATACTAAATTTTCTGGGAAGGTTACAGCATTATTTTCTACAATGCTTTCTGCACCTTCCACCACAGCATCAGTACTACCAACTGAAGCTGAACCAACTACTGAGAGAATGGTTCCACCCACCACTTCTCAACCCACAGTAGTTGGGGGTACTAAGAGAAAACAAGGGACCAAAACAGCCAAATCTTCTAGAGCCAAAAAGGCTAGAACACAGATGTCTGAGGATCATGTTGCTCAGTCATCTCAGTCAATGGACAGTGGTCCAGAACAACATGTGGTCCATAAGGAGAGGGGTGACCATTCTGAGAGGGCTGCTTCTACTGCTTCTAGCCCACTGGCAGAGCAGGACAGAAGTAACATTAATAAGACCCAATCAGAGGCAACACATGGACATGATTCTACACCTGTAGATGATCCTAGTGGTCCCAGTACCAAGAACCAAGGGAACTTTGATGATCATGCTAGGCATGAGTCAGAGTTTAATGATGTCAATGATTCACCAAAGGATTCACATTCTGAAGGTGTTGAGGCTAGAACTAACTTGGAATTGACGAAAATGATTGATTATGTATGGGCTGAGTTTGTACAAGAGAGGAAGAAGAATAAGGCTAAGGATGAAGTTATAACTCAGTTGCAGAGGAAAGTGAAGCAGTTAGAAAAGGTTGTTATTAAGTGTTTGAAGAAAGGAAGGAGATATGTGGTTCATGATACTTCAGAACCTGAGGAGCATTATAATTTTAAACAAAATGCTTTCAAAAAGGGGGAGAAGGTATGGACAAATATGGGTGATAAGAGGAATGAGAATGAGAAGGTTGTGTCTGATGATGAAAAAGTTGATGAAGACATTGAAATGGAACAACCAGTGGAAGATGAATTTGTGCATACACCTTCAACACCACCTACAGAGCCAGAGGTTAATGAGTCAGTATTTGAGACAGTGGAAACAGAAATGAAGGAATCAGTGGCAGATGAAGATAAGTCTGATAATACTGAGGTTGTTGGGTCTGATCATACTGAGGTTATTGGGTCAGTGGAGCAGACTACAGAGGTGATTATGGATGATAAGACTGAGGAGTTAAAGATTGATGAGGATGATGGTGAAGAGGTGAGCAAACCTGAGATAGCAGTTGAAAAGGAAGAAGTGAAGACTGAAGTTAAAACTGATGCTCAGCAAGTTGAAAAAACTAGAAAGAAGAGCATTCCAGTTAAAACTGCTAAGATGACTGGAACAGGAAAGAAGGTTGAAACTCCAAAGAAGAAATCTTCACAACAACCATCTTTGCCTGGATTTCAAATTAGAGAACCTGCTGCTGCTCCTGTTCAACAGAAAGAATTGCCAAAGATAGATCCAAAAGCTAAGGGCAAGGAAAAACTGGTAGAAGAACCAAAGAAGAAGAAGCAAAAACCAGTGCCACCAGAAGTAACTGCTCATGATACTGAATATGCAGAAAGATTACAGGCTGAGCTAAATGCAGAGGGCTTGATTGATGTTGAGATTGAGGAAGGAAAGTTTGTAAAAATGACAAAAGAGCAAGTGGCAGAATGGGATGAGTATTTGTTGAAAGAGCAGAGACAGGATGATATTGAATATTTAGTTGATCAGCTTAAGAAGAAGAAAGCAGAAGAAGCAAGAAAGAAGAAAGCTGCAAAACCACCAACAAAAGCTCAAATGAAGAAGAATTTAATTGCAAAGCTAAAATGTGGAATTATTCCTTTGAATGCATTGAAACAAATGAGTTTAGAGAGATTGCAGGAGTTATGGGATAAAGATGAGTTGAATCCTGATGTAATTGAAAAGAAAGAAACAGAAAAGAAAGAAGCTGAGAAGAAAAAGCAGGAAGTTGAAAAGGAAAGGAAAAAGGCTGAAAAAGAAAGAAAATTGAAGGAAAAGGAAGAAAAAGAAAAAAGAGAAAAGATAGAAGCTGAAAAGAGGAGGAAAGATGAGCTTGAGCAAAAGAAGAGAGAGTTAGATGAAATTCCTGATAGAGAAAGGAATATTGATGAATTGAAGGAGTTTATTTTGTTACAGCCTATGGAATCTGAGGTAATTAATGTTGAATTACCTGGTATTATTGATTGGTCTATAGAGCAATTTGTCAATCCTGTTAAGATTCACAAGATTAAAGTTGAAAGAGCAGATGGAAATATATCTTGGTGGAGATCTTTTAGGGATTTGATAAAGAGGATTAGTAGAATTGATTTGGTGAGGATGTATGAGATTGGAATGGAAAAGAAGTTAGATTTAAAAAGATTTGATAATTTGGTTGAAAAGGTTACATGGCATTGGATTAAAGCTATGTTTGAGCCAGAAGAGTTTCCATTTCAGTTTGCTACTTTTAGCAAGGTCAGAAATTGGATTTATCATGCTAAACCTGGAGTACATCAGATTGTTATGGAGGATGCAGTGTTTATGTGGTTATTGACAGATAGATTTTATGATATCAATCTGAGATTTTTGATGAGCTTGAGAAATGCAAGGTTGCAAGCTGCAGTGTTAGATGATGTAGCTCTAGAACTGGTATATATGGTGTTAAATCAGATTTATAAGAAGGAAGAGATTGATAGGAGGAAGAGAAGAAAAGACTAACAGTTTTGAAAGAATTTTGTGAAGCTTATAATGGAGGATTAAAAGAAACTTAATGCTGTGAAGTACAGATTAAGTTTAGGGGGAGATTGTTAGGTCAAAACTGTTTCAGGTCTGAGTTGAAGTTCTGATGAGAAGACAGAATACAAGTGATTAAAACTGTTTGCTTTAAAGGTTAAAACTGTCTTTACGAAGTTACAACTGATAGAAGAAAACTGAAGAGAAGACAAGTGTTACAACTGTTTGAAGATAGATTACAACTGATAGTTATGTGTCTGTAAGTAGTTAAAACTGCTTATGTATTAGTAACTGTTAGTTATGTATGAAACAGTTAACACTGATTATGTATTTGTACTTAGTCGCATATTACAATTGAAGCAGTTACCACTGAATGTGTAATAGTTACAACTGTTTACATCAGAATGGTAGTTAAAACTGTTTATGATTTTGTGATAAGTATGAGTCGGTTATGGAAGTTATTTTATTCCATATTTGTAGGAGATTGTATAGGACTCTATATGTTATAAATAGAGATCCTTTAGACCTAGATAAAAAAATGATTTTTGCGCAGCTTCAAGGTTTTCTGTAACCCTAATACATCAAGTGTATTCGTCTTATATCATTAATAAGATTGAAGCTTTCGGTATATTATTGTGTTCATTAATTTAATTAATATTCATTGATCTTCTTAATATTATTGAGTGTGATTCCGCAACTTCTCAATAATATATTCAAGGCTTATTAAGTAAGATTGTTTATTAAGTTAAACAGGGACTAACAACTACTCAACTTGAAGGGTAAGTACGGATGTTCTGATAAGTTCTTTACTGAATTATTAGGATTGTTAAAAAAAATGCTACCTGATGGTAACGAATTGGTGGAAACCACTTATGAGGCCAAAAAAATTATGAAATTGATGGGATCAGGATACAAAAAGATACATGTATGTATCAACAACTGCCTTCTTTACTGGAAGGAGGACAAGGAACTGACAGTGTGTCGAACTTGTGGGATATCAAGATGGAAGGTGGATGATAAGACACATAAAGTGTATGAAAAGATTCCGGCAAAGGTAATGTGGTACTTTCCAATTATACCAAGACTGCAACGACTCTTTAAGATAAAAAGTATTTCAGAAGATTTAAGATGGCACACGACAAGGAGGAAAACAGATGGTGTTTTACGTCACCCCGCAGATTCACAGGCATGGCGTACCATAGATGAAAAATTCCCTAAAATTGCTAAAGATCCAAGAAATCTACGGCTAGGAATATCGGCTGATGGGGTTGACGTCAACAGGGGAAACAGGCATCACAGTGTATGGCCAGTTTTATCAGTCATATACAACCTTCCTCCATGGTTGTGTATGAAAAGAAAGTTTATCATGCTTTCGGTATTAATATCGGGGTACCCGGGAAATGATATCGATGTTTTTTTAGAGCCGTTGGTTGATGATTTGAAACGCTTATTCGAGGAAGGGGTTGATACATATGATGCTTCCACAAAAGATAACTTTGATCTACGTGCCGTTGTGTTATGGACAATAAATGATTACCCTGCACTTGGTACATTATGTGGCTGCCCATGTAGTGGATTCAAAGGTTGTGTGGTATGTGGGAAAGATACAAACTGTGTAAGACTTTCTGCCTCATCCAAGCAGAGTTATGTCGGTCACAGACGATATCTACCGTATAACCATCCGTTCAGAAAGCAAAAGATCACGTTTAATGGACAACAAGAATTTCGCCTCTCTCCAAATCCAATGACCGGGGAACAAATATACAACGAGGTACAACATATTGAAAATAAGTGGGGAAAAGGGAAACGAACATACAATAATGTTGAGACCTGAGCCACTGTCGAATCTGCTCAGAGTACAAGTATACTGCCGCTGTTAGAAGTTTACCGCTGTTAGTAGATTGCCAGTGCTAGTTAGTAGTTGCCGCTGTCAAATAGTTTTAGTCTAACAGTGCCACTGTTAATGTGTAATCTGTATTTAGTATCAAGTACTCAACCGCTGTTAGTAATATACGAGTACTGCCCCTGTTAGTAATATAGATAACCACTGTTGGTTAGATATAGTCTGTTAGAGAGAATTATGGAATAGATATGATTCCATAATAGTTTGATTCTGTAAAGGACTCTATATGTTATAAATAGAGATCCTGTAACCTAGATAGATACGATTCATTCTAGTTATTAGCTTCAAGGTTGTAAACCCTAACACAAATTGTGTGTTCGTATTATTAATAATATTGAAGCTTTTGGTTAGATATTCTGTTATATTCAAATTTGTTCTTCAAGTTATTAATAAACTATTCCGCAAGCTTATTAATAATCAATCAAAGTAATACATACTAAGATCTTTAGCTGGGATCATCAAGTGGTATAAGAGCTAGATATTACTTTGATCTTGAAGAAGGTTATTGAAATTTTGCAGCTTTTTCAATAAATAACAACATGTCTACTGAAACGATGGAAGGTATTCAAGCTACAAAGATCCCCATGCTCAAACCCGATGAGTTTGAGCTATGGCAGACTAGGATTAGGCAATACATGTTGCTGACAGATTATATGATGTGGGAGGTAGTTACTAATGGACCAGTCTATACTAAGGACGCAGATGGTAAAAAGGAAGAAAGACCACCACCAAAGACTGATGCAGAGAGGAAAGAAAGAGCAACAGAGTGGAAGGCATTAAGTACTCTACTTTTGTCTATTCCTAATGAGTATCAAAGAAAATTTGAGAACTGTGAAGATGCTCAGGTTCTCATGGAAGCAATTGTTAAGAGATTTGGTGGTAATGATAACACCAAGAAGAATAAGAGATCTCTTCTTAAACAACAATTTGAAAACTTTGCAGGTGTAAAGTCTGAAACTTTGACTCAGACTTTTGATAGATTTCAAAAACTTGTGGGTGATCTTGAAAATCACAATGTTAAGATTGATAAGGATGATTTGAATAGGAAGTTTTTAAGATCATTAGGCACAGATTGGAATATGTACACTGTGGGACTTAGACAAAGTGCAGATCTTGAAGAAAAGGAGATTGAAGATCTATACAATGATCTGAGGAACTTTGAGCCTGAGGTGATGGCTCTGAAACAGTCCAATGGTAGCTCTAACAATGCTGCTTTTGTATCTGTTGGTGAATCTGGTAGCTGTAGCACATCTGGTGCTAATGATAATGTCTTGGAAGCTTTCTTTGCAAGTCATGTGAATTCATCATTAACAACAGAGGATTTGGAACAGGTTAATGAAGAGGATCTTGAAGTGATGGATTTGAGATGGCAGATGGCTATGATCACTATAAGGGCAAAAAGGTTTATGCAGAGATCTGGGAACAGAAACTTTACTTACAAGAGAGATGGTGTAGCTGGATTTGACAAGAGCAAGGTGGAGTGTTTCAACTGTCACAAGATGGGACACTTTGCTAGAGAATGCAAGAGCACACAGGCTGGAGGATCTCAGAATGGTATTGTAAGAAACAGTTCTGCTCCACAAAGAAGATTGGTACCTGTTCAGAACACCACTTCAGATTCATTGGTTGCACAAGATGGGATGGGAGGATTTGACTGGAGTGACCAGAAAGAGCTTGTAGTCAAGAATCAAGCTTTAATGGCTGTCACAGAAGAACCAGAGCCTTCAGACATTCCATATGAGGTACAATCTAAATTATGTTCTCCTGCTTGCAAGAAAATGGTTAAATTTTATAGGGATCATAATATGGTTGTCTGTAATGAGTTAAAAGCTTGTGTAGAAAAGAGTCAGCATTCAACTTTAGCTATTGAAAACTTAGAAAGACAGATAAAAGCTTTTGAAAAGAATGAATCACAATTTCACTTAGATATTAAATATCTGAATTGGGAAAAGAAAGCTTTACAAACAAAAGTTGATATGCTAAGTGCAAAGTTGGCTGAGGCAATTTCTGATAAAGAGTCAATAAAGTTGAAAGTTGATGAATTGGAAAATGCTTCAAAAGGTGTTCAAAACTTAATCAAGTCTCAAATTCATGATAAATTAAAAACTGGATTAGGTTACAACCATAATGCTGTACCCCCACCTTATAATCATACTTACTTCCCATCTAAAATTGAGTTTGACTTAGAAAAACTTAAGGTAGATGTGTCTGAGGAGGTTAAAAAGGTAGATCCAGTAGTTAATTGTGCTGATAATGTGAATTTTGATAAAGTGGAAGTATCTGATTGGACTGAGGAAGATGAGAGTGATAGTGATAGCTCATCTAGTGGTAATTCTGTGGATGATTGTGTTAAGCCTATTACTGGTCTAGTTTCTGAACTAAATAGTACTAAACTAGAAGAGGGTAAAAAGATGTTTGTTGAGAAAGCAAAGGCACAGATAGATCAAGTTAGAAAAACCAATAAATCTAGATCTGGTCTAGGTTATGTGCACAAAAGAGTCAATACTGAATCAAAAGATAAGTCGAAAGATAAATCTGAGTGTGAAAAATGTGCATGTAAATCAAACAGGTCTGATTTAAATACTGCAAATAATGTAAATAAATCCATTCCCAGGGGTAATCAGAGAAATTGGAACCAATTGGTTTCACAAAGGCTGGGTAATGGGTTTGAATGTGTGAAAATAAAATCATGTTATATTTGTGGTAGATATAATCATCTTCAACATGACTGTTATTACAATCCTAAAAATAATAGGAACAGTGGTAACAGACAAGAGTTGAAAATTAAGCCAAACAGAGGCAAGGTTGCAGCCCCTGTTAATGCTTTAGCAGTGCCACTGTCAAAGGCTAACAGAGGCAAGACAATAACAGGGGAGGGTTTGACCACTGTCAGGCATGGTACCTCTACTGGTATTAAACATTCCAAAAGAATGTTTATACCAAGTAAAGCTACCACTGCTAGGGTAATAAATACGAATTTGAAGGTAACCACTGTCAGACCATTAACCCCTGTCAGGTCTAAAACAGATTGTTTTTGGAAACATAAGAATGCATCTACATCAAATGTATCCAAAATCAATGGAGCATTGAGATCAATCACCTTTAAGAGGGTTGATATCAAAAATGCTCATGGGAAACCCAAAGCCAAATTGGTTTGGGTTCCCAAGAGAAACTAATATGTTCTCTTTTTATATGTGCAGGGCAAGCCAAAGAGCTTATGGCACATTGATTCTGGATGCTCAAGGCACATGACTGGAGATAGGGAAAAGCTGCAGAACTTCAAAGCATTTAATGGAGGAGATGTAGCATTTGGCAGCAACCCTAAAGGAGGTAAGATCACTGGAAAAGGTAAGGTAAAAAGCAGTAAACTCACTTTCAATGATGTGTATTATGTTGAGCAATTGAGATATAATTTGCTTAGTGTGAGTCAAATCACAGATAAGCAAAATCCTGTTTATTTCACTGACACAGAATGCCTTATACTTTCTGAAAAACTCAAAATACCTGAAGATAAAATCTTAATGAGAGTTCCAAGAAAGGATAATGTATACTGTAGTGATTTAAACAAGATGGAATCTCAAAATGTTAACTGTCTTATTTCTAAAGCTACTGTTTCTGAATCTGAACTATGGCATAGGAGGATGTGTCACTTGAATTACAAGACCATGAATAAACTTGTTAGGAATAAGCTAGTGAGAGGCTTACCTGAAAAGTTATTTGAATGTAGTGACCACTGTGTAGCATGTCTCAAAGGCAAGCAACACAAGACCTCTTATAAGACCAAGCTTGTGAATTCCAATACCACTCCCTTACACCTGTTACATATGGACTTGTTTGGCCCTACCAATGTAGCTAGTCAAGGGAAGAAATCTTACTGTTTGGTGATAACTGATGATTATTCTAGAATGAGTTGGGTATTCTTTCTTAGGACCAAGGATGAGACAGGTGAAATACTTAGATCATTCATAACTAGGATTGAGAATTCAACTAATCAAAAGGTTAAGATCATCAGATGTGATAATGGGACAGAATTTAAGAATCATGAGATGAATAAGTTCTGTGAGGATAAAGGTATAGAAAGACAGTTTAGTGCACCTAGGACTCCACAACAAAATGGAGTAGCTGAAAGGAGGAATAGGACACTAATTGAGGCTGCTAGAAGCATGCTAGCAGATGCTAAACTTCCAATGTCCTTTTGGGCAGAGGCAGTCAGCACTGCTTGTTATGTTTTGAATAGGATTTTGATCATTAAACCTCATAACAAGACACCCTATGAGTTATTCTTTAAGAGAAAACCTGTGGTTAGCTTTTTAAAACCATTTGGATGTCCTTGTACTGTCTTAAATACTAGGGATCACCTTGGTAAGTTTCAGAGTAAGGTAGATGAGGCTGTATTTGTTGGATACTCTATTCAAAGCAAGGCTTATAGAGTATTTAATAAAAGGACTAGGATCATAGATGAGACCATGGATGTGACCTTTAATGAAAATACATCAAATGTAGAAGGAAAAGGTCCAGAAGTATTGTTTGATATTGATGCACTAACTCATGCTTTTAGATATCCAGATTTGTCTACTAGTGCAGGTACAGATGCAGGTAATGATGCAGGTAATGATGGACTTTCAATCTCAAGTCAGACTAAAAAGGATAACTTGCAGTATGTATTGTTTCCTATTTGGTCTCCAGATCCACCAGCAGCATTCCAATCAGAGCAAGATGATCCTTCAGATGATTCAAGTGGGTCAACTGGCAAAAATGGTTCAAAAAAGGATGTAGATTGTTCAATTCCTACAGATCATCAACCATTTACTTCAAAGGGTTCTCATACAGTTTCAGAGCATGATTCAGAAGGAGAGCCTGAATCTCCAAAGTATTTTGAACAGAGTCCTCCATTTCAAGTTTTGGAAAGGACTTCTTTGTCAGATTCTGAAGCAACTCCAAAGCCTTCAAAAGAAAGAGAAGAAAGAGATTCTTACTCAGAATCAGAGATGGATAATCTTTTGGGTCCTAATTTAGAAAGAGAACTGCTTGATACATCCACATCTAAGTATCTGGTTCACAAAGATCATTCTTTGGATTTGATTATTGGTGATATTGATTCATCTGTTCTGACCAGACAGCAGTCAAAGGTAAGAGAAGAAGATTTCCATACTTCACTATATGTTTGTTTTCTTTCTCAGATGGAACCAAAGAAGGCAGTGGAAGCTCTCAAAGATCCAAGTTGGATAGAGTCAATGCAAGAAGAACTGTTGCAGTTCAAACTGCAAGATGTATGGGATTTGGTTGATTTACCAAAAGGAAAGAAAGCTATAGGCACAAGGTGGATCTTCAAGAACAAGAGAGATGAAAGAGGTATAGTGATAAAGAATAAAGCAAGGTTGGTAGCACAGGGGTACACACAGGAAGAAGGCATTGATTATGATGATGTCTTTGCTCCTGTTGCTAGAATAGAAGCTATTAGGTTATTTTTAGCTTATGCATCTTATCAGGATTTCAAAGTTTATCAAATGGATGTGAAGAGTGCTTTTCTTCATGGTCTAATTGATGATGAGGTGTATGTATGCCAACCTCTAGGGTTTGAAGATCCAACATATCCAGATAGAGTGTGCAGATTGAAGAAAGCTTTGTATGGGTTACATCAAGCACCAAGAGCTTGGTATGATACTCTATCTGAGTATCTTCTCAAGAATGGATTCAAGAGAGGTACTATTGACAAAACTTTGTTTACCAAGAGGGTTCAGAGAGATATATTGTTGGTACAGGTTTATGTTGATGATATTATTTTTGGTTCAACTAGGGATTCATTGTGCAAAGAGTTTGAGGGTTTAATGCATAAGAAATTCAAGATGAGTTCAATGGGTGAACTCACTTTCTTTTTAGGATTGCAGGTTAAACAGAAGTCCGATGGAATCTTTATTAACCAAGGAAAGTATGTGCAGGATATTTTGAATAAGTTTGGTTATAAAGATGTAAAGATAGCTAGCACTCCTATGGAGGCACATAAACATCTTAATTCTGATCCTGATGGAGAGGAAGTAGATGTGCACTTGTACAGGTCAATGATTGGTTCTTTGATGTATTTAACTTCATCTAGGCCTGATATTATGTTTGCAGTGTGTCTTTGTGCTAGGTATCAAACCAATCCGAAGCAGTCACACATGTATGCTGTGAAAAGGATCTTTAGATACTTGAAAGGTCAACCAGATTTGGGACTTTGGTATGCTAAAGGATCAGATTTTGAGCTTAAGGCTTTCACAGATAGTGACTATGGTGGTGAGAACATGGATCGAAAATCAACCAGTGGAGGATGTCAATTTCTTGGAAATAGATTAGTGTCATGGCAATGCAAAAAGCAGACCACGGTTTCCACTTCTACAGCAGAAGCAGAATATGTTGCAGCATCAAGTTGCTGTGCACAGGTTCTTTGGATTCAGAATCAAATGCTGGATTATGGTTTGACTTTCATGAACACTCCTATTTATATTGATAATACTTCTGCTATTAGTATCATTTAGAATCCAGTTAAGCATTCAAAAACCAAACACATTGAAATCAGATATCATTTTATACGAGATTGTTATGATAAAAGATTGATTCATATTTTTAAAATTCATACTGATAATCAACTTGCAGATCTTTTTACAAAAGCATTTGATGTAGGAAGATTTACATTTTTGATAACTAATATTGGTATGCTCAATCTCACTTAAGTGTTTTGGTCTGGATTTGATACTAACAGGGGTGAAGTATATTGTATGTGACAGGGTCAAGTGTTGCCACTGTTAGCTTCATCATGATAACAGCTGGTGCCACTGTTAGTTTACTTATGCCACTGTCAATATATTTTAAACCCCTGCTGTATATTTGTGTAGATTAACCCCTGCTGTTTGTTTTTCTTAGTTTAATATTGCAGGACTCAGCCACTGTCAAGAGACATCACTTGAGCTGGAGTTTAATGTTTTATTTGTTTCTTCTTATTTTGGTTAAAAAAAAATAAAAAAAATCGTTTTCTAATAAAGCTAAGTTTATGCCCCTGTTAGTTCTAAGTTGGAGTTTCCTTGGTCGGATGCCCCTGCTAGACTATCAACCGCTGTTAGCTTTGTTAGATGGTTACAAAGGGTTGACTGTAATTGACCAAGTGAGGTACCCCTGTTGGGCTTATTTGTAAGTTGTGCCCCTGCTGGGTATAACCAACAGTGCCACTGTTAGTTCTATTTTTAGGGCTTGGCACTGTCATCATATAAATACTCAAATACTTCACTTTTTCAATTACGCTTTCAAAATTTTCAAAACCCTTCAATAATCGCTCTCGTTTTATTTTGTTTATTGTCAATTGCTCTTCGTTCGATCATCAATTTCTTCAATGGCATCGTCATCTTCATCTGATTCTGATCATTCTACGCTAAGTGTTCATTCTGAACACAACATGAGGGCTTTCTTGAATAAAGAACTTGCTGATGAGTATTTTCACCCTATCATTGATTTCTTGAGTAATTGTCCAGTTACTCATGCTCTTACTGTCGCTCCACGTTTAATTCGATCGCATATTCAAGAATTCTGGCAGAATGCAAAGGAAGGGAATGTTAATGGCATTACTCACATTCATTCCACTGTTAAAGGAAAGAAGGTGATGGTAACTGAGATTGTTCTGAGAGAGCTTCTGCAGTTTGATGATGAAGGTGGAATTCTGGAATTATCGAGAGAAGATTTGTTTAAAGGCATATTGGATATGGGGTATGAAGGTTCAGGAAAAGCAAGATCAGAATATACGTTCTTGAAGTCATGGTTTTGTCCTCAATGGAAGTTCTACATTCATACTTTTCTGGTATGTTTGTCCCAAAAGAGAACTAGTTTTAATGAATTTAGTTCTACTATTGCATATCCTATTATCTGCTTGGCACAGGGTATTAAATATAATATGTCTAGGTTTATCTTAGATAATATGGTTAGGAATGTAAAGGGTGATACATTCATTATGTATCCTAGATTTGTTCAACTTTTATTGAATACTCAATTGCCAAATTTGCCAGCAGAGGATAGTGTGATTGTTAGTTCTACTCTATCCTTGAGAACTATTAAAGCCATGAATCAGTATCAAAATGTTTTTTCAAAGAAGGAAACTGCATTATTTTCTACAATGTCAGTTGCTCCTTCTGCCACTGGTGGTGTATTACCAACATCACTTGGACCAAATGATGACAGGCCAACAACACAAGTTGGTTCTGAACACACATCAGGAGGTGGCACTAAAAGAAAACAAGGGAACCAAAAGCCTACCCAAAGTAAAGCCAAGAAATCCAAGAAGGCTAAACAGGCTGTGGAGATTCCTGTTTCTTCACAGTCTCAGTCAAATATTCCACCATAACAGGTGAACATACTTGATGAAAATGTTCATTCTGGACGGGCTGCCACTACTGTTTCTAGCCCACTGGCAGGGCAGGAAAGTGGTAACATCAATCAGACCCAACCAGAGGCAACTATATTTGATGAACCTATGGGTGATGATTCAAATGTAGGTCCCAGTACCAATAATCAAGGGACATCTGCAGTGGCAGATGTAGTCAATGATTCATCTAGGAGGTCACACTCCAATGTTGATGAGGCTAGTAATGAAACTAGGGTATTGACGATTAATGATTTGGTACATGATGTCAATTTGATTTGGAGTAAATTTGAGAAGGAAAGAGCTTTGAGAAGAGAGCAACAGGTTCTGTTGATTGCTCAGGGTGAGTTGATAAAGAAACAGAGGGATGAAATTTTTGATCTACAAACCAGGTTGTCAATTGTTGAAGATGCAGTTGATAAAGTTTTGTTGCCTGCTAAGGAATCTTCAGGCAAGGGGGAGAATAAAGATGATGATCTTGAGCAGAATGATATGCCTGAAGATAAGAATGATCATGATGGTCAAGATGATAACAATGATGGTGATACTGGAGGTGCAGATGATTTCAGTTTCATGGATATACCTGCTGATGTAGAGATGAATGAAGACATGGATGAATTAAATGTCTCAGATTATGTGGTTAATGAAGATATAGATGAACAGATGGTAGATGCTGAGAATGATAGGAGAATGGTGGTGTATGTGGGAGAAAATGTTCAAACAGGTGATAGTGTTGCAGATGATAGTACACAGAGTGGTCCAGCTTTAAATGTTTTTCCTTTAAATAAAGATTTACCTTTTAAGGCTGTGGCTAATCTGTATATTTGGGATATTATGGGAGCTAATCTAGATATGTGCAAAAGAGTAAGTTTTAGTGATAGGTTGGTGTATAGTGATGATAGATCTGTTGAAAGTCAGAAGATGGAATCTGATGATGTAGAGGGTAAGGGGAAGTTGATAGAGTCAAAACCTGAAGCTAAAGAGGAAGATAGAGTGAAGATTTACAACAGAAAGAAATCAATTCCAAAGAGAAAATCTACCTCTGCTAAGGTACAAACCCCTGCTGAAACTCAATCTTTTACCACTGCTAGTAGTATTTCTACCTCTGCTAGTAGTTTGGTATCTACCCCTGTTGGTGTATCTACCACTGTTGATACTTCAACAGCAACCCCTGTTACTACAACACCTACCCCTGTTAGCACAAATCCAACCACTGTTGTATCAACCTCTGTTAGCACTTCAAATATTTCAACAACTGTTGGTACACCTACTGTTGCTCCAGTTTACACCACTGCTACAACAATGACCACTGTCAGGGCTCTAGAAGTGCCTGTTATCATCAGAGAGCCTACTCAAACACCCAAACCTAAGTCTGATCTTCCAAAGATTGATTCAAAAGACAAAGGTAAGGGAAAATTGAAAGAAGAGAAGAAGATTAAGAAGGTTGTAGAGCCTCCAATTAATTTGGATGAGGCTAGAAGAGCTCAAGAGGAGCATGATGAAAGAATGTTGAGAATGGCAGTTGAGTCTAAGAAAAAGGAAGGTCCTGATGTTGATGTAATATTAGAAGATTCAAGTGTGGTGACTTTATCACAGAAGGCTGCACAGATGTTGAATGATATGGCTGCAAGAGGTCAAGGTTTAACTGCTCAACAGATACATGGTATGATCAACAGAAAGGATGATAAAGATGGTATGAATCCAGGGTTTGCAAAGCTTAAACAAGCTAATGAAGAAAAGGCAAAGTTGAAAAGACAAGCTGAGCTTGAAAAGAAAAGGAACAAACCACCAACTGCAGCTCAAAGGAAAAAGGATTTAATCAAAATTCTTGGTGATAGGTATGCACCAAGAAGTGTGCTTGAAGGTTGGGATATAGAGAAACTGGAAAGAGCTTATGGAAAATATCAAAATGAGGAAAAGGAAGATTTTGAGAAAAGGATTCAGAAAGACAAATTCATTAAGCAAAAGTTGGCTGAAGATAGAAAGAAGATTGCAGAGCAAGTGAGAAGAGAAGAGCAAGAAAAGATTGAAAAGAAAGAGCAAGAGGAAATAGAAGCCAAGGAAAGAGAAGTCAAAAGGCTTTCTGATCAAAATATGCAGAACAGATGGAATGGAGTACTTGCTTCTGATAATGTAGTTTCTGATTTGGAGAGAGATGCAGAAGAATTGAAGAAATATATCAAAGAGGTGAAGGATTATAAAGAAAATATTCACATCAATCATGATAGATCTTCAAGAATAGTTGAATGGGAAGGAATTAAATCAAAGGGTGCTGATGGTGATAAAGAACAGATCAAGATTGTTAGAGAGAATGGTGATAAGCACTACTTGTCATCTGTTGCTGATGTGCTTAAGAATGTGAATAGATTGGACATTCTGGATCTGTTTGAACTAAACAGTCAAGGAGATAGACAGGCTTCATTGGTGATTATGGAAAGAGAATTGGGAAGATGTCTGAATATGCTGTTTGAGCCTGAGCCATTCATCAATTTGTTCCTACATTGTATTGATGCTGTAAATACTTGGAGACATTTTGTTAGAGCTGGAGTTCATATGATTCTATTCAGAAGTGGAATGTCAATTTACATGCTTGATGAAAGAAGATATGTTCTGGGAACTCAGACTCTGAGAAATGTGCTTGCATCTCAATTGAAAACTACAGTAATATCAGAAGGAGCTTTTAATGCTTTATATATGGTGCTTAATCAGTTCCATAAAAGAATGGAGTTGGAGAGAATGAAGGAGGAGGAGAGAAGAAGAAAACAGAATCAATCTCAAAAAGATGAAAAGAAAGATGAAGAAACTTGATTCATTACTGAGAATGATCAAGTTTAGGGGGAGATTGTTGAGACCTGAGCCACTGTCGAATCTGCTCAGAGTACAAGTATACTGCCGCTGTTAGAAGTTTACCGCTGTTAGTAGATTGCCAGTGCTAGTTAGTAGTTGCCGCTGTCAAATAGTTTTAGTCTAACAGTGCCAGTGTTAATGTGTAATCTGTATTTAGTATCAAGTACTCAACCGCTGTTAGTAATATACGAGTACTGCCCCTGTTAGTAATATAGATAACCACTGTTGGTTAGATATAGTCTGTTAGAGAGAATTATGGAATAGATATGATTCCATAATAGTTTGATTCTGTAAAGGACTCTATATGTTATAAATAGAGATCCTGTAACCTAGATAGATACAATTCATTCTAGTTATTAGCTTCAAGGTTGTAAACCCTAACACAAATTGTGTGTTCGTATTATTAATAATATTGAAGCTTTTGGTTAGATATTCTGTTATATTCAAATTTGTTCTTCAAGTTATTAATAAACTATTCCGCAAGCTTATTAATAATCAATCAAAGTAATACATACTAAGATCTTTAGCTGGGATCATCAAATAAGGCATCAGAAAACGAAGAAGATACGAGAGGCAGAGGTGAGAAGATCCGTAAGCAGAAAATAAAGAAAAGAAAAACAACGGAAGAAGAGGGTAGTACAAGCAAAGTAAATGAACAAAACGGTGCGTATTGGAAGAAATTCAACATTTGGTATCGAAAGCTTAGGTATTGGAAGTATAATTCTGTCCACCATTGTATTGATTTCATGCATATAGAAAAGAATGTTGGTGAGAGTCTAGTCGGAACTTTGCTAAATGTTCCGGGAAAGACGAAAGATGGAGTGAATGCTCGATTGGACCTGGCAGAGATGGGGGTAAAATCAGAGTTGTTTGCTAGGGTAGGAGAAGACAAAACAACATTACCTCCCGCAGGTTACACATTAACGAACGCTGAAAAAGATATTTTTTGTGACACGTTATACAACATCAGGGTACCACAAGGCTATTGTTCAAATTTCTCTAGTTTGGTCAGCCTAAAGGATAGGAAGCTCATCGGACTTAAATCGCACGACTATCACATGCTAATGCAAGAGTTTTTACCCATTGCAATACGTTCAATCATGCACCCACCCACATGATATGCTATTATCCGGTTTTGCTTTTTCTTTAAATCGATATCTAGCAAAGAAATCATATTAGAAGAACTTGATAAGATGCAAGAAGAACTTTGTGAGACACTGTGCCTACTCGAAAAGTTCTTTCCTCCATCATTTTTTGACATTATGGTACATTTGACTGTGCACCTAACTAGGGAGGTAAAGTTATGTGGTCCCGTCTGCTTTCGGTGGATGTATCCCTTCGAAAGATGTATGAAGGTTATTAAAGGACATGTGCGAAACAGAAATAAACCATAGGGATGCATTGCTGAGGAGACTATTGCAGAAGAAACAATAGAGTTTTTTTGCGAATATCAAAAATCCATGAAAACTATTGGTATCCCACCTGATAGACATGAAACTGGTGAAAATGAGGAAGGAAAGCCACTGTCGGCCGGCAAATCAAGTGAGGTTTCTGCAGAACTCTTTCTGAAAGCACATTTGTATGTCATACAGAATACAGATGAAATTGTACCATATATCGAGTAAGTATTACGAACACATGTCTATTTTGTTACTTAAATGGTTCTAATCAAATATAATAAACAAAGACATTGTTTCAGGCAACAGAAGCAGGTTTTAGAAATAGAAAACCCGGGTAAACAAATAGCATTGCTGGAGGATGAACACATTAAAACTTTTGCTATGTGGTTACGCGAAGAGGTAATTAACTGTATGTATGTTATTTATAACTGCTTGTTTGTTGTTCCTTCTATTTAAAGCTCATATATACTTGTAATGAAATTTAGGTTGAGAGAGAGTTAGCGATCTCCAAGGAAAGTGTATCAGAAATCGTAAGGTGGATTTCATATGGACCACGCACCACCGTAGTGAAATACAATGCATATAACATCAATGGGTATACTTTTCGTACAAAATGTCATGATGGCAGAGTTTACCAAAACAGTGGGGTTAGTGTTGAGGCAATAGATGTGCACATATCCAAAGGAGTTGCAACCAAAAAAGAGAGAGTGTATTATGGGGTTTTACAAGAGATATGGGTACTAGATTATCGTTTCAAGAAAATTCCTCTTTTCAAATGTGATTGGGTTAATCATAGAGCTGGTGGGGTCAAACGCGATAAAACTCTTGGTTATAAATTGGTTGACCTGAATAATTTAGGCCACAAGGATGATCCGTTCATATTAGCCTCACAAGCACGACAAGTGTTTTATGTGAAAGACCAGCTAGATAAAAAATTGTCTATCGTCTTTAAGACACCTACCAAGAATTACAGAGATACTTATGACGAAGTCGATGAGGAATTTAGTACTGTGATTCATCCGCAAAATGATAACATATTGCCGCGTCTGGATCGACGTGACTTGGGCAATGAATCACGAAATGATTACTATCGAACCGACTATGAAGGTATTGTTATACGGAAATCCAAGTGAACCATGTCATGCTCAAGTTGTCATGAAATGCATCTCTCGGTCGCCGAATGGTAATTCATTTTATAATTTCATCATCTTTTACAATTCAAGTCTGTTTAACAATTTGCACAAATCATTGATTACAACAGCTGGAAGAAATTCGCCAAAAAAGAGCAGCTCAAAAACTAAACAAAACCTCATATGGTCCTGATCTCACATTACCTGCTAACCCTACCGGTAACATCTCCTATTCATTACATATATAATCGTGTGTATATACACATGTATATCGTGTGTACTTGCATTTACTGATGGATCTGTTTTATGATCTATTGTATCAGAGGCTTTTGCAATAAAAAAATCAGCTAGCGGAAGTGGAATTTCTGAGGTTGCTACTTTGTTAATTATTATTGTTTTATTTAATTTAATTATCAGTTAGGCAAAGTAGGTTAGGGATTTGGTTATGATACGAGAATTTGAATTGTATGCATTTTTTGATGATTTTTTTTGCAGAGTGATATTAGTGGATTGGTAACACAGATACAAGAGTTGCAAAAAAGGAATGTGGAATTGGATGAAGAGAATAAGAAACTTGGTTCTGAGGTGAGGTTTCGTTTTCTTTGATTCCTAGTAGTACATTATCGTTGTTAGATTCAGCCTTTTATGTTGTGTTTAACGTTGTCTACGCGATTATGATATGATTTGTGGTATAGCTTTGTTCTAATGAAGTGGAGAGTGATATGCTACGGAAGCGTGTGAATGCCCTGGTATGTCTCATTAGGAAAATACTATATCGTTTAGATGTGTATGTTTGCACGGACATCTTAATATCTACATAGATTTATTATTGTAGTCTTATTGCTGTTTTCGTTGCAGGAATAAAACACAGTACCTTCATTAAGACGGGCTCTTAAGGATGTTGCAATGGAAAAGGATGCAGCTGTTGTTGCGAGGGTATGGACATTTTATCATTTCTTTGGATTCGATTAATGTTCATTTGTGTATAAATTACTTGAAATAGGCTGAGGAAGATGCAGCTGCACTAAAAGCATAATTAAATTCACTACAACAACAAGCAATCAGTGGTAATCTTGGTCTTGTTGTTTCGATGGGTGGCCCACCAGATCACATGCAAGCTATTGAAAAGGAACTTGCTGAATTGAAATCCCAACTGGAGGTTAGAATGAGTTTGAATTGAATGTGTTATCTGTGTTGTTGCTGCTTTGCTGGAATACCTTAAGGAAAACAAACATTTATGATTTCTGATGAATGATATTGATTAACTCATAGCAAGAGTCAATGCTGAGGCGTCAAGAGGGAATGTTGAGGCGACAAGAGCAACAACAATTAGCGGAGGAGCAAATGAAGATATCTGTCCTCATTTCTCAGAAAAATGAGTTGGAAGAAAAGTTAGCAGTCATGTCCAAACATGCCTCAGGTAACCATAACATACAAATTTGAAATATTGATAAATCCAGTGTTTACTATATGTATTCCCCTTCATCAAAATCTTCAATAACTAGTGAACTGATTAGAGTGTGGATAGGCAAGCAACTATCTATGTCACATATGTTAATGGTGTTCGGTAAGTTATTCTTAAGATTACTGATGACTCTCGTTTTGACAATTCCCTGTGTAGTGCAGGAGGTACTGAAAGGGGAGCCCATTTCACAATGGTAAGGAAAAAGCAGGAAAAAAAATGCACTATTGAATGGTCCAAATTTTGTTGGAAACCTTAAGCGTCTCGTGGCTCTCTATTAACAATTTTGCCACTGATATATAGTTCAATACTTCAATTCCTAATTAGCCCATATCTGATGATTGTAGGAAGATAAGGAGAGACTTGAGAAGCAATTGCATGATATGGCATTTGTTGAGAGATTGGAGAGCATCGGAGGTTCAACTTTTAAATTTAAAATTTTATCGTCAACATTCTAGCATGATACATGAGCTTTTATATTCATTTGTGTACAGATTGATTCACAATCTTCCGAGATAGACAGGCTCTTTGAGGATAATTCTATCTTATCGTCAGCCTATCAAGAGGCAACAGGCATGGTTGCACATTGGGAAAATCAGGTAGATTGTACTGCAAGTTACAAACTTTTCACCATTCATAAACTTATATTCGTTTGTAGAATTAGCGTGTAAATTCTGATCCATTCACTTATGAATGGGTTGATTTGGGTTATACTACAGGTCAAACAGGTGATATTAAAAAAGTTATTTTGAAAAGAAATGGGTAGTTTTAATGTATTAAATATCCAATCATAATATTCAAAAGTTAATTTGCAATTTGAAGTATATACCAAAGCTAGCAATAATACTTTGTATGTGATTTTATAGTATATTGGAATACATACTTGGATTAAGTATACATGGCTCTCTAACTTGGATGAGCTTATTATACATCTTCCATAGGATTCCGACTGTCTATAAGGTACTGTCAACTAGAAATCAAATTTTTTTTTTGTCAGTTATGCTTAGCTTTTGATCTTCTAGTACATAAACTTTTCAATCTAATACTAGTGCCTGGTCTCCTAGTCATATATACCATTGTAACAATGATCAGTTGAGTGAAGAAGGCATAATCTCTGTAATGTTAGGTATTTACAGCTTCCATTCTTAACTTATTAACTTTAGTTTATCTGGGCTATATATTAATGCTAAAAATCAAGCGCATAAGGTTAAAAAACATTATTACATAGAAGAAAGCTATTTGATTTATAGTCATTGAAGATGATATATTTCATGAATATTTAGTAGTACATAGAAGAAAGTTAACACCTCTAATTTCAACATGTCAATCGTCAAGTCTAAACCAACCTTATTTTTGTCATAATCTTATTTTTTCAGGTGGTGATTGGAGGGTGTGTAATTGGTGGATGTCTAGTCAGGTACACGTGCAATATAATGTACTTGGAAGTTTGCAGGATAGGAATGGTGTGCTATATTGTCCCTGGTTTGTTGCAATGATGAACGGGACTTGTATCTTAATGTTTGTGAGAACTATTTCTGCTGTAAGGGTTAGAGGTTACATAAAGATGCTCACTTCATGCAGTCATATAGGAAAAGAAAGTATGGTATTTGTGGGAAATGGGTGGATTAAGGAGTTGTGGATAGAAGATTAGAAAACTGAAGATGTGAAGATCAGATGATTGAAGAGAGAAGACTTGAAGATTTTTTGTTTTTTACGTTCTAGGATGAATTGTAAAAATGGTCATATTTGTGGCCATTTTAGATTGTATTTTTTTTTTCAAGTGTCGGCCATTTTAAATTTTATAGGTATTATTGTAGTAATGATCTCCGACATAGGAGTTGGATTAGAATAAGTCTAGTAATAGGAGATTTTGTTTGTGTTTGGGACGTTCACTAAAAACGTCCCTTCGGGAATACCTGTCGTATACATGTAATTACTATTTTTTATCTAATAAAATTTTTCCGGAGTACCGTCCCCTTTACCCTAAAAAAAAACATTTTGTTAACCTCTATATCTTGTAGTATACCTATATAATTGGACATTTGTGACATAATCCACAAAAAGAAAAAAGAAAAACTGCATAAAATGTTTCAAACTACTATTTAAAAGCTCAAATATGAACTTATATCATCATTATGCAAGTAAAACAGACCTAATCTAAGGCAGTTGAATAAACTCGAATGTAAAATTTGGTTACATATAATCACCTAAAGTGTCGCCATAAACATCATTTAGATACACATTTGTGATATGGTGTGGCTATTATAAATCCATATAGTCACATGATCGTGCTATAAATAAATGTGACTATATACATTAGCTTTTAGCAAGCTAACACACGCTAAAGTTTAGACACACATAATAGTTATGTGACCGTATGTACCGGATTTTGGCTAAACTAAAATCATGTGTGACAAACTCGACTCTATGATTTAGACACATAAACAATTACCTCATGTGACCATATAAAGTCTCATGAGTTAGACACACAAACACTCAATGTGACTAATATAAAACATAATCATAATCGTTTTTGCCCATTTTACCCTAAATAATTGCCACATGAATATTTAACGACGTGACTGTTATAAATATATTGGTCACATATAATCACCTAGAGTGTGGCCATAAACATCATTTAGATATACATTTGTGATATGGTGTGGCTATTATAAATCCATATAGTCACATGATTGTGCTAGAAATAAATGTGACTATACACATTAGCTTTTGGCAAGCTAACACACGCTAAAGTTTAGACACACATAATAGTTATGTGACCATATGTACCGGATTTTGGCTACACTAAAATCATGTGTGACAAACTCAACACTATGATTTAGACACATAAACAATTACCTCATGTGACCATATATGGCATTTGGTCACAGTGATTGAAATGTGTGACATAGATTTGTCACATTTTATATGTATATCGTGACTAATTCTTCAAACTTACTCTTTATTCGTCACGCGTTCCAATTCATATGTGGCTAAATAATCAGTCAAAAAATAGCTGTGACTGTTAGCCACATAAATGTTTGAAGGTGTGGCAATACATTCCCGAATGGTCACACAATCGGAGTTCATATGTGGCTAACTAATAACATGAATTTTATTTTGGTACCTTTAGCCACATAAATATTCAAATGTGTGGCCGTTTAATTCAGGCTATGTGTGACCAAATCTCATTTTTGTACTAGTGGTTATTAAATCCTTGAAATCTAGTTTTCTTGAACTCTCGTAGTCTAAGTTCTTGTGATCTAGTGTCTTGTATCTTAGGTTCAAGTATTCTATGTACTTCTTGTATTCTAACCTCGAGTATCCTTATGTTCTTGGAAGGCAATCTACTGTTTCCTTGTATTCTTGTATCATCGTCTAGAGGTTAATGGTCCTTGTATGTGATACTTATCCAATTTTAAGTTTAAGGATCCTAGTACTCATGTATAATGTATAGGATAACATTTGTAAAACAATTTACAGTATTCGTTTCATAAAACCATTTTATGAAAATAATGTGTATGCATTCTCACCCCAAAAACAGTAAAAACAGTTTAAAAAGTGGGGCTATGAAACTCACATTTGGGTGCTAGCGTTCCTAAACGCACGTGTGACCCAAATCGTAACCTCCTAGTGTCCTAAATACATGAGGTTATATAAGTAAGTGGACGTTTAAATAAACTATCCATATATATGTTCATTCGGTTTAATTTTTTCCAATGTATTCAATAAGCGTTTATGTTTGAGTTTTCTAAATCGAGTACGACCCGTTGGTGACAATTTGAAATTACATTCCAAAAATATAATTTGGTTTGTTTTCGTAAAAATATTCGTCGTGTATATATATATATATATATATATATATATATATATATATATATATATATATATATATATATATATAAAGTTTGTTGTTAAACTGATTTGGCGAGGCTGCACCATTTTGGTCATATCTCCCTCATACGAACTCGGATTAAGGTGATTCAAAAGCCCAGACGTGCGTAACTGAGAGGACTACAAAACTACAAAATATAGTGGGCTGAATGCATGTGACCCGTCCGGGTGGGTCCCACACCCGTTTGGGTTGATTTTGTGACCCGTCCAGGTTGCTTAATCACCCGTTCGGGTTATCACCATTAACAGGTCTATTCAAAGTTATCAGCTAAAATCGACATTTTGGGCTCAATTTTGGACATATAAGTTGATATAACACTAAGATATGATGATATAATCACTCGAAACATAAAATCAAAGTTAAAGGTGAAGTTTCCTTACAATGAAAAATGAAGAACCGTGGGTGATGATGATGAGCTCGAGGATGATGATGATGAGCTCGAGGATGATGATGATGAAGAAGATGATGATGATTATGAAGCTGGATGATAATGATGAAGGTGGCCTGATGTTGTTGCTGCTGGTTGATGATCCGAGAGAAAGAGCAGAGGAAGAAGAAGAGAATGATGGATACGTTCGTGTGTGTGTAAATTATTGGAGTTCGTTGAATATCACCAGCTCCAATAATTGATATTAATTGGTATTTTCGCTCCGTGTTCGTGTACCCGATCATAAGATAGTATAATGATTTGAAATGATAAATTTGTAAAAATGTTTTCGAAAATACTTTCAAGCGAAGTATTTTGTAAAAATACTTTAGTTGAGTTATAAAAATATACTTGGTTTCACTTTGGTTTGACGGATAGTTTTCTTGTGGTTTCAGCTTAATAGAACACATTTTAATTATACGAAATGTGTTTAAGTATATTCCGAGTAAATAAATATTATTTTCATCAATAATATTTTATTTGGAAAGTTTAGTCATGTAACACCCGCCAAATTAGGACTAGTAATTAGTGCCTAATCGTATGTTAATACATGTAATTAGTGCTGTGTAAGGCTAATTAATGTATCGAAATATATGTTGTTGAATATATACGAAAATGCGATTTGATTAAATCGTACGCAATTTAAATCGAATGTATTCGATTCAATCTAATACGGACGTTGGTGACCAATTTTATTAAGTAACACTATTATGTTAAAGATAGTATTTTTATAAAGTTCAAATTACAATTCGTATCGTACAAACAAAACTTACACAATTTAAAATATTTAACGCGCAAACTAACAAAACAAACGAACTTACATTTTATAACTCAAATATAAATTGATTAGTAAAATATTTAAATAAAATATCGCGTAATAAATTTGTATTTTAAAACTTACCATTTAATATGTAAAATAATTATTTAACGTTTAAACGACGGAGTAAACGAACACCGCACGGGGCGCAGTGCACGGACTGAAAAATGGTGGGGACTTAACCTCCACCATCTTCCTTTCTTTTTCTTCATTTCACTTTTCTTTCTTCCCTCTCTCTTCCTTTCTCTCTAAAAAGAAAACAACCACCAACCCATTAAAATCGCCAAAAAGGAACACGAAACGCACTCGGATCACCATACTCGTTTGGAGAAAAACATTCCTCTCATCACGATCTACACTTTCATCTTTTCGGATTTTCAATCCGACACTTTGTAAGTTTCCGACAAAATCCCGAAACCTTTCGATTCTTAGTATTTTTCACTTGTTAGTGTTTATATAACTTATATATGTCCATTACAAAGTGTAGAACATGATTTTATAGCTTAAAAACGGGTTTAAAATGGGTTTTTGGCCGGAAAAATCTTGACAGCCGGACTTTCTGGGCTGGTGTTCTTCAATGCGACACAAGCCTTGTGTCGCATGTTATGTCGTATTTTGCCTTTTATGTCGTATCTTGTGTCGTATGAAACCAGTAATGTCGTATCTTATGCGACACAATATTGTGTCGTAAATACCATACGACACAACCTCTATGTCGCTGTTGAATCAGCATCTCGAATCTATGCGACACAACCTTTGTGTCGTATAGATGTTGTGTCGCATATCTATGCGACACAACCCTTGTGTCGCATGACAAACGTTTGTGTCGCATATTGTGTCGCAAAACACAGAAAACTCATATTTTTACTAAGTGTCGAGACTCAAAATTTATCACTCGATTTTACCCGAATTCAGATCCCAGATGCGTTTTTCACCAAAGCAATATAGTAGAAATAAAAAAATTTCGAGCTGACATGGCATCTCGACCCCAGCCAGGGGCCAGCCCCTTGGACCCCGCCAGGGGCGCTGCCCCCGGACCCCCGTACTTAGATTCCGTAAGCACATTTCTCACTAAGTTTCAAACTTGTATGACTTCAAAACGCTTATATGATTCAACTTTTCAAATATAATGGAATATACTTTTCAAGTATAACACTTCGAAATCAATGTGATAACATCAGGACTATTATTACAATTAATCACCAACGGGCCGTACACGTTTTCAAACACTTAACAAATCAACCAAATCGTAGTAATTTGGACATATATATATAGTTGTGTAACAACTACAAGGGTGATCTTTTGAGATACCCAATCATGTTTATAACCATCGCGTGTCATGGACACCCTCAGGTTACAAGTCTTTGGACTTCAATACTCGGCTAATCAACTCAAGTTTATTAAGTTAAACTCACAAGACTCGGGTGAGTCTCATAGCCCCTCTTTTTACTGTTTTACTCAGGGGTGTGATATATTGCTCATTTTTAACATGTGAACGCAAGTACAAACATTTCATATACTACATGAGTTTTTCACAACTAATCATTTAAAGTCCTCCGTCAGCATAGTTGTTAATACGTTGTAGCGTGAATATTAGTATATGGTACCATATAGGATTGACCCTCCTCGTTCGGGTTAGCAAGCACGAACCGGGTAAACGGACGTACTAATATTTGGGAAGACGAATGTTGATTAGGCATTCGTGGAGGCACCTCGCCCGGAATTCTCTTTAGGGGACCCGGCCCTCGAGTTAAGCTCAACTATGTGCTCATGGCTGTATACATATACATTATCAATTGCTGGATGCAATCAAATCATTATTAAATCTTGCGGTTCATACTTTATTACTTGATTTCAAACATGTGAGCTCACCAGCTTTAGCTGACCCATTTAGCATGTATCGCAGGTACCAAGCAGTAGATTGCTTCGGCTTCAGGAATTTTAGCTCGAGTCAGCATACAGACGATTGAGATTTTCTTGCATTAGTATATTTTGTACAAGTACTTATGTACTGAAATCTCCTTTTATTTAAACTCGAGCTATGTAAAGCTATAAATGTTGTAAACATTTTCAATATTAATATATTTTGTTAAAACGACGCATATAGAGTCGTTTACTATATATCTTTGTGCTTTGTTATTGATTAGTAACACCCAAATCGTGCTTCCGCAAACCATTAAATTTGGGGGTGTTACAAGTCACCAACTGTAACACTTGGTCAAAAAGTCAATTTTCGCGACAAGAATTTAACTTCAAATAATTGTATTTTATGTGAGATTATATCAAAATATTCATAATGTAAGTCGTTTTAAATTTAAAACGCATTCTATTTTCCTGAAAACGCGCGGAAACAAACGATTAAACTTTTGTTCCAAAATAGTATTTTTATAAAATACTTTCATTAGAAAACATTCCAAGATAATATTAATAAAATTTTATAAATTAAATATTAATTTAAATTACAATCGGGTACAAAAACATGGGTATTATGTACTGTGGTTGGAGACCACAGTCTGCGAGTTAGGGATCTGAGTTTTAACAAAAACCCAAATCCCCTCCTCATTCTTTCTCATTCACCACATTTCACTCTCTCTCTTCTCTAACTTTTCTCTCATCTCTCTCTCTCTAACACCACACCACCGCCACCTAAATCCGTCATTTAACACCACTAAACGACCTCCAATCTCGAAGCTCCTTTAGGGAAAAACGATCACCACGCAACGATCTACAATCCTATCTTTTCGGATTCTCCTCGCGCGGATTTGTAAGTTTCCGACAATTCTCGAAATCTCTATAATCTTTGTTATTTTGCTTGTTTGCGGTTTAGATAAGCTTAAAATACTCTAATATGGGCTGCGTAAAAGAATCGGACTCAACGGGAGCCGGAAAACTCGTTTCCGACTCAAACTCCGGCGAACAGTCCGCTATGTCGCAGGGACCAAAAACAGTGCTGCGACGTCGCATCCAACGTCGCAAAACATCCCAATGTCGCATAATGCGACGTAAGCCCCTACGTCGCCATCAAATTTTACGTCGCACATTGCGACGCAGGACACAACGTCGCATTAGATTGCGAATGTCGCACATAGCGACGCAAGACCCTACGTCGCCTCTGACGTCGCATCTGACGTCGCAGAACCTTAAAAACCTATGTTTTTCACTAAGTATTGACAACCAAATTTTACCACTCGATTTTACCCGAATTTGGATTTCGAATGCGTTTCCTCTAAAGCAAAGTAGTAGAAATAAAAATTTTCCAAGCTGACCTGGCAGCTCGACCCCAGCCAGGGGCTCTGCCCCTTGGACCCCGCCAGGGGTTGCCACCCCTTGGACCCCGCTACCAGGGGCGCTGCCCCCGGACCCCCGTACACCATTCCCAGACTTCAACAACAAATGCGTACATGAACAACTCGCTTAGACAAACTGATTTGTCTCATACTTATATAACCTCACGTGTTTAGGACACTAGAAGGTTACCATTCGGACGACGCGCATATCATCGTATCGCTAACAACTCACAGGTGAGTTTCATAGCCCCACTCTTTCAGCTGTTTTTACTATTTTCGGGGTGAAACACATGCTCAATTACTGTTTTCGAATTACATTACCAATTGTTTATAATTCACAACTATTTTTATTACTGTATGTAATACAAAATGTGTAATACTTAGGAATTACACCCGCAATATTGTTGTAGAACAATATCAATACTTAACTTAGATAGGTTACAATCGTACCCTGTTAAATCGTTGAAAAACGATTACCAATATATAACTTGATTTAGTTATCAAAGTCCTTTGACCATATTGTCACGGGACAATATCATTGAACACATTAGAACTAGTTAGTTCTACCTACACTGGATAACATCTATACTGTTACAATTTTAGTTATTCTTTAAGAACTAAAACTGTCGACACACTTCATTATCATTAGAATGGGAACCGAACTTAAGTGAACATTTTCCCAAGACCCCGTTATATATACTTGCTAGGTTTTAGACTAGGAGTATGCAATAGCATCACACGTTAGTACAAACTTCTTATATCAATACAACTCAACTGGTGACGACTCTGGCTCAGGATGTAATCCAACCAGGGATGGTCCCCCGGCCCAGGATGTAATCCAACCGTGGGGGTGTCACCTGATGAATATCTACATACTATTATACGATCTACTTAGTCAGGCATGTCGAGTACTGCTGGCTTTCAAACAACTTAGTCGGGCATGTCGTTGTACAGCCGGCTCAATCACAAATTGCTGCGAGCAATTCCAAAAACGATGCCGCGGTATTGCAGCTGGCACCAAACGATGCCACGGTAAAGTGGGCACAAAACGAAACCACGGTATTGCAGTGGACGAAATTTCAATCAATGGATCAGCGAGTGATACTCGGGATTCACAATAAGTTAACGGATCGGTGGTGCTGCCATGCGAGGCCGTTAGCTCAATTCATGTCCGGGTTAGCTTATGCTAATCGGGTAAACGGACACGCTAAACGTTCAAACATAGATCTGCGGATCTACAATCACTTGTTGCTGGATGCAACACCTCATATATTAAATCATAGTTCTGCGGGACTACAGTTACTTACTATCATATGATGTGGTCATACAGTTATTTGGTTACAACTTAGGCAGGTATTGCCTCCCGTTATACACTTACTCATACCAGATAGGTATTCAGGCTCGGTATGCCTCAATTATTGTGTACTTAGGTACGAACTACAAATTGCTTAGGTATTAGATACCTAAACTTTCGAATTACACATTGGTAATTATAACTACAATTTGCTACAAATCAGAATCGTGGATTTTGAATATCTTCTCAAAACATACAAGATTTATACTTTATGTTTTCAACTAACAAACCTATGAACTCACCAGCTTTATAGCTGACCTGTTTTAGCATGTGTTCTCAGGTGCCCAGCAGGATTAGGGATTTCTGCAAGATTACGCTAGCTCGAGTCGCATGATTTCAAACAAATTGGACCACTCTGCATTACCTTTGTATTTTCAACTTATGTATTTGAGATTATTCTACAAAACTACAATTTGTAATTACTTTTATTTTGGAAATGTACAACTACTTTCAAACGTCTCATTTAGAGTCGTTCATTATTTTCCTTTGTGCTGTGATATTGGATTTGGTAACACCCGACCCGATCGCTTCCGCAAACCTAAATTTGAGGGTGTTACACCAACGTCCGTTTGAGTATATTTCGAATTCTTTCAGATTCATTTAAACGCGATTATTAAATAATCGTTTTATGTTATATATATATAATTATATATATAATGTTTGAATACTTTTGTATTAAAGCGTATATAATACGCGTATGAACGTTTAAATTGGGCGCGAAAAATTTGCCCTTTTTTTTTTGACCTGGTGTCACAAATGAAATGCGGTTACAGCTTTTAATAGGGTTAATAATGGTTTAATCCTCAAAGTTTCACTTTTTTTTTTCGTTTTAACCACTCAAGTTATTTTCTCAAAATTTAATCCTCGAAGTTTTGAAATTTTGTTGGTTTAACCCTTTAAGTTTCTTATACTTTAAAAATTTAATGGTTTAATCCCTAAAGTTTAACTTTTATAATGATTTTGCTCTTTTAAGTTTTTCTAATTTAATCATCAAACTTTTAAAAATTTAACGGTTTAACCCTTTGAAGGGTAAAACCAATAAGTCAATTCAAACTTGATGGATTAAATCATGATAAAAAAAACTTTAGTGATTAAAACGGAAAAAAAAGTGAAATAAAATAATTAAACCATTATTAACCCCTTTTAATATTATTTAACGACACATAAACATTCTAATCAAAGTTATTAAACTTTATATATTAATATAATAAGATCTTGCTTACATGTCTCACATTAGTTTTTCTCGTTTCTATTTTAGTTTGTCTAAAAATAATCATCGAACTTTCAGTCTCTATGCGCTAGCTAGAAAACGCTTTAGTGAATAATGTTATTGGTTAACGGTTTATTCATTTTACATTTCTAAATTGTGTGCATTTTTTATAAACGACAATTTAAATATGGATGAAAGGAGTACGATTTTACGATTCATTTAACGAAACTTTTGTCCATCTTATAAAAGATTTTATATCGACCATAGAATAGTTGTATCTTAATTTGATCCAGTCTTACATGATTTAATATGTTATAAAAGTACAAGGCTAACTATAGGTTATAGAGTACAATTTAGGAACGACTATAATCATTTCAAACACTTAATTATTTGAGTCGACTCTTGATTTGTTATTCCAGAAGACCAGATGCATGATTATCTGGCACGACTATCTTTTTACCGTTCTAAAATATGTATTTTTTTGGGTCGGTTCTTTATTTGTTGTTCCAAATACATAATTATTTGGCACGGTGATACTTACATTTTCAAATACCAAGTCATTTGGGTCGGCATTTTATTTGTCGTTCCAAATGCATAGTTATTTGGCACAACTCTTATTTACCGTTCCAACTGCATAGTTATTTGGCACGATTCTTATTTACCATTCCAACTGCATAGTTATTTGGCACGATTTACCATTCCAAATACATAGTTATTTGGGTAAATTTTTTATTTGTCGTTCCAAATATGTAGTTATTTGGCACGGTATGAAATTTTGTGCCAATTACACGCATTTGGCATGATCATAACTAAGCGATTTAACATTACAGTTAAAGCGATTTAACGTTGCATTTAATGATGGTTGATGATCATAACTAAGCATATGCATGTAGTTCCTAGTTCGGTTGACACTTGAGCTGATTCCAAAACCATGAACTCAGGTGATCGAAACATATATATCCGGAGCATATCAACATTAGATTCAAAAAATTTATGATATAATTAAAAAGATAGGTAAAATTGACCCGGTTTGGTTATAAATCAACTCGTCTTAAACCGACTAATTATTATTAGTCTAATTGTATAAATTTGATGTGCTTTTGGTAGTTAAGTTTTTCGTAACATCTTAATTAAAGTTTGAAATTGTCTCAAATTGGATTATTGTGAATGCTACACTTGCATGCAAAAACTATGTACCAACTACTCCGTATTCAATTAAATAACTAACAACCAAGTTTGACTAGCTAATCCTTTTACTAATATCGTATTCAACTAGATTAATATTATTAGTTTCATTGATCAAGCTGTCATTATTCATGAACCAACAAAAGCGTACCCAAAATGGAATCAAGTTTCTTTTTTAATGATATATATTGGTTTTGATATTAAGAACGCATTCCATCATGTTAAGCGCGATTTCTTTAGATGAAAGAAGGCAAAGACGTTAGAAGTTGCATTGGCAAGCATCATGTTCAAATAGGCGACAATCAGAGCCGTTTAATTTGCCAACGACCAAGTTCTTTTAGACTGGAGATCGAGCGTGCAAGAATATTGAAGTGAGAAAGAGAATGAATGATCGATGATCAATTGTAAACAAGACCTGATATTGTGTCTCGTTGCAAATCAGACGATTTAGAACGAGAGATCTATATGACTACATCGGTCCTACTCTATATGTACAATCGCATGTATATACAAATTAAATTGTCCCGTAACGAGAAACAAAGCGAAATGATATACATAACATTTTGTTAGCCATGAATCTTTAATAATGTACATAGTTACCATCTTATTATATATCTTTAATTCTTTGCTGCATCAAGATAAGTGATACCAATACGGTATCCTCTAAAAATAATAGTACTAATAATTAAATGTACATAAATGTCATCTTCGTGCGTTTACGTGTACGTAGATGAAAACACAAAACAAGATGGAGTCATCATCAAATTACTAAATCAACTTTTCTTTTTACTCTGACTTGGTAATTACTAATTAGCTAGTAATTTATCACGTTCTTATTTGCAAATATTACTACCATTTATTAATCAGCTTTGAAACCGACATAGAGGATCACATTCACGAATGATTCGTAATCATATCCTTATTATGTTGTTTTTTTCTTGAGAAAGGTTGCTCACGCAACAAATATGTTACTCTATCCGTTTCATATATATAGTGAACTTTCAATTTGCACACACTTTAAGAAAAGTATGAATCACCACATTTTACGTTAATAAAATTTCATTTTGACACTAGCTTGAAAATCATTTTGATTGTTTAAAAGTGTATTTATAGACCGAAATAAAAAGGATGAAATGTGGACATTCAATTTAAGACGAAAGGAGCATAATTTCATAGTTTAGTTCAACATGTAAAAAACAATAATGCTTGTGAAAGATCTCGATTGCTAAGTACTTTACACAATCCATTTTAATTAATTAATTATAACTATGTTATTATCATATAGTTTACCACAATAAGTATCTTTTGCAAATGGGAGCATGTCTCTTTCCTAGAAATTAACTCATAATGAACAATCGATTTATTGTATTTTTTGTGATGACCGCCATGGTGCCATACAAATACCGTAGTTGACTTTTCTTAGACGTGACATTTATGACTATCACCAATATAATACGTGTGTATACATTAGTCAACAGTCATATTACGTTTTGTTTGTCTTCTGTTAATATTTTATTTTATGGTGGACAAAAAATAACTCTTCAATAAGGGTTAAAGCCTGCAAGATCACGCTAGCTAGTTGGCTTTCCTTTCTATCTTTATATATAACACCTACATCTCTCTTATATATAAACACCCGGAATACCCTCTCTTCGAATCCTCTCGATCTAGATCGACGATTGAACTTACAAAAGCCAAAGTTTTATCGATCCATTCTTTTATTTCCGAGGGCCCCAAGATCATATCAATCGTCATCTCTTCTGTAGTGGAAAAATGAGTCCAAGAAAGTTTCTTGATGGTGATAACAAACAACATACGAAAAGTGGAGTAGTGATCCACGGTCCAAGGCCGACACCATTAAAAGTAAAACAAGAATCTCACACCATTCAGAAACGCCAGGAACCGATAAGAAGGCCGATTATAATCTACATGCATTCGCCAGAAGTTATTCACACCAAACCTCATGATTTCATGGCTCTTGTTCAAAAGCTCACTGGTCATTCTGGCTCCAAAGATCAAGATCAAGAACAACGACCCAAGAAAACCCTAAAGCAAGATGGCTATGATCGAAATGATAAGAAAGATAAGATTATGAAAGCTGAGACTCCTATGTTTAATATGCCTTCAAATCCTTATATGAAAGATATTCCGCTTTTTACACCAAATTCGAATAATGATTTTTTCTACTCACCTCAACGTTTCTTTAGATATTCGGATGTGGTATCATCGTCATCTCCAAACTTGAGTATTTCATTGTCGCCAGGTTCGATAGTCGAGATCTTGAAGGGGCTACCTGAATATTGATTACAGTTTCCCATTAATTAACATATATCGGTGATGGTGATACAATTACATGTCCATAGATAAGTATTGTACGTTGCTTTTCATTTATTTTTCTTCATTTATTTCATGAATTCAGAACTATTTGTAGTTAGGGTTTTAGTGCATAGTGAAATTTGTTGATGACAATATGTATTCAATTGTTTAATTTGTTGACATTTGATTGTTGTGTGTTAATTACCGCTTTGGTTTTGGGATGAATGATGGTTCCTTGCATAACTAGCACCCACAATGGATTAAGTCATCCAAAGCGTTTTTTTTTATGGTTTTTTGCCGAAAAATGAGATAATAATTTTCGTTTTTGTGTTTTCAGGCATCAAATATTCCCAAATTTTTAAAATGAACAACTTGTTTAAAATTTATGATTAAAGGGTATCGGTACCAAATTAATCGACCGTTCTTTGCCGAAAAATGAATCAATAGTTCTCGTTTTTCCCAAAGAAGCATTTAACCATTCTTCAATCTATGTCATATTAACCGATTCACCGACATTAGCGTGTTTTTGGGTATCAAATATTTCAAACTTTTTAGCCTTATACCATTTAATCATAATTTTCAAATAAGTTGTTCATTATAAAAAGTTAAGAATATTTGATACCCGAAAACACAAAAACGAGAATTATTGACTCCTTTTTCGGCAAAAACCCCGTTTTTTATATGACAATTTTCTTACACACCTTTTATTAACAACAAAAACCTATTAGCTTCAATGGATAAAACTATACAAAAGCTTTCTTACTAATAAAATACACACACAAAAATTGAATTGAGTCATTAGTTAAAAGCTTAATTTTGGCAAACCTTTTGCTAAAAAAAAAGCTTTAACTTCAATGGTTAAACCCTTTCAAAAACCTTTTTTTACAAAAAAAAAAACTCAAAAAATCCCACCATTGGAGATGCTGTAAGAATCAAACATGGTAATATTTGAAAATGTAATCAACTAAAGTCTGATATTTGTAATGTGTATTTAATTACCCGGATTTAGAATGTCTGTAACGAACTTGTCATTTTGATACATTGTATTTAATTTACGGTACTTTTAGTTCTTTGTCATCTATATAAGGTGTCACGTGGCATCCTTACAAGTTGTCACGTCACTAAAATAACATATAATATATTAAGTTAGCAAGTTTCTTACATACAATGTACACTCTAATAATTGAATACATATTATAAATGTTAAACCCTAGTTAATTACACCAGTGTTTATCCCCAATCAAATATCACATTCTATATTTTAAATTGAATATTTCTAATGTGGTTAATCTTCTAAACTGCTTCTACAAAGTCTCGGGCCTTAAACTCAAACTGCACAAATCCAACCTTTTTGGAGTCGGGGTGGAATTTTCGGAAGTGTGCAATTTAGCCTTGGTTACTGGTTGCCAAGCCCAATGCCTTCCTTTCTCATACTTGGGTTTACCGGTAGGTTCTAACATGGCAAGGATCAACAGTTGGGTTCCCATCGTCGATAAATTCAACAAACGCTTATCTGGATGGAAATCTAGCCTGCTCTCCATTGGTGGTAGATCGACCTTGATCACCTCGGTTTTAGGCTCCCTTGGGATATACTTTCTATCAATCTTCCCAATGCCCGTCCAAGTTAATAACACCTTGGAGAAAATTCGATCAAATTTTTTTTGGGGAAGCACTGAAGAGGCTGTTAAGATTCCATGGATTGCATGGAAATCGGTTATTGCTCCTAAATCTCAAGGGGGCCTTGGCATTGGAAGTCTAAATGCATTTAATCTAGCACTTATCCAGAAATGGAGGTGGAGATTTGCTCATGAACAACACTCCTTGTGGAAACCAGTTGTCACTGATATCCATGGTCATTCGGGGGATCTCGACTCCTCTCTTTTTTCCTAATGTCGTGGCACAGGTGTTTGGGCTCGTATAGTGAAATCGATCAATAGCTTGAATGAAAAAGGTATAATTCCATTCTCCACTCTTAAACGTAAAGTGAATGATGGTACATGTACCAAGTTTTGGCGTGATGCATGGATCTGTGATACTCCTCTCGCAATCAAATACCCCCGTCTTTTCCGTTTAGAATTAAACCAAGATTGCCTCGTTAGTGAGAATTGGAATGGTGAATGGATTTGGAATTGGTCTCGTCAAATATCAGGTGGCAATATTCAAAGCCATCTTGAAGAGTTACAGAATTTGGTTTCTAATGTTCAGTTAGAGTAAACAATAGATGAGTGGCATTGAAATGTTCTTAATAGAAAAAAACTTCATTGTTAAGGATACTCGGCTCCACATCGACCATCTTATCCTCCAGTCTGAAACTCCAGCTACCCGTTGGTGTAAATCGATACCAAGGAAAGTGAACATTTTGGTTTGGAGAATCCTTAGAGATCGTATCCCTTGTCGTTGGAACCTTAGCCGAAAAGGTGTTGAGGTAAGTTCTTTGACTTGCCCTATTTGTTCGAAACACCCAGAAACATCTCATCATTTATTTTGGACATGTGATCTAGCAGCAAGCATTTGGGATCTTATTTTTAAATGGGTAGATCATTACCCAATCTCAGTTAACTCCTTACCTGTAACACCCCCAAATTCGTTGATTGTGGTTAGCGGAAGCTTTAGGTTGAGTACGGGGGTGCCACAACAACAAAGCATGCATACGTATCAGAGCATATGATTACAACAGAACATAATATATTAAGATGCCAAAAGTATTAATTACAAAGTTTACGATTCATCGAATCGTACAAGTTAAAAGTAATAAGTTTACAAAAGTGGATTTCTGGAATATGACTAAAACAGTTTCAGTTATACTAGAGAAATCCATATGTTTCCAAAAAGTTGGCATCCTAAAACTTCACGGGTCGCCTAATTCTCCATGTGTGTTGGCGATTCTTACAGGCGCAGCTAACTCCCTGAAAAACATAGTAAAAGTCAACAACGAGGTTGAGTGAATTCACAGGTTTTATGTTTACAAGTTCAGTTTTGATAAACCACGGTTGTTTATAACGTATCGTTGGGATGACACCCAAAAGTACAGTGTTGTTGGGATGTCACCCAAAAGTGTAGTTCGTAAAGCCAAATACGTTTCCTAATAGTTGTTTGTAGGAAAGTTCGTATCCTAGTAGTTGTAGAAAAGCAATATCCTATTTTCAAGTATATTCTGTAGGAATATACGTATCCTAATCGTAGATATGTTTCGTTGGGATGTTGCCCAAAAGTATAGTTCAAGTTATAGTAGGAATGTAGGTATCCTATTAGTTGTGTCTCGTAGGAATATCAGTATCCTAATCGTTTGGTGGGACCATGTCAGTAGGAACCCAGTGCCCATGTCAGTAGGGACTTTTCATCAGTTTAATAACAATAGTAGACCCATGTTCGCAGGATCTAGTGCCCATGTCAGAAGGGACTTTTCAACGGTCTATGCCCATGTCAGTAGGGACTTTTTAATAATTTGTGCCCATGTCAGTAGGGACTTTTCAACAGTTTGTGCCCATGTCAGTAGGGACTTTTCAGTAGTTCGTGCCCATGTCAGTAGGGACTTTTCAGTTGCTTATGTCCATGTCAGTAGGGACTTTGTAATTGTTCAATCAGTTAAGTAAATAGTGTTGCTGGTCGTTCTCCAGCGTTTTCAAAACAGTACCGGTCGTTCTCCGGTATATCAAGTATAGTTTATCCCGTTTGTAATGGTTTGTCATATGAAAACGTTATTTCATAAACATTAGTTGTGTAACAGTTTAACAGTTTCAAAGTACTCTAATCGTTCGAGTAAAACCAGTATACCATCATGTATGTAAAAGCGTTGGATTATGTTTTCCACCCCTGTTCAAAGCAGTTAAAACGGTAAAGGTATGGGCTGTGAACTCACCTGTTGAGTTAAGTAGTAGTGCGAGTGCTAGCAAACCTAAGCCCAAGTACAGTCCGAGATCTCCTAACGTCCTAAACGTATGAGATTTATAAGTATGTGGATGTCTAAGCTAATCATCCATGTTAGTATTCGTACAACCAAGTTATGTCCAAAGTACATGTTAAGCGTTCACGTTTGTATTTCGTTGTTGTAAAAATGTATACGACTCGTTAGTGATAGTTTGAAATCATAATTTCAATAAAATAAGTATGTTTGTGATGTTTGTATAGCTCGTATATCGTATCGTATGTAAATATTCGTTACCGGTTAAGTTCAACACTTGGTGCAAAAAAAAGTAGTTTGTAAAGTTTCTGTTTTATGCGACACAAAGTTTGCTATGCGACATAAGGGTTGTGTCGCATATGAATGCGACACAAGAGCTTAGCGACACAAGGGTTGTGTCGCATAAGCTATCGGTGCTAAATCAATAGCGACATAGGGGTTGTGTCGCAGAGAGTCTACGACACAATGGTGCGACATAGTGGTACGACACAAAATACGACACAATATTGTTTATGCGACACAAGCCTGCGACACAAGCGTTGTGTCGCAAAGATGAACACCCAGACAGTCCCCAGCGACTGTTGCGTTTTTCCGATCCAAAACCCAAATCTAACGCATTTTCAGGCTATAAAATCATGTTTTCTTTGTTGTTTAGGTTATAACTAAGTATATTAAACACTAAATATTAACTAAAACTTCAAAATCTAAGAATTGACGGGATTTGTCAGAAACTTACGAGTGGCGGATTTGAAATCCGAAAAGATAGAAAGATAGATCGTGTTGCCGTGGTCGTTTTATTCCAAAGGAGGGTGATGATCCAATGCGTTTTTGGTGTAGTTTTTGAGTGATTTGTGTGAGGTTTTTAGAGAGAGTTTGAGAGAAATGAGAGTAATAGAGAGAGTGAAAATGTGAAATGAGATGGTGGGGGTGGTGGGGGCCGGTTTTTACCAAAGGGGAAAAAGGAGGGGACTTTGTCCAGTGTTGCGGTATTTTACCCGTGTTCGTTTACCCGATCGTTAATTTTAAATTATTTTAACTAATACATTTTTAAATGCGTGTTTCATTATATTTTCAAATTAAGACATTTTTATAAAACCCATTTAGTTAAGTCTTAAAATTTCAAACTTTGTTTTATTTTAATTGTACGAGATATATGTTATTTGTTTCAAAATGATTTGTAAATATTACCGACATAATATTTAATTGTTTATAACGTTATTTGACAATTCCGTTTTATTAAATAATTTTTGTTCACCGACAGTCGTATATTTTTGTCGCGTTTGTTTTCAAATTGTTCTGTACGTAATTACAACTAATTACGAATACGTACTACTACGCGTATTATCTAGTTGGGCTTTGCTAGACTTACCTCTAAAATGTGTTGTGAATTCACTCAAGTAGGGAATTAGCCTAAAATACAAATGTTTAGCGTTAATAATTACGTTTAAATTTGCGGGGTGTCACATTCTCCCCTCGTTAGAGAAATCTCGTCCCGAGATTTAAAATCAATTCGGATTGCCCGTGGCGTATGTTCTCCGATAAGTCATGTTGTTAACAATAATAATAGTTTGTGTGGCGCTCATTTGTTGCCATAAAAGTTCAATTAGTTTAAGTATGCTCGCGGCATAGTTCAATAAGTTGTGTGTTTCGTTCCGTGGTCAAAGTTTACCGAGCGTTATGTTCGAATCGGCATTCAAATAAAAGAAATGTTAAATCGTAGCAACAGCTGTTAAGACATACCGTGCTAGCCGAGGTCCGCAACTGTTTCCGGTGCAC
The DNA here is from genome assembly GCA_949592205.1 of Helichrysum umbraculigerum. Lineage (NCBI taxonomy): Eukaryota > Viridiplantae > Streptophyta > Magnoliopsida > Asterales > Asteraceae > Helichrysum > Helichrysum umbraculigerum. The sequence goes on along the minus strand of CATIUR010000005.1, from coordinate 66,018,906 downwards.
GGAGGATGTATGCGCGTCCACGAGCTGGTGGAATGACGGTGTTGTTGTTGTTGTTCCCGGTGTTGTTCTGGTTGTTATTGAGTTGTGGGCATTGGTTTCGGTAGTGTCCAGGTTCACCACACCTGAAACACCCATTGTTTCGCTGTTCGTTGTTCGCAGGGTGGGTCCTGCATGCTTGGGTTCTGTGCCCATATCGTTTGCAGTTATCACAGAAGAAGCAGTCTCCGTCATGGTGTTTTCCACACTTCCCACACTTGGGCCTGTTACCAAGGTAGGGTTTCAGTTCAGGGTTGGTGATCGTGGCGTAGGCTCGGGCGTTTCCCGGGTTCCTGTTTTGTTGACCCTGACGGTCGCTACCCTCGTTGTTCCATTTGCGTTTATGGGTTCCAGATTCGCCCGCATCAGTACGGGTAGGTTCAGTTTTCCCTGTGGTAGCCTTCAGGGTTCCAATCAAGACCGCGTCGTCGGTCAAGCTTTGAGCCAGATCCACTGCGCTCCTAAAAGTGGTGGGTTTGGAGGACATAACCATGCCTCGGATTTGTGGGGCCAAACCCCTGTTGTAACGCTCAATGCGTTTGCTTTCGGGGGTTACCATGTGAGGCACAAGACGTGCAAGCTCCTGGAATCTAGTTGTGTAACCGGTAATGTCAGCGCCGGTCATTTGTATGTTCCATAGCTCAGTTTCTAGTTTCTGTTGCTCACTCTGAGAGCAAAACTCCTCCATCATCATTCGTTTTAGTGTCTCCCATGTGATGGAGTAGGCGGTCGTACGGCCGAGGATCTGAATTTGAGCGTTCCACCAAGTCAACGCTTTGTCAGCTAGGGTACAGGTGGCGTACTTTACTATTTTGTCAGCGGCGCAGTCGCTGATGTCGATCACTGACTCTGTTTTCTCAATCCAACGGACTAGGCCAATGGCCCCTTCAGTCCCGGTGTAGGTGCTCGGTTTGCAAGCTTGGAAGGTTTTGTAGGAACACCCCGGCTGGGTATTCGTTGGTGTTTCGCTGTTAACTGGGGTGGCTCCACTGTTGTTTGCCACATGGTCTCGGTTCGACTTGCCTCGTACTGAGCAATGGCTTCAGCCACGCGGCGTTCAATTATTTGTTCGGTTGTTTCCGGAGGCGGAGGTGGAGGAGGAACATTTCGTTGACTGTTTCGAGTATTTCTTTTAGGCGGCATGATGACGTTTTGCAAGGAAGAAATTGCAGAAGTCAATGCCAAAGAAGGAGAATGCGAAGAACTAAGTTCTAGTTTGGAAAAATTGACAAGTTTTTTCCTCACGTATCTTACGACTATGAAACACCCATATGTACTTAGTATAATATAATCACGTTGGCCAGGCGTCATTATATGATGCTAAATACATACTTCTTTTCATCCATCGTTTAACACGATCAGGTTCGTATGAGGTCAAATGAGGATGAGCAATTCGGATGTGATAAGGTCCAATAGATAGTTTTACGCATGTCGAGATGTCGTGATAATGGTTTTATCGTATGCAAATGTGTGTATGCATGTGCGTTCTAGCCAAGGCTATAGTCAAGGTCTCTAGGTCTCTAAGTCACCTAAAGTTTCCTAGTTCGCTATAACCAATGGCTCTGATACCAATCTGTAACACCCCCAAATTCGTTGATTGTGGTTAGCGGAAGCTTTAGGTTGAGTACGGGGGTGCCACAACAACAAAGCATGCATACGTATCAGAGCATATGATTACAACAGAACATAATATATTAAGATGCCAAAAGTATTAATTACAAAGTTTACGATTCATCGAATCGTACAAGTTAAAAGTAATAAGTTTACGAAAGTGGATTTCTGGAATATGACTAAAACAGTTTCAGTTATACTAGAGAAATCCATATGTTTCCAAAAAGTTGGCATCCTAAAACTTCACGGGTCGCCTAATTCTCCATGTGTGTTGGCGATTCTTACAGGCGCAGCTAACTCCCTGAAAAACATAGTAAAAGTCAACAACGAGGTTGAGTGAATTCACAGGTTTTATGTTTACAAGTTCAGTTTTGATAAACCACGGTTGTTTATAACGTATCGTTGGGATGACACCCAAAAGTACAGTGTTGTTGGGATGTCACCCAAAAGTGTAGTTCGTAAAGCCAAATATGTTTCCTAATAGTTGTTTGTAGGAAAGTTCGTATCCTAGTAGTTGTAGAAAAGCAATATCCTATTTTCAAGTATATTCTGTAGGAATATACGTATCCTAATCGTAGATATGTTTCGTTGGGATGTTGCCCAAAAGTATAGTTCAAGTTATAGTAGGAATGTAGGTATCCTATTAGTTGTGTCTCGTAGGAATATCAGTATCCTAATCGTTTGGTGGGACCATGTCAGTAGGAACCCAGTGCCCATGTCAGTAGGGACTTTTCATCAGTTTAATAACAATAGTAAACCCATGTTCGCAGGATCTAGTGCCCATGTCAGAAGGGACTTTTCAACGGTCTATGCCCATGTCAGTAGGGACTTTTTAATAGTTTGTGCCCATGTCAGTAGGGACTTTTCAACAGTTTGTGCCCATGTCAGTAGGGACTTTTCAGTAGTTCGTGCCCATGTTAGTAGGGACTTTTCAGTTGCTTATGCCCATGTCAGTAGGGACTTTGTAATTGTTCAATCAGTTAAGTAAATAGTGTTGCTGGACGTTCTCTAGCGTTTTCAAAACAGTACCGGTCGTTCTCCGGTATATCAAGTATAGTTTATCCCGTTTGTAATGGTTTGTCATATGAAAACGTTATTTCATAAACATTAGTTGTGTAACAGTTTAACAGTTTCAAAGTACTCTAATCGTTCGAGTAAAACCAGTATACCATCATGTATGTAAAAGCGTTGGATTATGTTTTCCACCCCTGTTCAAAGCAGTTAAAACGGTAAAGGTAGGGGCTGTGAACTCACCTGTTGAGTTAAGTAGTAGTGCGAGTGCTAGCAAACCTAAGCCCAAGTACAGTCCGAGATCTCCTAACGTCCTAAACGTATGAGATTTATAAGTATGTGGATGTCTAAGATAATCATCCATGTTAGTATTCGTACAACCAAGTTATGTCTAAAGTACATGTTAAGCGTTCACGTTTATATTTCGTTGTTGTAAAAATGTATATGACTCGTTGGTGATAGTTTGAAATCATAATTTTAATAAAATAAGTATGTTTGTGATGTTTGTATAGCTCGTATATCGTATCGTATGTAAATATTCGTTACCGGTTAAGTTCAACACTTGGTGCAAAAAAAAGTAGTTTGTAAAGTTTCTGTTTTATGCGACACAAAGTTTGCTATGCGACATAAGGGTTGTGTCGCATATGAATGCGACACAAGAGCTTAGCGACACAAGGGTTGTGTCGCATAAGCTATCGGTGCTAAATCAATAGTGACATAGGGGTTGTGTGACAGAGAGTCTACGACACAATGGTGCGACATAGTGGTACGACACAAAATACGACACAATATTGTTTATGCGACACAAGCCTGCGACACAAGCGTTGTGTCGCAAAGATGAACACCCAGACAGTCCCCAGCGACTGTCGCGCTTTTCCGATCCAAAACCCAAATCTAACGCATTTTCAGGCTATAAAATCATGTTTTCTTTGTTGTTTAGGTTATAACTAAGTATATTAAACACTAAATATTAACTAAAACTTCAAAATCTAAGAATTGACGGGATTTGTCGGAAACTTACGAGTGGCGGATTTGAAATCTGAAAAGATAGAAAGATAGATCGTGTTGCCGTGGTCTTTTTATTCCAAAGGAGGGTGATGATCCAATGCGTTTTTGGTGTAGTTTTTGAGTGATTTGTGTGAGGTTTTTAGAGAGAGTTTGAGAGAAATGAGAGTAAGAGAGAGAGTGAAAGTGTGAAATGAGATGGTGGGGGTGGTGGGGGCCGGTTTTTACCAAAGGGGAAAAGGGAGGGGACTTTGTCCCGTGTTGCGGTATTTTACCCGTGTTCGTTTACCCGATCGTTAATTTTAAATTATTTTAACTAATACATTTTTAAATGCGTGTTTCATTATATTTTCAAATTAAGACATTTTTATAAAACCATTTAGTTAAGTCTTAAAATTTCAAACTTTGTTTTATTTTAATTGTACGAGATATACGTTATTTGTTTCAAAATGATTTGTAAATATTACCGACATAATATTTAATTGTTTATAACGTTATTTGACAATTCCGTTTTATTAAATAATTTTTGTTCACCGACAGTCGTATATTTTTGTCGCGTTTGTTTTCAAATTGTTCTGTACGTAATTACAACTAATTACGAATACGTACTACTACGCGTATTATCTAGTTGGGCTTTGCTAGACTTACCTCTAAAATGTGTTGTGAATTCACTCAAGTAGGGAATTAGCCTAAAATGCAAATGTTTAGCGTTAATAATTACGTTTAAATTTGCGGGGTGTCACATTACCGGAATTGTTTTCATGGCTTGATAATATAAATATTAGATCTTCATGGAAATTGGTGTTAGAATCTATTATTGGGGTTACTCTTAGAAGTTCCGCGATCAACTCGTCTTCGGCAAGAAGGACTGGAAACGGAAAACTCTCTTTGACCACATTATTTTTCATTCCTATCTTTGGTTTTCTGGTAGGAATAGAAAGATTCATGTGTCTTGGAAACAATGGATTCAAAATCCTTTGTTAGATAACATTTTGTAATCCTCTAGCTCCTTGCTAGTTTCTTTCTAATAAAATTTGAGCTGTTAAAAAAAAACATTCTATATTTTAAATCACGATGATAAGTTTACATAAACTTAATAATTTGTAAATATGGATAAGCATAAAGTATTCATCCACTTGACCCATTTCTCTTTGTGCTTGCAACTTATAGATCACTCACCTATTGTGACACTAGTCATCCTACAACTATCTTTACACCAACAATTAAACACTTTATTTCACACTATCATAGCCTCATTACATAACAACAAACAATGATCAACTCTATCAATACTTTCATTACACCAAGGACTAATAAACATCCAATTGACTAATAATTTCTTTTATTTTAATAAATTGGCTAAAATTAAAGAAAATATAACATCATAAATCATGATTTTAAATTTATCTCAAATTGTGCAATTATCTTTTAGCAAATATAATAATATTTAATTTAAAATTTAAAATTCATATCTGTTTCTTCTAATATTAAAGTGTTGTAACTTATATTTTCTTTCTATCGATGTGTATCTTTAAAAACCTATTCTATCTAAAACTTGTTGTTAATTTATTTTAAAAATAATTTATAAGATTTATATGTTAGTTACTAGACTTTAAACCTGTGTATACATACGAGCCGTTAATCTTTAATATGAAATTTCGTATTTAGTATATTGTATCTAATAATAAAGTGTGTAAGTTAATATGTATATTAAGCATTTAGGGTCTGTTTGGGCTTGTAGCTGTAAGTTGTAGGTTGTAGCTGTTAGCTGAAGCTGTAGGCTGTAGTTGTACGTTGGAGCTGTAAGCTGTAACTTTATTTGTATAAATTTGTTTGGCAAACTGGATATAGCTGTAACGTTAAAGTGTAAAATGACATAAAAAGACATCAATATAAAAAGAAACGATAATGATATTTATAACATTTTATATTCAAAGTATTAATATATTTTTTATAAGATAGATCCATTACTAGTTGTATCTTTTTTTCACATTACGTATATATTTATATATCTGTATGTCCTGAGTTTGCATTCTATTACCAAAAGAATGAAAAATTATTTCAAATATCTTGAGAAGAGTATCTTAATTGAATTAAAAATAAAATTATTATTGAGTTATAAAAATGAAAAAAGGCTAACAATTGCGCTTGGAACGTCACTCAGTATGGTATGTATATAGAGGGGTATTTGGGTCATTATCATAACTAAAAGCTCATGTGAATGTTAAACGCTTCATTTGTTAGCGTTTGAACAAAATAGCTTTTTGGAGCTTTTGACAAGAAAATAAAAGCTTCAATTTTAGGTTCCAAACGGAGCTTTCATATGAGCTTTTTAATTTGAAAATTAAAAGTTAAAAGCTCCAAAAAGTTTCTAAAAGCTCCTCGCCAAACATACCCTGTAGCTAGAGCTTATTGTTGGAGCTGAAAGCTGGAGCTTAGATTATTTTATAAGTGTTTGGTAAAGTAGCTGGAGCTTATAAATGTAATTTTGCATAAAAGGACGAGACCAAACTCAATTACTAATAAATTAAAGGGTATCTTAGTAACTTTAATTTTTATAAGCTCTCTTAGGGTGTGTTTGACACGCGAGCTTTTTGGAGCTTATTGGAGCTTAAGCTTATTTATTCTATCAGCTTAAGCTTCTAGCATCGTTTGGTAGATAAAACTTTAGGAGCTTATTAAAAAAAGAAGCTCTGAAAAAAGAAGCTACTTGAAGTAGCTTATGAAAGGAGAAATTACATAAATACCCCTTATATTATTATTTATCATATATTTTTTGTCCTTTTATGTCAATTTACATCAATAAGCTCCAGCTAATTTTACCAAACACTTGTAAACACATAAGCTTCAACTTCTAGCTTATAATATAAGCTCCAGCTATAAGCTTCCAGCTCCAGCTACCAGCTAGTTTTGTCAAACACACCCATAAGCTACCAAAAGCTCCAGCTACGAGCTAGTTTGGTCAAACACACCCATAAGCTACCAAAAGCTAGTTCATCTAGCTTAATTTTTCATAGCTTATTTTTTCAATAAGCTATCTACTAAAAATTTTTCTATCAAACAAAGCTTGTAGCTTGAGCTTATGAAAAAAATAAGTTTAAGCTCCAATAAGCTATGTTACCAAACATACCCGTACATCTATTTGACATCCATAATAAAGCCAACCTTTGAACCATATGAAAAATATCATCATGCAAAACACTTTCTATTTCTTCGGTAGATTCATGAAGAATTCGGTTACTGTAACAACCGCAAAATTAGGGTCAATTTAAAATTTTCCTAATTACGTGCTTACTACGTGTATTTAATATGAAATAGGATTAAATACGATAATTACTTACTATACATATATATAGGTGATATATATGTACACGTATACGATTCGTTCAAATTGTATGAAATTACAAAAGTACAAAATACGGACGTTGGTAAAATAATTATTAAATAATGTGGAATTATTTAATTATGCAAATTACTACTTTATATTATGTTGATAATATAACAAACGCACACGTTTTATTTAAAACGCTACCGAATTCTACGAAACGCGACCAACCGACAAAAACAAAACAAAGTTATATTTGATAACTTAAAAACTAGTAGTTAGATAAAATACTCCGACTAAATTATCGAATAATATCTCGTATTTTAAAACGTATAAATAAACGCGTATAAAATGATTTTAACGTTTAAACGACCGGGGAAACGAACACCGCACGGAGCGCAAACGCGAGGGAACGAAACTTGGTGAGATCCACACATGGTGGACCCCACCAACCGGCCAACAAGCAAGGGGACATCACCCCCTCACTTTCTTCTTTCATACACAACCCACATACCCACACTCAATCTCTCTCAACTCTCTCTCTAACCTCTAGTCTCTCTCTCTATCTCGGTCTCTCTCTCTAGCCCAAAAACCACCACTAAAACCCCATAAATCACTAGGCTCGTTTGGAGAAAAGTGATCACGACAACGAAAGCTACAAACCTATCTTTTCGGTTTCTCGATCCGACGACTTTGTAAGTTTTCCGGCGACTCTCGAACTTTTCCGATTTCAATTATTTTGCTAGATTATTGTTCCCCTAGCTTAGTAATGTCCAAATATATAATTAAAACTCGTTTTTGAAAACATTATCGAAAATGTCGGTTTTGGTCACTTTTAAGAAAACGACACCTCGAACACTAAAAACGTCAACTAATAATTTTTATGAACTCATTATAACATTCTAAAACTAGTGTAAAAGTTTCGGGTCAAACCGAGGTCGTTTGACCCAAAAACCGAACCCCAAAAACGTAACAGCCCTTGTGTTGCGTCAGACCAAAAATCTATGAGACACAAGGCTTGTGTCGCATAGAAGCATAAGACACAAGCGTTGTGTCGCATAAAACATAAGACACAAGGACTGTGTCGCATAAATCATAAGACACAAGCGTTGTGTCGCATAAGACATAAGACACAAGCGTTGTGTCGCATAAAACATAAGACACAAGGACTGTGTTGCATAAGACATAAGACACAAGGATTGTGTCGCATTTTGTGTCGCATTAAGTTGCGTATCATAAGACACAAGCCTTGTGTTGCGGAACACAAGCATTGTGTCGCATAAATCATAAGACACAAGCACTGTGTCGCATTTAGTGTCGCAAAAACCCAAAAACAGAAGCTAAAAACATTCTAAGTGTTTAAAAATCACTTTTCAACAACCAAATCAAATACGATACGATTTATACATGAAAATACTATACTTTTGGAAGTATACACCAATACTCGAATACATATGAGATTACACTTATTTAAAACGCGAGATCCCACTCGCGCACATACACGATATTACACTCGAACACCTATGAGATTTCACTCATACACTCTAGGGTTACACCCATTCGGATTTACATTCACTTGAACGTTACACGTTACAATACAAACGTACTTGACAACCATACGATTACAACAACTGCATAATAATAATAGATGAGATTATTATTACACTCCGATACCAACAGGCCGTACAACTTTACTACAAACTACAACTTACAAACAAATACAAACGTACAAACAACAAATGGACATTAACTAGTTTGGGAACAACTAGCATGGATACCTTACAAGTATTCCATTTACTTACTAAACCTTATGCGTATTAGGACGCTAAGGGTTGCTAGTTCGGGATACTACTTTGCTTGCTTACTGCATTGTCTGCTAGACTCAGGTGAGTCCCACAGCCCCTATTTTACTGTTTTCACTCAGGGGTGAGATGCATTACTGTTTTACATGAACACACGTACTTACTTGCTGGCATGATTTACTTACTTTACTGAATTACGGATACGCCAATTGCATGAGTTTCGACTAATCCAATGAAAGCCTCCTAATCATAGTTGTTAGTTATGGGATAAGCGCGAGTTTTAGTATATGGATCCATATGGGACTGACAATCCCCGCCCGGGGTAGCACGCACTACCACGAACCGTTAATGTATAAACGGGCGTTTCTTACTCGTTTCATATGAATGTTTTTGGATTAACATTCACGGGGGTACTATATTTACTGTACGTTAAGCTTCAACTATGGTGGCTCATGGCAAGGGTATCAAACGGTTAGCATGACCTGCAACCACCACTTACTTACTGGCTGGCTGATGTTTTACAAATACAACTGTTAATTGTGTGTTCAACTGATTTACTTACAAACCTGTGAGATTCACCAACCTTTTGGTTGACCGTTTTAGTAATGCATTCTCAGGTACACAGATTTAGATGGAAGCCCAGCAGGATATGCTTACTTAGCTCGAGTCGCATGCATTTACAAGCTTGGAGATTTATATACATTACTTTTGTACTAGTTGTTATGTATTATAATCTCTAGGAATTTACTCGAACTCGAGCTTGTATTTTGAACTACTTATGTATTAATGTAATAACTTTTCGAACGTCTCATATAGAGTCGTTCACTGTATCCTTTGTGCTTATGATTATTGATTAGTAACACCCAAAAACTCGCTTCCGCAAATCATTAAATTTGGGGGTGTTACAGATTGGTATCAGAGCCTAAGGTTATAGTGAACTAGGTTGCATTTAGTGGGCCTAGACTATGACCGTTAGGCAGTATTCCTCATTAGGTATAACTGGTTCAGGGATTACATCATACAAGTTTAATTTAACATAGCCTGATCAACTATGTACAATTAGATGAAGATGATGTGAGTTCTGAAAGGGGTTATGTTGAACAGGAATGCACTAGCTGACTCTGACCTCGAGAGAACCGTGACTTTTACTTGTTTGTGCTAGACACACACTAGGCGGTTATGTGATATATATATATATATATATATATATATATATATATATATATATATATATATACATACATAGGCCTCTTTCTCTGATACGATACTCTCTCTCGACAACTGCGAAATCCATTTTACAACTTACACCGAATAACGACAACTCGATTCTCGTCGTTCCATCCTTATTCGACTTTTATGGTTTCACAAATACCGACATACTTCCGAAGGCTGAAACTCCTTCCCTGCCATTTTGTAGAACTGCTCATCTGGAAATGGCACACTTCTCGTCATGTGACTACACGTCAGACAACGAACAAATTAACGACGAACAAATCCAGTACGCGTATCTCGATGAAGAGATAGCCCCAGTGGAAGGACTTGAGAATCACAATTTCGGACTCGTAGACATTGAAGAGTACGAAAGAGTACGGGATTAGGCTGAAGATCTGGATGGCCGTAACTGGGAGCTGCAACTGAAATGCAAGACTTACGAGATGGAGTTAAGGATTCTGCAAAGGTCTATTCCTGAACGAATCCGAGACTCTGTTCTCTATTTGAAGGAAGTAACTACTCATCTGAATCAACGAGTAACGGCATGGATCAAATGGATGTACCTACAAGCTACCGGAGATGCTTTGGTTTATCCTATCCTTCGACGATACCAAGATATGCTGGAAGCTCGTTACTACCCCAACAATCTACACCAAGAATAGGCCGACGATAGCTATGACCGTATTGTATAGCAGTTAGGCGTGTATGTAATAGGTCTTAGTTAGGACCGCTAATCCGATGGTTATATTAAAATCCCATCACATTTTGTAACTTATCTTGCTTGTCCGGATGTTCAAATTCCCGACACTTTTGTAAACTGTAAACGCCTGTAATCTTTTGAACTCGTATGTTTTAATTTCAACCATCTTATTACTTCTGTGAAATTAGTAGCGTGTCAACCTTTGGCGTAGTTTCTTTGTACTTACTTGATCATCACGATCATAATTCTTGTTCAAACCCTCACATGTTCTTTATTTGTTGTTTCAAGGAACATGCCTCCTCGACAACAAGTCACTCTTAGTGAAGCCGAAATCGCGGGTCTGATTGCCCGTAGTGTGGCTCAAGCCTTAGCTGTCCGAGCAACCACTCCTGGTAGCGAAGATACGGCTAACAATACACCACCACCCAAACTCTGCACTTACAAGGACTTCCAGAACTGCAAACCTTTGAGCTTTCAAGGTACCGAAGGAGCAATCGGCCTAGTCCGCTGGGTCGAGAAGATAGAATCTGTATTCCTTATCTGCAACTGCACTGAGGAGGACAAGGTTAAGTTCGCCGCCAGCACTTTTTCTGACACTGCTCTCACCTGGTGGAACACCTATGCTCAGACTGTGAGTATCGCGAATGCTTACAAACTTCCGTGGGAAGAACTGAAGAAGATGCTGAGGGGTGAGTACTGCACCAGAGATGAATTGAAACAACTGGAAGTAGAGTTTTGGAACCATAAAATGCAAGGTGATGATATCACTGGTTACACCAACCGCTTTCACCAACTGGCACTCCTGTGCCCATCCATGGTTGATCCTGAGTACAAGAGGATCGAGAAGTACGTCGACGGACTCCCTGAAAGACTCCAAGACCTGGTGACATCATCCAAACCGGGTACTATTCAGAGCGCCATTCGTATGGCCCATGAGCTAACGGCAAATTCTGTCCGCCGTGGCACAACTTCAACCCCGTCTGCAAACAACAAACGCAAATGGGAAGTAAGTCCCAACCCATCCAACCAGACCTCCAACAAAAAGCCTACAACCGTTAATGCCGATGACTCGAAGGCTTACAAGGGGAGCAAGCCTTACTGCTCCAAATGTAGCTTTCATCATGATGGCTCATGTCCCTGCTCCAAATGCAAGAAATTTGGACACCTGGCTAAAGACTGCCGCACCAACACCACTGGTACCAATGCTCCTGCACCCAAGACCTGCTATGAGTGCAACGGTACCGGGCACTTCAGGAAGGATTGCCCAAAGCTGAAGCTAGGAACCAACAACGCGAAAGGAAGAGCCTACATAATCACTGCCAGAGATAACCCACAAGACTAGAGTACGTTCATTCTTAGACAATCTGATTTACTTCGATTTACTTCTTGAAAATTTCTCGTCTAATGCCTTTTATCTGATTGTCTCGTATTCCATGTATACTTTCTTAGATTCTAAGTACCCGATAGGACTAGGAAACGAACGACTATACGAATACTGACAGTGCAACTTGCAGTGCACTTTAAATACCGCGAACAAACTTCCTTCCCAAATATCTCACACTGGTTGAGACCGGGAACTCTAACGTTATTTTAAACATATCATCTAATAGAACTTCACTTACATGTAACGATTCTTAAATAGAACACTTATTTCGTAGGAAATGACAACTCACTCTGTCAGCAGTCCTACATTGAATGATGAACTGTTCAACGAGGAACCAATGATGTTTCCTTACCTCCTTGAACTCGAGAGTGATACAGAGCATACCACTGAATCAGCGACAGCACCTACCTCCACTGTTGCTCTAACTGTTGCCAAAACACCCGTCACTGTGGACCAGAGTACAGAACTGGTCAATCGCCTCAATGATACTCTCAACTGGGTACGAAAGCAACTAAGCGAAGCACGGGAAGACATCAAGGACCTACGACGAATTATCTTCCAGAATGACGTGCGTATACGTGAGTACGAACTACGTTTGATAGCCTTAGAAAACCCTGCTTCACCACCAACTTCACATGGTACTCCTGCTGAAGAGAATACTGACACTGACTGTACACCGCCTCCAGCAAAAAGGGTGAAAATCTCTCCGACCAACCCTTCACGAAACTACAAGGGAAAGAAGCCAATCTGTTTCCAATGCACTGGGCATCATAAAGGCCCGTGTACCATACCCATCGGTCGATGCAAATCCTACCCTAAAAGTACGAACTCTCCTAAAGCGAAGCTGTGCTTCAACTGCGGGAATGCCGGCCATTTCAAGGCCCAATGCCCAATACCTCCAGGCAACAAAACTAAGGGTACGTCTTTACGCGGCAACTGCCTTACTACGAATACTGTAGGACCTACCCTACTACCGTAGGCTACTAGTACACATTGTAGCTACCTGACGAATATTGAACTACCGACTAATACTTCAAACAAATTTCGGGATGAAATTCTCCTAACAAGGGGATAATGTAACAACCGCAAAATTAGGGTCAATTTAAAATTTTCCTAATTACGTGCTTACTACGTGTATTTAATATGAAATAGGATTAAATACGATAATTACTTACTATATATATATATAGGTGATATATATGTACACGTATACGATTCGTTCAAATTGTATGAAATTACAAAAGTACAAAATACGGACGTTGGTAAAATAATTATTAAATAATGTGGAATTATTTAATTATGCAAATTACTACTTTATATTATGTTGATAATATAACAAACGCACAAGTTTTATTTAAAACGCTACCGAATTCTACGAAACGCGACCAACCGACAAAAACAAAACAAAGTTATATATGATAACTTAAAAACTAGTAGTTAGATAAAATACTCCGACTAAATTATCGAATAATATCTTGTATTTTAAAACGTATAAATAAACGCGTATAAAATGATTTTAACGTTTAAACGACCGGGGAAACGAACACCGCAAGGAGCGCAAACGCGAGGGAACGAAACTTGGTGAGATCCACACATGGTGGACCCCACCAACCGGCCAACAAGCAAGGGGACATCACCCCCTCACTTTCTTCTTTCATACACAACCCACATACCCACACTCAATCTCTCTCAACTCTCTCTCTAACCTCTAGTCTCTCTCTCTATCTCGGTCTCTCTCTCTAGCCCAAAAACCACCACTAAAACCCCATAAATCACTAGGCTCGTTTGGAGAAAAGTGATCACGACAACGAAAGCTACAAACCTATCTTTTCGGTTTCTCGATCCGACGACTTTGTAAGTTTTCCGGCGACTCTCGAACTTTTCCGATTTCAATTATTTTGCTAGATTATTGTTCCCCTAGCTTAGTAATGTCCAAATATATAATTAAAACTCGTTTTTGAAAACATTATCAAAAATGTCGGTTTTGGTCACTTTTAAGAAAACGACACCTCGAACACTAAAAACATCAACTAATAATTTTTATGAACTCATTATAACATTCTAAAACTAGTGTAAAAGTTTCGGGTCAAACCGAGGTCGTTTGACCCAAAAATCGAACCCCAAAAACGTAACAGCCCTTGTGTTGCGTCAGACCAAAAATCCATGAGACACAAGGCTTGTGTCGCATAGAAGCATAAGACACAAAAGTTGTGTCGCATAAAACATAAGACACAAACGTTGTGTCGCATAAAACATAAGACACAAGCGTTGTGTCGCATAAAACATAAGACACAAGGACTGTGTCGCATAAAACATAAGACACAAGCGTTGTGTCGCATAAGACATAAGACACAAGCGTTGTGTCGCATAAAACATAAGACACAAGGACTGTGTCGCATAAGACATAAGACACAAGGATTGTGTCGCATTTTGTGTCGCATTAAGTTGCGTATCATAAGACACAAGCCTTGTGTTGCGGAACACAAGCATTGTGTCGCATAAATCATAAGACACAAGCACTGTGTCGCATTTAGTGTCGCAAAAACCCAAAAACAGAAGCTAAAAACATTCTAAGTGTTTAAAAATCACTTTTCAACAACCAAATCAAATACGATACGATTTATACATGAAAATACTATACTTTTGGAAGTATACACCAATACTCGAATACATATGAGATTACACTTATTTAAAACGCGAGATCCCACTCGCGCACATACACGAGATTACACTCGAACACCTATGAGATTTCACTCATACACTCTAGGGTTACACCCATTCGGATTTACATTCACTTGAACGTTACACGTTACAATACAAATGTACTTGACAACCATACGATTACAACAACTGCATAATAATAATAGATGAGATTATTATTACACTCCGATACCAACGGGCCGTACAACTTTACTACAAACTACAACTTACAAACAAATACAAACGTACAAACAACAAATGGACATTAACTAGTTTGGGAACAACTAGCATGGATACCTTACAAGTATTCCATTTACTTACTAAACCTTATGCGTATTAGGACGCTAAGGGTTGCTAGTTCGGGATACTACTTTGCTTGCTTACTGCATTGTCTGCTAGACTCAGGTGAGTCCCACAGCCCCTATTTTACTGTTTTCACTCAGGGGTGAGATGCATTACTGTTTTACATGAACACACGTACTTACTTGCTGGCATGATTTACTTACTTTACTGAATTACGGATACGCCAATTGCATGAGTTTCGACTCATCCAATGAAAGCCTCCTAATCATAGTTGTTAGTTATGGGATAAGCGCGAGTTTTAGTATATGGATCCATATGGGACTGACAATCCCCGCCCGGGGTAGCACGCACTACCACGAACCGTTACTGTATAAACGGGCGTTTCTTACTCGTTTCATATGAATGTTTTTGGATTAACATTCACGGGGGTACTATATTTACTGTACGTTAAGCTTCAACTATGGTGGCTCATGGCAAGGGTATCAAACGGTTAGCATGACCTGCAACCACCACTTACTTACTGGCTGGCTGATGTTTTACAAATACAACTGTTAATTGTGTGTTCAACTGATTTACTTACAAACCTGTGAGATTCACCAACCTTTTGGTTGACCGTTTTAGTAATGCATTCTCAGGTACACAGCTTTAGATGGAAGCCCAGCAGGATATGCTTACTTAGCTCGAGTCGCATGCATTTACAAGCTTGTAGATTTATATACATTACTTTTGTACTAGTTGTTATGTATTAGAATCTCTAGGAATTTACTCGAACTCGAGCTTGTATTTTGAACTACTTATGTATTAATGTAATAACTTTTCAAACGTCTCATATAGAGTCGTTCACTGTATCCTTTGTGCTTGTAATTATTGATTAGTAATACCCAAAAACTCGCTTCCGCAAATCATTAAATTTGGGGGTGTTACAGTTACGCCATCTTCAAATTGTCCAAATAAGCACATGCCCGACGTTATGCGATACAACCTGCACCTATTTATTTTCTACTGGGCAAAATTTACCCAACAAAACATCTTCAAGAGTCGAGTGTTGAGGAGGTCTAATTTGACACCAACTCCAAACCTTCAACCAAATTGGCTTAACCTTTGCACACTCAAATAGGCAATGCCTTAGAGATTTTGACTCGTAGTTACAAAAAAGAAACTTATTTGAATTTAGTACCACCTCACGCTTCTCAAGATTCAATCTTGTTGGAAGTCTATAAAAAAATACACGCCACATGCGTACCAGGAAGAATGGAAATCCATTTGCAGGCCCGGCCCCAAGAATTTGATGGCCCGGTGCGAGCATAGATAAAAGGTCCTTTAGAGACAAATGTATATGCATGTATTACAAGTAAAAAGTTCCATCACTATTATAAAAGTATAATAAGCATCAAAATATTAAAAGCAAGAGTAACATACTCTCATACTTAGATGCAAAAAAATTTACTATTAAATAGGGCGGCCCTTCTAACTTTCTAAGAAGCAAAATTAACGATTAACTCCTATAATCAACGCTCCCCAATACACTGTTCTGAATAGTTATCAATGCTGATTCATTTAGTATCTAAAGTCAATGCCCACTCATTTAGTCTCTAAAGTCTAAACTGTCATGTCTAGATGTATATTCCTCTTAAGTTCACCGTTACAGCTTACAAATAAGAAACTATTATACTTTAGATTCAATTGGTGGAGTAAAACTCTAATTTATCGTGATCTATTTAATAATGTATCGTGATTATATCAATAATAATAATCAATAATGCATATTTTCATGAGAAATTGAGTCTTTTGAGATTTTGAATGTTTTATGATATCTATGTTGTCTCACCTAATAAGTCATAACATGGACAATAAATAATAATTAATTATATACTTCCTCCGTCCCATTTAAAGTGTCCATGTTACAATATTCAGATGTTCCATTATAAGTGTCCACTTTGGTGTTTAACCAATCAAATAAAACTTTAGTGGGTAGAATTGATATTTGATTGGTGAAAAATGTAGTTAGTGGAGATTTCTGAAACTGCGTACAGAGTCAAAGTGGACACTTTGATTGAGACGAAGAGAGTACATAACATGTTTTTATATTTCTTATAAACCACTTTCTTAATATTGTATTGCTCTTTTTGAATTAACACTAACTAACACCATCACTCCATCATAAAAACTATCACCATCTTTTTTACAAGATTATACTCCATGTGACAATACACACAATAGATATTTGTTTTATCTTAAAAAAATAAATTCAAATTTTATGTTTGTTTTATCTTAGAAAAAAATAAATTCAAATTACTCATAAAATTTGAGTGCGTTAACATTTTTACGGTTTACTTTAGTAAATACACATATATTTATGTTAAATTAAACTATCTAATATGTTAGCATTTTATTTGTATGCATGCAATTTTAATAAATTAACATGTTTTTAATAATTTATTAATTCATTTGATCCCTCACCCTCGCCCTCGCATTACGAGGGCAATCCACGTCCCTGTATAAAATCAAATCATTAAAATTTTAAAGTATACATTGAATAATCAAACTAACAAAATAATGAAGATTAATTAGAGTTATAATTACAAATTCAATATTTAAAGTAATAGGAATACATACATTAAAGATGGCTACTTAATTCGAAAAGAGCCTGTGGGTTTTATTGATGCAGAATCATATTATGGAAAAGTTAAAATACATATTACTAGTTTAGGACCCGCGAATTTTGCGGGCTCGTCCATAAAAAATACCTAAGTCGTCTCATATAGATGTACGGCCGGAGTAAGTTACGTTATCAATATACGTTAACGGTTAATTAGTCACGGATTTTAGCATACTAGCAGAATACCCGCACGTTGTGGCGGTACTCTTTAAAGAAAAGTGGTTGTGATTTGCAACGATATGCAAAAAGTATCGAGATCGAAGGAGCGAGAAGGCGGTGATAACCGAGAAGTTAAGAATAATGTTACATGAAACTAAGAATAATGTGGAGTACGTATACCAATAACTATAAAATGATTTGATAGTTTAGTACCAAACTACCAACATAGCTCAACTTAATTGTAGTTGTTAATCCTCATTCTGCATCCTATTTATACACATATGGGTGTCAACATTGTGAAAGGTTGATGAAAATGATTGGCTAATTTTGCTCATCAGTTATTATAGGGTTGATTTAGATTTTTAGCCATGGCTAAAATTATAATGGACTATTTTTGGGAAGTATCACACACAATGCCAACTAAAGAAATTGTCTAATGTGAAGGCCTCTCAGTATTCATGTTTTACCTATAGATTTACTTTTCCTATATTAGTGGAAGAGTTGGTGATGTGAGTTGCATATGTTTAGTAGTATAAAAGAAAAGATTTATGTTACATTCCCCCTTTTTATATGTTTATTTGTTTTAATTTTTAAAATCTAGATATGTATTTGGTAAGATAAAGACAAAAGATTTAAATGTGTATGGCTTGAAAAACATGTGGGCAAAACGTATGAAGCATGGTGGAATATAATAAGGAGAACCAATTGTAACTGTCTTGTAAGTTCTCTCTATTTTGATGAGAAGAAAACGTATGAAGCATTTCTTTGATATTAATGGATCATTTAATTTGATAGTTGATGATATGGAAGTTTTAAGTGAGGGTAGTATAGTAAATTGTATTGTCCCCTTTTTAAGGAGATTACAAGGGGATTAAGACTTATATGCCAAATGGATTATAAAGTAGTATAGATGAAGCAAAACGTAAGATATAATTTGAAAGGTATAAGTATATGTATAGCGAATGTGTTTATGGCCGGATTGCATTAGTCGATCAAAGAACTTGTGACCAAAAGAGTGTTCAAATGTTCAACATTAGACTACTTAACTTAATTATCAGTTAAACACAACTATCTTGTGAAATCATTTACTTTGACTTTTGTTTGAAGTATGATAAGATACATTCTACTATATTATTTGTTAAAATTCCTATATTATTTTCATTCTTCGTAAATTTGTTTGGCTATGCTTGTTACAACAATGAGAAATCGTCCGAACAATTACTCGAACAAAGTGAGTTATATTCAAGAAGTTATTGGGGACTTTTGGGATATACTTTTCAAGAACAAGATAATGTATGTTATATTCAAGAAAATCGCTAAAGCTATGAGATTGTTATTATATTTTCAAGAACTTTAACATGCACTTATTTTAAAAATATATCCACATGATATTGTTATAGTATAAGCGAAGAAACAAAAAGCCAAAAACTTAATATTTTGAGATTAGTAGTTCATATTGAAATTCTATAACTCTTCAATTGGCAATCATGTGATGTGATCAACCTTGCTTGTATCATAATCATTATCAATAAGAGCGTTATCATATTTTGTCTAACAGATTTCACCCTTTTTGATTTTATAATTTAATTCCATGATTTTTCTTATAATATATACTATAGATAGAATAGCAGACTCGAGACCAAAGCTGATAATTAAATAGCTAAATTGTTAGCTTTAAGATTTGAAATCTTGAATACACTATAATGTATTTATGGTATTTTGGTTTCGTTTTTTTGCCTTATTTCAAATTTGCATCGTATTTTCAACAACTAAACAGTTTTCTGTTCGGCCAAAGTTACATAGATGCGGATAATTGAAACTAGTGAATAAATTCGAAAAATCAATGGGTAATACTAATTGGGTACCCAGCAGGTATTGAGTGATGTATGGTACGAATATTCTAAACGGTTATGGGTACAGATACACTAAAACCCGCCCGAACCTGACCCGTTGCCATCCTTAATCCAATCAAATAATTAAAAATTAGAAATTGATAAAAGAATTCATAAAAGGCGATCACATAAGAATTTAGATCATTAGACGATGGAATGTAGCCATGAATTTTTATGAATTGAAAATTACTTACTTGGGCTTTTTTTAGGTAAAAAAAAAAATATTGAATGAAGAGTTTGAAATATTCAAGAGATAATGAAGTAGTTATTAAATTAATTTTATTCTAAAATATTTGGAGGGGTGTTGTACAATTTAGGAAAAAAAAACAAAGGAATTTATATTGTAAATATAGAAGGGTGTATACTATAAATATAGAAGGACATGTTAGTTTTTAATCACACATAAAAAGGGATTAATTATGTCATTATTTAAATTATGGTTAGATCTTTATTGTTGAACTCCATCTAATGGTTATTATTCTTCAATGATTTTTATTATCATAGATAGATAGATTATGATTGCAAAGTTTGACGGCAGTTGTGGGCTTCATCTTCTGGGAGAATTTCATCTATATCCTTCGAAACCTTTCAAATTACGCCTATATCCTTGTAAAGTTTAAAATTACATCAATGTCCTTTGAAACCTTCAAAATTCTCATCTATATCCAAATATATATATTAATTATATTTAAATGATTTTGATAAATAAAAGTCTAATTAAATACTAAATAACAAGGTGATTGACTCTTTTACCCCTCCCACCCAAATCACTTCTATTAATCCACTATCTCAGTTGTATATCACGTCCGATCCTTGTTCATCTTCCCCGCGTTCCTACGACTTAAATTAGGGTAATCTACTCCATCTAATCACAATCTGATCGACTGATATTTCTTCTTCTTCCTCGTGATTTCGTATGGCTTGATTGACTCTTTTACCCCTCCCACCCAAATCACTTCTATTAATCCACTATCTCAGTTGTATATCACGTCCGATCCTTGTTCATCTTCCCCGCGTTCCTACGACTTAAATTAGGGTAATCTACTCCATCTAATCACAATCTGATCGACTGATATTTCTTCTTCTTCCTCGTGATTTCGTATGGCTTGATAATGGCTACAATTAGGTTAATTTAATCCATCTATAATCAGGGATTATTTTTTTCCCTTACTGTATGTTTGATTTGAATTGATTTCATTCGTCAATATAATTATTCTTCTTCAAGGATCGATATCCCATAATTTCCGTGCACACCATTCTCATGACCCAAATAAATTTACTGAATGTATAGTTCTTTCTCCTTATCATACATGCTAAGCATCTGTGTGAAGCTCTCGTCAGAATCGAGCTTGATAAAAGATTGATTATCTGAGTACTTGTCAATAAAAAGAATTGACAAGTCAGTTTGTGATGGGTAATGCTTCATTACGTCCCCAACTAGTTGCTTGAAGTCATACAAGAATGCATACATGTAGATACTTTTTTGAGAGCCAAAACGATATACTTTCCTGGACGAGTTTCTGGCTAACCGAAAGTGGCCTCCATATTTGAGCTTAATCTCGTACTTAAAAGAAACTTGTCTAAAAGTAATAAAGAATCATGTAACTAATGTATACGATAAACTTTTAGGCCATGTACTCAAAAAATCTTGCATTAACTTTATAATATAACAAACTGTTGGATGATGGATCATGCACAGATAAAATGTATAATGTATAAAACGTTTAATTTCTAACAAAACTATAGATTTTCACACTAACATAGTCATACAAACTTACTTAACTACGGGTGATTCAACCATGTTCTCCCATCTTGGTGCTGAAGAGTCATCAACAGTAATATCAACATTATCATCCATCTTTAACCAAACTTCAGCAACTTGTTCCTAAGAGAAAAATGTGATTTCAGCAAATATACAATAGATCATAAAGAAATCATTGATAAGATGCAATGAGGAGAAAAAGATAAAAAAAAAATGAATCCCTAATTATAGATGGAGTAGATTACCCTAATATAAGCCGTAGGAACACGGGGAAGATGAACAAGGATCGGATATGATTGTGATACGTGATATACAACTGATATAGTGGATTAATAGAATTGATTTGGGTGGGAGGGGTAAAAGAGTCAATCACCTTGATATTTAGTATTTAATTAGAGTTTTATATATCAAAATCATTTAAATATAATTAATATATATATTTGGATATAGATGAGAATTTTGAAGGTTTCAAAGGACATTGATGTAATTTTAAACTTTACAGGGATATAGGCGTAATTTGAAAGGTTTCGAAGGATATAGATGAAATTCTCCCTTATCTTTTAATGGACTGCTTTACTAAACTTGTAAATATACATGTTAACATGCATTAGATATAAAAATGGGCCCTTTCAATACTTAGGCCCTGTTCAATGGCCCACCTTAACACTCCAAAGGCCGGGGCTGTCCATTTGAATTGACGATTTTTGACTATTTCATTTAGAACTTTAGACTGAACTAATTGTGATAGAACCTTCACCGAGAAATTTTTGTTGGACCCAAGTTTCCAAATCTAGCAATCAGTGCGATCAGGGGATAAGAAGATTCCCGATAGTGAGAATACTCTGAGATAATTCATCTAACGATCTCCCACGAGGAGGAATATGCCAATGCCACATACCTTGCCAAACACCGTCAATAAAGGCCCATCAGTCTTTTATACTACAACTTTTATTTATCTCTAAAGCAAAGAGCCATGGAAACAAATTCATTAGAATATTTTCTTCACCACACCATTCATTGAGCCAAAATTTCATTTGGAAACTGTCTTCAACCTTTATGATAATAGATCTTCTACACTCAAGACCCAATCTATCAATTTTACTACAATTGTCAACTATATTCTTCCATATGCCATGCTTTAAATTTGGATTAACATTCACTTCAAACCCTGTATAAGGACCAACAAACTCTATAACAACTTTTCGTCATAACGCATTTGGCTCATTATAAGACCTCCATTGCGATTTTCCGAGCAAACCCAAGTTCTTGCATAGCAAACTGCCCATTCCGAAACCTCCTGCTTTATTTATTGATAATACATTTTTCTATTTGATCAAAACCATATTTTTTTCATTTTCTTTAAATCCTCAGAAAAATAAGAACGGATTGATTCTAATCGATTTATGATATTTTTAGAGGCTCGAAAGAGGGAGAAGAAATAGAGAGGAAGAGCGGCCAATACCGATTTACCTAGAGTTCTTCGACTATCAATGAAGACGAGCTTTGCTTTCCAAGATGAGAGCTTGTTAAGAAAGCATTCAATCACACTACTCCAAGAATCTCTTCTTTTCATACTCTTACCCACAAGAAGATCCACATATGAAAATCGGAGTTGCTCATGAGAGCAATTTAAGATACTAGCTACCCTTGCAACTTCAAGAGGACAAATCCCAACACCATAAATGTTACTTTTGTGTATGTTGACTTTCAGCACTGACATCTTTTCAAACGATCGTGACTCTTTTCAACTCCAAGAACCTTATGAAATACAGAGTATATTATTTTTTATATCATACAATCCGTGTGTATGAACGAGTATAAAAGTTAGCGTTAACGTATACATATGATATTTCTCAAGTAGATAACAAATCTCTCAAAAATGTATCATATACACACTAAAATTAATATTAAAAAGAGAATAAAATACTTGAACTAGAACTAGAACTAAGATTTGTATTAGATTGGGATAAGAAGCACTAAACAATACTTCAAATATCATTATTCAAAAAATATGGTTCATGTTTTAGTTGTTTCGAAGTATTTAATTAAGATAGTTTTTCATATACATCAATTACGTTATTATTACTAACTAAATTTTGCTTATAAGATTTTGTAAACAAGCAAATTCAAATACTATTTCATATATTCATCCTATCATTTACTTAAAATTAAGAGTTAAAAAGTTTAATTAATTCTAAAACTCATTATTAACTTTTGTATTTTTGTATCCTTAAAACAAAGATAAATAGTTTTATTAACAAAAAAAAAAAAAAAAAATCCAAACCCCCAAAATATAAAGTTTCGAACTTTCTTGGAGAGAAAGCATTCGTCGGCTTAAGCCCTCCTCCTTCCTCTTCTTCTTCCAATTCGCTCATCTAACCAAACACAAAATCAGCACACAACAATTCGCATATCAAATTCAACTAATTAGGGTTTCGGCTTCTACTATCCACCATGAATCCTGAACAAAACAACACTAATCCTGCTAGTTCTAAAGAAGAAGCGGCTTTGAAAAAAGATCAGAAAAAGAAAGATGAAAAGAAAGACGAAGATCTCGTAAGTATTTATCTATTTTACTCGTATTTCCATATGATTGATTGTAATTATTATCACTAATTTTGATTTAATTGCTAGTCGGAAGAGGATTTGGCTTTGAAGCAACAATTGGAGCTGTATGTTGAAAGAGTTAGCGACCCTGATCTAGGGTTACAAAAAGTTGCTCTTGAGAACATGAGGTACTAAATCATTGATTTTTTATTTTTTTATTTGTGCTTAATTTGAAATCAGTGTGTATTAGTAGCTGTGTTAGGGTTAGCTTTATCGAGATCTCTTACGCGAAAAGGCTTCGATTGACTTAGGAACTGACCATGAGTAGACTTGTAAATTACACTTTTTTTGTTGTGTTTTGAATGGTTGTCTATTATCTTAATATACAAGTAGTTACGTGTGTTTGATATCAAGTTAATAAGAATTTAGGTTATGTATGATACTAATAAGATTTGTTATTTGCTTATAGGCAAGAAATCCGTACATCAACGAGCTCTATGACTTCAGTTCCTAAGCCATTGAAGTTTTTGAGGCCGCATTATCCAACTCTGAAAGCGCATTACGAGCCAATGCCAGATTCAGACTTAAAGGTATTTCTTTCAGTTTGTAGCATCGTATGTTACCCTTTTTGCTCTTAACGTTTCGATAGTATATACTTACATTGAATCTTTTGGTGCAGAAACTGCTTGCAGATATACTCTCGGTTTTGGCTTTGACAATGTCTGCAGAGGGTGAACGGGTAAGACAACAATGTTAATATAATAATTTGCAAGTTTGCTTGTTGGTATATGCAACATTGATTGTGTTAGTTCTTTGATACATGAAGTTAATTTGTGTAAGAAATATTTGGGTAACATGTTTCACTACTGACATATTTCTCATTTTTATTTATATTTCAGGAGAGTTTGAAGTATCGGCTATTGGGTTCTGAAGGTGATATTGGTTCTTGGGGTCATGAGTATGTTAGGTAATCGTTTATTTAAACCCTAACATATGCTCCCTTGCTTACTCTATAATAGAATTATGAACTCTTGCGGGTATACGCTATCAAAACATTCTAAGTGGTATAAGCAAAGCGTTTTATGTTAACCCTTCTTGTGAGTATATAGTATAACTAGATATTTAGATAATATGTTTCTTACTGTTATTGCTGCTTATCCTTGAACAATGGATTTTCCAGTTTGAAATGCTGCTTTGATTTTTATAGCAGATAAAAATTAGCAGCTAAGGATATATAAAATTCTGTTTATTTATATATTTTTTCCTGAGATTGTTCAAGGGTACGATTTTTATTTATACAGTTCCGTAGGTCTATTATATTCTATATAGATATAGATGTGACTTGTGGATCTGAGAGGATAAGTCATTGATCCTTTGTATGTACTATCTTATATAATATCGTTTGTCAAAGGCTATGTAAGCATCGTGTTGTATGTGACATACTAATGCAACATTGCATTTATCGTTTATTCTTGCAATATGCAATTACTAGATTTTTTGAGATAGTTCTTTTACTTGATTACATGCTCTGACCACTGGTTGTGTCATCTCTGCAGGAATTTGGCTGGTGAAATTGCACAAGAGTATTCAAAAAGACTGGTACTGCTTCTATCTCAGCTTTTTCATTTTGTTATACTGTCTTTTTTGTATTTTTGTAGATGGTCTCGTGACAAATATAGGTCTAGTTCTTTGAGATAGTTCTTGCTATGGTTTTGGGACAACTGCAAGTGATGGCTCTTTCCTATATGCCTGATAGTCTTTGCTCTGTTCCCCTCTTGAGAAGTTTCTTGTGATGTTATTTGATAGTATTTTGATATTCAGTTCGTCACATCTTCAGTGTATAAATTCAGAGCCTTTTATATTTTACACCAGATGAAATTACTTTTGTATTTCTATCTTTCTTTCAATATTGGTTGATGATAAACATAATTGTTAGGCGCGCCTCGAGGCGCAAGGTGCAGGAGCGATATGGTTATCGCCTTTTTTAGACGGAGGCGAGGCACAATATAGAAGCGCACTGAGGCCCGCTTAAGGCGTGAGCCTTGATTCTTAAAAAGGCGCGCCTTTTGAATAAATCAGGTTTATTTGACCTTTAAAAAAAGTTGACTAATCTGTTTTGGGCTTTATTACCGTTGGGGTAATATCTTTATTATATGGGCCTTTTAAAAAGGCCCAAAATTAACTATTATAAGATGTTTGGGCCATGGGGGAAGTATGAATCTGAAAAGGATGATGATGATGCACTTAATGACGATGATGATGATGATGATGAGTGATGGGCTGATGACATTTCAATTTTGAGGACACATTCACAATGACTTTGTTGAATGTTTTATTTTGGCTAATAACTAGTAGTTAGCTAGTAGCGACTAAAAAATATCTAGCTATTTGCTACTACTTTCTTTATGTTATGCATGATACTATTACTCTTTTGCATTATTAGTGCCCTATTACATGAAGTTTTAAGTGCTTAAATGCTATCTGATATTTATATACATGGTTATAATGTTAGATAAATAAATTTTTCTAAGAATAGTGCGCCTCATATTCATGAAGCGCGCGCCTTAAAGTGCGCTTTGCGCCTAAGGCGCCAGGGCCCTTTAGCGCCTTTGTGCGCCTTTTGCCTTTGACAACTTTGATGATAAATACAATATTGAAGGCATAATAAAAAGTACTATTCAATGGAACTATCATTCGTATAAATCTCCAGCTTCTTTGATGAAATTTGCTGCCTTTATGAATGGATAAGCATGCCACTTTAAATGTAGTTATTGTGTTTGCATGTCACATTACGTATACTTATATCCAACTTGTGCCAATTCAGAATGAGGAAGTAACCACAGATGATGTCATAGAGCTTGTGGAACAAATTGTCGCTTTTCACATGAAGGTATGCCCTCTGATTCTTTATACTGAATTGAGCTTATTCTTTTGTTTGTTGTTCTTTTCAACTACTCTCTTCGTGCTGGTGTGATTTCTAAATAGTATTCGTTTCTATCTCTTCTGCATTGCAGCATAACGCTGAACCTGAAGCCGTAGATCTCTTGATGGAGGTACTCTTTTTCTTTTTCCTTTTACAATTGTTCTCATAAGTTGAAATACTGGTTATGAAGATGAATATTGATTTTAAGTGTGATTATATCCAGGTTGAATTTCTTGATCTACTAGTAAAGCATGTTGACAAGACAAATTTCAAAAGAACTTGTCTGTACCTAACAAGTTCAGCAAGGTATACTATTGAGTTTAGATCAATTTTCACGGTTTCACCTATGTGTGGCTTTTAATGTTCTTATGTATATTTAACTTGTTAATTATCCTTTTTTTGTGCGATTCTTGTATTTGTGCTGATGACACATTATATGCTTATGTACTGTGTATGAGTGGTTTCTTTGTAATTATTTGTAGATACCTCCCTGGACCAGATGATGTGTCTGTTTTGGACATTGCTTACACATTATACTCAAAATTTGAAGAATTTCCACGTGCACTTCAAATTGCACTCTACCTCGACAACATGCAGGTTTGCATTTTATGGTTATGTGGATATTTTCAATTTAAAGTGTTATCCATAACCTGTAGAATATAATTAGGGACATTAGCCAGTGGATCGTTCTCTCTTTTCCGTAGAGGCTAGAAATAGGAATAACGGTGTTTGAGCTTCCAAAATGTGAACTTGCTCGTGAGGGTTAATTGAACTTTGATGTATGCATACTGAAATAGAGTTCATATTCAAGTTATTTTTGTTGAAGTCCTAAAGCTGGTTCACATCCACGAGTATACGAGTTCTTGGATTATAAGAGATATATTATATTTTTCAAGTTTTATTGTATTTTGATTAGAATCGAGGCACAATCAAAACATTTCCCTTGGATGCAGATAATTTTTGGTGACTGAAATATGTAGGACAGCAATTCACATGACCGTTTGCTCTTATTTTAGCGTAGATGCAACTAGCTTCATGACCAGATGATGACTGATTAAGTTTTTCCTTTTTGTTTCATGGTCTGTCTTCTGATACTTCACTATATGTTCTTTTCGGCAGTTTGTGAAGCAGGTCTTCACTTCTTGTCCCGATCTTTTACGGAAGAAGCAATTTTGTTACATTCTTGCTCGACAAGTAAGTCTGAATCTGTATAAGCTGTTTCGATTTCTCATATTTGGCATTGATGAGTTGCAGGGTTATTAATTTTATATTTGCAAGGGTGAACGCGATTATTGTTTTCTTATTCTCAATTTTTGCAGGGAATTAGTTATGAGCTTGATGAAGAGATGTGTGCTGATGATGATGACAGGGAGGCCTTGCAAGAGATCATCAACAATACTAAGCTAAGTGAAGGCTATCTTACCCTTGCTCGAGATATTGAAGTCATGGAGCCTAAATCTCCTGAGGATATATACAAGGTTTGGACCAGTTAGATTGTGTTTATATTTTATGCTTGTGCAATAGCTGTTGCAAGTTGCACTGTACGTGTTGTCTAATGCGTTGAGCATTTTTAATAACCTAGCTATCTTGGTTCTATTCGTCAAAAGAGATTTTTCACCCTGATGAGTGGCTGTTCTTTAGGCACATTTACTTGACGGTCGGGCAAGTGCTGGTGCAAGTGTTGATTCGGCTAGGCAAAACCTGGCAGCAACATTTGTAAATGCGTTTGTGAATGCTGGTTTTGGTCAGGTAGATTGTTTATCTGGATACCTTTATATTGTATCTATGTTTTATTTGATGCCTTTGTCTTCAATGATATCTTTTTTCTATTTAAGGATAAATTAATGACGGTCCCATCCGAGGCAGCAAGTGGTGGTTCTTCTGGAAATTGGCTGTTTAAGAACAAAGAACATGGGAAAGCCAGTGCTGCTGCAAGTTTGGTATGTAAAAGCTGTTTGATATTCTAATTATTGTTGCATTTCTAAACATTGATTGCGTATGAACTGTAACATATATGTGTGTACGATTTCAGGGAATGATCAATCTTTGGGATGTTGACACTGGTCTTGCTCAACTTGACAAGTACTTCCATAGCAATGATAATCATGTCATAGCTGGTGCATTGCTAGGAGTTGGGGTTGTAAACTGCGGTATCAAGAATGACTGTGATCCTGTGGGTGCTCCTGATCTTTTATTAGTAAAAGGAGATTTGGTTTTTACGTTCTTTTGTTATCTTATATTGTTGGTTCTTGCAGGCTTTGGCACTTCTTGCTGATTATCTGGATAAAGAAGATTCTTCTATTAGAATTGGTGCAATAACTGGTCTTGGCCTTGCATACGCGGGCACTCAGAATGAACAGGTCTACTAGTGTTATCTCTACTCGTTGGCTATCTTTTTATATACGCTCATTGATGCGACCATCATTCTATTTTTCCGTTTCTAATTTGTGCGTCTTCATAGTATACTGGTTGAGTATATGTAACTATATTTTCTTATTTTTCAGATTCGGGACAAGCTTACTCCGATTCTTGGAGACCCAAAAGCACCACTAGATGTTATTGCATTCACTGCAATTGCCCTAGGTTTGGTGTATGTGGGTTCTTGTAATGAGGAGGTGGCGCAGGCAATAATTTTTGCTCTTATGGACAAAAGTGAGTCAGACTTGGGGGAGCCGCTCACTCGACTGTTGCCTCTTGGTTTGGGTCTTCTTTACCTTGGGAAACAGGTAACACAAATTGCTGTTTTGAGAACAGATTTTATTGTCTTTTAGCGTTCAAACCTGACATCTCTTCTCAATTTGGTAGAAGCAATTATGCCGAGTGTATGTTTGAAATGTCCTAACAAGCAGTAGTTTTGACATTTGAATTTACCTAACAGGATAGTGTAGAGGCTACCGCTGAAGTGTCAAAGACGTTTAATGAAAAGATCAGAAAGTATTGTGATATGACTCTGCTATCTTGTGCCTACGCTGGGACAGGAAATGTTTTGAAGGTAATCTGTTCTTGTAATCACAATTAAATATACCAAGTGTTTACAGGTAAACCTAACCTGACCCAACCCATTTGACTCGTGCTACAAACAATCTTTTTCAACACAAACCTGTTTTGATCTGTTTCCTCTAGCAACCCAACCCACCCATCTTGCCATCTCTATTATAAAAAATAATACCGTGCTGATGGTCTTTTTCCCATATAGGTTCAACACTTTCTTGGTCAATGTGCCCAGCACCTTGAGAAGGGTGAAACTTTTCAAGGTCCAGCTGTGTTGGGAATAGCCATGGTAGCAATGGCTGAGGAACTAGGCCTTGATATGGCAATCCGTTCGTTAGAGCATCTTTTGCAGTACGGGGAACAGAATATTAGAAAAGCTGTTCCATTAGCTCTTGGTCTCCTCTGCATATCTAACCCAAAGGTGGTCCTCCAAATTTGTTTGTTATAGTTGTGAATTTTGCTGTTTGTGAATGCCAATCTTATTTTCTACTTTATGTTCATTTAGGTCCACGTTATGGATACGTTGAGTCGACTCAGTCATGATGCTGATACAGAAGTTGCTATGGTAAAGTGTTAATTATTGTAATTATTATTACTTTATTTCAATATATGTGAACAGCACCATGACTTTCTTGAGTGGTTTGCAGGCGGCCGTCATCTCTTTGGGCTTGATAGGTGCGGGAACTAATAATGCTAGAATTGCTGGCATGCTTCGGAATCTTTCAAGCTATTACTACAAAGAAGCCAGTCTTCTCTTCTGTGTAAGCTTCTATGCTAATCAATAAACAAAAGCTTCTCCACTGTTTGTACTTGCATAGCAATTAGGGCATTATAATAGAGATTTATTATTGTTGCAGGTTCGAATTGCTCAAGGTTTTGTACATATGGGGAAGGGTTTAATGACTCTTGCTCCCTACCACTCGGAACGATTCTTACTTTCCCCGTAAGTAGAGCTTACTCATAAGTGTGTTTTGCTTGTGATTGTCATACATGTTTGGATAGTATTCACCATTCTGTATTCATGTCTTCATATTATCTTGCAGAACGGCCTTGGCTGGACTTGTAGTACTACTCCATGCATCTCTTGATATGAAAGCTATCATTTTGGGAAAATATCACTATGTTCTGTACTTCGTGGTTTTGGCTATGCAGGTTTGTACCATTATTCTAGAGGTGGCTACATGTGTCAGACAGGCCGTCTGTAACTGGTCAAAATGGGTTTAAGTTAAAATTTTGAACATTCAAAATGGGTTGCGTGGACACCCAAATAGACTTTTTGTTTTTGTTATCTTGAAATTTATAGATAGTTACTGTTTTAGCTATTTTTCAAAGAGTTATAATGGCACAATAATAATCTAAAGTTGAAATAGCTTGGTTTAGGAGGTTCAATGGATTTCAAATACATCTGACTTTACCTGCTTGGCTGGTTCAACTTGTTTCCAGTTTTAGCCAATCTCTCTAAGTTTGACCCATTTGACATCTCAAAGGCAAATTATAGCTCAAATTAACTTGTTAATAGATCAAATTACTTTCCTTTGTCATATTTTCTGGTCCACCAAAGCTGTGCTCCACTAATATTCTTGAGTACTCAACAGCCTAGGATGCTGCTGACTGTGGATGAAAATCTGAAACCTTTGTCGGTACCAGTTCGGGTAGGGCAAGCCGTTGATGTTGTGGGCCAGGCAGGTCGGCCTAAGACAATCACTGGGTTCCAGACCCATTCCACCCCCGTCCTTTTGGCTGCTGGGGATAGGGCTGAACTTGCAACCGAGAAGTAAGTCCTGCATCTTTTTTTTGCCTTCCCTTATTGTGATTTTGATGACGTATTCATAATATTTTGATTGGTTTCTTATGCAGGTATCTTCCTCTCTCCCCTATTCTGGAAGGATTTGTTATTTTGAAAGAGAATCCAGATTACAGGGAAGAAGCCTAGACACCAAGTGGTTTGAATGGAAATCTAAATTAAGGTACTGGTGTGGGACACGTATCTGACGTTGACGAAGTTGTATCTTATTAGCTACTCGGGCTGGGCTTTGAAGGGATTTTTCGACATGTTCCTAATGTAGCTTGTGGATTTTTTGTTTTTTTTTATTTATCTTCAAGATTATGCTCGATGATGTTAAAGTAGATTTACAATTTGTTCATGAACTGGTAGCGGTGAAGCTATGTGAACATGTATACACTCAGTTCAGCTAATGCTTTCTGCCATCAAAGTAAACCATTCTCTAACCATTTGTGTTGATCTTTGCTGTCCACTGCTGCTTTTTTTTCATTTTTTTTCAATGGAACCTCTTGGCATTGATGCATTTGTACCAGAGCTCTGATTTTGTCACATCTCTTGAGACATGACTAGCAAGTCAACAACTATAAACTATTTCTACCTGATGGTGGAAGCATTTGCATGTATATGAATATGATCATATAATGATGATGAAATATAGTATATGAATATAGAGAAGAGTTAAATTTTGACCATTTATTTTGTGTGAGAATGGGGGAACCAACAATATGTCACGTGTCATTTTTTTTTCTCTCATCCACGTTTTTAAAAATTAAATATCTTACAAACGACAATTCGAAAAATCATAAAAATTGCACCATATTTTTCAGCATTTTATCCTCTTCGATTTGCCGTCCATCAAGACATACTTCCGACGAACTTTTTTTTTTTTTTTTTTTTTTTTTTTTCATTTTTTGGTGGGTTTTACATATTAGTAACACATGTTATTAACATGTATATATCCTTGTATACTGTAGAACTTAAAACCGGATGTCAAATTCTAGGTGCAACAGCCCCCTCGTGCCCTATATAAGCTCCGTCATTGTATGTAAATGTATTGATCAATGTAGTGTAAACATTTGGTGCGTACACAGTGGCGGATTTAGGATTTAGGCATTGGGTATGCACAACCTAGACATGCATTTTATAGTCGGGTATGTTCGGTTTTTCGATTGGATTTTCGGTTGGGGTTTTTTTGTTCGCTTCGTTTTAGTTGCATGGAAATGCATACAAAGCTAATTATGTTCATGCTGCTATCTATGTAACACGCATATGATTTCAATTAAGCATGATGGGATCAATTCACTACACAAAGGAAGTAGTTTTGCATAAACCTATCTTTTTGTTTTTGGTTTTCGCTCACTTGCTTACCTCATTTATGGACCTAAACTTTCATTTCTTGAAGATTCTTCCTCACTAAATTCGTACTCAGATTTTTTTCCCCCCAACATTCAATTCATAAACGAGTTTAAACATCCATCTGGCATAAATATATTCACAAGTTTAACCAAATTAGAACAGACACATATTGAAAGGTAAATACTATACTTAAACTCTTTAGATTGTAGTATAAAAGATACCACCAAATTATTTTAAATACTATAAATAGAAACAAGTAGATCCCAAAGTTAATTAATTAATATTCTCAAATGCATAACCCATATTCACCCGATATTCACCATTACACTACATAAAAAGTGTTTTATTTATTAATTTATTTAAGAGATCACCGGCGAAATATTATTTTCTATCATGTCACTAGTGTTTTTGAATATGTATTACACGTGTTTTTACCTTGTTATTGTATTGATGGGTATAATGTATATCTGAAAGATCAAAAGGTATGCACCCCTCTTTTATAAGGTATGCATCTTAAGCTTAACACTCAACTATAAAATGTAAAATATTTTTTTTTCACTAAACAAAATCCTCATAGGGTATGCAAGTGCATACCCTAAGATGAACACAAGTCCGCCACTGTGCGTACATTGAAACAAAAAAATATACAGTGTAAGCATATTATCAGAAAATATCTTTTCTTTACCCCTCCAAAAAAAAAAAAAAAAAAAAAAAAAATCTTTTTAACTTTAAAATGGTGTAAGGTTTCTCATTACTTGTACACTGTTATGTGCATGTATAAAAAGATATTTGTCAATTAAATATTTGCAATATTACACCTATGCTAAAATGAATTTTTCAAGGACGAATAAAATGGGAGACTATATGTCATCAGTTAGAATGATTAGCTGCTACGGACACTATGATGATAATTTTTCTTAATGTTACAAGATGAACTATTTATAAACCTAATATGTCAACAAATGGAAATAAGCGTAGTCTTTTGATATCGATAAGCAGTTGAAGATTAGAATTCTGCAAGACAAGAAGTTACGAGTTCAAGTTTCACGACTTCCAATAGTCACATCCTAATATCTATATTTATCAAGGGCTTGTAGTATTGATCGGTTCCACATGTTTCTTGGATTATTCGTGAAGCATTAAGATCGTCTGTTAAGTACTTCAGTTAACAAAGTTGAAATAAACATTCAAATAAATAAAGGGAAATTAAAAAAAATACCACTTTTTTTAGAGATATATATCGTTTTGCCCTTCCGAAAAAAAAATTGACGATATACCACACGAAATCGCAAATCGCAAATTTGCGATTTGCGATCCAGCATGTTGCGTTTGCGACCCGATGACCGTGCGCGCCGTGGCCGGAATAACATGCCATCGCAAATCGCAAAGCGCAAGCTTGCGATTTGCGATTTGCCTATGCCCGAGTAGTTTCCCAATTCCCGAGTCGTTAACGAGCCGTGTACGAGGGGTGATGCCATCACAAATCGCAAAGCGCAAGCTTGCGATTTGCCTATGCCCGAGTAGTTTGCCGATTCCCGAGTCGTTAACGAGCTGTGTACGAGTGGTGGTGCCATCGCAAATCGCAAATCGCAAATTTGCGATTTGCGATTTGCCAATGCCTGAGGAGATGTGAACGAGACGTGAACGAGTTACCGACGACGTAAACGAGTTGCGATTTAAGTCCGCCAAAAAAAACCCAATGTTACATTATGTTTTACATTTTGATGTACTTATTTTATTTTTTATATATATACACATCTTTTTGAAAATATATATTTTATATATATTTACACATTCCCTATTTTTTATATATCATAATCACAATTATTTGTTATCATATATATATATATATACACACACATTATTTTCTAATATATATACACATAATTATTTTATATATATATTCTTTAATCCGGATAACTGGGATGAAAGTTTTTTTTGTGATTTTTTGGATATAACATTTTTTGGATAAGAATTTTGGATAAGATTTTTCGTGATTTGCGGGATTTAAGATTTTTGGATAAGATTTTTCTGGATAAGATTTTTCGTGATTTGCGGGATTTAAGATTTTTGGATAAGATATTTGGATAAGGTTTTCCGTGATTTTCGGGATTTAAGATTTTTGGATAAGATATCTGGATAAGATTAAAGGATAAGATTTTTTCTGATGTTCGTGATATTCTTCCATTTATAAATAGCAGGAACACATTGACA
This sequence comes from Helichrysum umbraculigerum, assembly GCA_949592205.1. NCBI lineage: Eukaryota > Viridiplantae > Streptophyta > Magnoliopsida > Asterales > Asteraceae > Helichrysum > Helichrysum umbraculigerum. Next base: position 65,983,531 of record CATIUR010000005.1, on the reverse strand, counting down.
AGATTTTCACGAATTTTCAGAATATACGAAATAAAAGTTTTAAAAATGGTTCAATCCGGTCACTTTTGGCAATTCCGTTCCATTAATGAAGAATCATTTACTGAAGAATTATACGCAGAAGTTCCCGAATTGTTTTCAATCGCTTTTTATCACGGTGGGCACTTTCAGGGCGCGAAAAGAATGTACACGCAAGGTTTGTTGACATTTATCGACTGCGTAGATGTCGATGAGTTTTCCACCAAATTTCTGGATTACGCTTTGGAAGAGCTAGGTTATTGGGCTCCAAAGAAGTGGTTCTGCTACTATAAAGAGCCTGATTAAGACCTAGATACTGGTTTACAATTGATAACTGATGATGTCGGCCAACTGAAGCAGATAACTGACTACGCGAAAATACATAAAGAAATTGAGGTGTATGTTACACGTAACGATCTGACACATTTCTCAAACTGTGATCAAACAATGCCAGTACGAATTTCTAAAATTAATACTGGTTCTTCAAGTGCAAGACGGTTATTCGATTAGTGAGTAGTCAAATCTTGTAATTCGTATCTATGTTTCAATCAATTGGATGTTTGCCAAATTAAGTTAATCCTTATATAAGCTGTTTGTTTTTCTGGATAAAATTAAACATTATGTAATGAAGATGTTTTAGTATTGTTAAAACATGTAAAAATGAACAACAAGCAATTTCATTCACTCAAATTAACCACGATAATAAATAGCATAGGTTTTCTGTTATAAATAATTTAAGGGTCACTCAAATGAACACTTGGATAGCTCTGAGTCGGTTGAGACGTGGTTGCAGCTTCGTCCTCGATTTGCGATTTGCGTTTACCGGGTTCACGTCATCGGTAACTCGTGCGATCTCGTTCACGACTCGGGCATAGGTAATCCGCAAATCGCAAACTTGCCCTTTGCGATTTGCGTTTACCGGGTATTCTGGATCACGTCATCGGTAACACGTTGCGATCTCGTTAACGACTCGGGCATAGGCAAATCGCAAATCGCAAGCTTGCGCTTTGCGATGGCATGTTATTCCGGCCACGGCTCGCACGGTCATCGGGTCGCAAACGCAACATGCTGGATCGCAAATCGCAAATTTGCGATTTCGTGTGGTATATCGTCAATTTTTTTTTCGGAAGGGCAAAACGATATATATCTCTAAAAAAAGTGGTATTTTTTTTAATTTCCCATAAATAAACTGCCTGTTACAGAATTCTACTGCATGCTGTTGAGCTAAAATGAAGAGGGTTGACAGCACGGATTAAATGTCCAAATTCTTCCTGGAACGATGAAGTTTCTATTTTTTTAAACACAAGTTATAATACAGAACAAAAACAAAAGAGGAGACGTTGAGGCCTAAACATTCATCCATCTGAAAAGGCAATAAGAACAATAAAACATGGAAATCTCAATAAACAAAATAACAAACAATCAATTGTGAAACTGCCGTAATAAAAAAAACATCCTTAATCAAGAAGCAATTACAACTTCAAAATACCAACACTTGAAGAATTTTGTCCGAAACAAAATTTGTCTGAAAGAAACAAAAACAGAAATGGATACTAGAACTTCAAAAAACGATAATATAGCAGATACTAGTCTTTATGTAACTGAAAACAGGCTGATGTAATTACGTAAATCCTGCAGGTTCCAGGAGTTGTGATACAATCCTCATGTCGCTAGGTCCAGCTTCACTGTCATGGCTGAAATGTGAAAGAGGGTCAAGAAGTTTAATAACTCATTTATTTGCATAATAAAGAGATAGAATGCATGCAGTACAAAAGTCTTGAGGTGGCAAGTTCAGGGGTTGAATAGCAGGTCAAAACGGATAGATTTTAAGTAAAGGTCGACCCCCGATAAGAAAAAACTCTTTCAATAAATGATTTACGAAGTCTTGAGGTGGCAAGTTCTGGGGTTGAGTAAGTTCTACCGATAATATATGTAGATTTTATACGTTAGTATTGGCAACTTGCCCCTATACAAAAACCAAAAACTGATATTTACTTGTTCACGATTTCAAGTAGCAATTACCAATAATCGGTTTCTTTAAGCACATCCAAACACCCTCTAAACATTGACATGTTTTCCTACGAAGTAAAGAAGTAATACCTGAAATGCATCACTATATTAATGGCGTTCATAGGGACCAGAACGATCACGGTTATGTCTATCACTTCCTGATCCTCCACGACTGCCAGAATCCCTGTTGCGTCCACTATATCGATCCCCACTGCGATCAGGACCATGGCGGCTGCCGCCACCACCACCGCCCCCGTATCTGTCATCTCTACCACCATACCTGCTACCTCCTCTTGAATCATCTCCAGATGGACATTCTCTAGCAAAGTGACCAGGCTTGCCACATTTAAAGCAGTCACCACCACCACCAGCACCTGAACCTCGTCCACCACCACCACTACCATAATCACGGTCTCGACCTCGATCCCTACCCCTGTCTCTGTCCCGCCCACCATCACGGTCTCTGCCAGAACCTTGATTCGGTTGTGCTTTATCTACTGAGATGTTACGTCCATCTAAGTCTATTCCGTTCATTTTTTCAATTGCATCTTCCATAGATTTTTCATCATCAAAAGTAACAAATCCAAACCCACGTGATCGCCCAGATGATCTGTCCATAACAACCTGAAATGAACAAATATGTGAAGCGTTGGACAATTTGCATTTAGTTAGGCTACTTATTTTAGATTGTTGACAGTTACCACTTTAAACTAATTCGATAATTCTCTGTCATTCAAGTTCAGATTCAGTTTTGCAATCTGTCAGTAATACTTTGCATCTTCAAGCATGTTTGCTTATAGGTTGGTTGACCAGCAAAAATTTTTTTGTCGTTTCTACCAAGATTTTTCAATTCACCCATAAGCAAAAACATATAACCCCACTTGAGCAATTTTCATATGAATGGATTGATTTCACCCTCTGATACAAACCAAACCCAATTCTTCACAATACTATTGTGTAACAACTTGTGCCGGAAAAGTGAAATACAACACAAGAATGTATAGTACCAAGTCAGTGTACATATGGATAGAGTTTACCATTTATCAAAACAAATATAAGGCACATCTCGATCTCTGAATACCTTTGCATCTAGAAGATGGTCAAACTTCTTGAAAGCATCTTTCAAATCTCTGTCAGATGTTGACCATGACAGATTCCCAACAAAACAACGATACTCATCCTGTTCAATCATTTTCAGCTGAACAAAAAAAGAAATGTAAGGTGTAACATAAAACTAACAGTTAAACACTTCTGTTATTCCATTACATCAAAAGTACACACAATCTGAAATATTAAAGGTTCAACGTCAATGAAAAGATAGAAGATTTTTCAATTGGGGTTATATATGTTTCCTCAACCGGAAAGATGTAAGATTTAATATCATATTTGAGTAAAATAGACATATCCATCACATGCATCTTATATTACATTTGTAAAACTACTCCAATTATAGATACATGCTGAGTCAGAAGAAGGCCAGATACTAATCACGATTCACGAGTATTACGTATTTTCGAAAATAAAATACAGCAGCAAAATAAAAAATAAACATCCAATACACAAATTGAATATGCAAGGATATATACCAGTGTATATGGAAACGTCCGACATGTACTGAAAATTAGTTTGTGGAGTATCTAGCATAGAATTTGTATATGATATCCCACAGGCTCAAGTACTTTTCAATCTTTTTTCGTAATCTCGAGTTGGAAACAAAACGAAAAAAAAAAAAAAAAAAAAGCTAACAATTTTCCAGTTATATCTTCTATTCTATATAAATTAGGTTGAATTTCACAAAAGCAGTCTATCATATATTACAATCAATTAATCTATATGTGCCACCTCATCACAAATTGACTCAAATCAATAAATCCAGTATCTATATACGTTAATGATTATATGAAACAAAAGTACAGATATAATAAGTAACCAAATCGAAAATTTATACGATACAAATGGCTACTTGTAGATATTAATAACAGAACTTAACAAATAATAACAGTAATTAGAGCGATGATATACTTGAAGTACTTACAAGCTGTTTCACACACACTATTGTGTGTATTGAAGCAGAAAGAGTGTTGTAGTCGTTCACCCAAACCCTAACCCTAAAATTTTGATTTGAGGTGGACAGCTCAATTTTTGTTGAAGAAAAAGACTTGTAAAATATTTCAATTTATACCCTTGTGGTTTAGTACTATTTTCATTACGGTCCCTTTTAATTAGCCCAATAAAATTTCAAAATTTGGTACTGCTTTCTAAAGTATCCAGTTTCTGATTCTTATACAGTACTCCCCTGTTTTACTTTGCACTTTTGCAGTTAGTTAGTTAGTTAGTTATATTTCATCTTTCTTGTTTCCAAGATCAAAAAAATATGGTCTTTAATAATAAACATCACCATTTTCTCATCATCATCTTCATCATCACCATTGTTTCTTCATCATCGTCATCAAACTTCAGTCTTTATGGCACTGCACACATGAATCAAACCACCATTACTCTCACTAAATCTGTCACAAATTGTAGTACCTCCGATGCAATTCAACCATCATCAATCAATGCTGGTAGAATCTTTTACAAATTTCCAATTCCATTCCCTCTTCATTCCATTACCAATTCCAATTCCACCATTTCTTTCTCTACACATTTCTCATTCACTATAATCCCACCACCATCATCCGATTGTCTCTCCGGCGAAGGGATTACGTTCTTGATCACGAGTTTGTTACCGCATTCTCTTGGGTCTATTGGTTTACCCAAAAACGTAGGCCCGAATTTCTTTGATTCGTCGTTTTTAGCGGTTGAGTTTGATACAAATTTTGATAAAGATCTTGATGATATCAATGGGAATCATGTTGGGATTGATTTGGATTCTGTTTCTTCGATGGCTTCAGTTGATTTACTGACAAATGGGATTGATTTAAAAAGCGGGAAAACGATAAATACGTGGATTGAATATAAAGGCCTCGAAAAGGTGATTGAGGTTTGGGTTGGGTATGATGAGATTAAACCCGATAGCCCAGTTCTTGTGGCACCAATCGATTTTACGAAAAGATTTAATGGGTTTATGTATGTGGGGTTTTCTGCTGCTAATGGGAAAGGTTCATCAGTTCATGTGATTCATAATTGGCAATTCAAAACATTCGGGTCGGATGACTGTTTGATATGTTTTCCGCCCCAGCCCGAGACAGAGCCCGGGACCCGAACCGGGTTAAAGAATACTCATCACAATCAACATAAAGGCAAAAGTTCATTCAGTCTAGCTCTTGGATTGTTGCTACTTAATCTGATTCTGATTCTTGTAATTTTCGGTGGTTTAGTGTTGTATATGTGTATAAAGAGAAGTCAAAGATCGGGTCAAACCCAGCCCGAACAAACCCGGATCTGTACTTTTCAAGAAAACGACACAAACAAAATCCCGAAAAGGTTGAAACTTTCCGAAATTCGATCAGTAACAAAAGGGTTTCATCGGAATCAGATGATCGGTGAAGGGCAATGGTCGATTGTGTACAAAACCGATAAGAATCTTGCTGTGAAAAGATTCAAATCGGGCTCATTTGGTAGTCAATTTGCCACAGAATTCGTAACAATGGTGGGCTCTTTACAACACAAGAATTTAATGAAGCTTCAAGGATGGTGTTGTGAACGAAACGAATTAATTCTAGTTTATGATTTCATGCCAAATGGATCCCTCGAGAAAATTCTCCACCATCCAACAACAAATGTTGAAAATTTGAGCTTTGAGACTCGATTACACATTCTCGTTGGGGTTTCATCGGGTTTACTGTACCTACACGAAGAATGCGGGCGACCAATAATTCATCGAAATGTAAAAAGTTGTAATATAATGTTGGATTTTGATTTCACCCCAAAATTAGGGGATTTTGGAACGGCTGAGTTGCATGATCATAGCTCAAAGTCACGTGACATAACGGTGCCTGCACATTGCATGGGGTACCTTGCACCTGAGTACGTGTATTCTGGGGTCCCCACAGTGAAAACCGACGTGTATGGTTTTGGTGTGGTGGTGTTAGAAGTGGCTACAGGGCGGCCCGCTGTGGATGAGAACGGTGTGGTGGTTACTGATTGGGTGTGGGATTTGTGGGAAGATAAAAGGTTGGTTGATGCTGCTGATTGTAAACTGATGGGGAGGTTTAACAGAGTTGAAATGGAGATGATGTTAAAGGTTGGATTGATTTGTGTTCATCCGAATTACGAAAAGAGACCGACAATGAAGATGGTTATGAAGATGTTGAAAGGTGAAGTGGTGCCCGAATTGCCCGTGGTCAAGCCGACGGTCATGGTTCAATCAGTCACATCGGAGAGGTCGCCGGAAGTGGTGGTGAGGTGTGGTGGTGGAGATGAATGTGATGGTTTGACATCATGGGGTACCCCTAAATCTCATTTTAGCAAAGGGTGATAGTGAGTAGTTCTTTTTAAAATCAATTTGTTCACTGTAATACTTGATATTTTCAGTTAATCTCATATTCCAAAATCATCATAGTATCATACCCAATGTTAACCAAAATGTAAATGAAATTAGCCACAAAATGAAGTTAAGTTAAGAACAGTGACGTTCAATATTATATAAATTAAAGATCAGCCAATGAAAAGTACATAAAAAAAAGAGTACATTGACAGTAAATTGTAGGATCAATAATAGGATTTAAACAACAGTGGTATCATCTATTTAGTCTCAAAAAAATACATCAATGCATCACATTACTTACATGGAACAATTCTTCAATAACAATTTTACTGCCTGCCAAAAAACTACAGAAATCTAATTCAAGGATCTTTGATACACAGAATTAAAGATACTACACTTTAAACCTTCTAAACTCAAACCAAATCTCATAATGATTGAAAAGTAAACTATCATGTGTATGTTTTCCCATATATTCAAGGCCTAAACTTTTGAGCCTCTTACTACACTCATCACCTCCCAATCGAGAGCAAAACTTCACGTTGTGCGAAACAAATATTCGTCCATCCAAAGGTTTCAATCTACCAACCAATCTTTCTAATCCAACCCACACAAGCTTATCAGGCATATGAAGAAATACAGCACTAGCATATATCAAATCATATGTAAAACCCGACCCAAATCTTTCAAAATCCATATCTTCACCTTTCAAGATCAAAGGACGTTTCTGAAGTAAACCGTGTGCGGGAAGTTCATACCTAAATGCAGCCATAAGAGAAAGCTCGTCTCTTTCTAGACAGTGGAAGTGTTGAGGCATCAAGTAACTAATAAAATGTAACCCGACTCGAAGGGTCCCACAACCAATTTCTAGAACTCGTGATTCAGGGGCAATTTTGGAAGATTCTGCAAGAAATTCATATACGTCTCGTCCACCGGCCCACGGCTCACCGTAGTTACTGTGGTGCTCTTCTACTAAAAGTTCACCAGGACAGGGAAAAGATGTGTGGTTCTTTGCTTCCTCATCTTCATAGTGTGATATACCTTTGTACCTGGTGAATTGACATCAAGCATATTTTAGTGTTTGTAGATTCTAATTAAGAATACATAGGTGCATAAAATATGTAAGTGTGTATATATAGACGATACCAAACTGACAAAAAGAAGCAACTCATTTGCTGATTCATATTTTCAATATACACGAGATATATATGCAGTACTAAAGTTGAAGTCTTAAAATATACTTATGTTTTTACTTAGTGAGCCTATATTAGTCTAAATACTAAACTATCATTAAACTAACTACTTTCATCTCATTTACTTGATGTTACTATTTGTTTTAAGTGAAGTACATAGGGCTGCAGTGACCATTTTTTTATTCGAAAACATGAAACAACATAACCAAACTCATCTAGTGTACATTCGAACTGATGAACTGATACATCATTCTATTTCTCTAGCTTTTTTTCTTCATAAGTTATAAGTGCAACTAAAAGAATGTCACCAGAATACACATTGGAGAAGTTTAATTATAAAGGTAGTAAAATCAAAGTTGGATAACAAATGCATATATACATAATACAGGATCCTTACTAAAGGTAGAAGATTTGAATCCTATTTTTCAGAATCATAGTTCCAAAATGTCAAAATTTTGGGAATTTTGAAAACTTAATCAAGATCCATAACCTTAAATAGCTAGTACAATTACATTACATTGTATTTTTAATTTCAAACAGCCAACTCCTAAATCCAGCAATACCTAGAAATCGCAGTAACAATAAATTTTAGTGTAATTTGCAGCACAATTGGCATCAGCTAGAATCATAATAATAGCTAATTACGTACTAAATCCTCCTATACTAAACCCTAATTCATTCATACATACAGTACACAATTGTAATAAAAAACAAATTATAATAAATGAAAAGGGTACTTACTGGATCAAATCCTGGAGCTGTTGAGCACGAGTACGAGGATTAATGCCTTTACGAAGAACATTATCTTGCATATGAAGTCCGTTCAATTGGATCTGAGTTTTAACCCAATTAATATCATCGGCTGTTGGTGAGATCTGATGATTTAGTTGTTGTTGAGTGGTTTGAAGGGCTGGAGTAGGGGGGCAAGAACAGGTGGGAGGGGAATTTGAAAGTGAAGAAATAAGGAAAAATAGAAAGATTGCGGCGCCGGCGACGGAGAGAATTAAGGTCGGAACGGTGATGACTATAGCTTTTGGTGCAGTTGGAGCCATAATCCGTTAGGTCACTTCTGTCAGTGAGAGTGTAGAATTTCAGATGCTACATCTTTAACGAGGGCTTTTAATCAAGGGGAAGGCAGTACCTAAATTGGGTACTGCAGGGGCAATTTCGTAATTATCTAACTCACTTTTGTTTTTCATTTAGACCGGTTGCAATGGTAACGTGAACGCCGGTTGTGGAGCTCGAGAACTCCCAGAACGCCCGCAACGGGGCGTTCTCGGCGGGGCGTTGTGGTATGGGAGAACGGCAGCAGAACGGCAAGAGTCGTGGGCCCCACGCAATTTTTAATTCCTTTTCCACTTCCAACGGTAATTAAAAAAAAAAAGAAAAAAAAAATAAAACAAAGAGACGTTGGGCAACGGCAGGAAGAAAAAGCAGAGACCAAAAAAAAAATTTATTTTTTAAACTCAACTCCTTTTTACACTATATATACATACATATATCTAACCTATTTTCACACAAAAAACACACTACAAACTCAAATTCTTTCTACACTTCTCACTCAAAATCATGTCTCAATCTCCAAATTCAAACCAAAATCCCAACTCAAATTTTAACCCAAACCCGGATAACTTATCATACACCAACCTCATGTTATTCGGGACATCAAACGCACCCGGCCCGAATTCGTCTCCCTCAATCCGCCACAATACGGAATGTATCCATACTATCACCGACCACCATTCGAATATCAAAACCCGTACTTCCAACAACAACAACAACCATTTTTTCAACCTCCTCAACAACCCCAACAACAACCCGAACAACCCCAACAACAACCCGAACAACCCGAGCAAGAATCCTCCCAACGAGCCGGAAAACAAGTGGCTCAATCTCCAAGCAAAAGATCCCACAAAAAAAAGGTGACGGTGGAAAGAAAACGTGTAACACCCCCAAATTTAATGATTTGCGGAAGCTTGATTTGGGTGTTACTAATCAATAACAAAGCACAAAGATATATAGTAAACGACTCTATATGCGTCGTTTTAACAAAATATATTGATAACTGAAATGTTTACAACATTTAAAGCTTTACATAGCTCGAGTTTAAATAAAATGAGATTTCAGTACATAAGTACTTATACAAAATATACTAATGCAAGAAAATCTCAATCATCTGCATGCTGACTCGAGCTAAAATCCTGAAGCAGAATCATCCTATTGCTTGGTACCTGCGATATATGCAAAAAGTTCAGCTATAAAGCTGGTGAGCTCACAGGTTTGAAATCAGTTAATATAGTATGAACCGCAAGATTTAAATAATGAATTGCATCCAGCAATTAAATAATGAATTGCATCCAGCAATTAAATGATAATAATCGTGTATACAGCCATGAGCATATAGTTGAGCTTAACTCGAGGGTCGGGTCCCCTATAGAGAATTCCGGGCGAGGTGCCTCCACGAATGCCTAATCAACATTCGTCTTCCCAAATATTAGTACGTCCGTTTACCCGGTTAGTGCTTGCTAACCCGGACGAGGTGGGTCAATCCTATATGGTACCATATACTAATATTCACGCTACAACGTATTAACAACTATGCTGACGGAGGACTTTAAATGATTAGTTTCAAAAAAACTCATGTAGTATATGAAATGTTTGTACTTGCGTCCACATGTTAAAAGTTTGAGCAGTATATCACACCCCTGAGTAAAACAGTAAAAAGAGGGGCTATGAGACTCACCTGAGTCTGAGAGCGTTTAAATAAACGTAAGTTGATTAGCCAAGAATGAAGTCCAACGACTTGTAACCTGAGGGTGTCCACGACAAGCGATGGTTATAAATATGATTGGGTATCTCAAAAGATCACCCTAGTAGTTGTTCGCTCAACTAAAATGTCCAAATTTCCACCGTTTGGTTGATGTGTTTAAGTATTTGAAAATGTGTACGGCCCGTTGGTGACGGTCTGCAATAATAATCCATAAGTGTTATTATTATTCGTTTCGTTCTACGTTTAGGAAAAGTATATATTTTTGTATGTTAATCATCATTGTAAAAAGTGTAGTTGTCGTTACGCGAGTGACGAATCGTTGAGCAAAAACTAAGTTCGCAGGGCAGAATCTCAGTTCGGCTCGCTCGGCTCGGTTCGGCTCGGTTCGACTCGGTTCGGCTCGCGAGTTCGGTTCGATTCGCAACGCGGCTCGGTTCGCTGTTCGGCTCAATTCGCAGCTCGGCTCGATTCGCTGCTCGGCTCGACTCGCTGCTCGACTCGACTCGCTGCTTGGCTCGACTCGCTGCTCGGCTCGACTCGCTGCTCGGCTCGACTCGCTGCTCGGCTCGGTTCGTAGGAAGAACACACCTCAGCTCGCGAAACGGTTGATCGACGGATTTCGAGCCAAAAACATGTTTTCGGGTTTCCGTTTAGTCCGATTCTTTTACCCAACCCTCCAATGGACATTATAAGTTGTTACAAACCACTAACAAGCAAAAATACTTAAAAACGAGAGATTTCGGGATTTGTCGGAAACTTACAAAATGTCGGATCAAAAATCCGAAAAGATAGGATGATAGATCGAGGTGTCGTGGTTGTTTTGTTCCAAAGAGCCGAGATGATCCAAGCGAGTTTAGTATGTTTATTTTGCGATTTTAACGGGTTTGGGGTGTTTTTCTTTTTAGAGAGGAAAGAATAGAGAGAGAGAGAATGAATGGATGAAATGAAGAAAGAAAAGTGGGAGGTGGGGGTTTATCTCCACTTTTCAGTTTTCGCCCCGCGTTCCGCGTGGTGTTCGTTTGCTCCGTCGTTTAAACGTTAAATAATTATTTTATATATTAATTGGTAAGTTTTAAAATACTAATTCATTACGCGTTATTTTATTTAAATATTTTACAAATCCATTTATATTTGTGTTAAAAATGTAAGTTTGTTTATTTAGTTTGCGCGGTGTAATATTTTAAATTGTGTAAGTTCTGTTTGTTCGATACGAATGAATACGAAATATTATCATAATAATATTTTTGACATAAAAGCGTTATTTAATAAAATTGGTCACCAACGTCCGTATTAAATTGAATCGAAATACATTCGATTTAAATTGCGTACGATTTAACCAAATCGCATTTTCGTATATATTCAACAATATATATAATTCGATACATTAATTAGCCTAACACAGAACTAATTACATGTATTAACATATGATTAGGCACTAATTACTAGTCCTAATTTGGCGGGTGTTACATTCTTCCCCTGTTAGAAGAATTTCGTCCCGAAATTTAGTTCGAAGTCGTGTTTGATGTAGAATCAGTGAAAAGTTGAGGATATTTGAGTCGCATTTGGTCTTCCCGTTCCCAGGTGAATTCCGGACCGCGCCGCGAATTCCATCTGACCTTGACGATGGGAATACGACTTTGTTTTAGTTGTTTGACCTCACGGTCCATAATTTCAGCGGGTTCCTCAACAAAATGAAGTTTGTCGTCAACACGAATTTCATCTAATGGAATAATAAGTGTCTCATCAGACAGACACTTCTTCAAATTTGAAATATGAAAAGTGGGGTGCACGCTGCTAAGTTCGGATGGCAGCTGCAATCGATAAGCTACGGGGCCAATCCGTTCGAGGATCTCAAAAGGCCCGATGTACCTGGGATTTAACTTCCCGCGTTTGCCAAAACGGATGACGCCTTTCCAAGGCGATACTTTTAGGAGTACTCGATCCCCAACTTGGAACTCGAGTGGTTTGCGTCTCACGTCAGCATAACTTTTCTGACGATCACGTGCGGATTTGAGTCGGTTTTGGATTTCCACAATCTTCTCAGTGGTTACATGTATGAGTTCAGGACCAGTGAGTTGGCTATCTCCCACTTCGGTCCAACAAATCGGTGATCGGCACTTACGACCGTACAGTGCCTCAAAAGGTGCAGCTTTGATGCTGGCGTGATAGCTGTTATTGTACGAGAATTCGCACAACGGTAGATGTCTTTCCCAGTTTGCACCGAAGTCAACTACGCAAGCTCGTAGCATATCTTCCAGTGTTTGAATGGTTCGTTCACTTTGGCCATCGGTTTGAGGATGGTACGCGGTGCTCATATCTAGACGAGTACCCAATGCTTTTTGGAGTGACTGCCAAAAGTGAGAGGTGAAGCGGGCATCTCTGTCAGAGATGATCGAGATTGGAACACCGTGTTGAGAAACGATTTTCTTGATGTAGATTTGTGTGAGGCGTTCCATTTTATCGTTTTCCTTGATTGCCAGGAAATGAGCAGATTTGGTGAGGCGGTCAACGATCACCCAAATGGTATCGCAACCGTTCGACGACTTGGGTAGTTTGGTTATGAAATCCATGGCAATTTGTTCCCATTTCCATTCAGGGATTTCAGGTTGTTGGAGTAAGCCGGAAGGTTTTTGATGTTCAGTTTTGACTTTCGAGCAAGTAAGACACTTGCTGACATAAGTGGCGATTTCGGCTTTCATGTTCGGCCACCAATAAAATTCCTTGATTCCGTGGTACATTTTATCGGATCCCGGATGGATAGAATATTTGGACTTGTGAGCCTCATCCATCACTAAGTCTCGTAGGTTCCCAAAATTAGGCAACCAGATTCGGTTTGAGAAATACCTAATCCCGTTAGGTCTGATTTCGAATTGTTTGTCAATACCCCGCAAGGCTTCAATTTTGACGTTTTCAGGTTTCAGGGCTTCGATCTGAGCGGTATGAATCTGAACGGTAAGATCGTTGTGAATGGTCATACTGAGGGCTCGGACTCGAAGTGGTTTAGGTCGTTCCTTTCGGCTGAGGGCATCGGCTACAACATTAGCCTTCCCTGGGTGGTACTTGATCTCGCAGTCATAATCGGTAAGCAACTCGACCCATCGACGTTGCCTCATATTGAGATCCTTCTGATCGAAGATGTGTTGAAGACTTTTATGGTCGGTAAAGATGGTGCACTTAGTGCCGTAGAGATAATGTCTCCAGATTTTGAGAGCAAAAACGACAGCTCCAAGTTCGAGGTCATGAGTGGTGTAGTTCTTTTCGTGAATTTTCAGCTGTCGTGAGGCATAGGCAATGACTTTGTCTCGTTGCATTAGCACACAACCGAGACCTTGGTGAGAAGCATCGCAGTATACCACGAAGTCATCGGTGCCTTCGGGTAGTGATAGAATTGGAGCACTGCAAAGCTTTTGTTTCAGAAGTTGGAACGCTGACTCTTGTTTATCGGTCCAATCGAACCTTTTGTCCTTCTGAGTCAGTATCGTGAGTGGTTGAGCTATTTTGGAGAAATTTTCGATGAATCGTCGATAGTACCCAGCAAGACCCAAGAATTGTCGTACTTCAGTTGCAGAGGTGGGTGCTTGCCAGTCTTTGATAGCCTCGATTTTTGATGGGTCAACGTGAATTCCCTGACTGTCGATCACGTGACCAAGGAATTGAACGGTTTGTATCCAGAACTCACACTTAGAGAATTTGGCATTAAGCTCCTCGTGTCTAAGCAATTCTAGAATTGTTCTGAGATGTTGCGCGTGTTCTTGCTCGTTGCGCGAATAGATGAGGATGTCATCGATAAAAACAATGACAAACTTGTCGAGGTAAGGTTTGCACACCCGATTCATAAGGTCCATGAATACAGCCGGTGCGTTGGTTAGACCAAAGGGCATCACTTGGAATTCGTAGTGCCCGTAACGAGTTCTAAAAGCAGTTTTTGGAATATCGGTGTCGCGAACCCGTAACTGATGATAACCTGATCGCAGATCGATCTTTGAATAAAAGCTCGACCCTTGTAGTTGGTCAAACAGGTCATCAATTCGAGGAAGTGGATAACGGTTCTTGACGGTCAATTTGTTCAATTCTCGGTAGTCGATACACATTCTGAATGAACCGTCCTTCTTTTTAACAAATAAGACCGGAGCTCCCCAAGGCGAAGAACTCGGTCTGATGAATCCTCTATCCAGGAGTTCCTGTAACTGGGTGGACAGCTCCTGAAGTTCGGAAGGGGCTAAGCGGTATGGTGCGCGGGCCACCGGTGCGGCACCCGGCACGAGATCGATTGAGAACTCAACCTGTCTAGGCGGAGGTAGACCAGGTAGTTCTTCCGGAAAGACTTCGGGAAAGTCTCTAACGATTGGCACATCCTCAAGTCGCTTCTCCTCCGACTTCTTCTCTGTGATGTGTGCGAATATTGCAGGGTAACCCTTTTTCAGAAATTTTCGGGTTTTTAAATAAGAGATGATATTGAGTCTCGTCCCACCAGTCTCCCCCTGTATGATCAAGGTTCCACCGGTAGCGAGTGGAATGCGGACGACCTTATCGTAACAAACGATTTCAGCTCGTTGTTTGGACAACCAGTCCATTCCAATGATGACGTCGAAACTTCCGATTTCAACGGGTACAAGATCGATTGAAAAGGTTTCATCAGCTAGGTTTAAAGTGCAATTAGGTATCACACTATCGGTTTCTATAAGTTCCCCATTTGCTAGCTCTACAGTGTACTTAACATCTAAGGCAACAGGAGTGATGTCAAGTAGTGGGCAAAAGTCATCAGAGATAAAGCTTCTATCAGCACCAGTATCAAATAGAACAGAAGCATGTAAGTTGTTGAGGAGGAACATACCCGAGACCACATTCGGGTCTTGGCGGGCGTCCCCAGATTTGATGACAAAGGCTCTGCTTCGGGTGTTGTTGTTGTTGCTGTTGCGGTTGTTGTTGTTATTCTTCAGCTTTGGGCACGTGTCCCTGAAGTGCCCGGGTTTCCCACACTCAAAGCAGACTTTGGGTGGTCTGGTGTTGTTGTTGGAATTGTTGTTGGCAGGAGAATTGCAGTCTTTGGTGAGATGGCCGTACCTCTTGCAATTATTGCAAAAGGGGCCGCATGAGCCTTCATGGTGGCGACTGCACTTGGAACAATAGGGTTTGTTCCCAGTGTAGCCCCGTGTGATGTCTGTGGTGGTGTTGTAGGCTTTGATGGTGTCGGGTTTCTTGTTTTGTTGGTTGGAGTGGTTGTTGTGGTAGTCAGACCACTTCCGTTTGTTGTTTTGGGAGGATGAAGTGGGTGGTTCAGAATCTTGGCTCATGGACATCAGGTCTTGGGCCAGTAGGATTGCACCGTCAATGGTAGTTTGGTTGGAAGAGGCAACATGTCCCCGAACAGGCTCAGGAAGGCCAAGGATGTACTTCCTGATTTTATCAGGTTCAGTGCTCACCATAGCTGGGCGGAGGGCGGCAAGTTGTTGGAATCTGGTGGTATAACCATCGATATCACCACCCTGAACCTTTAGGTTCCAGAACTCCTCATCTAGCTTTTGGAGTTTAGCGATTGAGCAGTATTTGGCAGTGAGTTTTGCTTTCAAGTCCTCACAAGAGAGTTGGTAGGCAGTGTCAGCACCCACCGATTGGGTATATGAATTCCACCAAGAGTGGGCATCATCTTCAAGAGAGCAGGTGGCGAAGTTTACTTTGTCGTTCTCACGCATTTGCTGACACGGAAAACAGTTTCCATTTTCTCGAACCATCTGATCAGTCCGATGGCTCCTTCAGAACCTTTGAAGCTGGAGGGTTTGCAGCTTTGAAAGTCCTTGTAAGAACAAGGTTTAGCAGTAGTGGTTTCAGCGGCATCGCTGTTTCTGGTAGAATTTTGGGGGGTATTCCGAGCCAAGGCTTCAGTAACAGCCTGGGTTATAAGCGATGTAAGCTGAGCATCGGTGTATGGTCTTGACTTTGGCGGCATGATTCTTCAATAAAAGAAATGAAGATACATGAGATTTCGTAAGAAAGTTGTATTTGTTATAGGTGTACATGTATAAAAGCAGAAAAAATTCATGACATCAACATGGAAAAATGACAATCAATATGAGTTGAAACATCAAGGGATATTTGATAGATAATACGAGTTCAAAGGTTACTTCCTACAGAGTTATTACAAAAGGCGTCGGGAATTGTTACATCCGACCAAATTTTAGAGTAGCACGTAGATAGTTACTAGAATACAGGATAGATTACAGTACAAAGACTACACTAGTCTTGACGTAGATTAATTTGTTCCATCATCGTGACAAGACGGTCAACAGTGTTTGCAAGTCTGCTAGCTTGTCGGGCGTTATCTTCTGCTAGTGCTAGTCGTTGTGTTAGTCCACGGGCATACTCTTCTGCTTCATGTGAGCGCTGTTCACATTCTTCCATCCTTTGTCGCAGAAGGGCATTTTCCACGCTTATTTCTATTACTTGGTTGCGAAGGACATCCATGTTGTTGTTTGTGGTTTCAAGGTCGTCGGAGACTTGTTCGATGCGTTCAAGGGAAGTAAGTCTCCAGTTTTCGTTCGTTTCCTGCAGCACGACATCCATGGTGCGAAGTCGCTGCTCGTGTTGGTTCACCCTAGCGGATAAGGCCGGCAAGGTGAAGTGAATGGAGTACTGGCCAGCTCGAGGCACCCTGGTGTTCGTCCTTGCTACCCTTGGGTTCTGCGACCCGGATTGAGAGCGAGATGAATCTGATGGTGTGTTTGCCATTTCTGAGACAAAGCGTTAGTAAGAGTGAGGCCTATATTCATATAGTTCCTATATAATATAGCCTATTGAGTGTCTAGCATAAACATGTTTAAGTCTCGGTTCTCTCGAGGTCAGAGTCTTCTAGTGTACCCTGTTCAGCCATAACTACTTTCAGATCTTACATCATCTTTGCTTAATTGTACATAGTTGATCAGGCTATGTTAAATTAAACTCGTATGGTGTAATCACTGAACCAGTTATACCTAATAAGGAGTACTGCCTAATGGTCATAGTCTAGGCCCACTAAATGCAACCTAGTTCACTATAACCTTAGTCTCTGATACCAATCTGTAACACCCCCAAATTTAATGATTTGCGGAAGCTTGATTTGGGTGTTACTAATCAATAACAAAGCACAAAGATATATAGTAAACGACTCTATATGCGTCGTTTTAACAAAATATATTGATAACTGAAATGTTTACAACATTTAAAGCTTTACATAGCTCGAGTTTAAATAAAATGAGATTTCAGTACATAAGTACTTATACAAAATATACTAATGCAAGAAAATCTCAATCATCTGCATGCTGACTCGAGCTAAAATCCTGAAGCAGAATCATCCTACTGCTTGGTACCTGCGATATATGCAAAAAGGTCAGCTATAAAGCTGGTGAGCTCACAGGTTTGAAATCAGTTAATATAGTATGAACCGCAAGATTTAAATAATGAATTGCATCCAGCAATTAAATAATGAATTGCATCCAGCAATTAAATGATAATAATCGTGTATACAGCCATGAGCACATAGTTGAGCTTAACTCGAGGGCCGGGTCCCCTATAGAGAATTCCGGGCGAGGTGCCTCCACGAATGCCTAATCAACATTCGTCTTCCCAAATATTAGTACGTCCGTTTACCCGGTTAGTGCTTGCTAACCCGGACGAGGTGGGTCAATCCTATATGGTACCATATACTAATATTCACGCTACAACGTATTAACAACTATGCTGACGGAGGACTTTAAATGATTAGTTTCAAAAAAACTCATGTAGTATATGAAATGTTTGTACTTGCGTCCACATGTTAAAAGTTTGAGCAGTATATCACACCCCTGAGTAAAACAGTAAAAAGAGGGGCTATGAGACTCACCTGAGTCTGAGAGCGTTTAAATAAACGTAAGTTGATTAGCCAAGAATGAAGTCCAACGACTTGTAACCTGAGGGTGTCCACGACAAGCGATGGTTATAAATATGATTGGGTATCTCAAAAGATCACCCTAGTAGTTGTTCGCTCAACTAAAATGTCCAAATTTCCACCGTTTGGTTGATGTGTTTAAGTATTTGAAAATGTGTACGGCCCGTTGGTGACGGTCTGCAATAATAATCCATAAGTGTTATTATTATTCGTTTCGTTCTACGTTTAGGAAAAGTATATATTTTTGTATGGTAATCATCATTGTAAAAGTGTAGTTGTCGTTACGCGAGTGACGAATCGTTGAGCAAAAACTCAGTTCGCAGGGCAGAATCTCAGTTCGGCTCGCTCGGCTCGGTTCGGCTCGGTTCGACTCGGTTTGGCTCGCGAGTTCGGTTCGATTCGCAACGCGGCTCGGTTCGCTGTTCGGCTCAATTCGCAGCTCGGCTCGATTCGCTGCTCGGCTCGACTCGCTGCTCGACTCGACTCGCTGCTTGGCTCGACTCGCTGCTCGGCTCGACTCGCTGCTCGGCTCGGTTCGTAGGAAGAACACACCTCAGCTCGCGAAACGGTCTGATCGACGGATTTCGAGCCAAAAACATGTTTTCGGGTTTCCGTTTAGTCCGATTCTTTTACCCAACCCTTCAATGGACATTATAAGTTGTTACAAACCACTAACAAGCAAAAATACTTAAAAACGAGAGATTTCGGGATTTGTCGGAAACTTACAAAATGTCGGATCAAAAATCCGAAAAGATAGGATGATAGATCGAGGTGTCGTGGTTGTTTTGTTCCAAAGAGCCGAGATGATCCAAGCGAGTTTAGTATGTTTATTTTGCGATTTTAACGGGTTTGGAGTGTTTTTCTTTTTAGAGAGGAAAGAATAGAGAGAGAGAGAATGAATGGATGAAATGAAGAAAGAAAAGTGGGAGGTGGGGGTTTATCCCCACTTTTCAGTTTTCGCCCCGCGTTCCGCGTGGTGTTCGTTTGCTCCGTCGTTTAAACGTTAAATAATTATTTTATATATTAATTGGTAAGTTTTAAAATACTAATTCATTACGCGTTATTTTATTTAAATATTTTACAAATCCATTTATATTTGTGTTAAAAATGTAAGTTTGTTTATTTAGTTTGCGCGGTGTAATATTTTAAATTGTGTAAGTTCTGTTTGTACGATACGAATGAATACGAAATATTATCATAATAATATTTTTGACATAAAAGCGTTATTTAATAAAATTGGTCACCAACGTCCGTATTAAATTGAATCGAAATACATTCGATTTAAATTGCGTACGATTTAACCAAATCGCATTTTCGTATATATTCAACAATATATATAATTCGATACATTAATTAGCCTAACACAGAACTAATTACATGTATTAACATATGATTAGGCACTAATTACTAGTCCTAATTTGGCGGGTGTTACAAAACGTGCAACAAACGGCAATGGCACCCTAGCGAATTAGCGTGGTTAGCTACATGTTGGTGCGACACATCGGAAGACTTGGATCGAGGAAACTCACAAAAGAGAGGTACTTTGTGGGGTACGGTGCAAGAGAAGTTTAACAACAACAGTCGTGGATGGGAACGCGGCGCCGACCAACTTTCCTCCAAGTGGCGTACCGTTAATAATAATTGCAAAGACTTCAACACGATTTACGAATCGCAATACAAGGCTTGGGGAAGTGGGCGAGACGACAAAATGGTGTACGACCTGTCCGTTTCCGAATACTACGACACGTACAGAAGACACTGGAACATGCAAGAGGCTTGGAACGTGGTGAAAGATCACCCAAAATGGAAAGCACCACCGTCGGTTGGTGGAACCGGATTACGCGACGAAGAAGATTTTTTTGATGATTCCGTTGATCTCTCTGCCGACCACACTCCATCACAACAAAATGAGCTATTTGGGCCCGACCCACTTTCAAGGCTCATGGGTCGGGACAGGGCCCGAAAAGCGGCTAGAAGTTCCGGTTCTTCCGACGCGACGACATCATCATGAGCATCGACAGGAAGCGACAGGGTGGAGGAGGCGATAGAGAGTATGGCCAAGTATAAGGCCGACATGTTACTCGCCAAAAGACAGTCAATTGAGACGATCACCCGCCAGGAACGACTTCGAACTGCTATGCAGGGTGTGCAATTTCTCCAAATCAACACCTCGGACATCCAGGATCCACATGACCGCGCAGCAGTTCAGAGGATGAAGAAAAAGTTTCGCCAAGAGTTTCGGGAGTTCTACGAGGCCGAAGATGAAGATTCGGAAAACGACGCGTAGTTTAGTTATTAATTTGTTGTAATTTTCTATTTTTAGGACAATAACCGCGTACTTTAAATTATTGTATTTTTATTTTTAAGATTGTAACGTTTTTATTTTTAGGAATGTAACTTTTTTATTTTTAGGAATGTAATGTTTTTATTTTTATTAATGAAATGTATTGTTTTTAATTATTGAAATGTATTGTTTTTAATTTAATTGTATTTGTAGTGTTAAATAAATAGAAATGAGGTGGAAATAAGTGGGGCCAGGAGGAGAAAAAAGGGGCGTTCTGGTGTTATGATTGCATGGGTTAAAATGATGTTGTGGTGTTGTGCTGACGTGGCATGGGAAAAAGGGGCGTTCTGGTGTTATGACTGCGAGTGGTCTTAACAATAAACGATGTACGCCTCTTTCTTTTCCTTTTGATAATTTCAATTTTTCGAAGTCCTCGTTTCTTTCTCGACTGTTCATGTAAGATACAACAAAATCCACTTTCTTTTTCTACTTGTTCTTCCAAAGATTTATGACAGTAAAACTCTTTTCTTCCACAATGCCATTTTTCTTCGGTAGGAGCCAACATTAATTAATTAGCCATAAAAAATTTACCGCGTCTTGAGTTAAGAAAATGTACATCCTTTTATTAAGAACTAGTTCATAACCCGCAAATTTGCGGGGTTTTTGCAAAAATTTTATTACAAAAGTTATATTAGATTAATTTTTTTTTTTAAAAAAAAAACAGAATTTATGTATCTATGAAATCATATACATACCCATGTTGCTGCTTAAAAAGTCGGTAAGAAAATATTTCATATAAATTAAGAAAAATGCATATTGAGCATATTATTTTGAATGTATTAAAATTGCATATGATTTTTACTCTAACGCTACGTCAATGATGTATTGAACATATAAAAAAAAAAATAAGGATTCTACTTACAGTCGTAATGAAGCATAATATTCAATGCGTAAAATATATAAATTATTTTTAAATAGTTTTAAAGAATATAAAACTAAAGATGAGACGAATAAGAGTCAAATCTTTCATCAATCTCTTGGCCTTCCAACTCAGAGAGTACTTAGTGCTTGAAGTCTAGAGAAGTAGTATGATATTGCAAGCCATAATAGTGTAGATCGTCTTGTAGTAAAATAACAGTGAATTCATTTTCCTGAATACAAACAAACTAATACGTAGATATTGTATTGGATTTAAAAGATTTATAGTCCTAAATAAATAAAATAATATGTTCATAATAGTCTGATCACACCTGAGCCCAATTAAACTCGAGCCTGTTTAAACCCGAGCCTGTTTAAACCCAACTACCTGGGCCTTAAATTAAGTGGTTTTTGTGTGAATTAGTAAGCATGTCAACATGTTTGAAAGATTAAAACAGTGGATAAAATATTAAAGCTACAATACCATAGAAAATAGCTTAAGTCCAAGATCTCCTGCATAGGTTGACTAAATTGAAGTTAGAATACGTAAATATATCTCCTAACGTGACTTCATCCCTTGCTATACATTTTTGCTTGATTTCGCATCTGGTAGCTATATGTGACCTCGTCAAACTTCAGTATCCAGAAGGCAAACACCATCATATTAGAATATTCTACAAATTATAGGTTGTGGCTTATAAAGTTTAGTATAAAAATGGTTAGACTCGATTTATGTTTTATTACCAACATGTCAAACACATATAGTCAACATTTACAGATTAGATGTCACACATAGTGTATTTTAATCCATGTCTGTGTTTTCCAATATATACTTTTAATAGGGTAATGTAGTTTTGTGATCATGCTTAACACATTGGTTATTTATAGAAAAATCTTTAAAATAGAATACCATAAATCGGTTAACGTAGCCAAGCATTGCTTCCATAGTACTCACAAAATATGTTTTGACCCAAAACAATTTTTAACTAATGCCCAACCCATTGACCCGCTCATTTCCCACCTCTACTACATATCATTCTTTCTATAGTCAAGTGACAGTTTTGTCATATATGCCCAACTCATGAAAACTCATAGAGAATGAAGAAGTAACACACATATCAAAGGGCAAATCAAAAGATGTTTGTAACAATGAGAAGTAGAACGTCAAAATAAAGAGGCTGTCAATGAACACCTCACCTTAATAAGCCTTGCTCTAAAGTCAGACACCCCCGCAAGAGCAGCGATTCAACTTCATTATAAGAAAATATAATATAACGATAACCGATCCTTCAACAATTGTCACAATAGTTCCCAATATCCCACTGGTGAACTAAAAATTTGTTTATGAAATTATTAAATTGGACGTATCAGACTGAAATATATACCAAAATGAGAAACTCAATTATAGGTTATAAACAGATGCAATTGTTAACCGGCATCAACAGAACTCTTAAATTAGTTGTTACAGCTTAAATTTAGTAGGGGCACACCTTAATGACATCACAACTCGTCATGTATATTTTTAATAGAGACAAACATCTGAGTCTCACAACTTAGAGCACAAGAACCGCATGTTGATGGAAAAGTCATCACCCGTCATTAGAATTTAGACACTTAGAATATCACATATAGTCCATGACACATTGTAATACAACATGTTGGGGATAATTAGTATTAACAGACAACTTTATATATAGCTCAAGTATTTACTTTAGATTTGTTTTATGACCATCTATGTTCCGTTAAAAACAAAATTTCATTTTTATTTTATATATACCTCTTCTCGTGCAGTAGGGTAATACAAAGCTTTAGCAAATTCTGCATTTTTGCCTTGGGCTATTGCTCAGCGGGCCGCCACAGCTCGAACTGATCCATGTGGTTCATTATTTGGTACTGCTTCATTGGCAACTTGTGAGGATAGGGATGCATGTTGCTCATGAGTTATTTCATTAAACTTGATACTAAATTAATAATGGATGGGACAATTGGGAAAACTTGTTGCAGACATGTGGTAGAACTTAGTTGTGATTAGTTGTGACCATTTCAACCCATTTAATGGAAAATGTGAAAACTTCAACCCAAAATAATGAACTCACTACCAGTTGGTGATCGGCCGGATACTTGCAGATAACAACATCCTTGCCAGTCATTGAGGTTCCAAATGCAATCTGCAATATAAAATTTAAAACTCAAAACAAAAAGTGCTCAAGTAATTCATCAAGGATGACAACTGACAAGAAGCAATATGTTCAGCGTTGCACTAATGGCCAGATGAAACTTAATGAGCATAAGAAATTAGATAACCAAATGGAAGCAAATAAACCATATGACGCATATCAAAATCAAATAATGAGTTATTTCTAAAGGATTGGCTTACAAACACCCCATGAGCTATTTCTAAAGGATTGGCTTACATATGTGCATGGCATAATGTGCACCAAAATTTTCATTGACATGTGATAAACTAAGGTTAATAGAGGTATGTTATCTGAGATTGTGTATTTTACAGTTGCAAACACCAATAGTTGAGACCAAGTATCTAGAGAAATAGCTTTATTATGCTTAGCTTGAAACAACAAAACTGCCTAAATCCACATAACATGATAAGATTACAATCTACTACCGTTCATATTGTAAACTTTCCTTCACCTTAAAATTTGACACGGGTGATCAACTAATGGCCACTGCCTTTCTGCAAATAACAACTCCCACATCCCTATAGCCGTATCCAATGCCAGACACTTCTGACCCTGAAATCATAGACTTAGATGAGCCCCTGCAGATCAAAACACATAAAACTGACAACTATTTAATAAATGAACATGCTAAATTCATACCTTCTCTTTTGCCAGCCAAATACAAAGATATATATCTCCTTAAATTTTTATGGACATTTGAAATTATCACAATTTAGCACGACGGTATAACATAAAGCTTTGCATTTTAACGGTTCTCATAATTCAAGCACTTAAACATGGTAAATTTTCTTGCAGAAAGCAACAAATAGTCAGACTTTTATTTACTAATGAAGGAATTATGGTATAGTACATACCATTATCATTTATCTCAATATGAATAAACACCTCTCCAACCGTTCTATCCTATCACTCAAATTACATAAAACAAAACGTGTATAGTTAATGATACATCGTTTACATGTCCAACAACAAAGGGTGTTATCGAATACAGAATTCACACAAGGATCTGAAACACGACATAAACAATTGTTTTTGTAGTTAGTGGACTACCCAAACTCGTATACACATTCCTAATAAAACGTCTACTGCTAATCCAAATACATTCCAAAATATAACATAACAATTCTAAAAAAATATTACATCTATTTTATCAAAAACTGCAGTTTGATACTTTGTGATCAAACTTTTTGCTCTGTATTCTTTATAATATCCACATTAAGGGTTGTAATATCCACAATGAGCCTACTGTAATCAAACAACAAACTTTAAAAATCCCTACTTTCAGCTCCAAAAACCTCTGATTCAATCAAATGGTCATGTTGACAATTATTGGTCAACCATAACCATCTTTGTAACCCTTAGATAGGCTTCCAACCGTGCAATCTGAGACATCTAGATGCTGCAATGTGATGGAAAAGAAATCAAACACGAGTAAGGAATAGAAACATAGTGTGGGAGGTGTTATGAAGGAATTATACCATTGTTATCTTCACTTCAATTTATAGTGAATGTCGGGCCTTCAAAGTGGCATTAGACCTGTTGATATTTTGGAGACTACACGACAATAAAGATAACACCTTCATAATCGGAATAAACATAGAGGAAAGTCTACTGAGCGTATAATTACACCATAAAGTACTTGCGTGTTTGCAAAGTCAGTCTTTTAAGGATACAGTCACATAAACATAAGCTTATTCTCATTTACTTGAATGCAATCATTAGATCATCACTTGGATAACGCCTAAGATAATATTAGTAAAAATATGTAATTACGAAGGAATGCTGCCACACCACACCCAGCACCAAGGTAAACGAATTTCAGCGATACCTATAGAACAAAATCATAAAGATCAACAAAACATAGCATAATAACAATGATTGATAAATATTGTAACTTTCTGATAAATGTTGTATCAATGAATGATAAAACTTTACATATACTTATTTCAGTACCGTTCTGATAGAGCCGATTGTTTGTTCAACTACAGTGGCTGCTTTACCATAAGCAGTTTGGCCCCGTGATGCCATCTTGGCTATTGTTGTTGACATAATTCATCCAGTAATCACCATCGGAGGGACTGAAGACAGCATGACAAGTGCAAGAAGCCATCCCTTGGCAAATGCTATCACAAAACCTCCGATAAATGTTGACAGCAGTTGTGTGAATTTGCCAACCTTCTCACCCATTGCATCCTGTATAAGGATGGTATCACCAGACATCCTGCCAATTACTTCTCCTGTATTTGTTTCCTTGTCAAAAAAGGAGACATCTTGTCTCAAAATCGTTTTTAGATATAAATTCCTTATTCTTGCAGCCTGTCATTCTCCTGTTATCATCCACAGTGCCACGTCTACAAAACACACAACATTTTAGCACTTATAAGTTCATACGAAAGGCGTTATTTGACATTGCGTTTTAAAAAATAATCAACTACATCGAGGGGGTATAAATACAGGAGATAACAGAACTTGTATACTGTACATACAAGAATAAGGAATTTAATGTAACTAATATGAAAACAAATAATGTAACTCACCTTCCATCATATTTCTTTAGAATGGTATTCTTTGTGCTTAGATAGAGTGGACATTTTTTTCAGATAGGCCGTGTTCATTGTTGCCTCGGCGAAAGAAGTAATGGACTAATCATGATGTGATGAAACACATAAACGTTAGACTGGACATTGGCTATAATAATGGGAAAAGGGACTAACAGGACCCTTATTTTTTTTGAAAAAACACACCTCATCGGTGTTGTACATAGACAAAGCCACCCTCCAGCACCAGTGAAGTTATAAACCTCCAAGTCTATGGTTTCACCTTGTCCCTCAGTAACTGGAATACAAGATTGGCAGTAGTGAGTCATTTGCAAGTATGGGTCGAACACTTGAACCAGTTCAGTTCAATTTGTATTATATTTATTTAAGATTCTATGTATCAATAATGTGATTGATTACTGAAAACTATATTATTACAGAGAGAATCGAACTCTTCTTAGTAAAAGCCAATATAGAAGGTTTTTTTTGCATTTGTCAACACTTTGGATGTCTTTCGACATGCTTGAGCTTCAGTGCTTGACCCATTCATAGAGAAGAACACAGTAACCATAAAGGAACATAGTAACCATACCAAAAACCATCTTCAACTTTCCAGGTCCTTTAATCACAGCATCAGTAGCTTTGTACTGATCACCAAAAGCATGCCTTCCGATGCAAATTGGCTTAGTCCATCCTGCACATAAAAAGCCAATATAACCTCATGCCATCATAGTTGATACCAAAAACGACATCCAACACCCAAGTTGGTAATTATCTGGTATAACTTACCTGGGAATGTTTTTGCAGAGAATTGGTTCCCTAAATACAGTCCCTACAACATAGCTCGTAACATCAAAATATGGACGTGCAATGCAGAGAATATATACAACAACTGTTCAATTAGTAATAACACTATCCGTTTAAAATATTCCTGATGGTCCCATTAGGACTCTTCCACATGCTCTTCAAGGTAAACTCTTTCATACGAGCCTCATCTATAACAACACAACATTATCATTTTTCACGATACAGATGCTGTAGTTCAAACAGATATACAACAATCTACTTACAATAATAATACGAGTAGTAACTTTAACATTATATATATACCTGGTGTAATGGTGGCACACTTAATTGCAACATTGTACCTAAAGTTATACCAAACATATCAGCTCAAAAAAAGAAAAGAATATAAAAAACTAAATAATTATAAAGGCATGGTAAAAAGTGATGGAGTTACTCATAAAGATCAACAAAACACGAACAGATTCATAAGGCCTGTAAATAGAACAGTCATAAGAGGCATACATATAATCAGTTGAATCAGCAAAAGAGGCATACATATTTGAATAGCTTGTAGTGAATGTCAACCTTACTAACTGCATTTGATCCTGATTACAATGGTGTTACTTGTATTTGACTCATGCTAGCGATAATAAAGTATAGTAAATACCTTAAATGGGTAAAAGTAAACTTTTTTCCCAGACTTATGCTGCAAATACGAACGGATTCAAATCCAGTAACATTCAGATATCATATTGCTTAATCAGATACCTTAAGACATACTACAAGTGAAGGGATTCTATTTTAATTCTATTTACACTTTGTTCCAATCCATCAAATCGTTAAATCAGATAACGTAAAACATACTACAAGCTATGGGATCACATATTGTTATTGGCACAAACTAATAACAGATACAGAGAATAGCCCAAGCTAGTACCTGAAAAAAGTGCCAATCCCATCGTTTTCTGTCTTGGGTTACGATCAGACATCACCCATCAGGCGTTTGATTTTTGAGTGTGAAATTGTACGATTGGTAAGCAACGAAAGTTTGAAGCCGTTGAAACGACTCCAGATCATCACAGTTAGATTCGTATTACGATCGTGTACCACCAATACAGAGACTGATTTCTGCTTCGAGATGTCATGAAGTTCACACTTGATTGGGAGAGGTTTTGTGAGATTGTTGCTCCCAACGGATTGAAATCGATTCGGTATACGAATATGAATTGGGTAACGCAGGTAGCAGAAGCGCATGAATCGGTAAATGGATTTGATGGTTGTGTTCAGAGATGACTTAGCTAGGAAGCCGATCGTTTTTTGTTTTGTTTCAAAATTGGGAGAAAAGGGGCGTGTTTTTTTTGTTTCAAAAATGGGGAAAAGGGGCGTATATGGAGATTAGGGTACTAAGGGCATTTTTGGAAGAGAGTGGTAAAAAAGTAGGGTGATTAATAAATCTGGTAAAAAAGAAAGATCAATGGCTAAAAGTAAATTGGGTAAAGCATTGAAGGGTGGAGATTATTTTCTAGAGGGTAATTAATGACAAGATTACTTAATTATGCCCTTCTTTTAATATATAAGAGAGATTTAGTTTTCTTACGACATACCCACCATGTTGAAATTGAAAAACGAATTATAAGAATGTTACTAACTAACTAAATCCTGACATGATACATTAAACAAAAGTTTCATGTATGAAATATAAATTCCTTTTATTTTGCTAGGGTGTGTTTGGCAAGGTACCTTATATGAGTTTCTGGGAGCTTAAGTTGTTTTTTTTTAATAAGCTTAAATTTGTAGTATTGTTTGGCATACAAAAATTTAGTATTGTAAAAATTTTCTGGAAAAATGAGCTCATAGCTTGTGAAATGGAAAATTACTTAAATACCCTTTATAAATTATTTATCAAATATTTTTCATATCCTTTTATGTCAATTCACACCTTTAAGCTCCAACTAGTTTGCTAAAACACTTAGAAAATAATAAGCTCCAACTTTCAACTTAAAAATTAAGTTCTAGCTATTAACTCCAGTTATAAGCTTTCAGCTTCAGCTACAAGTTAGTTTTATCAAACACACCCTTTGTATAAGATAAGATGATTGACTTGTGAGAAAAAAAAAATAGTACTCGTTCAATTAAGGGCATCGGTTAAAGATGTGATTGGTTAATGTGAAGAAAATAATAGGTATAAATTAAAAGTAAAAAAAATCACAAATAAATTAAGTATGCTTTCTTATCTTATTTTATATTATCTTATCTTATACTACGTAGTATATATATAAGGAAAATCCAAATTCTTCCTAGAAGGACACATGTCCTAATCTTATTAATTATCAAAATAAAAATTTTTTTTCTTAATCACTTATTCATTTATCAACTTTTATATATATATATATATATATTAGTTTAATATATATATATATATAGGTTCGTCTTAAGACTTAAGACTCCTGAATTTCAGGATTAGAGATGAGAATTTGTGTGAATGGCATGATTTATTTGATGAAATACAATAATCTTTTTTTTCAAATTAAAATAACTTGATATTCATATTTATTTATTCATATCGTTGTGGATGTGATCCTTCGTATGGTAAATCATATATAACCAAGTAATACTTGAATGGCCTCTATCACGTGAATACTATGAGGAAACAAAAATTAAGTAATCATCATATGTAACCATCAACACAAACAAATTCTAGGATGATGCAAGTAATAATTGCTATAACAAAAGTCGACGAATACATAAACCAACATCGGAATCAACTAATAAAATTCTCAAAAACCCCTTATCTCCTCTTGCTTTCTATAAACTTCAGAAGCATCAATATCCACCACATTATGAATGGCAAACTCTACTTTATACAATTTAATCTTCGACACTAATACTAAAACTTATTTGCATAAAACTTCATCTTAGATTTTTTCAAATTTCAAACTATGCTAAAGTTCATTTTCAGCCTCCGTGTTTCCAAACTCAAAACATGATTCGAAGCAAAAAATATATAACACTTTTGAGATGCTAGCCTCTTGAGCTCACTTGAATTTGTGCTAGAATTGTATCCTGACTTAAAGGATGTACACCATTCCAAATTTATGCTCGCAAATGCGAAGGCAAGAGCTTTACATCAGGAAAAGAACCTTGAGGAGTGTGCGAAGACTCAACCTTGGATGTACTTGTAGGTCATGGCAAATTAATAAAACTCATTAGGTAGCAGCGAAGCACCATATTATTTTGTTTTGACGACACTTGAGCAATTCAAGTTGATTTCTACCAAGGTCCTTAGATTTGTATTATTGAAAGGCTGCAAGAACAATATTAACGTCATCAAAAGAACCATTCTTATAAACAGTAAATGTCAATTGGAATAGGTAGCTACATGATCGATAATGTTTATGTTTAAGACTTGTTTTTAGTGTTCATACATAGTATTTCAGTTGTACAATTGTTGAACTTTGGGTTCTGTTAATTCAATAATTCAAATAAACTTAGGTTCTATGAGTTTGAGATTTTGTACAAGTTCTCATAATCTACTTATGCACCAGTTAATATAACTTTTCTGGCTACCAAATTGAACCATATAAAATCAAACATCTGTATATATACACTGAAAACTACATTAGTCACAATACATATAAAACAAAAATAAATAGTTTGATTTATTTAAATATCTTGTTGACTACAATGAAACTTGTACTATCATTTTAATTTATACCCTAATAACTTTTATTGCATAGACAGATCAAAGTGATGTGTCTCCATATAGAATGAACTGAAGTAGAGGTGATTAAGAATGTAATGACCTTATGTATACTATATACACATTCTAAAGAACTGGCAATTAAGTCGGTTACCGAGGATACATTTTGGTGATAGATGAATCGCTGTGAGAACTAACGGGAGGATTTGACTTATCGACGTCACTCGAGTAGTCTAAAAAGAGCCCTTTTGAAAGAAAATACAGTGTTTTTTTAGGCTCAGGTAAACTAATAGAGTTGTTATTGAGCAAGCTGAGAATATAAGCCATAGAAGGACTTGTATCTACATCTTATTGCACATATAGTAAACCGATGTTTATAGACCTAATGACTCCATCTTTAGAAATTCAAGTTTAGAATCCAATAGCTCTAGTGGCCTTTCAGCCTTCCATTGTTTCCAAGCCTGGGACACTTACTGTCGGTAGGGGTGTTCGTTGACGGTTAACCGGAGACTCGGTTAACCGGAGACCAGTTAACCGGAGTCTCGGTTCAAAATATTTTTGAACCTAAACCGAAACTGAAAAATTCGGTTAACCGGAATCGGTTAACTGTTTTTTCGGTTCGGTTAATCGGTTAACCAAATCACCGTTTATTAATTAATACTTATTTAATAAGTAATTAATAACACACAAATATATATATATTTTTTAGTGTTCGGGAGTCTTTTTTTAGTAATCTTTTTTTAGTAAAACTTGAGAAAAAATACACTTAAATTCCATTTTAAAATTCGAATGAGACTAGTAAGAAAGATCCGTTTTTTTGATAAAAAAGATTCATTTTAGATCTATAATCTTTTAAACTTTACTAATAAATTGTTTGATTAAAATGGAAAACAATCAATCCCATAATGCCAGATTATAGAGCAAGATCTTATAAATAATAGTCAACAAAAACAGATTTTTTTATTCCGTTTGAATTTATTTCAATAATTCTTTTAGTTGCGTTAATCGGCGCAATTGCTGTAGCTCGTCAATAATAACTCTTTAGAACTGGAAAAATATGAGCTACTACTTTCAGATATATCTATATTTCTTTTTTATGAAGAGAATCTTTTTTAGAGAAAAATAGATCATGAAAAAGAAAAAATAATTGGTTTTGAACAATAGATGTCTTTCACATCCAACTATAACAATGAGTAACTTCTTCATTTTTAAATGGCAGTTCCAAAAAAACGTACTTCGATATCAAAAAAGTGTATTCGTAAAAATATTTGGAAAAGGAAAGGATATTGGGCAACGTTAAAAGCTTTGTCATTAGGGAAATCTCTTTCTACCGTGTGACACCCGTCAAATTAGGACTAGTAATTAGTGCCTAATCATCTATAATACATGTAATTAGTTCTGTGTTAGGCTAATTAATGTATCAATATATATAATGTTGAATATATACAATTATGTTATTTGAATTAAATCGTACTAATATTTAATTCGAATGAAATTCGGTTCAATTAATACGGACGTTGGTGAACAAAATTATTAAATAATATAACATTATTTAATAACACTATCATATCACAAATATTTTTTTGATAATATTTCGAATCTAATTCGTATCGTACAAATGACATCTACGCGATTAAAATATTAAACGCGCAAACAATTGAAACAAATTTAAATTATATTTTATAACTCAATTACTAAGTATTTACTGAAATACTTCAACAAAATATCGAATAATTATTCGTATTTTAAAACGTATATTTAAACGCGTGAAACAATTATTTAACGTTTAAACAACCAGGGAAACGAACACCGCACGGAGCGCGAATACAGGGGAACAAAAATTGGTAAAGCCCATACCCATGGACCCCACCAAAATCGGCCAAGGGTGAGGACACCCCCCCCCACCCTTTTGTTTCACACACACACACACACACACACACACATAACCTAATCTCTCTCTCTCTCATTTTCTCTCCAAAAACAACCACCACACCACCGCCACCATCACCACCGATTTCCACCACCAAACGACCTCGAATCACCTTGCTTATTTGAAGAAAAAGAACCACGACGACGAGATCTACAATCATATCTTTTCGGATTTCTCTCGCGTGAACTTGTAAGATTCCCGACACTTTCGAAAACTCTTAAATTTTCATTTATTTAGCTTGTATATTGTTAATCTAAGCTTGTAATGTCCAAAAATATGTTCAAAACTCGTTTTCGAAACCTTTGTCGGAAAATATCAGTTTTGGTCATTTTGTGAAAACGACACCTAAAACGACATTCAACACGAAGTAACAATTTTTACTAACTCTATAAACCAATATAAGGATCGGGTAAAAGAATCAGACCAAGTGGTGGCCGTTAAACACGTGTTCGATATATTTAGAAATCAACCAGACGTAAGTGTCGCACAGCCAGATCCAGTGTAGCATCACCTCCTTAAGTGACGCATTAAGTGTCGCCAAAAGCCCTAATCTTGCGTCACTTGCCTAAGTGCCGCTAAAAACCCTCTTTTTGAGTCACTTGCCTAAGTGTCGCAATTTCAATACCCGACACTTGTACCCGACACTTGCTTAAGTGTCACCCTGAAATCGATTTGCAATATACCCGACACTTGCCTAAGTGTCGCCCCTTATGCGTCACTTCCTCAAGTGACGCCAATAATTCAGAACTTACCATTTTATGCGACACTTCCTGAGTGTCGCTATAAACTATTAAGTGTCGCTATAAGTGACGCTAAAAACAGAATGTTTACAAACTATTTTTATACTAAGTGTCAAACTTGTATAACCTCAAACCTTTATACGATACGACTTCTAAAACACATTGGAACATACTTTTGAGTATAACATTCGAAATCAAGATAATAATGTTGAGATTATTATTTCAATCAATCACCAACAGGCCGTACACGTTTTCAAAACTCAATCTAATCAACCAAATCGTAGTCATTTGGATAAGTTAATTGTCACACCCCCAATTTCATGATTTGCGGAAGCGACGATTTGGGTGTGACTAATCAATATTCAAAGCACCAAAGGTACAAGCAAACGACTCTACATGAGACGTTTATAAATATTACAAAAGTAATACAAGTTTTGAGTGAAAGTTTACAACTTAATAGCGAGTTCGCAAAAATGGTTTTGAAGATTTTAATACATAATCATTATACAAAATATAATGCAAGAAAATCTTCATGTCAAAATGGATGCATGCGACTCGTGAGTAGATAGCTTATCCTGAGGGCCATCCTACTACTGCTGATCACCTGAGAATACAACGCTAAAAGGGTCAGCTATAAAGCTGGTGAATCTCACAGGTTTAACATGAACATTGATGTGATCAACATGATTATTTGAAGATAACAAAATGTACATCTGAGCAATGATTTAAACAAGAAACCAAACAATGATTTTTGACTAATTAAAGTCACCAACAATGATTTTAACCAACACAAGTTTTACAAATAATGATGAAACCAACGCAGGTTTTGAAATATTGAACAAACCATCGCAGGTTTTTGAACAATAAAAATGAGTTTTCAAAACAATGATTAAACCAACGCAGGTTTTCTAAACAATGATTAAACAATTAAGTTTTCAAAACAATGATGAAACCAATGCAGGTTTCGAAATATTGAACAAACCAACGCAGGTTTTTGAACAATATGAAATTTAAACAATGGTGAAACCAACGCAGGTTTCGTAACATTGAACAAACCAACGCAGGTTTTCGAACAATGTTCTATTATGATTTTATATTGCACTAAGCTATGGTTCAAAGCATAACCCGATTTTCTGCCTCCCGAACGGTGTCAACACCCATAACAATTACTAAAATGCCCGTTTGTACATGGTTGTAGCTAGCAACCCGGACGGGGACGTCACTCCCATGATAGATCTATCTTTTAGTAACCGCGCCTTATTAAGTTAATGAACCATACATTGATGAGGACTTTCCCGTATTAAAACACTCGTGCAATACCCGAACATTTGAAAATCAAGACCAATAATAGTAACCAAACAATGTAACTTATCAAAGTTAACTGAATTAAATAATCATTTAATTCCATGAGTTAATAATCATATTAACTAATCAAATAACACTTGATCACGAAAGCAAGTAAGCATTGTATCTCACCCCAATATTTAAAAACAGTAAAAATGGGGCTGTGAGACTCACCTGAGTCTATCCGAGCAATGAGTATGTCCGACAAGGAATGTACAGTCCGAAATCTCCTAGAGTCCTAAACACGCGAGATATTGAATGATTATTTGAATTACCTAATGTATTTCCGTATTAATGTTTGTCCGATTAAATTATGTTCGAAGTGTTTAAATTTGTAATTCCGTTCAAAGTTTGTAAAATGTACGGCCCGTTGGTGACGGATTGAAATTATATTCTAAAAATATAACTAAGTTTGTTTTTGAGTTTAAGTAGCTCGTACGTTTGTGCATCGTGTTTTTGTGAAGTACACGCCGTGTTCTATTGGACGAGCCGCGTCCAATATGATTTTATGAAGTACACGCCGTGTGCATGAGGACGCGCCGTGTCTAATAATTTTTATGAAGTACACGCCGTGTACTACATGTACACGCCGTGTACTTTGGTTTTAAGAAGAACGCGCCGTGTGCTACTTGTACGCACCGCGTTCTTTGGTTTTTAAGAAGGACGCGCCGTGTACATGAGGACGCGCCGCGTGGATCTTTGTTTTGAAGAACGACACGCCGGGTCCTAAAGGACGCGCCGCGTTCTAAGGTCCGGCTCAGGTCTGTTCGTTCCAAAATTCACCCAAACCCGTTTTTAAATCCGTAATTTAACCAACAATCATCACCACAATGCTAATATATGCTATTATAAGCATTTATAACATAAATTCATAAACGAAATGAGAAGTTCCTTACAAATTTAAAATTGGGGACCGGAGGTGATGATGATGAAGAACACGATGATGATGATGACTTGATGAGCAAAGATGGTGAAGATGATGATTATG
Organism: Helichrysum umbraculigerum; assembly: GCA_949592205.1. NCBI lineage: Eukaryota > Viridiplantae > Streptophyta > Magnoliopsida > Asterales > Asteraceae > Helichrysum > Helichrysum umbraculigerum. Next base: position 65,947,792 of record CATIUR010000005.1, on the reverse strand, counting down.
ATGATCACTGATTATGTTAATCTAGTTGATGTTGTTGTTGTTTGATAAATTGAAGAGAAATGAGAGGGAGAGATAGAGCCGAGAGATAGATATATGATTGAATTGAATGGATCGGCCATCTCCAATTATTGGAGATGGTTGATACGAGCTTCGATCCGTTCCGTGGTATTTTGATCCGTGTTCGCGTACCCGATCATAAAGTAGTATAATACTTTAAAATGATAATTTTCTAAAAATAAAATCGTATATATTTTTCATTGAAGTATTTTATAAAAATACTTTTAGTAAGTTATAAAAATATAACTTTGTTCCAACTTACTTTGACGGATAGTTTTCAATATCCAAAATGTATTTAAAACCTCAACCGTGTAAATAATTATTATTCTCGTCAATAATACATTATTTAAAATGTTTTTCACCAACGTCCGTATTTGAGATTACACGTTCCTTTAGAATTGTTTGTACGCGATTATTATTTATTCATTGAATCATATATATATATATATATATATATATATATATATATATATATATATATATATATATATATATATAAATACATATATAGTATTCGGATACTTTTGTTTTAACACGTACCGAGTACGAGTAATTAAAGTTTAAATTGGCCCCTAATTTTGGCACTTTTTGACCGGGTGTCACATTCTCCCCTTGTTAGGAGAATTTCGTCCCGAAATTCAATCGAAACCTAGATCCGCGTGTTTCTATGGCGACTATGTGATATGTCTAATTCTAAGACATACGATTTATCCTTCTCCCCTTGTTAGGCTTAAGCCTACTGATCTCAAATGAATAATGGAGAAGTCCGATTCTTTACCCGCCCGTTACCTACATAACAGGGTCGGTCCGTCTTACCAAGTGTCACTATGATTTGGATTTATAATCCACCGAATTCAATGAGTTCCTACGGTGTTCTTAAAGTTCAATATAACTACCGACACCGTACATGATGTATAAACGTCCTATATTAACAAATATAGTTTTCCGATACTTATCCAAATTTTATATCACTAACGTGATAACCATGTTCCGACTAGATCACCGCAGTGATAACCAGATTATATCACCGAAGTGATACCCGACTAGATCACCGAAGTGATAATCAATTTATATGCCAAAACATGCATGCCTAGCCATATATTGTTTTAGCTAATCGAATACTGTAGCACATATTTTCACTGATACATTCATGATTAGGAAAACGATGAGTTTTCCTGCAACAATGATTCCAACAAGATGGCCTATTCGCCTGTGTATATCAATAATGATATCCAAATTACCGATCTAGACAAAAAGCCTAGCCATTGAATTCTAAAGTTTACAAGTAGCACACGGCGCGTTCTTCTTAAAATCATTGTTGGGCACAAGAGAGCTAGTTGGTGGAAGCGAGTAGTGTACCCAGCTATATCGTTGTCGTTGATAGAGTGATTCCAGAACTCTGTTTCCAGCCGTTGGATCTCTTCCCTAGGGCAGTACTCTTCGGTCATCATCCTTTTCAGATCATCCCATGGAAGTTTGTAAGCATCATCGACACCCACCGTCTGGGCATAAGTGTTCCACCAGGTGAGTGCACCCTCCAGTAGAGTGCAGATAGAGTACTTGACTTTGCAGTCCTCCGGGCAGTTGCAGATACGGAAGACAGACTCCATCTTCTCAATCCACTGCAGTACACCTATGGCTCCTTCTGTACCTTTGAAGTTAAGAGGGTTGCAGTTGAGGAAGTCTTTGTATGTGCAGGGTTTTGGCACCGGAGCGTCGTTGTTGACTTCTGCGCTCCTCGGGTTTGGTCCAGATTCGGTGGTGGGAGGAGTTTGTCGTGCAGCCAGTGCTTCAGTCACTCGCTGGTTGATGAGTCGTTCCAGTTCAACATTTGTGAAGGATTTTCGTTTTGGAGGCATGTTCCTTCAATAACAAGATAAGGAACATGTCAGAATTTGAATCGAAGTAAATGATTATCTTAATCATATGAATACTGAACAAATGAACTGACGTATGAAATGTCATTTGACAATAAGAGATAATAGGATTGTAATCAGTTAACATGCAAGTCCAACAGATTACAAGAGTTGAAGTCTACAGAAGTGTCAAGAATGTCTCATCAGAACAGATATTTAAAATTTGTTTGTTATCCAACGCGGGATTATCCATTGTAAGTATGCCGTTTCGAGAGAATTGGTTAGGAATGATAGGAAAAGATCTCAATCCTAAGAGGAATATTGATTTTGATCGTTAAGCATAACGACGGATGAAGAACAAGATTTTTCTAACCTTACCGGAGTAAGACTCTCTCGAAGAGATGACCCTCTATACCTAGGGCACATCCCGGTACTATTTTTCCTGATTCGATCTACTTATGACCGGTAAGTTCTATGATTTATCCAAGGCCCTATCATATATCTACAATATATAACAGTCTAAAATATATTCCATGTCCAAGGCATATCCATATATATATACACTATATATATAATAGCCTAATCATATACGCATATACCATATACGCGTATATATCCGCCTAGTTGTGTCTAGCACAAAACAATTTGAGTCCCGGTTCTCTCGTGGTCAGAGTCTACTATTGTCTTCATGTTCGACATAACCCCTTTCAGACTTCACATCATCTTCATTTAATTGTACATAGTTAGCTAGGCTATGTTAAATTAAACTCGTATGATGTAATTCCTGAACCAGTTATACCTAATGAGGAATACAGCCTAACGGTTATAGTCTAGGCCCACTAAATGCAACCTAGTTCGCTGTAACCTCAGGCTCTGATACCAATCTGTCACACCCCCAATTTCATGATTTGCGGAAACGACGATTTGGGTGTGACTAATCAATATTCAAAGCACCAAAGGTACAAGCAAACGACTCTACATGAGACGTTTATAAATATTACAAAAGTAATACAAGTTTTGAGTGAAAGTTTATAACTTAATAGAGAGTTTTCGCAAAAATGGTTTTGAAGATTTTAATACATAATCATTATACAAAATATAATGCAAGAAAATCTTCATGTCAAAATGGATGCATGCGACTCGTGAGTAGATAGCTTATCCTGAGGGCCATCCTACTACTGCTGATCACCTGAGAATACAACGCTAAAAGGGTCAGCTATAAAGCTGGTGAATCTCACAGGTTTAACATGAACATTGATGTGATCAACATGATTATTTGAAGATAACAAAATGTACATCTGAGCAATGATTTAAACAAGAAACCAAACAATGATTTTTGACTAATTAAAGTCACCAACAATGATTTTAACCAACACAAGTTTTACAAACAATGATGAAACCAACGCAGATTTTGAAATATTGAACAAACCATCGCAGGTTTTTGAACAATAACAATGAGTTTTCAAAACAATGATTAAACCAACGCAGGTTTTCTAAACAATGATTAAACAATTAAGTTTTCAAAACAATGATGAAACCAACGCAGGTTTCAAAATATTGAACAAACCAACGCAGGTTTTTGAACAATATGAAATTTAAACAATGGTGAAACCAACGCAGGTTTCGTAACATTGAACAAACCAACGCAGGTTTTCGAACAATGTTCTATTATGATTTTATATTGCACTAAGCTATGGTTCAAAGCATAACCCGATTTTCTGCCTCCCGAACGGTGTCAACACCCATAACAATTACTAAAATGCCCGTTTGTACATGGTTGTAGCTAGCAACCTGGACGGGGACGTCACTCCCATGATAGATCTATCTTTTAGTAACCGCGCCTTATTAAGTTAATGAACCATACATTGATGAGGACTTTCCCGTAGTAAAACACTCGTGCAATACCCGAACATTTGAAAATCAAGACCAATAATGGTAACCAAACAATGTAACTTATCAAAGTTAACTGAATTAAATAATCATTTAATTCCATGAGTTAATAATCATATTAACTAATCAAATAACACTTGATCACGAAAGCAAGTAAGCATTGTATCTCACCCCAATATTTAAAAACAGTAAAAATGGGGCTGTGAGACTCACCTGAGTCTATCCGAGCAATGAGTATGTCCGACAAGGAATGTACAGTCCGAAATCTCCTAGAGTCCTAAACACGCGAGATATTGAATGATTATTTGAATTACCTAATGTATTTCCGTATTAATGTTTGTCCGATTAAATTATGTCCGAAGTGTTTAAATTTGTAATTCCATTCAAAGTTTGTAAAATGTAAGGCCCGTTGGTGACGGATTGAAATTATATTCTAAAAATATAACTAAGTTTGTTTTTGAGTTTAAGTAGCTCGTACGTTTGTGCATCGTGTTTTTGTGAAGTACACACCGTGTTCTATTGGACGAGCCGCGTCCAATATGATTTTATGAAGTACACGCCGTGTGCATGAGGACGCGCCGTGTCTAATAATTTTTATGAAGTACACGCCGTGTACTACATGTACACGCCGTGTACTTTGGTTTTAAGAAGAACGCGTCGTGTGCTACTTGTACGCACAGCGTTCTTTGGTTTTTAAGAAGGATGCGCCGTGTACATGAGGACGCGCCGCTTGGATCTTGGTTTCGAAGAACGACGCGCCGGGTCCTAAAGGACGCGCCGCGTTCTAAGGTCCGGCTCAGGTCTGTTCGTTCCAAAATTCACCCAAACCCGTTTTTAAATCCGTAATTTAACCAACGATCATCACCACAATGCTAATTAGGCCTGTAAACGAACCGAACGAACACGAACGAAGTCTGTTCGTGTTCGTTCATTAAGGTTTTGACGAACAAATGAACGAACACGAACGGATAAGCGAACAGATTTTGTTGTTCATGTTCGTTCACTAAGAAAATTTGTTTGTTCACGAACACAAACGAACGTACACGAACAAACACATAATTTAACGCATTTCTTCGTTACTACCTTAAACGAACCTCAACAAACATAAACGAACGTATATATACACATCTACACATATATATTATAGAAGTTGAAACTTTGCAATGCATATTTAACATTACAAAACGATAACAATATGAAAATAAATTCATTTGCTTGGTCCGATCGTAGGTAAGAGCAGCAGATCTGTAACTAGTGGAGGGATAGAGCACGGGTGTGTTTAGAGTGGAGGGAAATATGAGAGAGAAATGTGAGGTAAAAATATCTAGATATTTAATAATATTAAATGAAACTATCTAAATATTTAATAATATTATATATAGAATTTAGCTTAAATCAAAATAAGATTTACAAATATGTATTAATTTAATTAAACTATTAGTTAATAAACGAATATTTAACCGAACGTTCACGAACATATTATCGAACGTTCATGAACGTAAATGAACGAACAAGACATGTTTTCATGTTCGTTCATATAATTAAACGAACGTAAAAATTTGTTCATGTTCGTTCATATAACGAAACGAACGAACATAAACGAACTTCCCGCCGAACGGTTCGCGAATAGTTCGTCGAACGTTCAGTTCGCTTACAGGCCTAATGCTAATATATGCTATTATAAACATTTATAACATAAATTCATAAACGAAATGAGAAGTTCCTTACAAATTTAAAAGTGGGGACCGGAGGTGATGATGATGAAGAACACGATGATGATGATGAGCAAAGATGGTGAAGATGATGATTATGATGATCACTGATTATAATAATCTAGTTGATGTTGTTGTTGTTTGATAAATTGAAGAGAAATGAGAGGGAGAGATAGAGCCGAGAGATAGATAGATGATTGAATTGAATGGATCGGCCATCTCCAATTATTGGAGATGGTTGATCCGAGCTTCGATCCGTTCCGTGGTATTTTGACCCGTGTTCGCGTACCCGATCATAAAGTAGTATAATACTTTAAAATGATAATTTTCTAAAAATAAAATCGTATATATTTTTCATTGAAGTATTTTATAAAAATACTTTTAGTAAGTTATAAAAATATAACTTTGTTCCAACTTACTTTGACGGATAGTTTTCAATATCCAAAATGTATTTAAAACCTCAACCGTGTAAATAATTATTATTCTCGTCAATAATACATTATTTAAAATGTTTTTCACCAACGTCCGTATTTGAGATTACTCGTTCCTTTAGAATTGTTTGTACGCGATTATTATTTATTCATTGTATCATATATATATATAAATACATATATAATATTCGGATACTTTTGTTTTAACACGTACCGATTACGAGTAATTAAAGTTTAAATTGGCCCCTAATTTTGGCCCTTTTTGACCGGGTGTCACATTAATCAACCAAATCGTAGTCATTTGGACATTCTAGTTGGACAAACAACTACAAAGGTAGTCTTTTAAGATACCTATATATAATCAATAACCATCGCGCGTATTTGGACGCCCTCAGGTTACAAGTCTTCGGACAACAATACTCGGCAAATCAAATCAAGTTTATAAAGTTAAACACTTCAAGACTCAGGTAAGTCTCATAGCCCCTATTTTACTGTTTCATCAGGGGTGTGATATATTGCTCGATTTATTTATATGTGACCGCAAGTACAATCAAAATCAAATACTACATGAGTTGTTTTCAACTAATCAATTTAAAGTCCTCCACAAACATAGTTTGGTAATACATCTGTAGCGTGAATGTTAGTATATGATATCATATAGGATTGACAATCCTCGTCCGGGTTAGCAAGCACTAACTGGTCAAACGGACGTATTAGCATTTGGGTAGACGAGTGTAGATTAGGCACTCGTAGGAGGCACCTCGATCGGAATTCCTTCATTGGACCCGACCCTCAAGTTAAGCTCAGACTATGTGCTCATGGCTGTATAACTTTTATTTTGCTTAATTGCAACTTAAATTCAATTAAATCTTGCGGTTCATACAATATGTTTTAACATACAAACCTGTGAGCTCACCAGCGTTTCGCTGACCCATTTTAGCATGTATCACAGGTACTCAGCAGTAGGTTGGACTGCCCAATTTGGATACTTTAGCTCGTGTCAGCATACAAACATTCAGAGATTTAGCTGCATTATCATATTTTGTATAAATTAATTATGTATGTAAATCTCTCAATTTCAAACCGAGCTAATGTAATTATGAATGTTGATGTAAACTTTTGTTTAATCAATACAAGTTGTTAAACGACGCATATAGAGTCGTTCATTGTATACCTTTGTGTGCTGTGATTACCGAATTGGTCGCGCCCCGACCCGAACCGCTTCCGCATCATAAATTTGGAGGTGCGACATACCGCGAATTCAAAAGGTATTTTTGTACGACAAACAACTAAGTCCTAAAAGATTGGAATAATCAGAATGGATTTGACTCAAAAAATTGGATCAGTAATTATCTATTATCTATATCTATATTTGTTAATATCTATATCTATATTCTATATTAAATAATTCTAGCTCTTCCAGAGTGGTATCTCACTGATGGCTCGGACCCCCCTCCCCCCCCCCCCCCCCCCCCTCGGAAGGAGGCCTTCTTCGCCTTCCACCTAAGCTGCGCAGGAAAGGCCCAAAGCCAATCCCAGGGAACAGTGAAGCTTCATAGGGTCTTTCTGTCCAGGTGCAGGTAGTCCGCATCTTCACAGACATGTCTATTTCACCGAGCCTCTCTCCGAGACAGTGCCCAGATTGTTACGCCTTTCGTGCAGGTCGGAACTTACCCGACAAGGAATTTCGCTACCTTAGGACCGTTATAGTTACGGCCGCCGTTCACCGGGGCTTCGGTCGCCGGCTCCCCTGTCATCAGGTCACCAACTTCCTTGACCTTCAGGCACCAGGCAGGCGTCAGCCCCCATACATGGTCTTATGACTTTGCGGAGACCTGTGTTTTTGGTAAACAGTCGCCCGGGCCTGGTCACTGCGACCTCCTTCGTGAGGAGGCACCCCTCCTTTTCTGATTGAAAATAGCAAGCCACTCCACTACTGGTACATAGGCCATATAGAAGGTTGCTTATATGTTCAGGCTCGAAAATATATCTTTTACCTCTCCTCCCTGTCTCCATTCTGATTGAATCGCTTCTTCCTTCGCGCAAGCCTTTGGTTTGCCCCTTGTTGTGTTGCATTTTCTGCTCCTGTGCTTCAGTCTGCCTTCTTTGGATAGCCGGGGTCCGACGTTGATTTTCGATTTCAATGTCAACTCCAGGTTTTGGGCGGCCCATCTGGTTAGTTCAGCTATCACTGCTGGAAGCCCCTGCGGTTGTTCGGCTGCGTACTCCCCGTCCGCCTATCTCACACTCCCAAAGCATATTTTTATTTCATATTCCATTTTCCTTCGCCCGTCCATTCCTTTCAAGCGCCCTTAGACTCGTTACGTTGTTCGACTGAACTCATTGGCTCCGCGCTCTATTCGGCCGGAAGCCGGTTCGTCGAGAACCTTCTCTCATAGATTCCCTTCTAACAACACCCGGATGCCGAAGGAATCCTCCCCATTCTCAGAGCCCGATGGGCCGGAAGAAGGGTCTGGAAGGGAAAGACTTGTTTCTTCGGCATCAAAAAAGATTAAAATGGAGCCTGAGATCAATGAAAAAAAAAGCTCGACAACAAGCACCCAACACCGCATTCACTATATTTAAAATATTTTGATAATAGAAATATCAAACGATAACCATTTTACTCTTTATAAATGTGTATTGTTGAGAGATATATTATATAAATAGTGAAGATATAATCAAGTGATCACGTGACTTTGAATGGAAACAAGATCTTGTATTATTTTGGTGGACGGAGGATATCGAGTGATATAAGGTCGGTTACTTTTAAATCGTGTAGCTTGGTGGCTAAGTTATCATTATCCTATTTATACTAAACCCTATGTAATTGTAACCCTGAGCCGTGATAGTAAAAAAAAAAAAACTCTATGGTTTGGCCCCGTGGACTAAACCAATCTCCAAGTTGGAGATTGGACATAACCACGTTAAATCCTTGTGTCGTTTACGTTCTTGTTCTTTGTATCGTGTTTATTATCTTGTTGCTTTGTTTTTATTGCTAGGTTTGCAATTATTTATCCGTTTTATTGTTTGTGGGTGTAACGCGATTACACGAGCGCTGTTTGGGTTTGATTTTTGCTAACACTAGGTTGTTGTTAGTTGGATGTCTCCGCTGCAAATTCCTAACATGTATTTATGTTATTTATGTTATACGTACTTAAATCGTTTGAATATAATTAGAAACTGAGTAGTAGTATTTACCATATTAGGCCAAAATTAAGCTAGTATAATTACATTAAAATGAGTGAAAAAGAAATATAAATGATTTTATCAAAATATAAGTGTAAATATCTATATATAAATATAAAATGTACGATATATATACATATAATTAAAACTATATATAACATTTTTGATTTTTTCGGTAAACCATTTATCACGTCTATCCCAAAATCATGAACCGAAACCGAAATCGAAAAACCAAAAAAAATTCGGTTCGGTTAACCGAAACTGAAAAACGAAAAAAAATCAGTTCGGTTAACCAAAATTCGGTTCGATTCAACCAGTTTCGGCTTGATTTTTCCGTTTCGGAATATTTTGAACACCCCTAACTGTAGGTTAGGCTCAAAACTACAGGATAATTGTAAATAGATGTGACCTATTCTAATTTTGTATTTGTTTTTTGACCCGTATGACCCATAGTTGGAGTTAAATTATTACCCAAATCAACCAATTTTCAGCTAAATGGGTTGAAATTGCCACTTATAGATGGATTCTATAGTGAAAGACTGAATGTGCATGAATGTATTTACTAACAAAGAGTCAAAGAGTAAGAGGACCTCAACATCAGCATATTGATAAAAAAACATGATGTGTCAACAATAGAGGCTAAATTATCCTTAAATAGTTAGAGGTTATAATTACATACGCAAATAATAATAGCATAGGAAAACCCAAAAAAGACAAGAAAAGAAAGAACTTGCAGTTTATTGATCCAAATTGCACCAATTGGGAGAATTAGATGATGAAAACTTACAGGGTCCTCAGGTCTAAATATATGATCAAACTTGAATTGCTTTTTAGATGAATCAGAAAACCAATTATATTTAGTTCATTTTCTTGAGCAGATTCAAAATCAACAACCGAAAGTGCATCCTTTTGCATTCTCATCATTTTTTAATGGTCTACACCTACAATGAACCATAATGTTTCAGTTTAGTTGTTCAAACACTTTTTTGTACGACGTTAAGATTTTTAATTAACATTGGACAAAAAAAAATTGGGTCAATCTCGACCCGACCCAGTTTAACATATCCAAAAAATTACCAATTACCTAATCAGCCTGCCTGACCCACCCATTTTAACACTCCTACAAGATATTGTATAATAGAATCAAAAAAAGATTACCAATGAGCTATCTAGGATTTCCTTAATCTTTGAATCATATTGAATGCTTTGGCAGGAGTTTCTAGAACCAACCCATTAATAGCAGCAGAAGAACCCTTGTATATGACAGACTTAAGTGATTCCGAGAGCCGATTTAGCAGTCATCAGTGCTATCACTTCATTCCTATGCAACTGCAGCTATGATCCAGTTAAAAAAATTGAGTACCAAAGAAAATACACAATTTTGAGAGAAGCGATGCCATACTTTAAACGACGTACATGATACTTACAGGCCAGTTTGGATGTTTTTAACCATCTAGAAAATAGGATTTTTTAGTGCAGTTCCAAGGACAAGAACCTAAAGTTTTCCCCATAGACGGCACTTTTCACAACCTACACAATCCATAAGGGCACTACAGAAAATACAAATTTTTTTAAGAACAAAGAAAAAGAAAAAGATATGAGCATCATAGCGTATTTGAGATCGCAATATATAGATCTTATTTTTAATATTAGAAGGTGTAACATAGAATTCAAAGTGACCTAATGTTTCTAATAAGCTTCTGTATCTGTTGCTTCAGCTCTGGTCCACTTTGGCCTTGCCAGAGTTTAGCCTTATCAAATGGAAGAGGACATGCAACTTATAGTTTTGGATTGCGAACCCATTGTCCAATCAATGTATGGGCTTTCAGATCTTCCAAATGGTTACCAAAGTCATACTTAGGCTCCTCCAAGTAAGGGGCCGGCTGCCTGTAACACTGGATATATATACGCACATAACATCAAGTTTCTTCTCTTGGCAGCTTTCTGCAGTTGAATTTGTACAAAAAGGTCATTTCAAGGAGTTCATTGATTTATGAGATCAATAAAAGAATTTAAGAAATAGACATACTCATATACGTAATACGTTAACCTATGATGACTTATAAATGAACTTTTATTTTTGCTATGCATTTATATATATCAGTGGGCTGCATATTCTTTTTGTTTTGTTTTTTTTAGGAAAGCTTTTTTTATTTATATACATGAATAGTCACACTACATCACAAAGTATATACAGATACAAATCAACCACTATGAGCCCAAATTTTGGAGCCAACTTATATAATACATAGCATACTACATATGTATTGTGATACTGCTCATAATTCAACTTCACTGCACATCATTTATTGCTACCCCAACAGTTGCAAACTCCACACTCTTTGGACCATATCTAATATAACCAGTACTCTGTATCCGCTGATTACAGTAACAATTTATTTCCCAATTCCTTTTTTACAGACCAAACTTGAACAACATTCTATTGGATCTTCCGCTTTTGAACGCCGTTAAGATGTATACACCGGTTTCGGACATCACTATGTTATCACATTTCATGTAACTGTAATCTAATCACTAATTATTGGCTTTCAATCATAATAATAATACTCTAATTATTGACTTTCACTTAAAGCATAATACATGATAAATAAAGACATCGATTTTCCGAATCACACACATCACGTCTACTTCATGATCGATTATCACAAAATTCGAATTTTACTATTAAAACTGAATCGAACAAAATTTAATCAAATTTTTAAACAGAATTGAGTTAAATTCGAATTCAAAATTGAATCAAAATCGAAATTGAATCATTAATCGTAAATTACCTAAATATACGAATGAAAGCCACAAAATTATATGAAGGGTTTATTATGACAATTAAAAGATATTTTGAGGATGGTAAGTAAAATAATTCAAGGGCATATTAGTATTTTACTACACACTTAATTAATTAAATGATGTCATGGATTGGTGTGATTCTTTTAAGATTTTTCTTATATATGTTAATATAGATAGATAATATAACATCTTATTATATAAAAAACATAATATATTTTTAAATTTGAACATACAAGTATATCTTGAATGATGTCATGTATCTTTATCTAACATTAACAAAATAATTAAATATTATAAGTATCATAATTGTTATATGGTTTGTTTGTATAAAAATATACCAACATTGTTACTCATTACATATCTCCTTAATTCTTATCCAATAATCACTTGCCTAGATGGCTTAGTGGTAGGATCTTCCCAGGCTTCCTAGAGGTCAGGGGTTCGATCCTACCCTGTGTAAACATTTAGCATGTTAGGTACCGCCACCGCAAATCCACAGGGCACACGCGGGTTCGAGTCCGATAAAGGACTGCCGGTATAATTTCGTGGTTTAACTGTGGCCAGGTGCTTTGCCGGGCAGATATCTCTTGCGGGTGGGACGCTGCGGATCTCATAGAGATCCGGGGTCAGGGGTACCCTCCAACTACCCTATTAATTCTTATCCAATAAAAAGATGTGAATCAATAAAGGAATTGACACATCTATCTTTCAAATATTGATACATGTCCATGTAAGTAGGAATTAAGAATACTAATAACTCTCAAAACTTGATATATACATGTAGTGACATTTTAATTATATACATTTGATAGTTCTAATGCTTTATTATTTATTGCAACTTTTTACATTATATTATATCTTTCTTGAAAAGAAAAATGAAAGTTGTTATATGAACTACAAACTGTTAATTCATGATAAAAGAATCAGCTTCAAATAATTAAAAATGTCCCTAGCAATTTATTAATTGTTCATCCAAATTCCTTTTACATAATACTTAATACTTTTATTTGATTAGTAATAAGAAAATTTCATTATAATCTATGAAATTTTGTATGTTAATTAGTGTGGGTTGTGCTTTAGCACAACCTAAACGTTTCTAATCTTATATATAAGATCAACCACTTCTCCTATAATCTTGACACATAGGATCATCAAAAAATAACACATAATCACTACTAATTATCTAACATTTTATTTTTGTAAAAACAAAAAATATATATTAATCATATTCAATAATTTATTTTAAAATATTTTATCATTTCATTACTAAATAAAAATAAACCCATACTTTCAAATGTTACCATCTTATAATCATATATCTTCTCACCCAAACTTTCTTATAAGATAACACACTTATTAACTCAATTGTAAACTTTAACTATTTAAACGTAACATTTGCTTTTTCATTTTGGCATTAAAATTAGATATATTAACTTTTAATTCAATAGGGGGAAAGCTATTATTCCAAAATTCTAATAACAACATCCATTGTAATAGAACAAAACTTATAACTCAAAAAGAGATCTTGAAACCTCTTGAAATTAAACCTTGAGATATATTGAATTGCAACCTTAGATAGTTATAGATCAAGTCGAAAGTGAACTATAACTTTGAAGAACATTTAAACTTCAAAATGAAACTTTGAGAGAACTTCAACACCTATTAAGACCGTACCTTTACAAGATTTCATGAATAAAGCCATACATAGTTTTATGCATGTTTTAACAGAAACCCTTAGGACTCTCATTATCAATTTTCTTATAAAAACAAGTATATTTTTTTTTTTACTCTTATGCATTAAAGCTTAAAACGGAATGATTATTTCATTAAATATACCATGAAATCCGAATGGATCGCATGTGTAACACCCCGAATTTCAGGAAATTAATATCGTACACGGATATATTTTTATTACGAAATATTATTATGTAGATAACGAGATATAGTGAAAAACGTAAACGGTTTTATCGGTTCCAGACTGTAGAGTTTAAAGGGGATAAAATAATTAGACCGACTTATATAGATATGTACGTACAGTATATGTTTATACAATATTCATCTAAAAACATTCCAAAGTGTTTTAGAGAGAGCGAGAGAAAAAGAGAAAAACCTCAGGGACGATTCTAACTTCCAATTCCTTCAATTCAATTCATGATTCAAGCTTTAGAGATTCGAATTAATCTTCCTTTCATCATCTTCTAGCTCAAGTAAGTTGAATTCTTCCATGATTTAACCTAGGGTTTTATGAGATTTTGATGGGTTTTGTATGAATGAGGGTTTTAATCCAAAATTGAAGCTAGAAATTGATTGAATTAGTGTTAGTTAGTGCTTTTATGATTGTTAGTAGTTATATAACATGTTGGAAGTGATGAATTTATGATTTGTGTTCTTGAATAATTATGAGGGTTTTGAAGAATCGTGATTATAACTTGAAGTTATGGTTTAATTTGGTGTAGTTAGTGTTAATTAGTGTTATAAAAGTTGTTGAAAATCATATAACATGACGAAAGTGAAGAAATTATGATTTAGTGTTCTTGAGTAATTCTAGAGTTTATGTTAAGATGATGTTAATAAGTTTAATTATGAAACTAGTGATACTTATAGAGTATGATTATGATGATGAATATGTGTGGTAAGAGTTTGATTAGTGAAAGTTAAAAGTGATTAAAGAAGTAGTTTAATGTGATTAACTAAAGATTTAACTAGTGAAATCAAAGTGGGGGAGGAAGTAATGAGATTATGTGGATGATTGATTAGTGTTTAAACATGTTGTTATGTGTTATGTACTTTATGATAGGGATTAAAGAAGTGGATGCTTATGTTGATCAAGATGGTGAAATCGTCATTTAAGAGATTGTGATGAGTGATACGGAGGTTAAACAGGTGATGTGATTGTATAGTACCGTTTAGCTTGAGGGCTAGAGGTTTACACAATCAAGGAATAACTTATTTGTTTAATTATGTTTATTGCTTAATTTAGTTTGTTGTGTTAAATTACTTGTTATAATTAATTGTTTTGTGATTACTTGATATTTGGTAAGAAAAGTAGTGATTATCTCATTAGCTTGATGTTAGTCAAATAATGAGATTGTCACTAGCTTAAAGGTAAAGGAAAAGAATTGGTGATGAATAGTGTATGATTCGATTGTGTTAGATCCGGATTGCTTTCGAGTAAGAGGCTACACAATCGGGTGGAAGATGACTTGTTGATATATGTGGATTAAATAGTGATTATGTGATGAACCGTGTATGAATTGGTTGTATGTGTTTCCGGATAGCTTCCGAGCTAGAGGATCATACAATCAAGTGAGAGTTGCTTGTTATATGTTTTGTTTCTTATATGTGTGTGTTTAAGATTATGTTAAAAGGTGTTGTTGATTAGTGACTTGATTGTTGTTGGTTAATGATTATGTGTAATGATTCAGTGGTGATCAGAGAGTTAACTGCGGTTAACACAGTGTTCAGAGCCCAGTGAATTTGTGCTTATGTATTGTGTTGATATGTGCTAAGTGTTATGGGTGTATTGCTTGTTTGATTGCCTGTGTACTCACTAAGCAGTTGTGCTTACCCGTTTCAGTGTTTATGTTGTAGGTTGATGTTACGCTAGCGACATGTGGATAGAAGGGTTATGAGAAGCTAGTGACATGGATATGGAGCATGTTTGTGGTTAGAATATGCTTATTTCTTTTGAATTGTTGTTTTGATGCTCAATTGTGTAAATCGCCCAAACAAAGAGTTTTTGAATTAAATATGTTGGTCAATGTGTAGTAGTTGACTTTGAAAGTCAAACCGAGTTATGACGTCTAGTGTATGGGGTTGTCAAGAGTATGAAGTCATATGATTGATTTGGTTTGGGTCAAAGTGGTGAAAAGTGATTTAGTGTCGAATGTGATTGGTTGGTCAAATGAGAAGTTGACATATAGTCAACAATGTTGTAAGAGTTAAACATGTGTGGTATTGGGTAATGTGGTGGTGTTATGTAGTAGATTTGGTGAAAGTGTCCAAATGGACACCAAAACGGGTCAAAATGGTTAAATCGGGTTAGAATGTACTTATGTGGGTTTGGTCAATGGTGTTAGACTTGTTTTGGTATGTTGATCATGTGTGCAAAAAGTTAGAGTCCAAGTGTTCATGGTTTGTGATTTGAGTTGTAGTCAAAAAGTGGTTAAAATGGTCAAAAAATGGTTATATGTCCGTTTTCTCGTAAAACGTGAATTTTGGAAAAGTGCAAAAATAGGAAGTTTCATTGTGGCATTATGGAGGTGCCTGCAAATTTTCAGAGTCTAAGTGTTTACGAGTAAAAAGATATGCGCGTCGGAAATTCGTATTTTGGTATTAGTTTGTGCAGCCCTGATTCCCGGGGAATCGGAGTCATTCCTGAGGAATCTGAAATTTAGTTCTAACAGCAACCCTGATTCCTGGGGAATCCGAATCCAAGTGTTAACAGCATGTCTGATTCCTGAGGAATGGGAGTCATTCCTGGAGAATCTCTTGTAAATTCACATTTTTGTTATTTGAGTCATTATTTGATTAAGAGAACGATATAACGAGTTTATAATGTCATATTTTAGATGTGGGACCTAATAGAATGTGTTTTCAGTGTTAGGTAAAAAAAAATGGTTCTGTTTTCGGGGCGTTTCAGCATGAAAGAAAACCTAGCGAACTTTCAATTTTTTTGTCGAGTTAGGTAATATGTATTACGTGGCATATTACCATAACGTCACGTAAACCAATTTTAATAATGTCACGTAAAACATATCACCAAACTCGACTAAAAGTGTAAAAGTTCGTTACCTACGTTAGTAATAAAATTGGTTCGTTACCTAATTCGATACAAAAGTGAAAGTTCGTTGCCGATATGAGCTTTAACCCATATCTTAGAGCATCTCCAGTGTGTGTACTATCTGTACCTTTTCGCACTAAGACAGTACAAAAGTGCATAAAATTGATGTCAATATTAACACTAAACACTGCACTATTGTGGTGCAGTGACATATAGTGTTTAGTGCAACACTAAATTTAGTGTTGCATTAAATACTACACTAAACACTATTCAGTATTCACATTCAATGATAATATATATAGCAATTAAAATGTATTAATATGATGTATTAATTATAAGTTTGCGACGAATATATTTAAAAATACTAAATATAAGGTTTGTTATCATATTTATTAATTAAACTTCCTATTTTTCATAAAATTTTCATTTTTTCTTTTGAAATTTTAAATATTCTTATTATATCTCTTATGAATATGATAATTCAATAGTTATATAAAAATATAGTATTATATTATTGAATTGTGTATTTTAAATCAACTAATTTAGTATTATAGTATACACATTGAAGATGCTCTTATATAAAAATATATATGTACGTATCCCATGTCGCCGTTTCAGGGAAGTATATTTACGAAACATGTACCATAAAGTGTAGAAGAAGATAACAATAATAATTCCTTAATTGAGTAGAGTTCAAATGAGTACATCAATTTTGAGTGAGAATATGGGAATCAATCTCAACAACTCATCTTCATCAAATACCCATTTCCCCCCACATTTTTGAAACTCAAATATCTCACAAACGGTAAGTCAAAAAATCATGAAAAGTGCACCATAAAACTCAGCGTTTTCTCCTCTTCGATTTGCCATCCCTCAAGGCATACTTTTGACAACTTTTTTTTGTTTCCATTTTTTGGTGGGTTTTACAAATTAGTAACACATGTGTTAGTGATTGGTTGTACATTTGATTTGTGGTTAGGGTTAGGGTTTAGGGCTAGGGTTTAGGGTTTAGCAGGGTTTAGGGTTAGGGTTTAGCAGGGTTTAGGGTTTAGTATGTTTTAGGGTTTAGAGTTTTGTAAAGCGTTTAGGGTTTAGGGTTCGGGTTTAGAGGTTAGTGTTTATGGTTGGGGGTTTAAGGTTTGGGGGCTTAGGGTTTAGGGTTTAGAGGTTAGGGTTTAGGGTTTAGGGTAGGGGGTTTAGGGTTTGGGGTTTAGAGGTTAGGGTTTAGGGTTTAGGGTAGGGGGTTTAGGGTTTCGCCCCGAAACCCCCAACCATAAACCCTAAATAAGGGTAGCTGATTTTTATGGTGCAAATTTTGTAATTTTTCGACTTACCGTTTGAGAGATATTTAATTTTAAAAAACGTGGAAGAAAAGTGACACGTGACACATTCTTATTGGTTCCTTTATTCTCAAAAAAAGTTTGATGTACTCATTTGAACATCACTCTTGATCTTTATAATTAATTAATTGACAAAAATAACTTAATTAATACATCAAATTAAGGTAGTCGAGTCTGGTTTGGCTGTTTTTGTAGATAAATCGTTCATGTGAAAGCGCTTGTGATCGATAATGTTGCTTTCGGTGTATGTGTATTTGTTCAAACTTTTGTTCTAAGCAATGTTTTTAAAACCAGAATTTGAATCGGACCGACGAGGGGTCAAGTTCCGGTTCAACCAGTCGGACCGCCGATCCAAAACCGGCCCAAAAAGTAAAAAAATAAAATTAAAAATTAAAAACCGGTCCAAAACCGGTCTGGCTCTCGGTCGGACCACCGGTTCGTTGACTGGTCAAACTTGGCTCAAAACCGATTTTCAACCAGCCAGAATCCCTAAAAATCCCGGTTTGACCGGTCCGACCGGACCGATTGAACCGGTTTTAAAAACATTGGTTCTAAGTTACCAATCCATTCCGTCTAATAACATATACATATAAGACCAAATTATTGAATATATAGGACAACGTGACAAAATTGATATCTTACGAAATGAGATGTTTATAATTAATATTATAATTGTACAAGGTAATTTCACTTAATATTTTATTAAGTAGCTTTTATTATTATTTTTCATTGAAAAAGTCACATAGTTCATCTTCAATGTTCGTATCAAAACATCAAATTTAGTATTTTAGTGTAAAAATCAATCTCTAATCAAATCATTATATTTGGTGCAAATTATAGTGTTAAAAAATTCATAAAGCTTTTGCATCAAATTTGATGCTACGCCAAACTTGCACCACCTTTTTCAAATTTCCTTTTAACCATTTTGATTGAAATAATATTATTATATGGGTTCAAAACTCAGAAGATTAAACATATTTACTTGTATAATTCGTCTACAATTAGATTCGAAACAATATACCAAATTTTGTTTGTATACATTATACCTTTGTTTTCAATGAAACTTAATTAAAACGTAACATTCTTTTAAATACGTTATAAGTTATACCTGAACAAGTTTTAAACACATTATCCATAATTATACGTATATGCATCGTCTTTGATGATACTTGAACTCACAAGTTACAACTTATAAATTAATTGGTTCCTCTCGTCTGGCTAAGTGCCCATTGGTCAATTATATCTGAAAAACTAGCTTACAGTTGAGATGGAAGTCGATGATCCAGACTGCCACTCAAACTGACATTCATTGACTCTTCTACGTACGCCTACCACCCAAGCTTATTTGCTCGTTTGTCTGCCAACTACATCCTTCCCTACTAGCTTAATTAATTGCCTTCCCATTTTGATAATATATTTAATTTAATATTTAATAAGAGATGATAATGACAATTCGTGCTGTCAATAATAAGGTAAACTTACTACTTCGGTCTCATATTTGTAGTCTACGATTTTTTTTTAAACATTCCAAATTAATTGTGCACTTTAAAAAATACGAGAAATAGTAAGGTTCAAATGACTGAATGAGTACACCAATTTTGAGTGAGAATGAGGGAACCAATAGATTTATGCCATGTGTCACTTTATTCTCTCCTCCACATTTTTTAAAATTAAATATCTCACAAACGGTAAGTCGAAAAATCATGAAAATAGCACCATCAAATTCAGCGTTTTCTCCTCTTCGATTTGCCGTCCTTCAAGGCATACTTTCGACAACTTTTTTTTTCTTCCATTTTTTGGTGGTATTACAAATTAATAACACATGTGTTAGTGATTAGTTATACATTTAATTTGTGGTTAAGGTTAGGGTTAGGGTTTAGGGTTTAGGGTTTATTAGGGATTAGGATTTAGTAGGGTTTAAGGTTTAGGGTTTAGTATAATTTAGGGTTTAGAGTTTTGTAAAGCGTTTAGGGTTTAGGGTTTGGGGTTTAGGGGTTAGGGTTTAGACACTTGAATAATCATGTTAATAACGTATAATGTCTACGAGAACACTTGAATATTCAACATAGCTCAAGTGGTATCGCAATTGCAAATGTCCAAACTTCACATGTGTGACCTATAGGTTATGGGTTTGAATCTGTTCGTCAGCACGTGTGGTTGATTTTTAGACAAATGATTTTTCCGGCATTGATGCTTCTTGCGATTGTGACGGACATATACCATTGAAATATGGTACTGAATTACATTTTTTTCCTATCGCAACTAAAGAACCACACTTGTATGTAAGCTACACTCATAGAGGTTATAAAGTGTTGCCAGATAACCTCTTGACTTTAAGATTAGGTCATGTGTTTATTGAAACTATTTTTTAACATCACCCAATTGAGGGGCAGGAAACAATTGATGATCTAAAATTCAAGTATGGAAAAAGTTTTAAAGATGTTAATGACAAATAGAAATTTTTCACCTTCACAAAAAAGTTATTGTCCCTTGAGTTATATACTAGTTCTATCGACATCATCCACGTATGACATAGTTTCACTTTCACTAATTATTTATTATTATTATTATCATCATAAATATATATGGCAGATGAATAATTATGGCCCACTAGTCCATGTGATCTTGATCCAGATAAGATTACAAAAACACCTCGGAGTGAAAACCGGTGGCTCGGCCTTCGTTGGTGGGGGGTTTTTCTCATGTCTTAGTGTATCTGTAATCGGCATGAGTTTTTTCACCCCTTTTGCTATCTTTGCAGTAAAAGTTTCGGGTCGAATCTAGCTTTTGTTTTTTGTTGTAATTCTAGATTTTATGTATTCTTGTTCTCTAGCTTCTTGCTAGTTTATTTTATATAATTGATATTTTGCCGTTCAAAAAAAAAAGAAAGATAAGATTACAAAACATACTAAAACATACTGGGGGTGTTTATTTAGGGTATTATGGAGAATGTTTCATATCCTATAACGCAATGTTTCGTACTTTCGTTATCCATTAATAGGTGATTATTTATTCCCCACTTAATTGGGGTAGTTTATATAATTAGCTATCATTATCTCGACCTATAACATTTTCATATTTATATCTATCTGCGAAACCGAAACTGGCCAACCGATTATGTTTTTCGGGTCGACTTGAGTCAAAGTTCGGGTTACTATCAACTCAAAAGTAATACATGAAATTTAACCCATTTGACATGAAACTAAACCACCAACGGATACTAACCCGAAACTGGTCAACCCGTTTAATTTTTTGAGTTGGGCTCGGATCAAAGTTCGGGACAACCCATCCATCCGAAGGTAACCCATTAACTTTGATCCGTTTGACGCAAAACCAGCCCACCAACCGATTCCAAACCAACATGCCAATTCACTAACCTGTTTACCTAAATGGGTATGAAGATCGTATTCGGGTTGGGTACTTTCAACATGCCAATTTACTAATGAATACTCATTGCGTTGTTAGTATTCCCTTTCTTTTTTCCCTCTTATTATCTACTTTGAACCAATCGCACACGTAATTCTTGTACATTAACTACTTATAGAAGTTATCTTGAGGGAAACCAAACTATACACGTACTTTACTTTGACTTATAAAACCTACAAATTAGTTTATGCAAAGTTTCCTAGTTATCATATGAAAAAAAAATCATTTTTTAAAAGAAAAAAAAATCATTTAAAAAAAAAAAAAATTCCTAAAAACTCAGAAGTCAGAACACACAACTATACCATAGATATGTACATTTATTTATAATATAATAAATATATATTTCAATCTCATAAATTTTGAACCTGCCTGTTGATAAATTATTACCAGCTCGATAAAGCTTGAGGAATGACCCATTGGTAATCAATTGCTAGACACATCACATATATTGGTTTTTTCTTTCCACTTTTACTCTATAAAAAGATCGCAACATTTTTGTATTCTGTAAACATTAGAGTGAAATAAGAAAGAAGAAGAAAAAAAAAACTAGCCAAAATCCACTTCCATGGGTTCCAAACAAGAGAAAAAACCACATGTGGTGTGCATACCAACTCCGGTACAAGGCCACATAAATCCCATGCTAAAACTAGCCAAAATCCTTCATTCAAAAGGTTGCGAAATAACCTTTGTCAACACCGAATATAACCACCAACGCCTCCTTAATTCTCGAGGAGCGGATGCTCTACGTGGCGTTCCTTCGTTTCGTTTCGAGACGATTTCAGACGGCCTTGAAACGCCACAAAACCTTAATGCCACCCAAGATGTGGTAGCTTTAGCAAGAGCACTTGAAGAAAACTGTTTAGATCCTTTTAGAAGGCTCATCACAAAAGTGAATGCTTCTTATTCGCCGGTGACTTGTATAGTGGCTGATGTACTTATGAGCTTCACGCTTGCTGCATCGAAAGAATTCGATATCCCTGAGATTATGTTTTGGACAAGTGGAGCTGGTTCGATGCTATGTTTTGATCAGTTTTCTAATCTTTTGGAGAGCGGTTTGGTACCCCTTAAAGGTATTATATTAACTCTTAAATTTGTTTAATACTCCGTTTCTTAGCATAAAACAACCATTTAAAGATAATTGTGTTCACATGAAGCAGTAGATTGTAAAGTTTGTAATCAAACAATACGAAGGGGGTGTTTGGATTAGCTTAAATAAACACTTATCTGCTTATTTGCTTATTTTGACAGCAGATAAGCAGATCCAAACACTTTTCTAAAAACTACTTATTTACTAAGGAATAAACGCTTAAAAATAAGTAAGGGGTCACATACTTATTTTTTAAGCACATCGGTGCTTATAAATAAGTTAATCCAAACACCTCGAAGGCGTTCAAATTAGCTTATTTTGTCCCGTGATTTAGCTATGCAATACAAAATCAGAAGTTATGAGTTCTATACCCATTCCCATTCCCATTATTTAACTAAAAATTAAGATATTTAGTATTTACCTTTCTCATATTAGCCCTAGAATCGAGGGTGGGTGACGAAGAGCTGTCGGTTACCTCTAATATAGCTTACTTTTTAGTGGTTAATGTCTAGAAATGCATCTCTAATTTGTGCCCGATGTCTATTGTATGTACTGAACTTACATTTGCTATTTTTAATGCATCCAACTTTCAAAAATGGTGTTTTAATGTATTTTGATATATAACGAGCCACGTGGCATACGGGGGAGAGTGACATGTCATCAAAACGTCACGAAAATACATTAAAATACGTTTTTTGAAAGTTTCATGCATTTAAAATAGCAAACGTAAGTTGGATACACAAAATAGACATTGGATGCAAGTTAAATGCATTTCCAGACATTAACCCCTACTTTTTAAGTTTACTTGATTTTCAGAAAGTCAAACTTATCTTATCACTTTAAACTAATGGAACAAATAAGCAATAACTAAACGTACTAAAGTTGATCAACTCGACATATTTGTGTAAAAGATTATATTTCATTCACGAAGTGTTTATTATCAATGTTCACAACCGTAATAACACTAATAAGTTTTAACTGTCTGAATACCTCCATAAATGTGTACCAATAAAATTATTGCCGGTAGATCGAATCTATTGCTTTTTTTAAAGCATTTATTGATTTTATATATGATCATATATGCATAATATAATATAATATAATCAAATCCAAAACGTAGCTTTCTAAAAGATGCGAGCAATAAACTGAGCATGGCCGGCCTACCTGTCATAATTGATGATATGTTTCTCCATGATAAAACAATGAGAAAATTACAAAAACCGTCTTTATAGTTTGAGGTATAGGATCATGAGGGCAGGGGTTGTTATGAGAGAAAGGAGGGCAAGGTTCCCACCCATCCAAAAAGTGACATGTGTCACATACCAATTTTCATGTTGGTCCCTCCACTTTTAATATATTTTTAATTTCATTCCTAAATTTCTTAAATAACACTCCACCACTCTCACCCCACCAACCACCCACTTCCACCTTCTGCCACCACCTACCGCTTGCTGCCGCCGCCCGCCGCCGCCGGATTCCGGCCAAAAATTTTTTTTTCCTTTTTTTTTCCCTTTTTTTTTCAATTTTTTTACATTTTTATTTTTAAAAAATGTACTGCATATTTTTTGTTTTTACTGCAGTTTGTATATATATAATTTATAGTCTTTACTACATATTGTTTTAACCGTTACATATAATTGAGTTGCAAATTGCATATTAAACTGTTAGCATTTTATGTTAATTATACTGCATATTGTTTATTTGACTGCATTTTGTAACTCATGTTGTTTTATCTTGTACTGCATTTTGTATTGTACATAGCATCTTTTTTTTACTGCATTTTGAATAAAATTATAATGCATATTATTATGTTTTACTACGTTTTGTATAAAATATTAATGCATATTATTATGTTCACTGCATTTTGTATATATATTTAAGTACATATATGTGGTTTATTTTGTACTGCATTTTGTATTATATGTATTATCATTTTATTGCATTTTATATATAACATACTGCATATTGTTCTTTTTACTGCATTTTGTGTATATAATTTTAGTAAATATTGTTTGCTTTTTATACTGCATTTTGTATTACATGTATTATATTTTTACTGCATTTTGAATAAAATTATAATGTACATAGTTTTTTTTTACTGCATTTTGTATATATAATTTCTAGTACATATTGTTTGTTTTTAACTGCATTTTGTATAAAATTATACTACATATAATTGCTTTTACTGCATTTTAAATATATATTTTTAGTACATATTATTCGTTTGTACTGCAGTTTGTATTATACTATTTGTACTGCATTTTGGTGACTGTGTATATAAAATATATAAGATACAATGTTACATAAAATACAAAATGTAGTAAAAAAGACTAACATGTATACAAAAAGAATGATGCAATAAATATATATACAAAATGCAGTTTGTGATATCACATCTTGAAAATAAGTAATAATAAATACATAAACATACACGATGCAACACATAAACTACTATATGCAGTAGTATATGAATATTTATTAATGTATATACAAAATGTAGTTAAATAACCGCAAAATGCAATAAATTTATGTTTCTTTTTTGTTTTAAATTAATATGCAGTGTTTTTAAGGAGGACAAATTAGTTAAAAAAAATTTGGAAAAAAAAAAGTTGGAAAAAAAAAAAAAATTGGCCGGAATCCGGCGGCGGCCGACGGCAGTTGACGGCGGTGGCAGCAGGCGGCAGGTGGTGGCAGAGGGTGGGAGTAGGTGGTTGGTGGTGGTGGGGTGGAGGAGTGTTATTGAAGAAGTTGAGGGAAGATATATATAATATAAGTATAGATAAGGGGTTAAAGTGAAACTTGAGTTGAACATGTGGCAAGTGGTGATTGGTTGCTCTCCTTGCTCTCCATTTCACCTTTGCTCTCCTGATCCTTACTCATAGTTTGACCTGAATTGCACATTTAGTTCTTTATTTAATTTAATTACATAGATGGTTATTTCTTTTGAAACTTGTTACGTAAATAGTCCTTTGCACTAACGATTGTTAAATCTCCGTTAAAAGGACTACGTGTGTATTTTTTTTTCATTCTTTTAAAATTATATAATTTTTGAGTAGATATAAATTATAAAATTTAAAATATGTATATATACATTATTAGGTGCACAACATCATTTTCAACTTTCACATTTCGCTTAGCAAATTCATTGTCAAATTGTTTCTCTTTCACATTTATCTTTCACCACTCAAGGACCCTCAATTACCCATTCATCTTATCTCGTAATGACTTTAGTGGCCACCATCTCTTCTCTTTTGTATCCTTTTCAATGATCCTGGCTTTAAAGTAAAATGACGTTGAAAAGTGAGAACTAATTAAGTCAAAAATGTATATTTAGGTAGGAAAAGATGGTGGTGGAATATAAATTTGATGTTATAGATAGGGGTGTTAACGAACCGAGCACTTAACGAGCTACTCGAGTTCGAACTCGTTTATCTCGAATTCGAGCATAATATGATTCGAGCCCGAGTCAAGTTCGAATATAAAAAGACTGCTCGATTAGTTTCACGAGCCGAGCTTCAAAACAATAAATTCGACTCGGCTCGTTAGGATGAGATGAGCACACTATAAATATTAACTTCAAGAATCTAATTACATACTTATTATTAGTGTAACTAATTAAACTTACACATTTTAAGTTTAATTAAGTGTAAATGTCTTTTACAAACTTTATTTCAAGTTTCATAAAATAGTTAGTATACTTTTTAATGAGCTTGTTTAAGCTTATAAACGATTTTATCGAGCTTGAGCTTCTAAACAAACATTTTGAGCTCAAATAACTTTTTTTTTTTTTTTTTTTTGTAAATTGTCATAAACTTAAACGAGTATAGAGCTAGAGCTCGAACACTAAATTATTATCCGAACCCGAACTCGAATATGGTTTTAAAAAGTTAATCGAGTTCGAGTCGAACTCGAACATACTTATTTTTTAAACGAGTCGAGTCGAGCATCAGGATATTCGAATTGACTCGGTTCGTCAACAACCCTAGTTATAGAGGAGAATATGATCAAATTTGATAATGAATAAAATGAAAATAATGTTATGTGCACTATATAATGTATCGATACGTATGTTAGATTTTATTATTTATATTTTACTCAAAAAAATTTAAAGAATTAAATTTTTTACGTGCATGGTCCTTTTTAACGGAGATTTAACAATCGTTAGTGTAAAGGACTATTTACGTAATAAATTTCAAAATGATTGATCATCTATGTAATTAAATTAATTAAAGGACTGAATGTGCAATCAAACCATAAGGACGATTTTTGTAATTTTCTCTAAAACAATTATATATATTGTTGTCGGTCCGTTTGATGGTGTGATCGATCGTAAATCTTACCCCGTACACTGATTCTCGCTGGATTTGGTATTTGTTGTTTTTGTGAGTTATGCTAGAAATTTTGATAGGAATCGAACAGAAATAGCATATACTAGTACAATAATAAAAAGGTAAACTGACCCTCTGGCGATTGTGGGGCATAGCGTAACTAGTACAATATATATAACGCTACTTAAGGATGTAAGTTTATAATTAATACGCATATTAGTAATTCATTTACTCAGATTCTGAGAATACTAACTTAAGATGAATTACTTTATAGTTGATTAAGGGTACTTATGTTCCACGTAATATATTATATGAAGTGCACATTTTGGTTGCTAATTTGAAAATAACATTATCTGTTTTTGATATACAGATCCGAGTTTTTTAGTAAATGGTTACTTGGATACAATTATCGATAGTATACCGACAATGAGTGGCTTACGTTTAAAAGATATCCCTCCTTGGATCAGAATCATCTACCCTGGTGATGAATACATGGTTGAGTTTTTTTGTTTGCAAATGGAGAGGGCAAAATCGGCATCCACCATCTTTTTCAATACGTTTCATGAAGTAGATAACGACATTTTGGATGC
Organism: Helichrysum umbraculigerum; assembly: GCA_949592205.1. NCBI lineage: Eukaryota > Viridiplantae > Streptophyta > Magnoliopsida > Asterales > Asteraceae > Helichrysum > Helichrysum umbraculigerum. The sequence goes on along the minus strand of CATIUR010000005.1, from coordinate 65,920,298 downwards.
GCTATCTTTAAAGTTTGCCCCTTGTTATGGAATTGGTCCTCTACATTTACTCGAAAACAAGCTTGTAGACAAAACTATAGCATCATCTATCAAATCAAACCTTTGGAAAGAAGAGACCGAATGTTTAAAATGGCTAGACTCCAAAGCAACATTGTCAGTAATTTATGTGAATTTTGGTAGTATCACAGTAATGACACCTCAGCAACTAGTCGAGTTTGGTTGGGGACTCGCAAAAAGTAACTATTCGTTCTTGTGGATAATACGTCCTGATCTCGTGGTTGGTGAGTCTGATCTTCCACCTGAGTTGTTGGCAGAGATAGGCGATAAAGGGCTGTTGGCCAGTTGGTGTCCGCAGGAACAAGTTCTAAATCATCCATCAATAGGAGGGTTTTTAACGCACGGGGGATGGAATTCGACGATAGAAAGCATTACAAGTGGTGTGCCGATGGTTTGTTGGCCATTTTTTGGAGACCAACAGCCGAATTGTTGGATGAGTTGTAATAAGTGGGGGATCTCCATGGAGATCGACAATGATGTGAAGAGGGATGAAGTTGCAAAGCAAGTTCTGGAGTTGATGAATGGAGAAAAGGGAAACGAAATGAGGAAAAATGTGATTGACTTGAAGAACAAGGCTGAGGAGGCATGTGCTATTCCTTCAGGTTCATCGATTGCTAATTTGGATAAACTGATTCAACTTATCCGAACATCTTCAAAATGATTCATGGCCTATTCTTAGATGCATCTGTTTGTATTGTATTCCACTTGGCTTTCAAATAAATGTACTATTATGTTTCATTGGTGTTAGATGATATCTGTATTAAACTACTCTCATTTAAGATGGCACTTTCGTGGTGACCCTTGTATCCGACTTTTGGCCTACTAAACAACCTAAATCACGAGGTTCGAGCCCACTACCACATATACGAGAACTGGCAAAGCCCTCCTAAAGGGAAATTGGCTACATAAGGGTGGTCACCCTCTATATTGACCGGGCAAACAAGTCATATTCTCTGGAGCATGAAGAGTTAAGATTGCGGGCCTATCTAGACCATATGCCCAAGGTGGACGTAGCAGGTCCCAGCTTTTTAGTAGCCGGTCCTACAAAATTGACAACCACCACAGCGGCGGAAAATTCATTGTGGGTTTGGTTTACTCTAAACAAGTCAAATGTGTTTTTATTTTATTTATATATTTATATTTTTAAAAAGTAGCTTTAAATAAGGGTCAAATTGGGTTGAAGAAGCACAATTTCTTTTTTGCCGAAAAATGTGATAGTAGTCCTACGATGTAGATGATTGTGAAATCATATTACACATAGCATAACATAAAACAATCATCCTATTTTCATCACATTACCTTATATACAACCTTCCGTTCTACCAATCAACTATCAACATTACATTATATGGCTCCCTTCACCCACGACATCAGAGTTTGCTATTGACAGTTTCAAAAACTTGTGCCATCGTCAATAAATATCCGGCATTATATTTTCATTCTTTCCAAAGAGGTTTCAAAAAGTTTGTCATGTGCAATCAATGAGGCGGTTTATATCTAAATCAGTAGCATGTACCTCTATCGTCAGCGTATATTTAATATCCAGTAAGATCATCAAACGATTTCGATAGTAGGCAGTATCATACTATATAGTATCATCCATCTTCTTTACAGTGTTAATGCGATCAAGTATGTTAACCACCCTGCAACAAAGAGAAATGTGTCAACAATAGCTTAATGAAATGATAACAACTGTATAGAAAAAGAATTTCAGAGTATCTGATCAATAAACTTATTGAACCTTCTTTTTATTGCAAAAAATGCAAAAGAACCGTACACTCCACTCTGAAAGGCACTGATTTTGGACAAGATACTAACTGTAAATGCACAAATACCTAGATTGCCATTTTAATCAAGTTTGTTGACATTTTAAATGCACGAAAAACGTAAGTATGTTACATGCAATGGTAAAACGCTGTATTAATCATATACAATGGAAAAAAGTGAAAGTATATTGCATTTTGGAGCAATTAACCCTATGAACAACCATCATCACTGACCTTGTCCAAAATCGCTACTTCGTTTTTGAATTTTCACAAGAACTTTAAGATATCAAAATGCGCTTACCAGCATATATAATGAGATGGAATCATCTGATCTTTTCTAGTTACAAACTTCTTAATGCTATTGGCGGTTAGAATAAAGAAAGGAGGTTTTTGATTGTCGCCTTTGCTTCCTCCCTTCAGAGATACCACTGTCGCTAAAACTGCCTTCCATGACATTATCATTCAATTCAGAAAATTCCTTTGTCCAGGAATTTAAAGGGATAACATAACTGTCATCTTTAGAGCTTCTTAATCTTTCCTCGTGTAGTTTCACATTTTTTGATATCTCATGGAAAGTTTTATTTATTTTCGCTATTCCCCTTTCAACTGGCTCCACAACATGTGAAACTGTGAACTTCATATCATCAACTATCTGTAAGGGGTATAAGCACCAAACAAGTTAGGTAAATAGTAAGTACAAAAGACCAGTTTGACCCATTTACCAATAAATGGGTCAATTTGAGTTGTGTTTTATCTCTGACTCGTCACAGGTTAAGCTAAAGATTTAACAAGAAGGAAACGGGTCAAACTTGTCAAAGTTCAACTGAAGAGTATATAAAAACAGCCTAAATTAGGTTAAATTATAAATATAATCACAAGTAGGGGTTATTGCATAAATATGTCATGTAGTTTCATCTGTTTTCTGTTTTGGGTAACCAACTAACCATCTAATTTTTCACCCGTAAAAAGGCAACCAGGTTTCAAAATCTCGATTTAAGGTAATCTGCAAGCTTCTTAGCAAGTAACCAGTTTTCCAGGCACCATGTCAGAGAAAATAATTGACATGCTGACACACATCATACAGCACGTCGTCATTTTGACATGGTAACCTGTTCAGGTTGCATCAAAACGGAATATTTTGAAGTTCAATGGTTCCTATCAATAATTTGAAAATTCAAAAGTTTTTGTGAGTGAAAATAAACATTGCTACCAGAAACGGAGATAAGACCAAACTATGTTAACTGTTTATGCTATAATATCCAAATTAAGTACACAATTAGAAAGACAAACGGATAGATGAAATTTTTGCAGGTCAATCAGCCTGAACCTTCGTTTTGACTTTTGACCCATTACCCACCTGTCCAATTTACCGCCTTTATCAACAAGAAACTAATGAGGTTCAGACTAATGAGAAGAACTAAAAAATTTTAGAACTCACAATTTCCCCACTCCCTACTACCACATCACGAACACTTTGATGTAACCTCATGCGCTTCTGTATTTCATCATGGTGAGTAAAACGTTGTTTTGTAGTTCTCTCACTGTCCTGGACCTCATCTGGAGCAGGTTCGGTTCCTAAGGATGCATAGTCGGTCATCACAGCAACATTTCGCACACATCGTTCTCCGCGTTTGTAAGGTGCTGCAGGAAAAACATATAGGTGCACCACCGCAGCAACAGCCATCTATTAAACAAGTTCAGCACAAATGTTCAATAACTAAATCTTCAACCCCCCTTGAGAGATAGATTAACAAGAGTGTGCAAGGTAACTCCATCAACAAGCCAAACGAAGATCCATTTACTAACAGATTAACGTATACGTTTTTCACGTACGTTCATCACAATTAGAGGTGGCAAGATGTGTGAGTCGGGAAGGGTACACTGGGTAACAAGTTTAAACAGGTCATTTTAGTAAAGGTAATGCCAGGTTGGCTTGACCCGAAAACCCTTTTGGTCCATTTTTAGAACCTTTAATAAATAACTAGCGCATCAAATAACTGAATTTGATTACAGTGACAATTTATTACAATAGATAATCTAAAGCTTCTAATAAAGTCATTTAGGAGGTTGTATGCATAAATACACTTCTGGCAACTTTCAACCCTTCTGACCCATTGGCATTCGGTGCATCTGACCAGCTGCTCCCTATACAGCTAACAGAGTCAAACACTTAACAACTATCCTGGGACTGTGAGCATATCTAGCTAAAACGGAATTTATGACCAGAACCACTCCGCAAGATAAAAGAACTAAATGCTCTCTCAGCATGCACTCATTTTTTTCTATACATATTTAACTATGGCCTTGATGAATTACTTTTGGAAAAAGTAAAAAAAATATAGATTTTTTGTAACTCACCTCAATGCATATGATATAATCTTGAATGCGCGTTTGTAACTCTTGAGCTAAAGACCCTTTAAGCGCTCCCATAGAAAAAAGAAATGCGACAATGACACCTTGCCACCATGTTAGGAATACAATCGACTTAAACGTCAGGAACTTAGCCAAAGGTTTAATTGGTGCTAGCTTATCTTTAATTACTGAATAGAACTGCACAAGACAATACAATGCCCAGCTCTGGCTGAAGTTAAGAACCAGCGCCAAATACGGATAACTGAAAAAGAATCAAGGGCATATGTCAGACCATTTATTGTCAAATATAAGGCCACAAAAATCTAAAAAGATTGGAAATTTCAACCCATTTACTTATAAATTGGTTGATTGAGGACTTTAGGTTCATGTTTTATCTCTAATGGGTCAAACAGGTAAGAGAGAAAATATTTAGCTTTAAACGAAATAGGTCAAATGCAACACAACAAGGGGCGAACCAAAGGCTTGCGCGAAGGACACAGATATTGTTGTGGATGGACCCCAACCCACCCAATTCGACCAGTACCAAAAACCAACCCGTTACCACACCAGCCTGACACACCCACTAAGTTACCTTGACTGATGTCATTGTCTACTACTTGCTACACATAATATTACAACAACAAATTGAACAGTGAAGGAAGAAAAAGCATCTTTTTCAATTCAAAACTTGTAAAGAACCGGAAAGGCGGAAACTACATAAGTACACGATATAGCAAAAGCATCTTACGCATATCCCCATTCAAATTTTCCTTCTCCATAAACTCCAAGAAACTGAAATATCATTGCTAGAAACCCACATATCAGCTTCAGTATCATCTGCAAACAAGCTATTTTATGAGATTTGGATAAGGAGGAAGCCACAGTATGATTGTGGAACATCCTAATGGAGAAACAATAAATAAAGAAGCGTCCATACATATTGCACGATCCCGATTTTTACAGATTGGTAGAAGCCAGGACCAAGATACCATTCCCTCATCAAGCAATTCAATGGAAACGGATGTTCCACAATTCCATAAGTATATGATTCTTCAATAAGGGGGATGCTAGAGCTTATAAGGCTTTTACTTTCCATGAACTTAATAGTATTATCCTCTCCACCTTCAATAACCATAATATTTGTCAAAACATACTAAGTCAAAGAATATAGAGTACCAATGGATTGCACAAACGCAGCAAACATTATGGGAAAGCGAGATGATTAAGTGCAGATAGGACCCAACCTAAAGTTGAAAAAAAAACAAAAAAAAAAACCAACATGCATGGTCAAATGTTGTGCTGAAAATATGGGTGGGTTGGGTAACAGGTCAAAACTGCTTTTTCTCATACAGGTCAGGTTGGGTTCCCACAACCACGGTTTAATTATTAGTTTTATTTTTTGCTATAAAATAATAAAAACCTATATAATTACTGATATTATAAGTATTTTCTTAATCTTCTAGTTAAGCAAATGAAATTCTGGAGTCTGAGCGATCAAATGTTAATTTTTGCATAACCAACAAACTTGTAGAACAACTATTCTTAGGGTGACAAATCCTGCCTCATTTTCTTCAGAAATTATAAAAATATACGTCACACACAAAAGTTAAAGATGTAATAACTGAAAGACCGAGAAATGTTTCATCACCTTATCATAAATCACAACTTAAAATTTTTTTAATCGCAAGCACTAAATTTTTTAAATAAAAAAAGTTTAGATCCCGGTAGCCTTTATCCATTTAACACCATCTTAGGGTACATATATCATATGTGAACACATTACTACAGCGTCATATTCTCTATCATGTAGACGCATATGCAATTGATAAGAAATCATACGAAAAGAGCTGAACAACAAAAGACCATTAGGACCTCATTGTGAAACATCCGTAAAAAGTTAATAAATAAATAAAAATCATCAATGAGAACGATTTTATCAAGAGCATACCTAAGCAGGCTATCAGATATCTCTCAAAGCAATATAAAGCAAACGCTTCATAACAATCTCTGACTATTTCATAGTTGAATGCAGCATCTGAATCCAACAGTGACAAAAACTGTTCACATTTGAAGAATCGAGATTAGAAACATAAATAGGGAACAGGGATCAGAGCATGAGCAAGACAAGAAAAATATAGCAGGGATTTAATACCGATTCTAGTGCATAAACAGGAACCATCAGGATAAGCCCAATCAAAAACTTCTGCTCCTGAAATAGAAGTAATACTCACTACCATCAGTTTGAAATGACATAAATAACTAGATTATAATTATCACGAATTGCATTAACAGGATAAGATCGAAAGAAGAAAAGTGTCCAGCATTTATATTGTCACGTATAAAGATGTCACATAACAGAAATAAGTAGAGATGGCAACTTCGACCAATTTACTTATGAATTGGTCGATTCAAATTTATATCTAAGTCTCTATCTTATCAAATAGGTAAATACAGAAATAGCTAAGATGGGAAACAGGTAAAAAAGTCCCCCATAGTGTATTCTAAATGCAGAGAACCTCCTCGTACATCAAATTTTTCGATTTTTTTATTATTATTGAAATGGATATTCTTCTAATCAGATTACACAGTAATAACTTATAAAACATTTTAAATTCGAACATTTAGTGTTTCTGATTAACTTGTACCAAAATATTCACAATTCTGAACCTACCCAGCCCAGAATATTTAGCCAGTTCTAGAAACAACGGATGTAAAACATACGATATGCAATACCTCAGGTTGATTGTAAGCAGCTAAGTGCTCAAAGATTAGATATGTTGACAAGACAAGAGCAACGAGTACACAAAAGCTTGCACTGAAAATAGTCCAGTTGTACAGAAAAGAATGTTCAGCACCAAGGTTGATTGACCACATAGATAATGATCTACTTGAGGACTCTGCCAGAGTGAGCGAAAATGATAGACAAAGTAATACTTCTCTCCATCCCATCAGAAACTTACGACGATAACACTTGCCCTATTATGTCGAGTAACGTTCACTACAAAGGATTAATAACTCAAAATCACATTCAATCACCATGTCAATAAGCATAGACATAGATAATGAGAAGACTGATATTAGAAACTAACGAGTCCGAATTTGAAACATGTGCAAGACCAAATAGAAATATAGTGAAATTACAAAAGACTCTTCGGTTTCTTAAGAATTCTTAACATATTTATAATCAGCATACATTGTGGGAGGCCTCATTCTATTTCTAACTTACCATACACAGTACCTCTATCAGGCTTACGATCAATTTACCTTTTTATTTTATACATATTTTTTCTCGATATATAAAGCTTTAGTCTAGTTTCTATCCAACATATTTTTATGCTGTAGCATCTTTAAACTGACTGTATTGTAAAATTACAAGCTAAACAATCTCAAACAAACAAGTGACTTAACAAATCAGCAGTTGATTATATCAGCAACTCAAAACCTCAATCAAATTCGATGACAGAACTCAAAAAAGTAAGGGAATGACACTGAACAACAACAGAAATCAAACTTAAATACACGTTACAGTTGATTCAGCATAATAATTCAGCTCATTGTGATCATCATGAAATCAACAACAGATATCAAATTACACGTATTATTATAACCTAAATATGCAATTAATAAACCCTAGAGAAAAGAATTAACTTACAATATGGACGAATTGATTGATTCCGTAATGTAATGATAAATGACGTACGGAAACAAACTTTGTGTGCAAGACTTGAAGCTTAATTCATATCGAATGAAATCAACAAATGGCAATAAAATAATTAATAATTAAATAATAAATTAATAATTAAAAAGAAAAAGGAAATTATGAGAGTTTGGAATACGAAGGTAAGCCGTGGCGGTTGGGCAAAAGAGTGTGAGGGGCTTTGGGATATGTTTCAAGAACAACAAGGTGATTGAGATCGTCAACTAACTTAACAATAAAGCAAAAATCATAAATCTTTGCATTTAATTTAAAACGAAATAATCCTCGAATTAAATAATCAAAAATCACTTAAAAAATATTCAGTATCCAAATCGGTTACACTAAATGGGCTAAACCCAATTCAGGATTGGACTTGGGCCATAAATAAAACTATCAATCCAAGGACCGGATGGCCCAACAATCAAAACATGATTTTCTGGATCCAGATAATCATAGTAGTATAGTAGTAACATTATTATTACATACGTATTTTTCTAGTTACGTGTTATCCATATAGTTTTTTCACGGTTAACCTTTGATAAAAATGTATTAATTTTTCCAATCCATAGTTAGGGTCGCCGTGGGTTGTGAAATTCGTTGAGATTGAAATTGAGATTTCGTTGCTTTAACTTGTTTAGTTGAGTAATTGATGAAGTTGGAATCCATCAAATTCTTTTGGCCGAAGAAATTGGAATTCCTTTTCCTTTTCTTTTGATGAATTTCAGTTTCTTTAAAATTATTCTGCTAATCAAACGCAACTTTGAGTAGTGTTGCGTAGTTCAGGTGGACCATACATGATGACGATTAAGTATATAGTCTTTGATAAGTGTCAAGCTTTGTGTACTTAATAACAAAAGTGATAGTTTTGAATTATAAAGTGTATAAAGCTAGGTAAACTAATGATTGACCATACCATACCATTGAACAAGTGTAGAAAAAAGAAAATTACAAACTTTAAAAGGGTACCACTATTGTTGTCACATCCTACTACATTTCAATGTTCATCAAGGCCCATTAGTTGACGAATGCAAATCAAAAAAGTCGCTATAATAAGTTCTTTATGGTTGTGGTTTTAGTGAATGATTGATGAGTAAGTGGTGCTGATAGCCTGATATACAACATTCATGCGGTGTTGAATGGTGGATGAAGTTACATTACCATAGTGAGTCTTCTTACACGATTTCAATTACCTCCCATTTAACACGAGTTCATCATACCTTTTTTGAAGCAGGAAAAGAAACGGAGAGAGTTAGTATGAAGTCTTACGAGTAGGTTATGAATATATATGTAATAGATGATGAAATAATTACGAGTCTTAAGCGCTATTATAATCCGCTATTACATGTATAAATATATGTACAATTAACATAATTAACAATCTGGAAAAATATGATTTAGTATGAAGTTGGGGCTTCACTAGTGCAATATAAAAAGCATAGTCTTGAAGGAGATATTTCCCACAAGTGTTTTGGTGGTATTCCGAATTTTAGAATGATTAAGACATACATATCGAATGTTTAACCAAAGATAGGAAACATTTAATACTTTGGTTATCATCCATCATATCGCTTCTTGTCATTATGTTATATTTGCCTTCTCACAAAATCTTTTCAAGATCTTAACAATATTGTTTACTAGTGCTATAATTATTGCCGCTTCATAATCATAGTAACATTATTAAACTTTCACAAACTCACAATTTTGATTTATATCACGTATATCAACAATTATTACTGAGTACCTGATATAATATATTACGAAGTAATCACTAACGTAAGCTTGATACACACAAATAATTTTGGAAAAGATTCCTCTTATAAATAACAGTTCTTTTTATGATCTTATTCTAAGCAAAGTAGTCTTGCGATGGTCGTTTAGTGGTGGGGGCAGGTCATGAATTTAATCTCGTACCCAAGTTCCTTTAACAACGAATTATGAGATTTATCTCTCATATGTTGGCCGTGAGACCGGTTGGTAGGGCTGCCAGAGGGCCGGTTTTACCATGTTTTTCTTAAGCGTAGTATATATATATGAATTATATATGAAATAACTTTGGTACATTTAGATAATTAAGAATATAGTAATTCAAATGAAATGAAAGCATAATATATAGCTTTAAAAGGTCCGATGAGGTTGCCAAAAATATACATATATCCCAATTCATGAAACCAACATTTGTTATAACAATGAATGAATTGGCACATACATCGCCCTTCGTCCTTTCTATAAGGACAAAAAACTTATATGCTTCATTCCAAAAAGATAGATGCGACTTTACATTAGAATTATCTAGTTTATTGGGTCGTATTCTCGCAATTTTTGCCTTGAGTAAAGAAAACGACACAACATTATGGTACACGATGATATCTTTGCATATCATTCGATGATATTCTAAGTACAATCATTCGATTCGGTTACAAATTTGACATTTACTAATTTGACTTGATCTTCAAAGAGAGCATAGTTTAGTGAAAAGACAAGAAAATAACCATAGGAAAAAACCATATATTATCTTCGTTCCATTTCTATGATAATGTACATGGTAGTGGGATTAAATCGTTCACTACACGAAAATTCCCTCAAACGATTAACGAACTATAAGCCCTACATTCTGTCATGTATATATACTTAATTTTGCATGTTTGCGTTAGATTAAGTTTCATGTGATATTCCACGTCTCTTTTGTATTGTTACGTCTATTTGTTGATATATAAAATTTATCAGGGTAAAATCCCGTTACCTGTAACTATAAGCGCGCCCTACATGATAATTAAATGTTCTAAATTTCTATTAAGCATATATCGTTGTTTAAATACTCGAATGAACCTATGTAGATAGAACTTTTTCTAGCTAAGCATAATTCTTCCCTAGATAGCCCTAATAAAATCAAAACAACACATGCACGAACAAGGGGATTGAATAAGCTTAATACATGAGTATCACCGAAAGTTTACTTCAAATAAATAACTAATGTTCGTTTAAGACAAATTGAATTGGAATACATTAATAATAATTAATTCATTATTAATCATCTATCTATACATATAAAACAAAGATTTTTCTTTGAATTTTAGACATGCCACATCATAACATTTCCTTTTCTTTAGAGTCTCCTAATTTGCCACATCATCATATTATTTTTTCCTTAAAAACCTTAATTAATAATTACTAAGACTATTATTTATCAATTATACTTTATTATAATAGCGTTTTAAAATTCCTATATTATATTTAATATATACAATTTTTACCTACATAAAAAATACAATTAAAAACCTAAAGAACATATTATTAGTTTTTATTTTTTTAATTACCTTGCATTGCATAGGCTCAACAAATGTTTTAAAACTTAACAATATAACTAATTTTCTTAAAACATGGTAGTTGATGATGATGATATTTGTTAATTGTAATGTATAAGATATGGATTAAAAAAATGAATATTTTTTTATGTAGGTAAAAATTGTTATATATTAAATATAATATAGGAATTTTAAAGGCTATTATAATAAAGTATAATTGATCATATTAAAATAAACGTAAAGTAATTGGTCAACACCACAAATTAATTGTGCTATCGATAACACTGATTATATGTCCATTAATATATTTAGTTACTTACAAATTACTATATAACTGCACTTTTCAAACGGTCGCGCATCGCACGGGCTCAATGCCTAGTAACGTATAAAACTATAAATCATGAGTTTGGAGTCTTGATGCTTATGATTTATCAAATACAATTAATCTATAAAATCTACGTGAATTACTACATACTAGCTACCTTTCAAATCAATGTGCGGAACACACTTAAGAACTTGATTATATATCTAATTTAATTAATTTTAATTTGGTTCCAAACTTTGTAATTAATCAGAAAATAAAGTCTTATCTTAAACCTTAATATAAAAAATAATTCAAAATACAAATTTACAGATAGTATTATAAAAAATCAATTGGTCATTGCCCAAGTAGTACCGCTACTATAAAGTCCAGACTTTACATGTTTGACCTATAGGTCACGGGTAGGACGGATGAGTACCATTGAATTATGATATTGGGTTAGTACCCTCCAAATTACTCTCGGAAGATATAATTTCTTGGTTGGTTTATAGAATTTGGATTCGAGAGACCTTAGTTAATTATTTATGTTACAATTATATTTGTCATTGTTATTTATTCTTTTTGTTTTGTGATTTGTACGTCTTGTTTTCCCATGCGACGTAAATAAACAAACAACCGCATCTAGTCTATTCTCTCACATCATGTATATCAAAAAGTACCCATTAAACAATATATAGCTTCGTCTAATATATTTGAAGGAATCATTGATCCTGATAAGAACTATGCATCATCGTCAATATATTTACAATTATATTATTTAGATCTATCATATCTTGGATGAATATTATAAGATGTGAGATTAGCGGCGCTTATGCATTTTGAGGGGGAGAAGAGTAAGACGGTTTCAGTCGTTAAATTCTATGATCCGTCGTTCATATTCACACCACTACATATATTTTACATAAAAAATAGTGTAGCTAAGATGCATCGAATTTGAACCGTTAATCATATAAATCATATTCGTTTGCTCCCGTTCTCCTCAAAATATAACTTCTCTCAGAAGTAGACCCATATTAAAAACAAGTAGACCCATATTAAAAACTTATCGGTCATGCTAATTTATTATGGTAAAATGTACTAAATTCTATATATATAATATAAAATTTTGGTGAGGATAAGATGGAGTGCCAAAAGCGTGCAGCAAGTGTGAGTTTTCCTGGAAATTATTACTAGTAAGGATCACAATTTAAATAATGTTCATACAAAGAGCACTACATAGTACATAGTACATACAATACATACTATATTCTTCCCATTACTTTACTCAACTGCATACTTCACGGATAATAATGACAAATCCCCATATGTTTGAAAAATTCCCATTTGCCTTCTATTTGTCTCTATCCATAATGCCAAAAAACTTATCTATTTCTATAAATTCTTAACTGCACAACAATATTATTGAAACAAATTGTACTTCAACATATCATAAGTTGTATATTCGCTATGGAAAAAGGGGTAGCAATTACCAACTTATATATGTATATATGTATATGTATGTATTTAGAATGTACTAAGAACTAGTAGTTTTTTATAGATCGATTTGGAAGTCATCTTAAAATTGTTGATCGATATGAGAGCATTTGCAATGGTGACTCAATAGATGGTCGATGGGTGTGAAGTGACGTTGCATACATAATCCCTCATACTAGGGGCTTACGTGACGGTCAATGTGATTGAATACTTGACGGCCAATAAGAGGTCGATGGAGTTTAATTGACCAAATCCATTGAACTTTATAAAGTTGTATGGATTACAAATGTTGAATGATAAAGTTGTATGAGAGATAAGATGCTGATGTAGCAGTCCATTGAATTTCATAGTGTTGCATGGACTACGAATATATGCTCCGAGTTTCGATATATAATATTTCAATCATTGTATTTGTAAAATTATACGTTTATAAAATATATATATTGAAATATAACAAAGGTAAATTAACTTCATAACCAAATACAAAGATGGTAATTTATTTTTGAAGTGGATCAATGTGTACACTTAATTTCAGATCATGAAGGAAGTAATTTTTCAATTGGCAACTTATGTTGTGTTTATAGCAATAACAAGTACTTTTTTCCCCTTTTTTATATTGTTCTAGAAGTATATTAGCTGTTTAGAATATAATATTATTCTTGACTGCTCATAATTTGATCCATTATTTACTTGTAGGGAAACAACCTTATCAAGAGGATGTACTTCACTATATTCTTTTCAACTTTTAGCATAATCATCTCATTATTATGCATATAAAACCTCCACCAGGTTTCGTGATACCCTCAATCATTCTAAACCCAAAACCATCACAACCATCTCTCTCCCTTTTATATTAATTTAACTTCCATGAGAGCTTCTAAAAAGATGACTACTGAAGAATTAGTAGTTGATGAGCTAAGAAGAGGGCCATGGACACTTGATGAAGACAATCTTCTTGTTCATTACATCACTTGTCATGGCGAAGGACGTTGGAACTCGCTAGCAAAATCTTCAGGTAATCAAGAATAAACATGATCAAATTATAGACTACTTGTACTTATTTGTCTTTTATAATTGTAACTTTGGTTTGATCATTTTTATATTTTCAGGATTGCAGCGAACGGGGAAAAGCTGTAGGCTAAGATGGTTGAATTATCTAAAACCGGACGTGAAACATGGAAATCTTACACCACAAGAACAGCTTATGATCCTTGAACTTCATTCCAAATGGGGCAATAGGTGAGTGAGTTTAATAATTATAATTATGTGTATGATAACACAATAAAAAGCTTCTAGCTACTACTATTTTCTAAAAGATATATGTGTATGTGACTAGATGGTCCAAAATTGCACAACACTTGCCGGGAAGAACAGATAACGAGATTAAGAACTATTGGAGAACAAAGGTACAAAAACAAGCTCGCCATCTTAAGATCGACTCAAACAACAAGAGATTTGTTGAAGCCCTTCGACAATATTGGCTACCAAGATTGCTTGAAAAAGTGGAACATAGTTCACCATCACCATCATCATCATCAACAACGTCTATCTCAACTATGGAAGCTAATCAAAACAACTTATGCTCTCAACCACAAGGCAAAGTAACGGAGAACACAATTTCTGGTTCAAGCATTTATTCGTCAAATGCCACGAGGATTATGTTGCCGTACTTGCCTGAAAGTTCACAACAAAGCAATAGTTACTTTGTCGATAACAATAACTTTGACGTGAGGAGTTTCAACCAGTCAATCATGCAAGAATTGCGGTCAAATGATCCGTCGACGTTAGACTTCCAACTCGGAGAGGTTGATTGGATGAACGACGTAGCAGACGACTCTTTTTGGAACATGGATTTGTGGCAGTTCAGAAAGTAATGTACTTTTGATATAATCTACGTATAGGATATATGTATAGAAAGCTAATGTTTTTTAAGAATTATGGCTCAAGATCATATCAATAGTTTACCGTACGATATATTGTATACAGTCATTAAGAGTTACTGTATTAGATTCTCGAGCTAGTGACATATTTGGTTAACGTGTTAACGATAGGTAGGAGGGACCGTTATAAAATGGAGAACCCCAAGTCTCCAATTATTATTTTTATTAATGATCAGTAGTACAGGTACAATGATTTATGTATGTAAATTTTTATTAAAAACATCTAATAAACACTTGGTTTGTGCAGCTTGGTAAGAAATTCGCCACAAATTAATTTTCTATCTTTCCGTTTTAGTATGTCACAGTTTAATTGCTAACCAACCAATCAATGATCCTGTTTAAGATAAAGATAAAAAAAGTTCATTGATAGCACAATATAATAAGTGCATCCTAAAACAGTGTATAATACATCCGTAGACAACATATTAGACGGATAGAATAGTTGCTAGAGTTCCTAACCACTTTCGTCAAATTCTGAACACGATACAATCCAGTATTAATGTCAATCACAAACATGATCGTGAATGCGAAAACTTAAATTACCAACCGAAAGGAGTCTTTCAGAAACTTGAAAGGGCAAGTGCGCTAAGAGCCTAAGACTACTAATCTAATATTTTAGAACTGAGATTACAAATCAACATAACACTATCACTTTGGATGTACACACAAAGATTTATATGGATCACAAACAATAAAAAAAAAATCGAAATCAATCATAACCAATGAGAGAGGTTTGATAGGAAAAAGATAGGGATGATGATGATAGTGACCAAGTAAAAGTTTAAGAATTCAAGCCATATTTAATGATTGATGATATATCAGGACCACACCAACCAATATCGTTTGCCTCATGTCACGCGAGTACTAGGTGCATGTAATAAAATCACTTTATTTCGCTCCAAGGGGTCTACCATGTGTTAGTGATATAGTAGTATAGGTATCCATTAAAATATGGCAAAGATTCTCCTAAGTTGATTTACATCAAGTTATGAAAATCAGATTTCCAGGCTTTTCATTTTAAAAAAACCAAAATTTTTTTTGAAGATACACAGTAGTCAATAAGTAAGCACACTGATGTGGTGGTTTCCGTATAGGAACCATCCAAAGAAGCCTGCTTCCTGATGTTATGATGTGGGTTTAATATCAACTTATGAAAAACAGTTTTTTAGGAAATGAAAAATATATATCACCAACATCTTCACAAATGGCTGCAATTGAGTGAAACCGTCGACTTCTTTTGGGTTTTTTTCTGAATGACAAATCAAATGACAAAACCTTGCTTAAAACCTAGAAAGATTGTGAAAATGTAAGTCGTGATTTCCTTCCACGGTTGAGTGATCCAGAATCAAGCATGTCAACTTCAGACGGTTTGTTTACATTGGACCGAAAGTGGAAAATGAGACGGTTCAAGGGTAAAAAGTCAAGCATGGTTTTATAAGTCACCACTTTCAACATCACCCCCGTCACTTTTTGAAGCAAAAAACGTGAAGGGACTAAACTCTATACCACATGAAATTTAGTACCCTCCAAAAACTAGGATCAAATCAATTTCAATTTGGTCTTTTCTAAGGATATGACCTTTCGGACAACACAGTTTGATTGATGGTGGCTGCTAACTAGGCTGCTTCCTTAAGATACCGGGAATACACAAAATTACAAGACTTTGGCCCACTACATACTTCTCAGTTGCAAGACAACATTTTAAACATAAACATCACACATTTATATGAATGTATAAGTGATGTACAAAAGTTAAATCCCAAATGTTATTGAGTTAAAAGATGAATTTTTTTTTTTTTTCATGTTCCTTCTTTTTTTCTTTTCTGTTTCAGATCAGAACCATAAATACCACAAGTTAACACAAACTATTCATATGACTGAAGTATGTAAATGCTCCTCCTATGAGCTCTGCTAGAACAAACTCACCTACTTCCAGGCTTTGCCATAGCTGTCCCTTAAAGTAACAGTCCGGTTGAAGATGAGCTTCTCGGGTGTCGAATCCTTATCAGCCACAAAATAGCCTGTACAATTGACAGGAAATTCATATTTGAAAAACAAGGAATATAACAATGAAATAGTGAAAATGAAACACTGAGAGGGTTCTAGGATTTACCAAGCCTTTCAAACTGGAATTTGTCATCAACCTCCGCATGTTGGAGGGACGGTACAGCATATGCACATGGGATTACCACTTTAGACTCGGGGTTTAAATCATCAAGCCAGTTATCCAGTTCTCCAGGATTCTGATACCGGTATAAAAAAGGATTAGTGCCATAATGTCATCTAAGTCTATAAGTGCCAACATGAGTGGGTTTCGACTGGTTAGGTAATGGGTTAAAATGAGGCAGCTTGGATCGACTCTAAACACTTCTAAGCCACAATTTTCATACTTCTAACAGATTTAGTACATCAAAAATCATTACACAAATAAAATTATTTCGATAATATAAAAAAGAAAAAAATAACAGAATAACTTTGGAGGTTTAATACATGATGAATGTATATTGGGCAACTTCTGACCAGTTCGACCCATTTCCTTTTTAAGCTGTTATTTCATTTTGCTGTTGGCTCTGTTAGAGATAAAACATAACTCTAATCGGCCTATTCATAAGTAAATTGGTATATTGCCACCTCAATCTAAAACAAACAGCAATCCGTTTAATCTGTTACACGTACAACATATCCCTAATCGAATTATTCATATATAAATGGGTCAATATTGCCACATCAATATAAAACAAACAGCAGCTCTCTCACAAAATAAAAATCACCTACCTCAGAAAGAAAGAGTTTTTCAAATAGTCTGACTTCCACCTTCAGTGGGTCAACCCCAGGAGAAGGTTCTGCAACCCAATGAAGAACCCCCTGCATAAGAAAAATTCATTATGGAAGAACTTATAATGTCATCAGATGCAAAGAAATTGAATGAAAAAAGCATAATATGCCAGTATGACTTGCCTTTGGTTTCGTTTTCTTGAAAGGATCATACTCTGCATGTATTTCAACAACACTCTGTTTGTCTTCAGAAAGCACAACTTCAGTACACTTGATAGGAAATGCATATCTGCATAGACATTAGAAGCATGAAATGTTACATTCATTAACCAAAAGTCGTGAGCATTATAAAAGCATTATGTACCTGAGTAGGACAGTTTTCCCGGGAGCAAGCCCATAGTAGTCCTTCGAATCTTTCATTCTAAAGTCAGTTTGCTCGATATAAACAACACTTGAAAACGGAACCTGATAAAGTAATGACAGAAGTTATTCAATCATGTGCAGTCAGTAAATCCGCTTCATAACGGCCCAGAAAATTTATGTATCGTAATGACCGGAAATATATAAAGTTACGGCTAATAAAAGGAAATGCCAACCTTGTAGTAAGATGATGCATCATCGGCTGGGGCATCAGGCCATTTCTTTGCATCAAGGTCTATTACTGAACTGGGCTCGAGATTGGTAATAACAACCTGTAACCATAATTTCTAGAGGTTACAAATAGCAACATAGAAAATTTTAAATAATTAAGCTAAGATTATCATAGTAAGATATGAATGACCTTTAGTGGATGTAACACAACCATCATGCGAGAAGCTGTTTTATTTAGTTCTTCCCGAACGTGATACTCGAGGCGTTCCAAACGTATCATACTACCATCACTGCAAACCACGCCATGATTAGTCCTCCAGAAATAAACACGGCTATATGTATATCTATCCTATCTAAAAATAAACGATGAACACTACAAAATAACAACCTTCTAGTAATTCCAATTCCTCTAACAAAAGTGTTTATTGCTGTTGAAGTGACACCCCGACGCCGCAACCCCGCTAGCGTCATCAGACGAGGATCATCCCATCCATCCACATGATTCTCAGTCACAAGGCGATTTAACTACAAATGTAAATGTTGAACTTTTTATATACATAAACCAATTACAGAGGGCAAATTATACCCATTTACATGGGACCAAATTTATACCATTATATTAATTAAAAATGCAACAATCACATACCTTACGTTTTGACATCACCGTGTTGGTGATATTCAAGCGTGAATATTCCCACACATAAGGCTGATAAAGGCTCAGTGCATCCAGCAACCAGTAGTATGAAGCACGGCGTGTCTCAAATTCAAGTGTGCAGAGCTATAAAACACAAAAATATGGTATAACAGTAAATAACAGAACAAATTGGGGGGAAATAATCCATCAAAAACATACTGAGTGATCCATTGAAAACATACCGAATGTGTGATATTTTCAAGAGAATCAACAATGCAGTGTGCATAATCATAACTTGGGTAGATACACCACTTGTCTCCAGCATGTGGATGAGGAGTGAACTGGTAATAAATGAGAGGAATATTAATTATTGGTCAGGTATACTTGATTAAAATATATTTGTGGAAATACTTGCCTTGATTCGATATGCAATGAGGTCGTACATATTATAATTGTCACTCTGCATATCTTGTTTCATTCTAAGTGTAGCTTTTCCTTCTTCAATCGAGCCTCGTTTCATTTCATCAAAAAGTTTAAGTGATTCCGATATCGGCCTATCCCTCCATGGACTGTTCATCTTTTTCTCTCTATACTCTTTTATCTCATCCCCACTCTGCATGAAAATAAATAAATAAATAATTAATTATCAGGTTATAATGTTCATTGCAAAAAGGACGGATACAATTCATCAATGGTACGCAGGAAGGAGACCTGGTGATCAACATACGCATGACCCCTGCGTATGAGTTCCACTGCTAGATCATATAGTTCTTGAAAATAATCACTCGTGTATGTGATCTGCAAATATCAAAATTTATTGAAATGTTGACCATACAGAAATGGGCCCGCTTTACTCAGAAGTGTTACAAATTCTACCTTCAAAGGCTTCCACCCCATCCAATCCACAATTTCTTCAATATGATCAATATATTCTTTTTTCTCGGCTTCAGGATTAGTGTCATCATACCTACAAGTTATAGATATACCTAAGATGTTAATATGTTCACATGACCGTCTAAAGTATATTGAAGAAGCATATATAGCAGAGCTGCAGAAGTTTCTTAAAAATTGATAATCAGGGTAACAAAAAGCCACCTTGGATCATACTGAAACCGAAGATTACAGTATTCAGGGTGCTCATTTTACTCATATCTTTTACAAACCCATCTTAGGTGGTTCAGTTTTCAGTTTTGGCAGTTCTAACCATACTTGAAATGGTAACGCAGTTCTAACCATACTTGAAATGGTAACATAGCAATCCACATTTTCTCCGGAAAATAAAATACCCTCATTTCTATTGACGAAATGAGAGATACATAAATGAACTTCAAAATGACATACAAGCAAATGATTGTTACTCACTGGTTTTCTCAATTACTACTATTGGTACATTATTTCATTAGTAATTATCCGGCATTTTTTGTTGTTGCTAGAACTAGAGTTCATATTGTCAGCTAAAGAGTGTTTCAGGCCTTTATCCCAATGAAACAAAACTCTATAATCCATTACTTGACATGTACATCTCATTATTTCTATGATCTCTCTCATCTTCAGCTGCATAAGTTAAATTCAAAAAAGTGTGCTTGTAAGTTCTTGCACTTCCATTTATTAGTTTTTCATGGATTTGAATGAATGATTGCTTTTTTAACTGTTTCTGTTACTTCATGTTTTTTTCTCGTTGGGAAAATAGAAGATAAGTTTTAGGTTAGTAAATTAAAATAACGAGTTACTAATACTAAAACTAGGGCATGCATCTCATATATTTAAGAGAGATCCTAATCATAAATGCTCAAAACCAATATTTTCAATATACAATCTAGGGCCCTTATGTCTTCTTCCTTTCCGACTATTCGCTTTTATTTTACTCTATTTTAGACAAGTTTTGTTTATGTCTACACACAATGAACCCATGTCCTAATTTAATATTTAATGGGAAAGGCATTAACTAACCAAAAAGAGTTAGCACACAAGATTACTTAGGCTAATATAAGAAAAAACTCGCATGAATTAGAAACAGAAAAAACTCGCTAATTAGAGATATATATGACATAATGAAAACTCATTAACACATAAACAATATAATCAAACAGGCATAGTAATCTAGTAATGCTACCTCAGGTAGCAGCCACCACTTCTTTCTTTCGCAAGGCCAAAGTCAACAAACATAGCCTGCACATACACAGTAATGTAAAAGCGGGATCTATATGCCTCAAAATACAAAATGAATAGCAGTTTAATGACATGTACAGCCTTCAATTACACTGGCAACTTACCTTGGCATGACCAATATGCAGGTATCCATTTGGTTCGGGTGGAAAACGGGTAAGAACTTTCCCTCCCGTTGTCTTCAGATGCTTTTCTAGCAGTGCTTTGGAGTTGCAAGCTCGGAAGACTCGTCCATCACTGAAAGTAACTTCAGTGTGCACCTTCGAGACATAAATAAACAAATTAAACCATGTTATAAATCCAGAAATCAATATAAAACTTAAACAAAGGTGAGGAACAAAAAAATGTTGAATTCAACCTTATAATTATCCTCCGGTGCAGGGAATATTAAATAAGGATTTAGCTCTTCTTCAGATGGTATCTGCTGAGGAGCTTCTTCTTTATTGCTTTTATCCTCTGCTTTAACAGGTTTCTCTTTCTTCTTTTTTACAGGCTTCTCATTATCTGCTTCAGTCTTTGGACCAAGTAACGCAACTAGCTTTTCATCTATAAGTTTCTGGTGAAAGACACGTTAAAGATAGTAAACATTTTGTAAATGAATTAACGATAAGAACATTAGCTTATTTTAATTAGATAGAATAAGTGAGCTATTTACCTTCACGATCTTTGGATCTGCCCACGGCTGCTTCTTTCGGACATGAGCAAATAGATCACCAACTGAAGTCAATGATCAAATAACACATCAGAGTCACATTGGACAGTATAGCTTCAAAGGCATTAAGAAAACTGAACTCACCATTTGTTCGGTAGCGTTGCTCCACGATCGCACTCTCTTTCTCTTTAAACATTTCATCAACAATGCACTTTATATCATGTTCAGAGACCTCAACCCCTGTTACCACATAAATGCTTTAATTCTGTACAATGTTATCCAACATTATATAACTAATACTGTATTCAAAAGGTTAGCGAACTGAAACATACCAACTCCACAAGCTTCCTCAAATTTAATGATATCAAGATCATCCGAAGCAGTAACCGTAAGAAACGCAAATGCTGCCTCTACCTGAGCAGGAGTCTTTATCTGCAGTGGCACAAACACATTTAATATAGATTTTAGGTCAATTGAGTCAACACAATGTCTAAACCTAGTTAATAGCTAATCAGATTTCGATAAAGGTCAAAAGTCTGAGTTCATACCTTAGAAGAAACAATGTATTCAAGCAACTTAGGCCTATGCACAAGCGCATTTGCAGGAAACTTCGTAGCAACCGTATAAAGAAGATTGCCTGTAGAACGATCACATCCATCAGTCACAGCTGCCTGCAAAAAATAGTGTCGAATATAAAGATAACTATATATACACACATATACATATGTGTATATAATATATTATATACACACATATACGAGATTACTTCATATTCTTCAAATTAAACAACTAAAATTGCTCTAATCAACTTCAACTGAACCACGCTGAATTAAATAACCACGAATTTGTATTGATAATGCAATTGCATGCAATTGTTTTAGTAATAACATGAATTTTACCTCGTTAATAACTGCGACAAGATTGGTGGTGACTTTATTATTGGCAATGGTATTTTCAGCGGTTCGTTTATCTAAACCGATCTTTAGAAACAAATCAAGTGCTTCCACCATTTTTTCCGACTTCAATGACACCGGAATTTGTAGTTTAGTTGTTGAGATGGCGTGTAATGTTCGTGAATTGAAATTTATAGCACAAATATAAAACCCTAGAATATAAAACCCTCGCCAACTGTTGAAAATTGGAAAGGTTACGCAGAGATGAGACTTTGTCGTGGTTAAAAGATTGATGACGTCTGAAGCTAAGACAAGTTGTACATTCAGCTTTAGTTATAGTACCTTTACGTAGGGCTAAATTGGTTGGGCTGTTTAATGGGCCTAAAATGGCGAGCTTGTACAGCAAGGCCAGCCTTTGTGAACGGATTATAAGGTGATGATCTTTGAGATTTATTTAGCTAAAAGATGATTTTTTTGATTACTTGGACAGCAAGGTTATTAACATTCACTTATGATTATACGATCTCTATTAAAAATGATTCTGATTTTGCATAGGATTCAGCATTCATAGGATTTCGATACTATGACAATCCCGAGTATAGGATTTTAAGATCTCGCTCCAATCCAATCTTACTTAGCATGATATAATGAGTTAAAAAAGTACAAATATGTTAATTTTGTCCGGTAGAAGGCTACTAGGCTGATAATTTAACAATTAATAAAAGTAAAACTAATCAATTATTCAACTACAATAGTTTGACGCATGCAAATCTATGTCGTTAACAAGAAAAATAGTAATATAAATCCTCATGAGTAGTATTGAACTAATGTTTAAATTATAAAATTTTTATTAATTTGTCATACATTTGGTCTCTTAGATAGTAAGATGTATTTAAGTAGGATCTTAAGATTGCAATTCAATCTTTCAACTCCGATTTTGAAAAGACTAATATTATCTTAGGTAAGATGTTAACTATGAAAACTTGGACCACAAGGTTTGATGTTACTATAGGTGAGAAACAACTAATGAAAACTTCATCCCCAAGTAAAATGACATCATCATCATCACGAGTTCACGATTTCACCGTATCTATATCTAAACTCGTTTTTACCTGTTTGAACTTTGAAGAGCTCAATAACATGGGCCAACAATAAATGGGCTCGAAATTGGGCTTACACCATTTCGGCTTTTAGAAAATTAAATTTGCTTAAAAATGCGCACAAAATACACGCTGGCGCACGTTCACTTAGCTTCACGAACGTTAGATACTTAAATCCCCCCATCCCCCATTCTCCATCAATATTTCGCGGCGATTTTACGTACAGAATAGATACATACGATTACACACACAAGAAGAATAATTTCGACGGCAAAAGATCACAGAGATTAATTAAAAAGAGGTTTTGATGGTAATTTCCGGTAATAAAAGAGTCCGAAGAGATATAGATACGGTGAAATCACAAGAAGATATGGATAGATTTAAACCACCGCTACACAATTTCGATCTACCTCTCTTAAAGTGGGGTAATCAGAAGCATCTACGTTGCATGAACATCGTTGATTATGATGATGATGATGATGATGATGATTTTAGCGTAAACGTCTCTCCGTCGTTCGTCCGTCGCAATCAATCGTCGGAGACTAGCGGCGGCGGCTCTGCAATTCGAATACGCCGGAAGGAGTCGAGTGATTATAATAATAGGTTTCCGACGTCTTCGGAGAAATTGAAATCGAGAACCGGAGTTGCCGCCGGAGACGGTGTTGAGATGGAAGCGACTAGAGAGAAACTGATGAATGATTTCAAAAAGGAGGTTGATCAGATGAAGGTCGACATTCTCCGAGTACAACGTCCGGCGTCTCCGGTGACGACGGCGAATGATTCTTCGGCGGAGAGGCCGTGGAATTTGAGGACTAGACGTGCTGCGTTTAAGCCTCCGTCGGACGGAGTCAAAGTCAACGGTAACGGTGAGTTTTCAAAACCTAATTGTTTATCGTCACGTGATGATGATATTAAGAGTAGAGAGAGACGTAGAAAGTTTAGCGTATCGTTATCACGTGATGAACTGGAGGATGATTTCATGGTGATGACTGGACGGAGATTGCCACGTAAGCCTAAGAAACGACCACGAGTTATTCAAAAGCAACTCGATGTAAGTTAGTTAGTTGCATTATTATATATCAGATCGCATATTTACATTTACATAGTTAAAAATAATTGCCAAATGTTTGTGTTAATTTGAATCTGATATAATTGTTAGACTCTGTTTCCTGGATTGTGGCTGTCCGAAATAACTGCTGATATGTACAAAGTACCTGATGAGGCCGATACGCGAAAGGTAATGTATATAAATCGATGATGTCAATTAGTTACTAATCTTCTTGTTTAATTAATTGGTTTCGTATGGAAAAACTAACTAATTGTTCTTGTTTACTGTATTTGCAGAGGTAGCATTACCATTTACGGATATGTGTGGTAACTGGTAACGACAATGGAGATATAGATCAATAATGAGTCTAGGTTTTACTTACTTTTTCGATGTCTTGCAAATCATAATTTGATTTGGAAGGATCCAAATAATCCTGATAAAATCTTGGTGTAAGATTGGGTTGTATGCTAATTTTGCTTCTAATTCTAGTCAATAAGATGTTCATGTTCGTTTCCTCTATATGTAGTTTTGATATTCAATGGAATAAAGCTTAGAATTTTATATATATTGACCGGTATTGTGCTTGATTTGAGTAACTATACACTTGTTTCGAAACTATACACTTGTTTCGACTATCTATGATTGTTTGTATGAAACAATGGCTATAATTTTATTAACCAAACGATTGGATGTCAGCTAGATGGAACTAGAGTTGCTTTAGAAAAAGTAAATGTGCTAAGAATGCTTTAGCTTACTATGATGCATTAGGGTAATGTTCCCTACATCTTTGGACTTTGTTTTACAATTGAGAAATCAAGTTCGATACTTTTGACAATCTAGCTCAAACATGTTCACATTAATACATTGTAATCTAATCTTTTTAGATATTAATTTATTTATCAGAATCTTGAATAACCAAAACAACCTCAGCGGATTTAAAATTGGAAACAAATGAGGGAGTTGATAATCCGATATGTTTCTTTTGGTTTCAGATTCTGCAGTAATCAACTGGTGAAACTTTTTATTTTGTTGTATGTTTCCTATTCATACTCATGTCCCAAATAACTTGTCCTGTATCAACAAGCTCCACTATTGGATCCCTTAAAATCCTTGAGATCAATGTGTTAGAATTGGGTAGATTGACTGCCATTGATACTTTTTGCATTTCTGTAGGTTGCAGCAAAGTTATCTTTATGTTTTTGGGTAAATATGGCATCAATAAACATCATGATCATTCTGAAAGTATCATTTTCTCTTAGAACTTGCTTGCTTACGCAATCTTGATGTGCATATACCTAAGTTACCAAAGAATCACCCATTTACGAGTTCTGATTTCTTAATTTTGTTGTCCTGTTGTATGCTACATGTATTACGCCTTCTTCACAGGACTTCAGTTCCGATTTAAAAGATTGTAACGACACTTTAAATCAATGAAGGTACTCTAATTATCGATTTGTACTCGTAATGAATTGTATATGGGTTGTCCAATTGTTTCATGGACTATGGGGGTAGTTTGTTCTTGATTCATACTTAAAATGGAGGGAAAAGTCACCCAATAACTTTGAGTGTGGAACAAGGTCTGAAGTTGCCTTGCTGAAAAAGTCTTTGAAGTTTGAACATTCTGATATTTGACTTCTTCAGCGAAATATCACTTTCAATACTTTTAAATTAAAGAATTACATTTTGCACCCTCTTAAATTCTAATGCTACTATGCTAGGTTGTATTTTCCCCCCCTTACTTTCTAAACCCCATTCTCAAGTTAGTTGGGATTTTCAAAAGAAAGTGTACGTAAAATAACAGTCCTGTTTTGATATTTGGTATCCAACTTATATGTGAAATTCTTTAGTTTAGATTATTACAAGATTTTATTACATAAGTTCGATTCGACGATATTGTAGGGGTAATAGCTTATGGAAAATTTCATGTCATTTCTTACGATTGTAATTTGACTAGTAAGTGTTTCTTTTAATTCATGTTTTATTAAGGTTTTATTGAATTGTATCGTTTGATCACTTATCTTTGAGTCTTCACAAAATGCTGCTACGCGAAAGAACTTAAGAACAAAAAAGATACCAAACTCAGTGGGTTAATTTCTTCACATAATTTGATGTTACAATTGATTTTAACATGAGAAACGATGTAAAACAATGAAATTATTATTCGAAAATTCAGGTAGGTTAACTCTACTGACATTTTTTAAACTGATGTTAATGATAATGTGTGTGTAGAACTGTTACTCCCGATATGTATACTGTGTATCCGTTAAAATGCTGTATAGATATTTGGGTGTTTTACAACTCAAGCGTACAAACACATTGCAAGAAGATCTAAGACAAATATGAAGGATGGTTGTCGAGGGAAGAATGAAGACGATACAGAAGCAATTTGGGAAGTAATATTATGTGACTTGTTACGGGATGTTTGTGTTGGGTCTAGTCATCTAATGATATCAGTAGAAATATCATAGCAGATTAAAAAGCCCAAAAGAGTTTAGAAGAATAATCAATTTGTGGTCTTCATATTTATGGATTAATTATGTAAGGTATAGTAATTTACAGTTAAGCTCGGTTTCAATATTAAAACAAACAAACTTAGCTTAATATGAGATTCTATACGTGAAATTGATTTTAGTAGCAGTACTTAGGCCACTCCCAACCGTGGTTGAACCACTTCCGCCACTTTAGCGCCACGTCATATTTTCACAACGGATTCATGTACAACCGATTACCCGCTGCCATCAATGACTAACCACTTCATTTTTCTAGGCTTCACATTTACCAACATACCACCATTTCAATACACTAAACATTAAAAAAAAAAAAAAAAAAAAAAAAAGCACGCGGGCACTCATATTTTTCAACCGATTTGGAAATGGGTGGTTGGCAACCGATTTGGCCAATGGCACCAAACCACCAACCGGTTAGCAACCGAGCAAACCGGGGCCTTATACAGTGAACCAACAACTAACGTTAAGAATTAATTATTGATCCCATGTGTTTCCATACATATATAAACACGTCACATCTAGTATCATTATTTCATTTAATTAGGAGAAATTCTACACATACAAAGTCCTACTAAACTTACACATACATAGTAGTGAACATAAGACTGGCCGGGAGTCGGTCCTACTCGTAAAGATGAAGGACCAAGCACTAGACCGTTGAAAACAAAAGAAATACCGACTCTTAGATAACTTATATAGGAAGGAGCCAGCGTATGTAATTGCTCTCCATCGCAATAGGCTTTCCAGGCAACTGCCAAGTCAGCTAGTAATCAAGTAAGCAGAATCAGCCAGTAACTTGAGCCGTTCAATTCTTAACAGTTCAAAGTATGAGACTTGTGTGTAAAATCGACATTTACATAATGTATCGGCGTAACTAAACACCTCTTACTGCTAACACAAAACACATGGAGTAGTGAACAATAGTAAATAAAACACGTATTCCATAACCAATACTACTGTCGCATAATTACACGAGTAACAAAAATATAGTACTAATAAATACGTAGTAGTAGATTATATGACTGGAATAGTAGTAATTGGGTGGTATGATACGGTAACACCCATACAACACCAACCTGTCATAAATTTGTACGTATTCACCATTCAATCATCTCAATCAATCTTGGGCCCTTCAAAGATGCCTCGGTGGTGTCCACATGGGACTCTTATGTCACCATAATCCTTTAACTTTGCCCCTAACCTCCATCACTCCGGACACCCGCCGCCCGCCGGCCCATCATCTTCTACTCTTCTCCACCCGCTTCCGTCACCTCTCATTGTACAACTATTTGATTATCATTTCAAATACGGAGTATAATCTAAGAATGTTAAGTTAGCCACCTATTTAATAAGTTACTATAGTTACATACAGGGTCGAGTTAGGAAATTTTTATTAAGTAGTTTTATAGTGATATATAAGATATTAAAAGACTAGGTTATATGAATATATGATTTACCAAGTGCTTGAATATTAATTTTCACTTTCGATATATAAAGTAAAAAGTTGTAAACATAAGCATGTATATATGTTTGATTTCATAGCCTTTCGGTGCGCGCCCACATTCCCCTATCACTATCACCTTTCTTCTCTTTCTATTGGACAAACCTAGAAGTAGGTATGTTTATTTGTTTTCTTCATTTAACATATTTATACTTTTTCCCATGTTTAACGAAAACGAAAATATGATTAATTATAGATTATCTTATTGTGACAGGATCTACAAAAGAATTAACTAAAAATGAAGACAAATTAATGGTCTAATATAGTTTATACGATAAAGTAAAATATACACCACCAATAATAATAATTGAATATAATTTTTTTAGATATGATATGATATGATGTTACTTATATTTTAAGTATATTTGATAAACAATCATTTGTATAAAGGCCAATAATGGTTTAGATGTAACAACTAACAACCATTTTGCAATAATTTCATACATGTAAAAGGTACAGATTGCATAACTATTGACACATGTGCAATTAACTAAAACTATTTACAACTCATTAAAACAAATTGTTATCATTAAAGAAATAATTAATTTGCATAAGACAAATAATCTTTTAAAAAGGCTTTACCTTCCCATTATAAAAATAACAGCCACTCACTATTGACTTCAAAATCACACTTGTGCTATTTCTATAGAATATGCCTTCTCTCTTCTTACAACAATTTTCAAACCAAAGACTCAGTCATGGCTGTTGATGTTTGCTCAACCTCTGAAATTCTCATAAGCCCAAGAATCTCATTCTCCAATGATCTTGGTAACCCATCTTCTGAAATCGACCCGATCCGATCGGACCAATTCCTATTATCACCATCTTTTAACTTCACTTTTTGCACCACTTCTAGTCCCACACCAGCAGATGAATTATTTTCAGATGGCAAAATCCTCCCAACCGAAATCAAGACCCCGCATGATATTCAAATCGTCGATCCCATAACGAAGTTATCAAAAAGCCCGAATTCGATAGCCCGCAAGAAAAGGCTTAAAGAGTTAATATATCATGCAGATCAAGATCAAGAACAGGAGAAATCTACATCGAAATCATTTTGGCAATTTACCCGAAGTGTAAGCCTTAATTGTGACAGTAGTAAAGGGCCAAAAGGGTTGCTTAGATCACTATCGATAAAAAGTTTGTCACGAAGCCATTCAACCGGGTCAGCTTTGAACCCGAAGAGAGATTCGGGTCCAAAAGTTTTGGAGAAGTCGAAGGATTCGACGTTTTTACGAAGATGTGCGAGCTTAAATCAACCACCACCTTCTTCGACTCATGTTTACTACAGTTATCGAAATTCGAATAATTCAAAGAGTAACAAAGGGGGGATAACAATTATTCCGATTTTGAACATTCCTCCGGCTTATAATATATCAAAGGGGACTATAAATTTTTTCGGGTTTGGTTCACTTTTTTGTAATGGGAAAGTTAAAAAGAAAACGAAATCTTAAGAGAATGAATACTTTGTATCTTGTTTGTTGTTTGATGTAATTTTATTCCTTCTAGTTAGTATACATGCACTTTAATTAGATGTGTATTTAGGTTATAAGAAACGCTACAATATAAAAAAAAAAAATAGTTAAAAAATAAGCAATACAACCATAAAAAGTAAATATGTATTTTTCCGGCTTGTTATTTATTGATATTGTATGTATTTTATTATACTTTTATTTGCGTGACAACTATATAAGGTTTCATGAGTCATCCTCGTCAACAAATTATATATAATAACAACAAACTAAAAGCTTTTTACATACGATGTACAATGTAAAATCGAGTACTTTATTTGGTAGTATGAATATAAACTTACATTTTCATACACTTAAACCAATTTCCTCCCTCCATAAATCATAATCAAGTTAAAAGGGTTGTGTTTGCTGGAAATGGTGGGGTTAGATTTGTACAAAAATGATTGAACGAGCATGAGCATGTCTAAGGGAAGGGGAACATAAAAACAGAGCATCCTTTCTTTCATGTTTTCTCTTCTTTTTATCTTATTTTATCTACTGCTTTTTTAAAACTCCCTTTGAATATCTTAACATCAATGGAGCCTAATAGATTTAAGAAACTTACTTAGACATTTTTAAAGCCCAACTTTTTACCAATTCAACATTTTTTATTAATTTAAATTTTGGAAACTGTAAAAGTTGGTTTATTTTGTGTGTAAGGATAAAAAATGCAATTAACTATGCTCTGACATTCATAGTATATACTCAACTATTTGGGCTTCCATTGTGTGTAAGGAACTGGTTATTTCATACTATTGTATGTAATTTTTGGTATTTTTTCCACGTGTCATCTATATAAGGTGCAACTTGTCAATTTGTCATCCTTACAATTTGACACGTCCTTAAAATACATACAATGGCAAGAAATAACGAGTTTGTTACACACAATGTACATCTGAATAATTGGATACACACTATGAATGTCAGGTAATAGTTAATTACATTTTTATGCGCTTAGCTTTTTTTTGTTATTCACCTATTTCAAATATAGTAAAATAGAAAAGAAAAGATTGAGACATTAACTATTTTGGAAAATGCAACAAGTCTCAACTTGTTGATCTCAACAAGAAGTTCATTGGAGGTCGTTGGGTGCCCTTTAAAACTTTTAAAATTGTACCATATTTTCGTTTTCCTTTTCTTTTTGTCTTTTTCTCACATTCAAAATAATTTTTGCTTCTTTTGATTTTAATATTTTTGTTTGGTCTCCTTCTATTTTGTATTTATTATGCCTTATAATCAATTGGTGAAGTAAAGTGTTAAATTCTCATAATATTTTTAAAGGTAAAATTTTAGTTTATCCGTTAAGGCCTCTCCCAACCGTGACACGAACTGACGCGTCAGTTGCCTGCCAGCTCAGCGCCACGTCAGACTGACACAAACTGACACACAACTGACACACCCCTGCCAACAGCAACATCACTTCCCTTATTTTCAGGGCCCCACACACTATTTAATCTATTTATTTGATACAAAAACTTAAATAACACATTTAAATTAAAACTAAAAACATTACATTAATTAAAAATAAAATATTACAAATCCTAAAAAATAAAATGTTACAATTCCTAAAAAAAGAAAAAAATTACAATTCCTAAAAAAGAAAAATGTTACAAATCCTAAAAAAGAAAAAAATACATTTATTGAAAGCTTAAAAATACAACTAGTAGTCTACTCGGATTCGTTGTCGTTTTCGTTGTCGTCTTCATTGTCGTCCTCGTCTTCATCCGTTTCCGCCACTTGAGTAGAACCCGCACCCGCGTCGTGACCAAAGAACGTTTTGTAGTCCGACTCATAGTTGTCAACCAAGGTTTTTCTTACTTCCTTGATCATTTTTTTCTCCTTGCCTTTGAGAAACGACGGGACAGGCTGCATAAGCATTTTCCACGACTTAATGATCGTTTTTTTGGCCGCGGCTTTTCCGATTTGCACCATTGTACGTTCGGCCACTGATGCGGCTCGTATGTTGGCCAAACGTTCTTGTTCTCTCAAAGAACGCGAAGAAGTGGCGGCGTCACTGGAACCCGAGCTTTTTTGGCTTTTTCTAGAAGACGAACGACCGGGCGGGCGACGAATGGGGTCGTCGGTGAACAAATGTTGCATGTTAGCCGTGAGAGGGTCGGAATAAGGCATGTCGTCTCCAAGATTGATGGGTTCGAGCTCGGGTTGGGATGGTTCTTCGCGGTTGCTCATGACACCAAACGTTGCCAAAAATTTTGGATGGTCTTTGACAACGTTCCAAGAAGTTTCATATGTGAAATCTCTTTTCATTCGGGATTTGAACCTCTTATGACTTGCTTTCAAAATGTCTTCTTCTTTGGCACCGCTCGGACGAGGATTTGTAACCTCCTTGTAAATTCCTATGAAGATCTTGCAATCCGAACGGATCTTGTTCCATTTGCCTTGAAGTTGGCTCTTGGAACGGTATTGGGGAGCCACCTTGTTGTAGTCCTCCACAACTTTAGCCCAAAACGCTTCTCCAGCTTGTGCAGCGCCTTCCTTGTCTTTTTCTGACCGGTGGATCCATCGTTGCGCCAACAAAACCGCCTCGTCGTCGGACCATCGTACTTGCACCCGGCCAGTGTCCACGGCTTTTCCTTTAGATCTTCCTCTTTTTGGAGCCGGCTCGGGTTCGGGTTGGGTTTCGGGTTCGGGTTCGGGTTCGGGTTGGGGTTGGGGTTGGGTTTCGGGTTCAATTCGGGGTGGAGTGTTGATGTTTCCGAATTGTGGGTAGTTGATTGGTGTTGGTGGATATGGGTTAAAAGCGGAAGGATGAGCTTGGTGCATGTAGTGTGGGTTTCCGAACGCCGCGGGAGATTGATGATATGGGATTGTTGGTGAAAAACCTTGATATGCCAAGGGTTGATACATTTGGTATGGAGCGGATGGACTTTGGAAGGTTCGGGTTGGACTTGCGTATGATGAAAAACCGGGGGGTTGGCTAGGTGACGAGTTGCTCGATTGAGCCGAGAAAGTGGATGGTGGTGAACCTTGATTAACCGGCGGAGGCACGTAGTTGAATAAGTTGTTAAACATATCGTCGCCGGTGGAGTTGGAATTTCGCCTCATTTTTTTTGTGTATAGAGGTGGTGAATTGAGAGTGGTTAATTGAAGAAGTTGATAAAATTTTATATAAAAGTGGTGAGTTTTATATAAAAGTGGTGAATTAGGTGTAAAATAATGTGGAAAGTTGGTTGAGAGTGGGGAATT
Organism: Helichrysum umbraculigerum; assembly: GCA_949592205.1. Taxonomy (NCBI): domain Eukaryota; kingdom Viridiplantae; phylum Streptophyta; class Magnoliopsida; order Asterales; family Asteraceae; genus Helichrysum; species Helichrysum umbraculigerum. The sequence continues at coordinate 65,886,804 of CATIUR010000005.1, read as the reverse complement.
GGAAAGAATATATTGTATAAAAGTGGGGAATTGTATATAAAAGTAGTGAATTGAGGAGTGAATGTTGTGAAAAATGGGTTGGATTTGGTTTGAATTTATAGAGTGTAAAAAGGAAAAAAAATAAAAAATTTAAAATTTTTTTTTGACCGTTTCACACTTTTTAAATTTTTTTTTTTTTTTTTTTTTTTTTTTTTTTTGGTATAAAGCAGCCGGTGGACCCCAGCCCATACCTCTCTCTTCCTTCGGTTCCACGACGCACACAACCGACGCGGCCGAACCGACGCCCCGTGCCAACGGCGTCGGTGCGTCGGTCCAACCGACGCCCCCCACCGACGCGTAACCGATGCCCCGTTAGTAGTGGTCTAAGACATGATATTTTGAATGCTATTATGGTGTTTGTCAAAAGGAATTATATAGTGGAATGATCCAGAGGGAAATGCATTTTTTGGGGGAAGAGGGAATCTTTAGTATGCATCAGGAAGCATATTACCTTCACCCATACAAATCTCGAAAAAAAGCAAACTGAAATTTAGTAAATGTTAATCAGAATCGATACTATGAATGTTAAGCTTCATTGATAAATTCTTTCTTCAAGTTATAGCATCGATTTATGAATATTTGATCCAAATCCGTTAATATGCATCGCAGTGCATATTAGTTAATATGCATTGTGATGCATATTAACAATAAAAATATCTTTCAAATAATGTGAAGTTTTAATATGCATCGCGATGCATATTAGTTAATATGCATCAAACTGCATATTAACTATTTATTAAATAAATATTCATCAATTAATGTTATGACTTAAAAATAAAATTCATTCGTTAAAATATTCTTTATAGCATCGATTTTGATTACTATTTACCAATAAAAATAAATTTTTATTGACGTTTTGATTGATAATTGTAATATGCTTCTTGATGCATACTAACGCTTCCCCCTTCCCCCCAAAAAGGCATTTAACTCTTGATCACTACCCTATATATATATAGGATCCGGTTCAATTGAGAACCACAAAAATTGCGAGAACCATGAGAACCACTAGATTGCATGTTTGTTCACATGTAATTAACTTGATTCACATGTGAACATTGATTTATGTTAGATTAGAAAAAAAAATATCCGAAAATTATGTTATATATATATATATATATATATAAACTTTGAATAAGTGGTAAAACTATTAAAAGAAATGTTCAGCAAGAGTTTGATTACATAACTCTTTTATGTATTTTGTAGTAAAATTGAGTATCTTTTATACAAGATTTTTTTTTGGGCTTAATAATAAAATACATTTTAATTTGGGTATAGATTGGAAGGCTAGAACGATGTCTTTTGGTGGAAGATTGACTCTCATTAAAACGGTTCTTGGAAGCCTGGCACTCTACTTCTTCTCAATCTATCAAGCTCCGGTTTGTGTGGTAAAAAATTTAGAGTCTTTACGTCGTAATTTCTTTTGGGGTGGGAATCGGGAGGGGTCAAAAATGGGATGGGTCAAATGTGATGAGGTTTTATCATCTTATGAGCGTGGGGGTTTAAATATTGGGTCATTAAAAGCAAAGAATTGGGCCTTAATTGGAAAATGGTGGCTGCGTTTTAAAACGGAAAGTAACAATTTTTTGGTCAAAATTATAAAAAGTCTGTATGGGAGAGATGGGGGTTTAAATGGTGGTAATGAGAATGCAGTGGGCTATACTTGGGCGGGTATAAGAAAGGTGGGAAAGGAAATAGATGATAAAGGAGGTGGATTTACATCTTACTTTTGTAGGAAAATTGGTGATGGTGCTCAAACAAGGTTTTGGGATGATAGGTGGGTGGGGGATATCATTTTAAAAGAAAAGTTTAGTCGATTGTTTGCTTTAGAAAGAAACAAAGAGGTGGTTGTAAAAGAAAAGGGTAATTGGGTAGAAAATCAGTGGGTTTGGATGTGGGAGTGGATTTGAGCACCAAGGGGAAGGGCAATTGGGGAATGGGAGGAATTGGTTAATATGCTTGATGCAATTTTGTTAACACCTGATGTTAGTGATAAATGGCATCGGAAAGATGAGCATGAGCAGGTATTTTCGGTTAACTACATGGCAAGAAGGATTGATGAAGTGACTTTGATGAATGGGAGCTCGAGTGTACAAATAAATTGAATCAAATATGTTCCAAGCAAGATCAATGTGTTTGCTTGGAGAGCGAAAAAGAAGAGGTTGCCGGTGCTTGTGGAATTGAATAAAAGAGGTATTGATCTAAATTCATTACTATGTCCATTTTGTGAAGATCCTGTGGAAACCTTAGATCATTGCTTAGTGGTTTGTAAGGAAGCATGATCAGTTTGGTCCAAGGTTTTGCGTTGGTGGAAAATAAATGACTGTGAGGCATTGGACTTGGAGGATATTGTGAAATTGTGAATACAGTTGACATAAGCGGGTTTAATAAAACTGTACAAGAATTGTGGTCAGTGGTATTATGGATAACACTGTATTTGTTGTGGAAAAATAGAAATGCCAAGGTGTTCGGGGGTAAAGTGTTAAGGGGTGCGGAGTTGGTGCAAGAAGTTCAAATTCGGAGCTTTGAATGGATAAAAGTAAGGATAAAATCGCTTAAGCTTGAATGGTCACAATGGATGAATAATTCAAGGGGGTATGGTGAAGAACGCTGGGAAGCTAACGGTTGAATGAATCTGGGCTAGGAAGACGTTGGTCTGTTCCAAAAGGTACATGTCAAGAGCTTCGAGTGGACTAGATCAAGAGTAAAGGCTGTACAAATTCAGTGGTCTCAATGGGTCAGTGACCCGAAAAATCTAGGGTCTGTCACAAATTAAAACTGAGAGTGAATTATTGAAATATGCAGGTAAATAACGCACTGTGATGGTTTAGTTTTTGGGTGTTCATGTGGATAACTTGGGATCTGATGTTTTTGGAAGTCTACCGGAAGTATGCAAGTAGCAAAATACTGATCGAAGGGAATATGTGATGGCTGGAAGTACTTATGTTTTCATTTACTATATGGAATTTAGGTCCTGGGTTAGTGGATGGTATTGTTATGTTAAAGGGAAGTAGGAGTATGTGTATATCTATTTGTAAGTTGAGTTAGTTTGGTGCTTATACATAATTATCATATTAATAATAATAAATTATTTGCTTTTTCTAAAAAAAATATGTGTTCATTGTATGTAATATATTTTAGTACCATGACATTGTTGTTATATAGTTGATCAAGCATTTATGTTATGTAAGAAAAGTATAAATAATCTAAAGAATACACATATATTGAAGTATTAAAGTATTGAACTTAGTTATCTTATAAAGAAGATTTTGTAAGAACACAAACTTCATCTTTTTTTTTTCTTATAAAAAAATTTTAAGAACACAAACCACTAATAATGATAAAGTTTTACACCGATTAAGATTACAACCTAGAGGCTTCATCTATTTCAAGCTTCAATATATTTATTACTACTCCCTCCCTCCTAGATCTATCTTACTATTTATATTTCTCCCAAAATCATTTTACACTTCTAAAGACAAATATAATTAATGATTAGATTTTTTCTTAACTTTAAAACTACACAAACTTCAAAGAAGATATCTAAATGGTGGTTGATATGGGGTTTGGTGCGAAATGGTGTAGATGGGTATATTCTTGTCTATTGTCAACTTCAGTTTCAGTTTTAGTAAACAGGTCTCCTACAAAAGAATTCAACATGGAGAAAGGACTTCGATAAGGTGATCCTCTTTCCCCATATTTTGTTTCTTCTTGTCGCTGAGGCGTTGCAAGTTTTAATTGTAGATGCGTGTAACAAAGGAATATACAAAAGTCTGTCTCTTGCTAACAAAGGCTCAAACATATCTCTTCTCCAATATGCGGATGACGCTTTGTTCTTTGGAAAGTGGTCACTATCAAATATCCAGAATTTGGTTCGAATTCTTGGGTATTTTCATGAAGTGTCGGGCCTTAAGGTTAACCTATCAAAGAGTAGAATATATGGTGTGGGAGTTAGGAGCATTGATGTTGAAGGTGTTGCAAATGCCATTAATTGCGTTCATGACATGGTGCCGTTCACCTATTTGGGGATTCCAATCGGTAAAAATATGCGTAGGATGGAAAGTTGGAGTGGAGTTATTGATTGTTTCAACAAACGTTTATCATCATGGAAGTCAAGAACCTTATCATCCGGTGGGCGCTTAACCTTATCAAAAGCTATAACACCCATCATTCACTAAACCATTATAATAATGATTTTGACTCGGAAGCGTATATTTAAAACATATATCATATAAAAAGTACATAAATTGTTTTCAAAACTTACTATTACAACAATAATGATACCACAACGAGGTGTTATATAATTCAAAACATGTCATTAGTCATCAAAACGACATCAGAGTAATTAGCCTGTCAAACACTCCATCTTATTCCAGAGCTTCCTGCCCACCCACAATATTCTCAAAAACCATAACCTGCAGGAAGTAGAATGTGGGGGATTAGCATAACGCTAAGTGAGTGAATAATTAATCAACATCCCAACTTAGCCTAACAACTCTGTTTACAACCAAGTATCGTAAACACACAATCTCACATCAATTACCAGGTTCTTGGGGAAACCTTCAGCCAAAAACACACAAACATTATCACATAATATCAATGAGATAACATCTCAATACAATGAGGATCGGTGGTTCTTGAGATACCATAATACCCGGGGATTCTCCAAGAACTCTTACCGTACATATCCGTATAGCCATAACGAACGAGACCGATAGTTTGGTACTAATCTCATACGACCTAATTTCCTATTAACGATAAGTACAAGGAAATTCCTGTCGTCTTACAATAGTAACCAAACCCAATCAACAGGTTGACCTCATTACACTTATGCCCAAAGGCCAAATATCAAGTGATCACATATTCACGTATTCAATCAGGTCAACATATCAAACTAAACAGTCTATTAACGGTATTATTACTATTAAACCAAAAACGTCAGGACAAACAACAACAGTAATAATACGTATACCCGTTGTAACCAAACCTGTTACAACTAAATCACACCGAGGATTAAAAATCCACTCACCGACTACCTCAGTCATCTACTCAGTAGTCTAATGTCACTGAGTCTTCTTCATATCTGAGAATACACCAGAATAACACTAGTTAGTCACTTGTCGTAATGTGAATATAACATCTATCACTTACTTATCGTACTTTAATACCAAGATTATGAATCACTGCTTTAAACATCAATATTTCATAATCACTTGTCAAGTTATGATTCTTATGATTACAACATCACTTTAATTAACTTTAATTATCACATTTTAATATGGTTAGACCTTTAATAGGGTCATTAACCTCAAATATCAAGAATTCATCAAAACCACAATACTAGGTTTTATGACTTCTTAAGCAACCATGTTCTAACTTTAATCTTTGATTATCAATTAAGTGTTCTAAATCATAAACAATACTAACTTTATCATATAACCCATGATAATCATCATAATCAAGATAATTCTCAATAATACTTAATCATGATTATGACTTTTAACTTGAACAATGTTAATCATCATCATTAATCACCCATATTATGATTATTAACAACACTTATCAATCATACATCACTAATTTAAGCTTAAAAGCTTTAATTCATGAATAACCAATTATGCTTATGGACTTTCTTCATAAGAATATATCAATTCTTCATTTCTATATTAGGGCTTAGCTTATAATCATGAAATAAACCTCAAATAACAATTCTACGAGCATTACAAGCTTCAATTTCAAGTTAATCAAGCTAATTTCATCAAATACTCAAAAACCCATTTTCTAGGTTTATAGAAATCAAGGAATTAACACTTACAAGTTGTTTATAATGACGATAAGATGATTCAATCACGTTTTTGAAGCTTAATTCAAAGTTCTAGAGCTTCAATTTGTACTCACAGCTTGTTTCATAAAATGCCCATCGTCCCTGTGCGTGGTTTAGTTCGACCAGAGTGAAATCAAGAAGAAGAAGGAATGATTTCACTAGTAAATCGATGATTAGGGTTTGTATCTAGGGTTTGAATATTTCTCGCGTACTGAAAATGAATTTCTGGAATTACTTTGAAGTTTCATACGTATTACACACATATATTAGATAATATGTGTACTAGTTTTTGTCCCCTTTAATATCTATTGTCTGGAACTTAAAAATTATTTGCGAGGAAAAACTATTTTATTATACCGTCAACTAGGTCAATTTAAAACAAATAATAATTTATTAGTCACAATAAATTATTTGACTCTTTTCCTTATTTATTTGACTAAAATATACCGAAACTATTTTCTGACACATTAAATAATAATTTCAAAATCAGAAAATATTAAAATACTATTAGACCCAAGAAATAGGGTGTTACAAATCTCTCTCCCTTTAAGAGATTTCGTCCTCGAAATCTAATCATCGTTAATTAATCTAGGGAATTTAATTACCTGATACCTCATGTGAGATTCGACTCACATTATACTCATTACTATATGCACATAAAATGTGCGTACCATTTAAAATAACTAATGCATATAACCATCATGCATATCCTTAGTCACACAAACATAGAAGGTGTATACTTTATATTCTATTTATATAAGTAAATTGTACTTTATCAACTTACAAACCACCAGTGTGTATTTCAACTGAATTCACATAAACACAAAAGTTGTGCTTTATACTCTATTTAATTTACTTACACAAAGCACATTATCCGACAACAAGTGTAATATCATTAGTTACTTAATCACAATAATAATTACACATATCCTATTACTCCCTTGAGCAACTCATGAATATATATACATATATTCCATTCTTTCCACATGCACATAATCAAATGTACATGTTTCTATCTTTTCCCTGCACACGTATTGTACATATATCCTGTCTCTAATAAATTTAATGACCACTTACATGACCATTCATAACTAGTCATGTCTACAATTTAAAACACGTAATCACTTGAAATAAGTGAAACACATAGTCGTATGAACAATTTATCTTTACAACAATAGCAATGATGGTAATGAATACTATAACCCGTACCTTAGCAACAAAGTTGACTCAATTTATAACTAGCAATTTAGCTACTAATCATGCATTTCTTTAGCTAACACCTTGCTAGATATATCTACTTTTGCAACTAGTTAATTACTAATTTACAACTTATAATTATAATCATCATTAGGTTATATGAACACTGTTACTTAAAAGGAATTCAAAATCACATAACCATAAACACATAAAAGTAAACAATATGTAGAGGTCAAATCCAATAGGTAAAACTATTATCACATAATCAATTAGCATCCTATCACATCAAGTTGGATGCTAAATCAGCACTAGTTGATACCATGCTGCATTAGCATAAATCTTTCAACAACATAAGGTGCTGTCATTAGTCACATATTAAACAATATATCAACACATCGTTATTCGCAGTCAACTGACCTCTACTTTGCTTAACTCATCTTTTAATTCTTACTAGTTGCAATCCATTTACAATGGGTACCACATTAAAACAATAGTTTAGTGGTTTACTACTATTTTATTTTAGTCAATCTCTGACTCTTTCTCATTCACAGATCAACATCTTTTACCTGTTATTTTAAAACCACTTAACTTTATCTGGTATTTAGTAGCCTCAACAATTTCATGTGAAATGGCATAATATAAATACGTTGGCCAGACGTCGTCATATTATGTTAGTCACATTTCATTCTCAGGCCACTTCATACCATTAATCTCCAAAGTACTTAATCTTTACTTTCACATATCTCACAAAGTGATATCAACAATTATCACACATATATTAACACTTTGCAGCAGTTATATAACTTTTAGTACCAAGTACTTTGTCATTATTATGTACAATATTCAACACATATTCATCAATCTATACACCTTTAGTTAAATTACAATTGAGCATTTCATGTTCAACTATAACATAGATATAAACTCACGTCCTTATCTTGCAAACTCTTAAAATGCTCAATTCAATACTTTCTAATACATTACATGATTCAAATACTTTATCATGTTTCAATTAATTCACATATATGATCCACATAATCCCATAATCAATGTTTACTAATTCTAGTTAGCAACAGTCAACAATACCATTTACTGGTATATTTTTTTGCAGTTAAATAAACCGCCTGAGAACAACTCATACACAATAACATATGTGGACCTCTTAAAACAAGTTTTAATATTGCACATAGCTACAGGAATGATCTCAGGGCATAAAGAAACAAAATCCCAATACAAAATGTAAGTCAAAATTCCGAAATAAGGTCTAAAAAACAATAAAATGCCATTTTCGGGCCCCAAATGACCCCGAAGTGCCCAAAACTGACAGGGCTTATAGGAGCTTTGATCGTTGGGCCGTTTTTGAGTGGACGTGTAAATTTCGTCTTAATCTGACACCAAAATTTTATAACGGAAATTTTACGTCAAGCATAACTACGAACATCGCAAAAAATTTATTTTCCACTTACTAACGCGATCCAGGGAACAGGTTCAGGATCGCGTTCCCTAGTTAAAATCCTTCTGTAACCAAATTAGTCATACAAACGCGATCCGGAGAACACTGAACGGGATCGCATTCCCAAGAACAAACTCTTCTGATCACGAAATACACATGCAAACGCGATCCGGAGAACTTTAGCTGGGATCGCGTTCCCAAGCACAAATTTGACTGTGACCGAATTACACATACGAATGCGATCCTGGAACGCATTGGGATCGCGTTCCCAAGTATAAATCCGAGTTTCAGCAAAACTTATATTTTTGGCCAATTTCAATCGCGTATAACTTTTTACTCATTTAGAGTTAGACTCTAAAATTTTGCGGGCACGTTCATATAATCAAAATGAAAATTTAGCTTTTACACTTTTTCAATTTACACGTTTTACAAGAAAACGGGCGTATGATTCATTTTGAGCCATTTTCGACCAATTTGGTTGACACTTCAAAATCCAATCCACATGGTTTATGACTCTAACTTTTTAACAACATGTTTATACATATATTTGTGACGTGTGGGTATATTCATCACCCTCATATACCCATTCTACTATAGTTTAACTCTTTGACCCGTTTGAGTGTCCAATTGGACACTTTTACCAATTACAACCATAATGACTACATTATCACTTTCAACACACATTCCCACTATATGAAGGACCTAAAATCACTTTAACATTTATTATACTCGAACCACCACTCGTTTTTAACCATTTATTACTAAGTGACCCATTTGGGCACTTTAACAACCCATTTGGGTTTCAACCCATATATCCACTATTCTAACACCCAATTTACACTTCTTTGACTATTCTAAGTCAAACAAAACCATTTTCACTATTGGTATCTTAGTATAACCTTGAAACACTAATTTCACACACAATTATCAACTTTGACATTTTACAAACTTGTCAACGCATATAAAGGTGGGTTAACCACTTTGACTTTTTATTTTACCACTTGTAATACCTAGATCATAATTCAACCACAATCATGATCAATGCTAACAATATAAACATCTAGCCACTTTGATCACTTTATAACATAGCTATTATCAAATTTGACTCTACCACCTTCAACTTTGACTTTTCCTAGTCAAATGCACACATTCCAATCAATGGGTACTTTCTAGATTAAACAACAACACGACTCCAAAACCTATTAATTGAGATATACCAACATCTCATTAATTTCACTATAGGAAGTCATATCAATTCATATCAATTCTGTTTATCATGATTTACTAATGCACATAATCAGCATAATTAATTATGCTACACACATAAACAATCATCAGTTAACTCATACTGGGGAATCATATCAGTCTGACTCAATTTACTTTACTACTAAACATATAATCATAGCAAAGTAAACTATTCAATCTTATTTAAATTCAACAAGCTTATTGAAATTACCTGATACTCTTATGCCAATAAATATGGAGGAATCATTGAGAGTACCTACCGATTACTCAGGTTTCTCCGTCTCTGCAATCAAAACAACGATCTTGCATCTTGTTAAGTGTTAGTACTTATCACAATAACCAATTTCTCATACAACAACTAATCCCACACCCTGGAATGTTTGACTTAACATAAATTCAGATTTGGGACTGAACACCATACAATGTTCAATTCACCCAAACCTATGCTCTGATACCAACTTATAACATCCCTCATTCACTAAACCATTATAATAATGATTTTGACTCGGAAGCGTATATATAAAACATATATCATATAAAAAGTACATAAATTGTTTTCAAAACTTACTATTACAACAATAATGATACCACAACGAGGTGTTATATAATTCAAAATATGTCATTAGTCATCAAAACGACATCAGAGTAATTAGCCTGTCAAACACTCCATCCTATTCCAGAGCTTCCTGCCCACCCACAATATTCTCAAAAACCATAACCTGCAGGAAGTAGAATGTGGGGGATTAGCATAACGCTAAGTGAGTGAATAATTAATCAACAGCCCAACTTAGCCTAACAACTCTGTTTACAGCCAAGTATCGTAAACACACAATCTCACTTCAATTACCAGGTTCTTGGGGAAACCTTCAGCTAAGAACACACAAACACTATCTCATAATATCAATGAGATAACATCTCAATACAATGAGGACCGGTGGTTCTTGAGATACCATAATACCCGGGGATTCTCCAAGAACACTTACCGTACATATCCGTATGGCCATAACGGACGAGACCGATAGTTTGGTACTAATCTCATACGACCTAATTTCCTATTAACGATAAGTACAAGGAAATTCCTGTCGTCTTACAATAGTAACCAAACCCAATCAACAGGTTGACCTCATTACACTTATGCCCAAAGGCCAAATATCAAGTGATCACATATTCACGTATTCAATCAGGTCAACATAACAAACTAAACAGTCTATTATCGGTATAATTACTATTATACCAAAAACGTCAGGACAAACAACAACAGTAATAATACGTATACCCGTTGTAACCAAACCTGTTACAACTAAATCACACTGAGGATTAGAATTCCACTCACCGACTACCTTAGTCATCTACTCAGTAGTCTAATGTCACTGAGTCTTCTTCATATCTGAGAATACACCAGAATAACACTAGTTAGTCACTTGTCGTAATGTGAATATAACATCTATCACTTACTTATCGTACTTTAATACCAAGATTATGAATAACTGCTTTAAACATCAATATTTCATAATCACTTATCAAGTTATGATTCTTATGATTACAACATCACTTTAATTAACTTTAATTATCACATTTTAATATGGTTAGACCTTTAACAGGGTCATTAACCTCAAATATCAAGAATTTATCAAAGCCACAATACTAGGTTTTATGACTTCTTAAGCAACTATGTTCTAACTTTAATCTTTAATTATCAATTAAGTGTTCTAAATCATAAACAATACTAACTTTATCATATAACCCATGATAATCATCATAATCAATATAATTCTCAATAATACTTAATCATGATTATGACTTTTAACTTGAACAATGTTAATCATCATTATTAATCACCTATATTATGATTATTAACAACACTTATCAATCATACATCACTAATTTAAGCTTAAAAGCTTTAATTCATGAATAACCAATTATGCTCATAGACTTTCTTCATAAGAATATATCAATTCTTCATTTCTATATTAGGGCTTAGCTTATAATCATGAAATAAACCTCAAATAACAATTCTACAAGCATTACAAGCTTCAATTTCAAGTTAATCAAGCTAATTTCATCAAATACTCAAAAACCCATTTTCTAGGTTTTTAGAAATCAAGGAATTAACACTTAAAAGTTGTTTATAATGATGATAAGATGATTCAATCACGTTTTTGAAGCTTAATTCGAAGTTCTAGAGCTTCATTTTGTAATCACAGCTTGTTTCATAAAATACCCATCGTCCCTGTGCGTGGTTTAGTTTGACCAGAGTGAAATCAAAAAGAAGAAGGAATGATTTCACTAGTAAATTGATGATTAGGGTTTGTATCTAGGGTTTGAATATTTCTCGCGTACTGAAAATGAATTTCTGGAATTACTTTGAAGTTTCATACGTATTACACATATATATTAGATAATATGTGTACTAGTTTTTGTCCCCTTTAATATCTATTGTCTGGAACTTAAAAATCATTTGCGAGGAAAAACTATTTTATTATACCGTCAACTAGGTTAATTTAAAACAAATAATAATTTATTAGTCACAATAAATTATTTGACTATTTTCCTTATTTATTTGACTAAAACATACCGAAACTATTTTCTGACACATTAAATAATAATTTCAAAGTCAGAAAATATTAAAATACTATTAGACCCAAGAAATAGGGTGTTACAAAAGCCGTTCTTGGTACACTTCCTCTATATCTTTTCACTCTTTTTAAAGCTCCAGCTAACGTAATTAATAGACTTTAATCTATTAGAAGGCATTTCTTTTGGGGTTTTAAAGAGAATGAAAATAAGGTTTTTGGGTCAAATGGCACAAAGTATTGCAAACTAAAAAATTGGGTGGTTTGGGATTGGGTTGTTTAAGAGCTTAAAATTTTGCGCTCTTAGGAAAATGGAAGTGGCGTTTTCATAGCGTGGAAAATGCATTATGGTGTAAATCTATAAGAAGATTCTATGGCTCAGAGGGTGGTTTTGATCTTGCTTGAAACTCAAGTTTAAAACCCGGCTTGTGGGGCAATATCTTGAAAACATGTAAGGAGATTGTGACCTTGGGTATTCCTTTCAAGAAGTCAATTTCAAAGAAGATTTTGAATGTAAAAAATACCCGCTTTTGGGAGGACATATGGTGTGCAGGGGGAAACAAACTGATGGACCTATTTCCCTGGTTGTATTCTCTAGAAAATCATAAGGTGTGTAATGTTCATGATAGATGGTCTTTTGAAAATGGTTCATGGGCTGGCAAGCGGTATTGGAGGACGAATCCTAGAGGTAGGGCTGTTACATATTTAAGCAACCTTAATATCTTAATTGCTAACATCGTGTTAACCCCCATATCACTCACCTTTGTAATTAAGTGAAGGTTTACAAGATATGATCAACGAAAAGATTCTAAGTCTTTAGCACCTAATACATAACACATAACAACGTATTTAGAGTCTAGAAATCATCAAAATTAAACAACAATTAACACCAGTCCTCCCTAACTTTGGATTGACTTCCACTTTTATAATCATAATCATCTCTATCATTTGGTCACTTGAATCTTTACTTAATCTTTAATCAAGACATCATATTACAAAACTTCTAACATGTGACACCCGTCAAATTAGGACTATTAATTAGTACCTAATCCATTGTAAATACATGTAATTAGTTTTGTGTTAGGCTAATTAATGTATCGAAATATATATTGATGAATATATACGATTATGCGATTTGATTAAATCGTACGCAAATTAAATCGAATGAAATTCGGTTCAGTAAATACGGACGTTGGTGAACGATTTTATTAAATAATATAACATTATTTAATAACACGATTATATCCAAAATATTATTTCTTATAATATTTCAATGCAAATTCGTATCGTACAAATAAGATTTAACGCGCAAAACAAACGAAACAAGTTAAATATATACTATAACACCAATACTATATATTTTGGGTAAAATACTTCAACTAAATTATCAAGTAATTATTCACATTTTAAAACGTATAAAATAATTATTTAACGATTTAACGATCGGGAAAACGAACACCGCACGGAACGCGTTTGTACGGGAGTATAAAGTGGAGACCCACACTCCGGTGGGCCCCCACAAAATCAGCCAAATGGGGGAAATCCCCACCTCTTTCCCATAATCAACATCATCACCATCTTTCCTATCTCTCTCTCTTTCTTTTCCTCTCAAACATCACAACCTCACCACCACACAAAATCAACAAATAACACCCTTAAATGCACTCGAATCATATCACTCGTTTGGAATAAAAGATTCATGGAGTCCCGATCTACATTCCTATCTTTTCGGATTTCTCCGGCGCGAATTTGTAAGTTTCCGACAAATCCCGAAATACTCCGATTTTCATTATTTTCGGACTTTTATTGTTTCTTCATACTTAAAATGTCCAAATATGGGTTGGGTAAAAGTATTAGACCGAACGGTGGCCGGAAAAATCGTTTTTGGCCCAAAATCCGGCGAACAATTGGAAGTGTCGCTAGTGTGCCAAAAACAGTGCTAGCGACACTAGCTAAGTGTCGCCCCTATAGCGACACTACTTAAGTGTCGCTGAAATACTTAACCAGATTTAGATTAGCGACACTCCCTTAGTGACGCCAAATTTCATAAGTGTCGCATATAGCGACACTAATCAAGTGTCGCCCCTTTATCAAAAATCGGAAATATAGCGACACTCACTAAGTGTCGCCTAACTAGTGTCGCCTATAGCGACACTAGCCAAGTGTCGCCAAAAACAGAAAAATTAGAATATTTTCCTAAGTCTTGAAACGTTTTATACCAACCAAATCGGATACGATACAACTTATACACGAGACATACGTACTTTGCTAAGTATACAACCACACAAATATAATAATAAAAGGCGAGATTATTATTTCAAACAATCACCAACGGGCCGTACACGTTTTCAAAACACAAGTTAATCAAACAACCAAATCGTAGTCATTTGGACATTATAGTTGAACGAACAACTACAAAGGTAGTATTTGTAACTACCTACTCATATTAATAACCATCGCGTGTCGTGGACACCCTCAGGTTATCTGTCTGCGGACATCTCACTGCTTGATTAAGCATCATACGTTTATCGGTTTTAACGCTCCAAGACTCAGGTGAGTCTCATAGCCCCTCTTTTTACCGCTTTTCACTCAGGGGTGTGATTCAATGCTTATTTTTAACATGTGAACGCAAGTACAAACTTTACAATATACTACATGAGTTGTTTTCCACTAATCATTTCAAAGTCCTCCATCAGCATAGTTTGGTAATACGTTGTAACGTGATTATTAGTATATGGTACCATATAGGATTGACCCTCCTCGTCCGGGTTAGCATGCACTAACTGGGTAAACGGACGTACTAATAATTGTTCAGACGAGTGTGGATTAGGCACTCGTGGAGGCACCTCGCTCGTAATTCTCTATATGGGACCCGACCCTCGAGTTAAGCTCAGACTATGTGCTCATGGCTGTATACCCTATTATTTATTTGCTGGATGCAAAAACAGTACTTTAAATCTTGCGGTTCATACGATATTATCTGATTTCAAACCTGTGAGCTCACCAGCTTTAGCTGACCCATTTTAGCATGTTTCACAGGTACCCAGCAGTAGGTTGGACTGCCATCAGGGATTCTATAGCTCGAGTCAGCATGCAGATATTAGAGATTTTCTTGCATTAGTATATTTTGTACAAGTACTCATGTACGGAAATCTCTCATTTAAATCGAACACGAGCTATGTACAGCTTTAAATGTTGTAAACATATCTTATATTAAATCTATTTTGTTAAAACGACGCATATAGAGTCGTTTGCTATATATCTATGTGCTTTGATTATTGATTAGTAACACCCAAAGTATGCTTCCGCCAAACAGTAAATTTGGGGGTGTTACATAATAATACTTTGAGCTAGTTAGCATGATTTCATAACGATTTAACATGTTTCATGTAAATCATCATGAACCTCACTTAAAATCTTTCACTTCTAACTTGTAATATGTTTACCAACAATCATAAAAATGCTAACTAACAACAATTCACTCAATTCATAATCCTAATTTTGGATTATAACCACTAATCATATAAGACCCACCAATAACTCATTCCTAGATTCCAAAATTGAAGGAATCATGCTTACTTGAAGTTTAGGAAGATGAAGAAGATGATAAAATCTTGAATTGAGGATTGGAATTGATTTGGAACTTGATTTTTGATTATTGATAGCTTCAGGTGATTTTCTTGTTTATGGAACATGTCTAGAAATGTTTAGAACGAGAGAGATAAGTTGATACGTATATATGGATAAATATGTGCTATTAATTTGTTCCCTTCAATTCCTATTGTCTGGAATTTAGAAAATGTTCATAGTTTCTATTATTTAATATTACTTATAATAGTAATAACTTTAAAATAATTATTTATACGCTCACTAAAATAATACCTTGAAATTTGGGGTGTTACACTATATTAGTATTGATGATGCTTTGTTCAAGGACAAGATAACAATCCAACTTGTCATCGATGCTGAGACAAAGTGTACTGGTCAGCTTGTGTACACTTTGTCGCAGCATGCTTTGTATGCATATTTGGGGTTGGATACCTCCTAGACCTCATGATTACACAAACTCACCATGTATTACTTATGCTTGTGCGGGTATTAAACCACCTAAACCTCTTGATTACAATACACATCCTATATTTCAAGCCAACGTAATCATCCATAAACCTCTAGATTATACCCATCCTTGTGGGCCTTATCCAAATACTTGCTTAATTGTTGCTACAAGGAGTCTCATAGATACTTGAAAACTTACAATTCAGATAAAGCACTATTATGGTAAGGCGTTGTGACAAAGATTATAAATGATCTTTGAAGTTAATGAACGATATTGTCAATAAAGTTGTTTGGACATGTCTTGTTGATTTTCAATGTTCAATATTACTTTCGCTTTGCGATTTGATAGTATTTGTTGATTCGGATTTGGTCCCATCTTGAAAACGTACAACATGGCTTTCAAAACAAATTAACTTATACTTTGAGTCTACCGCTCGTTCGACCGTCTCATAATCGGCGGATACCTAACGTAACTGTCGTGCCTCCCGGGTGTCGGACGGATTTTACTCCGGTCGTTGAACTTCCCAACCGGGACGCGCGGACAGGGTTTAAATTTATATAGCAGGGGAATCCTAAGTTGTATACTACTGACAGACCTAAAAGGGCAGTAAGTGGTATGTATGACTCAGGTGTCGTTCTTCAAACTACAACGAGCATGGGAGTCTAGGAAGTTTTATTATCTTTGGGAATCTAGCTAGGGTTTTTAAAAGCTTTTGGATAGGTTTGGTTTTTTTATAACTAAATACTAATTTAAATAAAGAAAATAAAACAAAAGAGGTTTGTACGGAGACTTGGTCAACAGAGGATAAGCGAGTGTTTACTATGTGACACCCGGTCAAAAAGGGCCAAAATTAGGGGCCAATTTAAACTTTTAAATCACGTATTACATACGTGTTAACACTTAAGCATTCAAGTATTATATATATATATATATATATATATATATATATATATATATATATATATATATATATATATATATATATATATATATATAAACCGAAACGATTATTTAAATAATCGCGAATACCAAATTTAACAAAAAGTAGAAACTCAAAATGAAAGTGAGCGAAAAACATTTTTAAATCAAGTATTATTATTAAGGATAATAACTACATAATCCGTTTGAAATTTAAATACAGTTTAGATACAGAAAACTATCCGTACATTTTAGGTAAAACAAAGTTACAATTTTAAACATCCGAGAAAACAGTTTTATAAAATATTTCAATTAAAAGCTTATACGAATCTATTTTTAGAAAATTATCATTTTAAAATATTATACTACATAACGATCGGGTACGCAAACACGGGTCGAATTTTGCCATCTACCTCAATTATTGAGGCCGGTTATATCAACCGACCTCAATAATGCAAAACACAGACACACTCACATATCAATCTCGGTCTCTTCTCTTTCTCTCCTCTCGGTTTCAATTTCAAACAACAACAACATAAACAAAATCATCATCAACTCCATCCTTGTTTATCATCATCATTATCGTGATCATCATCATCATCGGATCATCATCGTCATCCTCAAGATCCCAATTTTTCATTGTAAGAATCACTCACCATTTTCTTTAATTTCTTGTTTAAAATACGTATTATAGCATGTAGTAACATTATACTAAGTTGTTAGTATGCGAAAATGGGTTTAAAACTGGATTTATATGATGATCGGACGAACAGACTCGAACCAGACCTTGGAATACGGCGTATTCAAGGGAATACGGCGTATTCCCGCCCAGAAAACATTTTTTTCCCGCGCCTCTTCGGAATACGGCGTATTCAAGGGAATACGGCGTATTCCCCTTCAAAACCACTGAATACGGCGTATTCGGGTGAATACGGCGTATTCCCCACATCTTGAGCCCAATCAGACTGATTAGCCATCGAATACGGCGTATTCGGGTGAATACGGCGTATTCCCCTTCGAGACCATTGAATACGGCGTATT
The DNA here is from genome assembly GCA_949592205.1 of Helichrysum umbraculigerum. NCBI lineage: Eukaryota > Viridiplantae > Streptophyta > Magnoliopsida > Asterales > Asteraceae > Helichrysum > Helichrysum umbraculigerum. The sequence goes on along the minus strand of CATIUR010000005.1, from coordinate 65,868,460 downwards.
CAGACCAATACGGCGTATTCCCTTCGAAACCATTGAATACGGCGTATTCAAACCAATACGGCGGATTCCCCCGTTATATTTCATAATCCAACGGATCAATAAACTAGCCCTGTGAATTCTAGCTAAAACAGAACAAATAAATTTTCGAAAACGTCGACGATCTAACAAGTTAAAACATGGTAGCTTCTCGATGAAAATTTTATTATAACGGATTGGGCTCAAATTCGCTCGGTCATTCAAAAACAACCCAATGCTCAAGGCTAAGTACCTTAGCCTTGTCAGTTTTAGGCCATCCGGGGTCGTTTAGGGGCCGAAAATGGCAGATTACTGTTTTCAGACTCGTACCAAATTTTGTAAACTCAAACATAAACATTAAATAATACATTGGACAATCCATTTACTCATTAGAATCTCGCGTGTTTAGGACTCTAAGGGATTTCAAAGATTGTCTATTCCACGTCGAATATATTCATTGCTCGGATTGACTCAGGTGAGTCTCACAGCCCCATTTTTACTGTTTTAAATATTGGGGTGAGATACAATGCTTACATGTTTTCGTGATCATATGTTATTTGATTAGTTAATTTAATTATTAACTCATGGAATTAAATGATTAATTAGTTCGGTTAACTATATTAGTTACATTGTTTGGCTACCATTCTTTGGTCCTGATTAGCATTGTTAAATTTCACATTGTTCGGAAACATGCGTTGGTTTGTTCCATGTTGCGAAACCTGCGTTGGTTTCATCATTGTTTAATTGCACATTGTTCGAAGACCTGCGATGGTTTGTTCAATGTTACGAAACCTGCGTTGGTTTCATCATTGTCTAATTTCATATTGTTCAAAAACCTGCGTTGGTTTGTTCAATGTTCCAAAACCTGCGTTGGTTTTATCCTAGTTGATTTCGTTATTGTTTAGGGAACCTGCGTTGGTTTAAAATCATTGTGTGAGTAAATTGCTTAAATCACTATTCATTTATAACTTTTTATTATCGTCGGATAATCATATTGATCACATCAATGTTTATATTAAAACCTGTGAGATTCACCAGCTTTATAGCTGACCTTTTAGTGTTGTATTCTCAGGTACTCATCAACAGTAGGAATGGCCTACAGGATAAGCTAGCTATCACGAGTCGCATGCATCCATTTAGACATGAAGATTTTCTTGCATTATATTTTGTATAATGGTTATGTATTAAAATCTTCTGAAATCATTTTGCTAACTCACTACTATGTTTCAAACTTATGACTTAAACTTTGTACTACTTTTGAAAACTTATGTAATGTAATATATTTTCTACAACGTCTCATTTAGAGTCGTTTGCTTGTATTTTGGGTTTGATTATTGATTAGTCACGCCCCAAAACAGTCGCTTCCGCAAAGCATTAAATTGGGGGTGTGACATACTATGATTTCGTTATATGTTATTGATGAATAGTCAAGGGTAAGGCTACTAGATGTGATGACTAATCCGGAGAGGATAGAAACATAATTAATGCAAAGTATTGTACCTACGACCGTTCCGCGGCTTCCATACGTTTGTACTCCACCAATTGGTGTTTCCAGCACTATACCGAGTAATAGGGCATTTTACGGTTTTTCCGTTACATTAATTAGGGTTCCACATTACTCTCGCAGATTTCCTATATCCTAATGAGCTACAACTACGAGCCTATTAAATATCTAAGGTAGAGTTATCCGCAATCAGATAAATAATATGTCACGTGGATAGCAGTTATAGAAGTCAAATACACCGGAAGTTCTCCCAAATGTACAGACCAATTTAACCGACGACTATCCTCGAATCCTGGTCCCCAGTCACAGTTATCAGAGACGTCTGTATCATAGCGTGAATTGTTGATTGAACAAGAACACGAACGGGGATAATCCCGCGGACCAAGTTGGGATAATCGGGCTAACGATCAGTTAAATTGTTCAGCATTACAGATATAAATCATCACAACCATTCCATGCATGTTAATCTACTATGTAAACCAATATTCTGTGTCTGAAAACCTAATTATACAGTTACTGATATGAACCAGGAGGATAACTCTAGCATGCATCATTCCTAAGGCAACAATCAAACAAGAACATGCAATAGGGTGACACATAACAGAACACCATAATCCTAAGCATAGCAGATAACCAATAATCCGATCATAAATATCCCGAAAGTTCTCTCAAAGATATATAACAGATAAACATGAATCTAACATATCTCTAATCCTATGCTCCGTGTCTCTTATGATTTGTTTCAACCTAGAGAACACAGCCATACCAAGTTCATTGATCATCAAGTATAGAATAGGTAGAGAACGTACCACCAGTAATTGGCCAAGTTCTAGCAGGAAGCTTCTAACCACAGCATAAGTTGGATAGATAAATATTCGAGATTCAGTTTATGAGTTCATACACAGTTTAAAGTAACACGGGCAGAGTAACAGCATGGCATAAACATATTGACTATTCTAACATAACTACATCATAGTAAACACAAAGAAATGTCTAGCCTAACATTATATATCTAGGATACAATCCTAAACAAGCATAAACAAAGCAACACATGTTTAAAACTGGAAAGTAAGAGATATATAAATAGAACCTGATACGAATTTATTGCAGACAGATCTTCGTGAATACAATGTCTTGGAGTGACTCCGTACAAAAGCTAAAAGCTACCTCTACCTAACTAGCTCTCTAACTAGCCCAATTCTAGAGAGAGAAAATCTCTAGAGAGAGAAACTAGACAGAGAGTAATGTGTGTGAGAGAGAAAGTGTAAGGAAGAAATGAAATGAGAAAATGGTGTGTTTTGAAGTGTTGGGGTAGTCCACTATTTATAGGCAAACCCTAAAATCACACGTACAACTCACGAAGCAGCACGTACAAGCAAACGAAGCATGATATGGGGCAGCAGGGGCCATATACGGTGTAGTATGGGCCGTATACGGTCTCACAAGGGTCGTATACGGTGTGTGGGGCCGTATACGGGCTCTGTCTGATTTCGTTCGTTGCTTAAAAAGTCTGTATCTCCTTCGTTACGCGTCCGTTTGACCTGATTCTTTCGCCTGTGGTTTCGTAATTCCGTTACGCTTCTAATGATGCCAATCTCATAGAAATTAGGTATGTAAAACTCAGGCGTAGCTGAAATAACTTTTAGTGGCTCTGAAAGTGCAGTGTCTTCTCCGTCCTTTGGCCGTTTCACTTGATTCCAGATTTTTCCGTCTCGATTTTACCTATACAACAGATGGTAGAAGTTAGGAGGTGTGCCTTGACAGGAAAATGAGGTCGGAGGAATCGGCTTGTATTAAAATGCTGTGTTTTGTGCGGTTTCAGAGTGTTTTCAGTGATTTTTACCACAACGTTTACTTTTGAACCACTTTAGTGAATTTTAATAAATAATCAATGTTTTGAAATGTTTTTGCTAAAGAAAGGTCCAAAATGTGAGGAATAAAGCTTCTAAAAACATGACTTTTTACGTCACATCAAGTTATCCCACACTTAGACGTTGCTTGTCCTCAAGCAACAATTCTCTGAAAAATATTTTAAGTCATGTTTTTAGGGGTGAGTCAGAGAATATTTTCCGAGATTAGCATTTCCTCATATAAGCAAGTTACTCTAAAAGTGTGGAGGAAGATAAGATGATCCTTCCATAAACAAGAAGAGATTCTCTTAGGCGTACATCCAAATCTCGTGATCTTGGAGTACACATGACTAGGAGATCTCACTATAGGTGGTCACTCAATTCACTCAAAGTGTATCGGGTTTCCTATCAATCTAGCTCAAACGAAATCGCTCAAAATAGTCAGTCATGCTGCACTCATCATCATAGGCTTGATCGAGAATCGGATCTCCACCACTTAGGTGAGGACGGTGCTAATTATCTCAAGACATTCAGAGGGTTGTAATGTTTGGTGAGGGTGAAGGGTATGGATAGTGGAAATTTTGGGTTTGAGGGGAGTTTAGCTTATCCTAAAATCACTGAGATTACGAACAACTTTATTTAGAACGGAGTGGAACGGAGAGTTGGTAGCTGTTTCAGCTTCTGTCGGATTTTTCCATGAAGAGCTATGTCTTGAAACTTTCAGCTTTATTTGCGGAGCTATTTTATTTTCTTTTCTTTTTCTTTTCTTTTTCTTCTTTTGTCTTTTCTTTTTCTTTTCTTCAGAATTTCTTTGTCAGAGAATTTCCAAGGAATTTTATATTTTGAATCCTTTAGAAATCTTTTCTTCTATCTTGATCATTTTGATTCTTTTCCAGGTGCTAATTTTTTCCCGCACCATCGTCCTTCCAGCTCTCTTGTGTGCTAATTTTCCCGCACCATTTGTTGAGAAGCTTGATTTTGGAGAATGCGAATGAGTAGGATATTTGAAACAGATATTCTAAAAGGGTGTTCTTCATAACCTCGGAAATTCCAAGATAAGTTTTGGGGGTATTTTTGGGAAGTGGGTGATAAATAGGGTTTTGATGAAATGAAAGGTTTAGGCTCAACAGGGTATACTAAGTGGATCTTCGATACTAAAAATGAGCATCGAAAAGGGTTTTGGGCTTGAAAATATATGTAAGAAATGGGTTAAGTCCTAAGGAATGTCAAGGTCATTTAATTGCACATATACCGCGTACGGTACACACCAATATGGTCTCGAAGCGTATGTCAAGAGCAAGTTCTAATTCAGAGATACAGACATCGGCACACACACAAGAAATGAAAGTGAAGCATTAAAGATGAATGCTTTTGGGCTCAAGATACCTCACTGCAAAGGGTTGTATGTGTCTAATCATGCTCCTTTGATTATCACTTCTTGCTTAAGCAATTTCTACCTTATTTCCTTTAGGCTATAAGAAATATCATACTTATATTTTGAAAATGGTTTCTCTCAGTAGTATCTGAGACTCAAAAACTGAGTTAGACTCATTATTTTGAAAAATTTTGACCTTATTTTTGAAAAAATTTGAGAGAGATTGCTATTGGACCTAAAAAATCACCATTTAAGGAATTCTATACCTGCCATCCCACACTTAGAGGAACATTGTCCCTAATGTTCTCTTGAGTAGAGATTTTACTAATAAAATCCCACACTTAGAGTTTGAACATGTAAGTAGATTTTTCTCAAGTGTTTAATTTGGGCTGGAATCCCACACTTAGTGATAAGTTTAGGATGAAGCACAGAAATTAAACGCACTAACATAGGCATAGTAAAACATAAATGAAACGGGGAAAAAGGAACAGAGAGACTCCCCATTTGTGTTTACTGGTATAGACCAGGTTTGTGCAGGAGTGGTGCTAGTGAATTGCTGAATTTTAAGGACCAGGCTCGTTTAAGTTTATCCATTCCACACAAAGCTGAATTCTACAATAAACATCAACACACATATCACAGTATCTCATCTAGGTAGCAGGTCTAAAGCATAAGTACAGAGTCATAATACAAAAAGTAAATACTAAAGATAAAATCTAAAAGTCATCAAGCAGGTCATCAGTATCAGGATCAAACTCCTCCACAGCATCCCTATCAAAGACGGAAGTCGGAGATGGGATGGAGAAATCCATAGTAGCCATAGCCTGACTCATAATCTCGTCAGTGGTAGTGGGGAAGCAGAAGTGTGAGCATCAAAAACAGCTAGAAGCTGCTCTGTGAGGCTGCGATCTGGTGATGCAAATCCTGTGGGCAATGCTTGATCAGGATCAGCAGCTACAGCAGTGGGGTCAGTGGAAGGTCCGGCAGTAGAGAAAATAGGTGGATCTGCAGGAGGAAAGAAGGACCATGGAGGTCGAGATGGTCCCGGATCTGGGCCAAGCCTGTATGGAATGGCAGCAGGTCTCGGAATCTCGAGCTGCTCACAGATAGAGGACATGATGTCATGCTGGATGGAGAGTGTCCGGAAAAGGGCCCACGAAGCAGCTGGGTCAGCCGTAGTGATACCGTACTCGAAAGTAGGTACGTGGGCTGGCAAAGGTGATGAGGGCCTCTCATCGGGCAACTCCTCGTGAGTGATCGGGACATCAGTCAGGTCCTCCTCAGTGATGGGTAGCATAGCCGCTCTCTGCGCTCTGCGTCTACAAGGTCTGTGTCATCTGCGTGATCTCGCAGCTACATGATCAGCGTCAACAGCGTCCATCCTGAAACAAGATAAAATAAATAGGTAATGCTAATAATGATAGTAAATGAATAATACTTATCTCAGATTTTGCAATTTGAAGTTGGATAAGTGGCAAGCCTGCAATTTTATTAGTTTAGAGACAACCATACTTAATAAAAATAAACTAAGAAATAAAATGACAGAATTAATTAAAGATAGGCTTGGGGTGCCTTCCAAGAGCGCTTGTTTTACGAGTCTCTAGCTTGACTCTTTGTACCTTTCTGTCGACTCACGGTGGTTCAAAGATAAAGACATCTTCCCTGATGGGAAAGTCTTTGAAGTAATGCTTTAAGCGATGACCATTAACCTTAAAATTACCTTCTGGTGCCTCGAGTTCGACTGCACCGTAAGGAAATACCTTTGATACTATGAATGGTCCGCTCCACCTAATCCTAAACTTGCCAGAGAATTTCTTGAATCGCGATTTGAAAAGCAGCACTTTATCTCCTGTTTTGAATCTTGAGGGCCTCAGCTTAGCATCGTGAATTCTCTTAGTTCGTTCCTTGAAGCTTAACGAACTGTCATATGCCTGATCCCTTAGTTCGGCTAACTCATTCAACTGCATTTGTCTATTTGCTCCAGCTGTAGAAATATCTAAGTTGCAGTTCTTCAAAGCCCAGTATGCTTTATATTCCAGCTCAATTGGTAAGTGACATGCCTTGCCATAAACTAGACGATACGGTGTGGTTCCTAATGGTGTTTTATAGGCGGTTCTGAATGCCCACAATGCATCATCTAATTTTTCAGCCCATTTGTACCCATGATTACCAACAGTTCTTTCCAAGATTCTTTTCAAAGCTCGATTTGTTGCCTCAGCTTGCCCATTTGTCTGGGGGTGATAAGCTGTTGACGTCTTGTGAGTGACACCATACTGTTGCAGAACTTTCATGAACTAAACGTTTCAAAAGTGTGTACCACGATCACTGATTATTGCTTTTGGAGTCCCAAATCGACTGAATAGCTTTTTGAGAAATTTGGTTACCACTTTGGCGTCATTTGTTGGGAGAGCTTGGGCCTCGGCCCACCTGGAGACGTAGTCGACTACAACCAAGATGTACTCTTTACCGTTAGATTTAGGGAACGGTCCCATGAAATCTAATCCCCAGATATCGAAGATTTCCACGGCCTGGATGTTTGTTAGTGGCATTTCATTCAGAGCTGTTATATTGCCTTGTCTTTGGCAGATATCGTAGCGTCTCACCAGATCGTACGCATCTCGAAATATGGTTGGCCAGAAAAAGCCGGCATCGTACACTTTTCTTGCGGTCATGTTGGTACCGTGATGTCCTCCAGTAGGTCCATGGTGGCTTTGGTGTAAGAAATGTTCTGCCTCTTTCCCATCAACGCATCTTCTAATGATTTGATCAGGGCAAACCTTAAAGAGGAAAGGGTTGTCCCAATAGTAATATTTTATATCGCGAAAGAATTTTTGTCTTCGAGAGGTTGGCATTCCTTTAGGTACGACTTTTCCCACCAAATAATTGGCATAGTCAGCATACCAGGGATCATTTGTAGATCGTGACCCTTGATAGTACTTACCAACATGCATGAGCTGTTCTTCTGGAAACTGGTCTTGAATGTCTTTCTCGTGCAACTTATCCATTGAAGGATTCTCTAATCGGCTGAGATGGTCCGCCGCGACGTTTTCTGCTCCCATTTTGTCTTTGATCTCGATGTCGAATTCTTGAAGGAGTAGAATCCATCGTAGAAGGCGAGGTTTAGCATCTTGCTTCTTAAAAAGATATTTCAGAGTGGAGTGATCTGTATAGACAATAGTTTTGGACAAGATTAGATCAGAACGAAATTTATCAAAAGCAAATAATACCGCTAGCAGCTCTTTTTATGTGGTCGTATAATTCTCTTGGGCGTCAGTGAGCGTTTTGATGGCGTAGTATATTGGTTGAAACTGTTTCTCCTTCCGCTGTCCCAGAACTGCTCCGACTGCGAAATCACTGGCGTCGCACATGATTTCAAATGGGAGACTCCAGTCTGGAGCAACCATGATCGGTGCATGAACAAGCAGATCTTTTAGATGATCGAAGGCCTTGAGACATTCGTCTGTAAAGACAAACGGAGTATCCTTTTCGAGGAGATGAGTCATAGGTCGGGATATCTTAGAGAAATCTTTGATAAAGCAACGGTAGAACCCGGCGTGTCCTAGAAAACTTCGGATGGCTTTGACAGATGTGGGTGGTGGAAGTTTTGAGATAGTCTCGATTTTTGCTTTGTCAACTTCAATTCCAGCTTTGGATATACGGTGTCCTAAAACTATGCCTTCTTTTACCATGAAATGGCATTTTTCCCAATTCAGGACTAGGTTCGATTCTTCACATCGGGTGAGCATCTTATTCAAGTTAGAAAGACAAGTGGTGAACGAATCTCCGAAAACCGAAAAATCATCCATGAACACTTCCATGCATTGTTCAATCATGTCGTGGAAGATTGCTACCATTCATCTTTGAAATGTCGCCGGTGCATTACATAAGCCAAAAGACATACGTCGGTAGGCAAAGGTTCCGTATGGACAAGTGAACGTCGTCTTTTCTTGGTCCTTTGGATCGAGAGGTATCTGAAAATAACCGGAGAAACCATCGAGGAAGCAATAGAATTCGTTTCCTGACAATCTTTCAAGCATTTGATCAATGAACGGTAGAGGGAAGTGATCTTTGCGTGTAGCTTCATTTAGTTTCCGATAGTCGGTACATACCCTCCAACCGGTGACGGTTCGTGTTGGAATCAACTCATTGTCTTCGTTAGCGATGACCGTCATGCCTCCTTTCTTTGGGACGACTTGAACTGGACTGACCCATGGGGAATCTGAAATAGGGTAAATTAAACCAACATCCAAGAGTTTGATAACCTCCTTTTTCACCACGTCTTGAATCTTTGGGTTAACTCTCCTTTGCCTTTGAATAGAGGGCCTGAAGTCATTTTCCATTAAGATCTTGTGAGTGCAGTAATTTGGGTTGATCCCTTGTATGTCAGAGATTTTCCAATGAAATCACTTTCTTATGTGACTTTAGAACCTCAATGAGTAGTGCTTTCTCTTCAGGCTTCAGATCTTTAGATTTGATAACCGGTAAGTGCGAAGTTCCTTCGAGAAAAGTATATTCAAGGTGTGAGGGAAGTTCCTTCAGCTCCAATTCGGGTGGTTCTTCAGTGGAAGGTTTCATCCTTGCAATCTCGTCTCTTTTAAGCTCATCGTATGTTGTCTGATAATCTGACTCAACTGCAGGTGCTTCTGGAATGTCGACTGATGCTATTTCAACCCATTCTGTATTGTTGTAAAGATCACCTTTTCTCAGCTCGTATTTTACTTGGGAAGATTGAGAGATTGCATTATCTTCAGTGATTATTTCTTTGTTTTCCTTTGTGAATGCGAATCTCTGAAACTGAGCTGAAGAAGATGTGTTAAAAGTAATCTCTGGATTCAAGTTTTCACAACTTTCAGAAAGTTGCGGATCGGGTGGTTTAAGCATTGACTCCATTTCCTTGAGAGTCTTCAGAATTTCTTCTTTTGAGAGAGATGAATCAGGAACTTCAGAATTAGGACTTCTTCTCAAGAGAGTGACCGGAGTGCCTTGTCCAAGTGGTACAGCAATGATAAATCCGTTGGGCTGTAAGTTGGAATTCTTTAAAGGTAATAGCACTTCCTTTGATGCAATGGACGGATCCGAGATAGCTGAGCATAGACCCGCACCTTCTTCACAGATTTTCCTTGTTGTGATGACAGTGTTCGGAAGGGGATTAATGCTGCTTACTGCGAGGATTTCTTCCAAGTGTTCTTCAATTATTTCCTACATAGAATCTATAAGACCAAGGTCTTCTCCCATAGGAAGTTTCATTAGTTTATCGACATTGAAGGTGACTTCCTCAGTTCCCACTCTAAGTTTTAAAGATTTTTCATTCACGTCAATGACGGCCTTGGCAGTATTTAGGAAAGGTCTGCCAAGGATGAGTAGTACCTGAGCGTCTTCCTCAATATCCATAACAACAAAATCAACAGGAAAGACGAATTTATCAACACGTACCATAATATCTTCAGCAATTCCACGAGGGAGTTTAACTGATCTATCAGCTAATTGGATGGTCATACGGGTTGGTAAAAGTTTGTTTAATCCTAGTTTCCTATAAAGCGAGTATGGCATAAGGTTTACACTAGCTCCTAAGTCAGCCAATGCGTTGCTTATTTGAACATCCTGAAGGTAACAAGGAATAGTGAAATGGCCAGTGTCTCCTAGCTTTGGGGGCAGTCCTTGTTGCATAATTAAAGAGCATTCTGCGTCTAAGGGCAAGTTAACTATTTGTCTAAGTTTTTCTTTGTTGGATATAAGTTCTTTAAAGAATTTGGCACAACTAGGCATTTTAACTAAAGCATCTAATAATCGAACGTTTAAGTGTAGGCTTTTGAACATCTCTAGATATTTTCCAAACTGGGCTTCTTGTTTCTTTTTCTTAAGCCTACCAGGGAAAGGTATACGTGTTGGTTTAACTACTTCTGGGGCTTTGGAAGATTCTGGTTCAGGAGAAGTGACAAGAGTGTCAACAGGTACTGAATCAGTGGGTAGAGAAGAACTAGAAGGTTTGTCTGAAGGAATATCTAACGATTTCTCATTCTTAGTCTCTTTTCCGCCTCTAGTGACAACAAGGATATCATCATAATCATAAGATGAATGATGAATAGCTTTGCTAATCGCTTCTTCTCTTTGCTTCTCCTCAACTTTTAAAAACAATCTTTTAACATTATCCTCCATGTTTTTAATTAAATCGTTTGAAATTCTGAGCAAATAATCAATTTGGTTTTGAAAATCAACGATTTATTTGTTTTTATTATTTTGCTCAACCATGAAGTTATTGAAAATTGAATTGTTTAGACGAGAAGACAATTGAGAAGAAGTAGAGGGTGTAAAGGGAACTAACAAATGAGAGATAGGTTGTTTGGATAACCGCTGAGTGAAAGGTTTTGAATGAATGATTTGATCAGTGGTTCCAGATGTGGCGAGAACATCTTCCTTGGGCTTTGAGCGTGAGAAGAGCCGTTGAGATTGCTTCTTAGGTTTGGAAGAGTCTTGCATATCACTGACAACTTTAGAGATGGATTCGAGTTGAGCTCTTAAAGTGTCGAACGTTTGAGTAGAAGTGTCCTTGTTTTCCGAGGTTGATTCATCAAGCTCCAAGTCATGTTGGTGCATCGTTATCGTCTCAATCAACTTCTAGGCTTCTTCTGAAGTATGTAGCATGAAAGTTCCGGATGAAGCAGCATCGAGGGTTTGTTGGTGATGAGGATTCAGACTGTTGTAGAATGTGCATACCAGATTCGTTTCAGCCAACTGATGATTCGGACATCTTCCAAGCAAATTCTTAAAGCGTTCCCAAGCTGAGCTTAATGATTCAGTAGTTCCTTGACGAAAGTTAATGATTTCATTTTTGAGCTTGGTTTGTAGGGACGGAGGGAAAAACTTAGCTAAGAACTTAGTAGCCATCTCCTCCCATGTATGAATCGAATTGGGTTCGAGTTCATAAAACCATGTCTGAGCTCGGAAAGCTAAAGAATAAGGAAACAGGTGAAGTCGGGTGACTTTAACACTGGATCCGGTTTGTTCAAAAGAGTCGGAAAGGTTGATGAACTTGTTAAGATGGGCGTTTGGATTTTCAACCGAAAGACCATGAAACTGACACTGAGATTTAAGTAATTTAATGAAGTGTGGTCTGATTTCAAGGGTTTCGTCGGTTGGTGATACGATTGGTCCTCCTCGTCCCTCTAGCAGTGGTTGGGTTAATGAGGCGAGAGTGATACGATTCGCCATAACTTGTTTTAGAAGAAAATAGGGTTTTTGAAAGGATAGGTTTAACTAAGGATGGGAAATTAAAAACTAACTAACGTAGGGATAAAAACTGTAACTTCCGGATGATATTGATCTTCTGTAAGGATCGCTAAATAACTAAGATAACAAAATTCCTAAAATCGGTCGTTGTAGTCCCCGGTAGCGGCGCCAAAAGCTTGTCGTGACTCCCGGGTGTCGGACGGATTTTACTCCTGTCGTTGAACCTCCGAACCGGGACGCGCGGACAGGGTTTAAAATTATATAGCAGGGGAATCCTTAGTTATATACTACTGACAGACCTAAAAGGGCAGTAAGTGGTATGTATGACTCAGGTGTCGTTCTTCAAACAACAACGCGCCTGGGAGTCTAGGAAGTTTTATTATCTTTGGGAATCTAGCTAGGGTTTTTAAAAGCTTTTGGATAGGTTTGGTTTTTTTATAACTAAATACTAATTTAAATAAAGAAAATAAAACAAAAGAGGTTTGTACGGAGACTCGGTCAACAGAGGATAAGCGAGTGTTTACTATGATTTCGTTATATGTTATTGATGAATAGTCAAGGGTAAGGCTACTAGATGTGATGACTAATCCGGAAAGGATAGAAACATAATTAATGCAAAGTATTGTACCTACGACTGTTCTGCGGCTTTCGTACGTTTGTACTCCACCAATTGGTGTTTCCAGCACTATACCGAGTAATAGGGCATTTTACGGTTTTCCCGTTACATTAATTAGGGTTCCACATTACTCTCGCAGATTTCCTATATCCAAATGAGCTACAACTACGAGCCTATTAAATATCTAACGTAGAGTTGTCCGCAATCAGATAAATAATATGTCACGTGGATAGCAGTTATAGAAGTCAAATACACCGGAAGTTCTCCCAAATGTACAGACCAATTTAATCGACGACTATCCTCGAATCCTGGTCCCCAGTCACAGTTATCAAAGACGTCTGTATCGTAGCGTGAATTGTTAATTGAGCAAGAACACGAACGGGGATAATCCCGCGGACCAAGTTGGGATAATCGGGCTAACGATCAGTTAAATTGTTCAGCATTACAGATATAAATCATCACAACTATTCCATGCATGTTAATCTACTGTGTAAACCAATATTCTGTGTCTGAAAACCTAATTATACAGTTACTGATATGAACCAGGAGGATAACTCTAGCATGCATCATTCCTAAGGCAACAATCAAACAAGAACATGCAATAGGGTGACACATAACAGAACACCATAATCCTAAGCATAGCAGATAACCAATAATCAGATCATAGATATCCCGAAAGTTCTCTCAAAGATATATAACAGATAAACATGAATCTAACCTATCTCTAATCCTACGCTCCGTGTCTCTTATGATTTGTTTCAACCTAGAGAACACAGCCATACCAAGTTCATTGATCATCAAGTATAGAATAGGTAGAGAACGTACCACTAGTAATTGGCCAAGTTCTAGCAGGAAGCTTCTAACCACAACATAAGTTGGATAGATAAATATTCGAGATTCAGTTTATGAGTTCATACACAGTTTAAAGTAACACGGGCAGAGTAACAGCATGGCATAAACATATTGACTATTCTAACATAACTACATCATAGTAAACACAAAGAAATGTCTAGCCTAACATTATATATCTAGCATACAATCCTAAACAAGCATAAACAAAGCAACACATGTTTAAAACTGAAAAGTAAGAGATATATAAATAGAACCTGATACGAATTTATTGCAGACAGATCTTCGCGAATACAATATCTTGGAGTGACTCCGTACAAAAGCTAAAAGCTACCTCTACCTAACTAGCTCTCTAACTAGTCCAATTCTAGAGAGAGAAAATCTCTAGAGAGAGAAACTAGAGAGAGAGTGATGTGTGTGAGAGAGAAAGTGTAAAGAAGAAATGAAATGAGAAAATGGTGTGTTTTGAAGTGTTGGGGTAGTCCACTATTTATAGGCTAACCCTAAAATCGCACGTACAACTCACGAAGCAGCACGTACAAGCAAATGAAGCACGATATGGGGCAGCAGGGGCCGTATACGGCCTTGTAAGGGCCGTATACGGTGTATTATGGGCCATATACGGTCTCACAAGGGCCGTATACGGTGTGTGGGGCCGTATACGGGCTCTGTCTGATTTCGTTCGTTGCTTAAAACGTCCGTATCTCCTTCGTTACGCGTCCGTTTGACCTGATTCTTTCGCCTGTGGTTTTGTAATTCCGTTACATTTCTAATGATGCCAATCTCATAGAAATTAGGTATGTAGAACTTAGGCATAGCTGAAATGACTTTTATTGGCTCTGAAAGTGCAGTGTCTTCTCCGTCCTTTGGCCGTTTCACTTGATTCCAGATTTTTCCGTCTCGATTTTACCTATAAAACAGATGGTAGAAGTTAGGAGGTGTGCCTTGACAGGAAAATGAGGTCGGAGGAATCGGCTTGTATTAAAATGCTGTGTTTTGTGCGGTTTCAGAGTGTTTTCAGTGATTTTTACCACAACGTCTACTTTTGAAACACTTTAGTGAATTTTAATAAATAATCAATGTTTTGAAATGTTTTTGCTAAAGAAAGGTCCAAAATGTGAGGAATAAAGCTTCTAAAAACATGACTTTTTACGTCACATCAGTAACCTTGTTAAAGATTTTGATTTGTAGGATTCAAAAGAAGGATACATAAGATTGAGGTTTAATAATACTGAGCACCTCCAAGTAAGTAACCAAACCTAGTCTTGTTTAATTTATTTGTTTTACATGTTTTATTTAAGTATTACGATATTGAGTTCAAGGGTTTATGATCAATATGACTGATCTTTTAATTCCTTCCGCCTAACTTGTTGATGTTAATTGTTAACAAATACATAAGTTTGTTGTATGTGATATGTGATAAAACCATTCACATATCAAGATCCAAAAGAGTTTCATTGATTGTCCTCAACATCATCCTTTTAGGTTTCATATTTCTATTCTCACCTAAATCCTTCAGGTATTTCTCACGTTGACGTTATAAACCATACCATTCTAATTCTGAACGTGTAATAAACCTACGAGTTGAAATGGCTTTTTTTCTTCTTTGAGTCAGCATGTATAACACCAGCAATATTGTCATCAACAAGTTTTATTTTCTCAGCATCTTGTTTTCCTTTATTTTCAAGCATTAAAGATTTAATCATATCCAAGAAAGAACTGCCATCATAATTTCTGCTTTCACATCCATAGTTTCTGTCTCGCTGGCATTGTTGCCATCAACAACCATGTTTTCATCAGTAGTAACGTTGTCTTCATCAACGTTCTCATCCGTCGTTCGCTTACCCACAACCACAGCGATTGCAGCTTCCAATCTTTTTACTAAAGATCTGTTAGACTTGAGATACTGAGCAACTGCTTCCATCACGTAATTTGGGGTAGAATCAAGAGATAACACAGTATGTTCTAATTGTACTAAACCTATTCACTTTTGGTTTCTTTATTTAACCATGGGCTAAATCTCTTCGGTACCTTTGATAGTCCCGAAATCACTATTGATAAGTGATATGGAATCTCAATATGTAAAATTTAATTGTAGACGGGGGAGGGGGGGGGGGGGGGGGAGGGGGGGGTTGAATACAATTAAAAACTATTTCTGATTTTACTTGAGTTATTTAACTAGTTTTTAATTGATTGAACACAAACAGAGTATATAGTAACATATAGTAAATCAGATATGACAATATCAAAGAACAATAGTAATAGTAGCTAAATGGTGAATTATTTTGATCATAAAATTTACAAGTGTTGATTGCAGAATGGACTAGCCCAAGCTAATCCAAATCAAACACACAAGCTAACTTATTACAAGATGAGATGAGCAGTAGTGGACAAACACGCTAACTGCTCACTCGCTGAGTTACTGTAACGTACCCTAGACAAACTGATCACTGAACACACAAGTGATAAGTACGTACAGAAAAACTAGCCTCTAAAGTACAATATACTGAACTATATATACTACAAGAATCCCGTAAATATCTCCTACAAAATAGGATCTTGGAAGGACACGTGTTGCAACTTGATTGGCTTGATCTCTGATGAACCGACATACTGCGGGTCCCAATTCTGTTACCGCAAATATCTCGTTACCTTAAATCCAATCAGTTGCCGCCATGTAATCATTCGAACATTCTTCAAGTACGAAGACTCTTGTTGATTTGTATATAAGTACAGTACTTTTGCACTTGATGATTGAGAGGCTTTATTGAATAGTCACTGAAGATGCAGTAATTCTCCTCACTCACTGCGAGCTAACATGCTCTTGTAGAATGACTTGAAATAGAGATCTTCAGCGACTAGCTATTATTTGGGCAGTGACTTTTGCCTTATTAGATTTGAAGATGTAGAACTCTTGCTGCTAAGTATCAGCGACACACAAAGTTGAATTCGAATCTTCCTCAGCATATCATTCCCTTGAGAGTAGAGTGAATAATGATCAGCAGTAATAAACTCCAGCAACAGCAGCTTTGACACAATCCATTTCTTCATCGAGAAGTGCATAGTTGAGTTGGTCAGCGACCAGTGACTCAACATGGTCAGTTACCAGTGACTCAACAATCTCCCACTAAATGATTGTGATCGAAGCTCCCTAGACAAACTTGTTGCTGAAAAAGTTTATAGTCAGTGTTTAAGATTTTAAATATTCAGTGACTTGTACTCGTGATCCATTCATTCATCTTTTTGGATTCTTTTGATATGATCTGAGTTTTGCACTTTGGTTTTCTCAAAAGATCAGATATTATTGAACTGCAAAATATAAATATTACAAGTGTTTTCAGTTACAATAAATCTAATGTATTACAAAAATTTCACCATGTATGACAAGTATCTTCTGGTCTGAGTAGTTGCAGATCAACAGCTGGTGTAACTTCAGTGATTTTAAATTGTAGCGACTCTTTGAGATAACAAACCCATTATTTTCAGCTTCAGTGATCTTGAATTGTAGTGACTCTTGAGATAACAAACTCTTTATCTTGAATTGTAGTGACTCTTGAGATAATAAACCTATTATCTTCAGTGATCAGATTACCTTTGATAAGTTGTAGTGACTCTTGACATATCAAACCTACTATCTTCAGCGATCAGATTACCTTTGATAACAGAGGTCATCTTGAAACTTACGACACATTCGAAGAGGATTACTACTTTGTTAGATGAGTCTGTTGCTCAGGCATTGTTTGACTTGGAGAATGCAAACTAGGACCTAAAGAGTGACCTGGAACCACAATGAACATGTTTCTAGTGGTTTCTACATCCAAGTTTTTCTGATCACCATTTCTGGTAACATCATCACTTTCTCCCATTATCACTTTCTCCCCTTGATGTTAGCATCATCACTTTCATCATAATCATCAGAGTCATCAGATTTCTCCCCCTTGATGTTAGCATGAAATGTTGTGACTGACTTTTGAACGTTTTGAGTATGAGTGATGTATTTTGCTACGGATTTGGCTTCCTCGTCATCATCAGCTTGTGTTCTAGCTGATGGATCATTGGAAACAGAGATATCAACCTTTATCTCTCCATGTGTCTGTGGAGAGATATTGATAGTTGGTGCAGTGATAGATGAGATTTGGCCCGGGTCTGTAGCCAGTGATGTGGCATCAGCGATGGGTGTGTTATCACCCACTGATACCACTAGCCCTTTGATGAAATGTCATCCTTTCGTGAGAGTGACAAGTGGCTGCTGGGTAGACTCAATTTGGAGGTGTGGGATGCACCCGAATCACTAACAATAGTTTGAGCTATTGTAGCTGTCTGCAGTTGTCCCTTTTTAGAATCACTAGATTTTTGGGAATTCAGTGAAGCAGTTGAAGGTTTGGGGTCAGCAAGGGTGCCCGCAGGGACTGAACGTTCAGCCTCCGCTTCACCCTTGGCATCCTTGGATGACTTCTTTTTACTATGTCCCTGATCCGTTAATGTCAAAAAACCTAATTTAGATTTTCTTTTGAGAGCAGTTAATGTATTTTGTAATGGTGGTTGACCAGAAATAATCACTGGGGTGTTTTCAATGATTTGGTCGAATTGGTGACAGCAATGGATAATTGTATAGAGGCACACTTTTGATTCTCGTTATCAATAAAACCCTGAAGATATGAAACCACTTGAACTATCGAGTGAGTATTGATAAACCAGAACTCACTGAGCCATTCTGGGTTCATCTCTCCAGGTGATAACTTAAGAATAGAGAGAATAAAGTGGTTTATTCAAAAGGTTTAGTTTCTCTGCATGCTCTGTTTTTGATCAAGTTATCTTTTCAAAATTTATCTGATTTATACACTATAACAACAAGATCTTTGATTTCTGCAAAGGCTCGAAGAGCTTCAAACTCTGCAGAGATGGTGATAAAAAAAATAAGAATTTGATCTTGCCAGTGATAAAGATGTTTTCCAATATTTTTGCCTTTAAAACATAGTGTTTTTCTTTATGAAAATCAAGAAGGTGTAACATGAAATGAGTTAAATCGTTGTTTTATAGCGTGCTTCTTGATAATCATGTGCTGGAAAATGGATCATCGTGGTCGATGATGGTGGTGAGTAGAGGTGGTATAGAGTTGATGATTGATGGTGGTAAGTGGTATAGGGGTGATGATTATGGAACCTGGTGGTATTAATGGTGATGGGAGAGGTGTGCCGGAAAAGTACACTGACGTAAGAGAGAGAGTGTCAGACAATACGACTTTCCGTTACACCACAACCTATAAATGATATTTGTAAACTTAATAGCACCATTAAATGATATCTTCAAAGAGAAAGAGTTACTGAAGATATATGATGCGCCCTCAGCCGTCGGTGTCGTCGGTGCTGTTGTAACGACCGAGGGTGCGATCAGGGTGTTTTAAAATTTATTTTGCTCGGGCCTAAACCTCCGAACTACCTACTGGTACTAGGTACAAATACCTGATACTAGTATGTGGTAAGGATGATCAGGGTCGTCTCTCCAGACGGTCGAATTTGAAGCGGAGCTCGTTTGGATAATTCAGTCTTCAAGATTGTGTTCAGATAGTTGGTTTTGTTTGGTTTTTATCTAATTTAAACTACGAAACAAATAAAACTAAAATGAGCTAGCTAGCGTATAAGGAGCAACTAAGGATAAGGAAGGCGTGGTTCACCATGACTTGGGATAGTATAATATCGGGATTGTGTTTATGATGGGGACACTTTCAGATTAATAGATTGACAGGCTTTGGTGTAAACACTAGAACCCTACCAATTAAATTCCCATTGGCATCTCACTAGGAACTAGGTTATCGTGATTCTGATCGGAGCAATACGCTAAACTCCTAATACTTACCTAGTTGAAAGGTAAGCAACCTATTTTGGTGATTAACCGAGGTACATGAATAAAGCAGCATATCGTCTCATAGGTCCGACCGTTCTTAACACCCAAGCTTATCTCTCGTTCTTCTAATAGTGTATCTAATTATTAACTTGTTATGTTTAAAGAATCAAATATGTAAAATCTAGGGGGTTGATAAATCTAAATCACTTAGACTTTCCTCACTAGACCTTGTTAATACTTTACTTAAGCTCCAATTACGTTGATTTATGACCTAGACCTCTCCTTTTCAAACAGTTATACATCTCCAGATTATTCACAGTTTGTTTAAAACATGTTTCATATGAGGACCATGCCTTTCAGTAATAGACAGTGTACTTTACAGGGTAGTTCCACGGGTTCTTACGTCTAACATGCGGTCGAGATTAATTGACAGTGAGGGTGACACTCTAAACTAACTAAATGTAAAGCAGTGCAGAAATGTAAATCTAATATATACAACGAGTGGTTTCACTGTGTCTTACTTATTGCATGTTATAGGCACAAATAACTACTTACCACAATTAAGGTTCCGGACTCCCTAATATCTAGGTTGCAGTCACGTGGATAACTGGAAAGGGTACTCCATAAATTAGGTCTGGTGTCATACATTTAAACAATAACAAAATATAATAATTCCCATTCATATAAGTTTCTTTTTATGAGTTTAGACTATCTTGGAATGAGTTGTTTTTACGATCCTATCAACTAACTAACGTAGAGTTGTCCGCAATCAGATAGAAGATATGTCACATGGATAGTAAACACAAACAATTACAATACACCGGAAGTTCTCCCAAATGTACTGAACATATCGGCTAACAACTACCCTCGAATCCTATTCCCCAATCTCTGTCGTCAGAGATGTCCGTATCATGGCATGGTCTATTGAATAAATAGTCACATAAACAGGTTTTACCCTACCGGAATAAGTTGGGGGTAGTCTGGTCATAAGCGGTTGGCCAAACATGCCATCATTCATTCATAATTTTATATTTTAACTATAAATAGAAATTCATTTAGCACATTTAAAGTATTGGTCTGTAATATAACTACCTTCGGTCGTTCTCAGACTTCCGTACGTTTGTACTCCGCCTAAAGCGTTTCCAGCACTATATCTGAGAACAGTCGAATAGGGGCCGTCATATTATTTCACAACATTTATTATCATCCCATTATAACTATCTAAATCATGGCAAACATATAAACAACTACTCGCATATCATGGCAATAGACATTTCCAATATTAATAAATCATAAACATCAAACAAGAACATTACAATTAATTAATAAAAGAAAAGGATAGATATTACCCGTAATTATTGCGAGCAAAACGATGCTTATATTACTTCCGAATATTTCAAAGCGTTACATTGCTAAGCTAGCTACTACTAACTACTACATAATTAATCCCCCTACTTATCTCTCACTAAATTAATTAACTTAGAGAGAGAAAGTGGAAAGAAAAATAAAAGAAAGAATAAAACTAGAAAAGAAAGGAAGAAATATGCTTAATGTGTGTGCATATGGTGCAAGTTGAAATGGAGCCTTAAGCCTCCTATTTATAGGTGAGCTTTGGCTCACATTAGCATCAAGAGGTGCATGTTAGTAAAAGGTAGCCAAAAGGGTGCACCGGGTACTGTACAACACGAAAAGTAGGCGCACCGGGTACTGTACAACACGAAAAGTAGGCGCACCAGGTACCAAAAGTTGCCAAAAACGGAAACCGAGGCGGGTACAGGGTGGCCGGCGGCGGCCTTGGTGTGGCCGGGGCGGTGGTGTGGTGGCCGGCGGCGGCTGGCCCACCCCTGCCCCGGTTCGCCGTCTTTTGCTTCGTTTCTCGATTCGTGCGGATTTTCTTCGTTAAGCGTCCGTTTGCGTCGATTCTTTTTTTTTTTTTGGATTCGTAATTCAAAAATGAAGATTTTGACATAAGATAGGCTCTAAAATGAGGTCCCTAACTCCAGATATCGCGTACGAATCATTTGGATCTTCCGGCAGGCGTAGAATCTTCGTTCTTTGTCCGTTTTAGTTGATTCTTCTTCTGTTGGATTCGTATTTTAAAAACGAACATCTTGGATAGAATAGATGTTGGTGAAGGGTACTTTAGTCTTGAAATCTCGTTTTGATGCCTTGAATCTTCAAACGTGTGTGGAATCTTTGTTTCTCGGCCGTTTTGCTTGATTTTTATCGTGCAACCTTCGTTTTGGTCTTCTTAATATATTATCACTGATTTGTGCGTTGTTTGAGTACAAATGCCAAGTATTGCTCCAGAATGAGAGATATCGGTAGTAAAAACGTGACTTTTTACACGATATCAAGTATCCCACACTTAGAACTTTGCTTGTCATCAAGCAAACTCATTCATAAAAGGCCTTTAGAAAGATTCTAGATGCACATATCTTTTAGAAATACTATTTCCAAAGAATATAAAGCTCCAGTTATGAGAGAGTTCTTATGAGAAACTAAGGGTTTATAGAATTTGATACTTTCTTCAAGCAACTTGGATGGTAATCATGACTAGGCAATCCTTGCAGTGGGTCACTCAAATCACTCGGGTGTTTAGGGTTTCCAACTTGCTAGTTCCAATCACTCAGATAGCCAGTCATGCAGCATTCTCGTCATAGGCTTGATCAAGAATCAAATCTCCATCACTTTGGAAGAGAACGATACTAATCTTTCAAGACATCTTAAAAAGGAATCGGGTTTTTGGTTTGGAGAGATGAAGAAGGTGTATGGTGAGTAAGAAGGATAGTATTTTTGAGTTTTCTTTTCTCGTATCTTCTTGAAACTAGGGTATTTTTTCGAGAAAGTTGTGACACCCGTCAATTTAGGACTAGAATTTAGTGCCTAATCAAGTTTTAATACATGTAATTAGTTCTGTGTTAGGCTAATTAATGTATCAATTATTATATATATTGTTGAATATATGTCTACACAATAATGCGATTTGATTAAATCGTACGCAATTTAAATCGAATGTATTTCAGTTCAATTAAATACGGACGTTGGTGACCAAATTTTATTAAATAACGCAACATTATTTAATAACGCTATTATATCAAAAATATTATTATGATAATATTTCGTATTCATTTCGGATCATACAAACAAAACTTATATGATTTAAAAATGTAAAACGCGCAAACAAACTAAGTTACATTTTATAATTTTCGGAACTTAAATAATTCAACTAAAATATTTAGTAATCTTCCGTATCTTAAAACTACATTTAAACGTATAAAAATCATTTAACTATTGAACGACGGAGCGAACGAACACCACACGGAGCGGGATCGCGGGGCGAAAAATGGGAGTTTAACCTCCCACTTCCACCCCTTTCTTTTTCATTTCTTCCTTTCTTTCTCTCTCTCTTCCATCTTTTTCTCTCAAAATTTCATCACCACCACCATCACTAAATCGCAAAATACTACTATCAAACGCACTCGGATCATCAATATTTTTAGAGATTCACGACCGCCTCGCGACGATCTACAACGCTATCTTTTCGGATTTTCAATCCGGCACTTTATAAGTTTCTGACAAAATCCCGAAACCTTTCGATTCTTAGTATTTTTCACTTGTTAGTGTTTATATAACTTATATATGTCCATTACAAAGTGTAGAACACGATTTTATAGCTTAAAACGGGTTTGAATTGGGTTTTTGGCCGGAAAAATCTTGACAGCTGGACTTTCTGGGCTGGTGTTCTTCAATGCGACACAAGCCTTGTGTCGCATGTAGTGTCATATTTTGCCTGTTGTGTCGCACCTAGTGTCGTATAAATTCTTTTGTGTCGTACCCTTTACGACACAACGTTATGTCGCATCTTATGTCGCAAACTTCATACGACACAATCACTATGTCGCTGTTGAATCAGCATCTCGCATCTATGCGACACAACCCTTGTGTCGTATAGATCTTGTGTCGCATTTCTATGCGACACAACCCTTGTGTCGCATGACAAACAACTGTGTCGCATGATTGTGTCGCATAAAACAACAGGTTTTCAAACTAAAATTTCACTAAGTGTCGAACCTATATAACCTCAAACACTTATCCGATACGACTTATAAAACACATTGGAACACACTTGTAAGTGCAAAACACCAATAACAGGATAATAATAATTAAAGTTTATTATTTCAAACCCATCACCAACGGGCCGTACGTGTTTTCAAAACATATTTCAAAATCAAAAAAGTCGTTGTAACTTGTATCAATTCAATCAAACAAGTCGTAGTAACTTGTAACAAAACAATTAACCAAATCGTAGTAATTTGGACATATATATATAGTTGTATAACAACTACAAGGGTAGTCTTTCGAGATACCGGTACAATTAATAACAATCAAGTGTCGTGAACACATTCAGGTTTCAAGTCCTTGGACACCAATTCACAGCTAATTACTTCAAGTTTATTAAATTAAACACTTCAAGACTCAGGTGAGTTTCATGGCCCCATTTTCACTATTTTTCAACTAGGGGTGTGATATTACTGCTCTGTTTTGTTTTACAAGTAGAACGCAAGTACCAACCTTCAAATACTACATGAGTTTCAAGCTAATCAATTTAAAGTCCTCTATAGCATAGTCTCTAATATTTTAGCGTGAATGTTAGTATATGATATCATATGGGATTGACAATCCTCTTCCGGGTTAGCACGCACTAACCGGTCAAACGGATGTATTAGCATTTGGGAAGACGAGTGTGGATTAGACACTCGTAGGAGGCAAATCAGTTAGGTTTCCTTAATTGGACCTAGCGCTCAAGTTAAGCTCAGACTATGTGCTCATGGATTGTGTAACTTTTATTTTGCTTAAATGCATTGTAAATTCAATTTAAATCTTGCGGTTCTTACAACTATACGTTGACATACAAACCTGTGAGCTCACCAGCGTTTTCGCTGACCCATTTTAGTATGTATCACAGGTACCAAGCAGTAGGTTGGCTGCATAGGCAGGGACTATTAGCTCGAGTTAGCATACATACAACTAGAGATTTGATTGCATTATTATATTTTGTAAAAGTAATTATGCTACGTAATCTCTCAATTTCAGGAACCGAGCTAATGTAACATTATTTTGATGTAAATGTTTACTTTATTAATACAAGTTTAAAACGACGCATATAGTGGTCGTTCATTATATCTCATGTGCTTTGGTATATTGATTAGTGACACCCAAATTGAGCTTCCGCAAATCATTTACTTTGGGGGTGTCACAAAAGTCTCTTTTGGAATTTCTCAAATTTGAAAAGACTTAATGTTGCAATCCTTTTTGGGTTTTAATTTTTCCTTTTCTGGACTTTCTTGAGTAGTGCCGGTATGTATATTTTTCTACTTTTTCTTTTTCTCCCTTTTTTTATATAATGCCGGCTTTACCAAGGAATATTTTTCTGGTCCGAAGGGTTTCTTTTGGCATTGGGTTACGAAATTGTGTTGGCTTTTCTTGTAGAAATTTGGGAAATTGAGAGTGTCTATGAAAAGTTTGGAAGACATGACTTCCGTGGTTTCGGGGTGAAGGTACAAAAGGGAGGTTTGGTTGGATAGTGGGTGTGAAGAGTGAGTGGATGTTTGATGGTTGAGGGAGTCGGGGATTCCTTAGAAAATATCAAGATAGACTGTACCTGTACCATGTATGGCACTCATCGGTGTGATCTCGAAATGTATTACAAGAGCAAGTTCTAATTCAAATACATGCATCGGCACACACATGAAACGAAAAGTGAAGCATCTTAGGATGAATGCTCAATATGAGCTCAAACCTCACGAATAGAATATTTTGGTCATTGTGTGCCTAGCCATGTGTTGCCTTTTTCGTCCGTGTCTTATTCTAAGAGAACCGTTTTGTTTCTTTGTTAAAACTTAATTCTTGCTGTAATTTATATTTTCGGAAAATAGAGGTTCTAAAGAATGTTGCTTTTGAATCAAAAATTTTGAAAACTTCTTCATTTTTAGCCTTTTAATGAAAATATTGTTTATTTTACGGACAAGAGGTTAAACTTGCGGTTGCAGACCGTATATCCCACACTTAGAGGAACATTATCCCTAATGTTCGAATTTATGCATTGAACACCTCTTGTCGAAGTATCCCACACTTAGAATTTCTACTAGTTATGGAAAATACCTCTTAGTATTTTGTGGTTTCTAAGGATCCCACACTTAGTGTTTGGAATGGGATATAGGTCAATATAATCTTGCAAAAATGGATAAATAAACTAGAGAAAGGAACGCAGAACTCCCCTGTGACTGTGAGCTGAGGATCTGAGTGTATTGAACTCGAGCTCCAGCAGTATAACCTTTCTTCAATACCTCAACTAGTTTCTTCTCGAAAATAACTAAGAACTAAAGGATAGATTGTAGAAAATGAAGTGATGTCGCCCTCCAGACACAAGCATAATTAACCCGAGATCTTTCGCCGACAACAGATGTAATGAATCTGATGTTGTTCTTTTATCAACTGAGATCTCCAGTTTCCAAATTGTCCCTGTATCTATTCCTTTGTATGAATAGTCCCTGAGGGTGATGATTGTATGTGTGAAGGGGTGGATGGATGGGTGAATGTGGGTGGATATGGTGATGATGGTTTAGGGTTCCATTATGTGGCAAGGTTTAGCTATAGGACTTGGAATTTGTGGGCATATATGATGAGTATTGAGTTGGTCAACTTGATGAACCAGTCTTAGACAACTAGAAATCATCTTCATATCTAGAAGTGTCATCACTTGACCCCTGCAAAGCAATGCTCCAAAGATTCTCATATTCAATGAACTGTAAGCTCCTTTTGTCGTCTTTCCATTATCTTTAAAGATTCTTTATCCATAGGTGTCGGTCCCTGTCTGTTACAAGTAGATCAAATAAACATGATCTAACAAACAAGTGATTATCCTCCAAATCATAAATTCACTGGTTTATGAAGAACCTATCAAAGTGAGTGCTTTGTAGATGAAACAAACCAGTGTATGACTTTGATTTTAATCCTAAACAAAAAGTGTTTGTTGCCTATAATTTCACCGCAGCACAAATAGCAGACATGGAAATACCTGTATTATCAGTTGAATCAGGTGGCCAAGTATAAAGATATCCAAAGCACACATTTTTAAACGAGTTTGAGCATAATACACATATTGACATACAAATCATGTTATCAGATTAAGCATTAGTATCTCATGTATGTTCACAATAATATATGTAAGTACCTCAAATGCTCGAAACATGTCAGTGGGTGTTTAGAATGACTAAGGCTCCTAACTCCTAGTAGGTTTCCATTTTTGTGAGTGAAAGGGATAACAAGAACTTTAGAAAATGGTGAAAAATAGATGTTGCAATAAATTCCAAACGACTGGGAGTAGGAAGTATTAAGGTTTGAAAAAAAATTGACTTTTAACGAAGTAATTTCGTAAACCATCCATTTTTGTTCATAAAGATAGAAAACTTGGAACATTCATTTTAGGCAACAATGATAATCCTATGTTAGACACGGGTTGCCTCCCGAGAAGCGCTTGTTTTTGTTCGAGTCACTAGCTTGACTCAAAACCTATTTCTCAGGAAATCTAGGGGGCTCCTTTGCATCCATCAGTAGATACAAGCGGAAGTATTGGTACATACCTAGGGGATTAAAGTGGACTATGGTCAGGGTATGTCCAATCAGTGGAAGAGGCATGGTAAAGTGAGTGATTGGTTTTATTTGAGGTAAAACAAAGCTCTTGACTTTTTCTACCTCTTGAGTTTTGGGTTGTTTGGGTTGGTCAAAGAGGTCCTAATCACTCCATGACGTGTACGTCATTATGCAAGGGAGAGATGGTTTGTAGGGTGCTCTTGATGAAAAACCCACCTTGCTTCCTAACGCCTTTGGTTGGATGATAATGTTGTACTCTGAGCATGGAGATGGGACAATGTCCATTAGCGTCTCCAACCTTGTAGCAACATTATCATCGAATACTTGGGTGTTTGTTTCCTCTAAGGCACTAGTAAAGTCAATTAGATCAGGAAGTGAATCAATCAAAGGGATTTTTGGGATACAGTCAACCACAACTGATTGTGGGACGTGTTCAACCATATCAGTTTGAATGAGTTCACTACTTAGAGTCGGTAGGTATTCCTTCAGTCCATGTGAAGCTGAGTCTTCTATGTAAATCTCCAAATTCGGGCTTTCCATCTCGATATCTTCGTCTACTTCGTCATCCTCATCACTCCGGCCGGAAGTTTTGAGTTGCAGCAGTTCGGAAAGTTCTTCTAGAACAAACCCTCCGTCGATCTTTGACGTTGATAGGTCGGGAATAGGTGAAATTGAAGTATTAGAAGGTTGGGTTGGTGTGGGGGTCTAAGGGATATTGAAACCGAACTCATGAAAATGTAAGCCTGTATCTGGTGTGCTAGATGTGGTGTGTGTGCGTCTCTCAACTTTCTGTATCCTAGATTTGGCTCCAGCTTGATTCCTACTCTCCTCACTACTCTCTTGGGCTTGTGTTGGTAGTTCAGTAGAGAATTTAGACATATTATAAGTTTGACTTCTAAGTATGTCCTCTTGTTCTCTAATCATCTCTTCAAGTGATTCGGAAGGAGGTGAGAAAACAACATTACTGCTGAGACAGGCTAAGGGCATATCTCTCAAGTCAGGGTTCTC
Source organism: Helichrysum umbraculigerum (assembly GCA_949592205.1). Lineage (NCBI taxonomy): Eukaryota > Viridiplantae > Streptophyta > Magnoliopsida > Asterales > Asteraceae > Helichrysum > Helichrysum umbraculigerum. The sequence goes on along the minus strand of CATIUR010000005.1, from coordinate 65,840,516 downwards.
GTAGGGTTGTGGTAGACTTACAGGGTGAGGTTAGTGTGGGTAGATTTCGAATGGTTGGGGATAAAAAGGTTGGTATGGATGTGGTTGGGTAGCATGGGGGTCATATTGATATTGTATTTGAGGATCTAAGTACCCTATGTTATCCGAAAACATCATACTTTGGCTTTGGCATTCTCCATCTAAGTGGGTATTACCGCACATCCTACATCTATTTTCGATTGAATTAACAAGACTTTGCATTTGATCTAATCGTTCCCATTGATTTAACATATCCCAAGGGTCAATAACAGGTGGCATAGGGAGAAGGTTTCAGAATTAAAGTTGGGGGTGAGAAGGGAACTTAATCTAAAGTAATACTAAGGCAATCCTAACTACACTAAACTACGTGCAAAATGTAACTTCTGATAAGGATGGTGAGTCCCAGTCAAAGGATCTCTTAAAAACTAACTTATCTAAACAGGCTCCAAATCGTACTACCGTCCCCGGCAGCGGCGCCAAAAACTTGATGCGCCCTCAGCCGTCGGTGTCGTCGGTGCTGTTGTAACGACCGAGGGTGCGATCAGGGTGTTTTAAAATTTATTTTGCTCGGGGCCTAAACCTCCGAACTACCTACTGGTACTAGGTACAAATACCTGATACTAGTACGTGGTAAGGATGATCAGGGTCGTCTCTCTAGACGGTTGAATTTGAAGCGGAGCTCGTTTGGATAATTCAGTCTTCAAGATGGTGTTCAGATAGTTGGTTTTGTTTGGTTTTTATCTAATTTAAACTACGAAAGCAATAAAACTAAAATGAGCTAGCTAGCGTATAAGGAACAATTAAGGATAAGGAAGGCGTGGTTCACCATGACTTGGGATAGTATAATATTGGGATTGTGTTTATGATGGGGACACTTTCAGATTAATAGATTGACAGGCTTTGGTGTAAACACTAGAACCCTACCAATTAAATTCCCATTGGCATGTCACTAGGAACTAGGTTATCGTGATTCTGATCGGAGCAATACGCTAAACTCCCAATACTTACCTAGTTGAAAGGTAAGCAACCTATTTTGGTGATTAACCGAGGTACATGAATAAAGCAGCATATCGTCTCATAGGTCCGACCGTTCTTAACACCCAAACTTATCTCTCGTTCTTCTAATAGTGTATCTAATTATTAACTTGTTATGTTTAAAGAATCAAATATGTAAAATCTAGGGGGTTGATAAATCTAAATCACTTGGACTTTCCTCACTAGACCTTGTTAATACTTTACTTAAGCTCCAATTACGTTGATTTATGACCTAGACCTCTCCTTTTCAAACAGTTATACATCTCCAGATTATTCACAGTTTGTTTAAAACATGTTTCATATGAGGACCATGCCTTTCAGTAATAGACAGTGTACTTTACAGGGTAGTTCCACGGGGTCTTACGTCTAACATGCGGTCGAGAGTAATTGACAGTGAGGGTGACACTCTAAACTAACTAAATGTAAAGCAGTGCAGAAATGTAAATCTAATATATACAACGAGTGGTTTCACTGTGTCTTACTTAGTGCATGTTATAGGCACAAATAACTACTTACCACAATTAAGGTTCCGGACTCCCTAATATCTAGGTTGCAGTCACGTGGATAACTGGAAAGGGTACTCCATAAATTAGGTCTGGTGTCATACATTTAAACAATAACAAAGTATAATAATTCCCATTCATATAAGTTTCTTTTTATGAGTTTAGACTATCTTGGAATGAGTTGTTTTTACGATCCTATCAACTAACTAACGTAGAGTTGTCCGCAATCAGATAGAAGATATGTCACATGGATAGTAAACACAAACAATTACAATACACCGGAAGTTCTCCCAAATGTACTGAACATATCGGCTAACAACTACCCTCGAATCCTATTCCCCAATCTCGGTCGTCAGAGATGTCCGTATCATGGCATGGTCTATTGAATAAATAGTCACATAAACAGGTTTTACCCTACCGGAATAAGTTGGGGTAGTCTGGTCATAAGCGGTTGGCCAAACATGCCATCATTCGTTCATAATGTTATAATTAAACTATAAATAGAAATTCATTTAGCACATTTAAAGTATTGGCCCGTAATATAACTACCTTCGGTCGTTCTCAGACTTCCGTACGTTTGTACTCCGCCTAAAGCGTTTCCAGCACTATATCCGAGAACAGTCGAATAGGGGCCGTCATATTACTTCACAACATTTATTATCATCCCATTATAACTATCTAAATCATGGCAAACATATAAACAACTACTCGCATATCATGGCAATAGACATTTCCAATATTAATAAATCATAAACATCAAACAAGAACATTACAATTAATTAATAAAAGAAAATGATAGATATTACCCGTAATTATTGCGAGCAAAACGATGCTTATATTACTTCCGAATATTTCAAAGCGTTACATTGCTAAGCTAGCTACTACTAACTACTACATAATTAATCCACCTACTTATCTCTCACTAAATTAATTAACTTAGAGAGAGAAAGTGGAAAGAAAAATAAAAGAAAGAATAAAACTAGAAAAGAAAGGAAGAAATATGCTTAATGTGTGTGCATATGGTGCAAGTTGAAATGGAGCCTTAAGCCTCCTATTTATAGGTGAGCTTTGGCTCACATTAGCATCAAGAGGTGCATGTTAGTAAAAGGTAGCCAAAAGGGTGCACTGGGTACTGTACAACACGAAAAGTAGGCGCACCGGGTACCAAAAGTTGCCAAAAACGGAAACCGAGGCGGGTACAGGGTGGTCGGCGACGGTGGTGTGGTGGCCGGCGGCGGTTGGCCCACCTGTAACATCCTCGAATTGGACCTAGTTGTTTTATATTATTTCTTGATTTAAATGTGTTTGGAAATAATATTGTTTGAAATAGTTGAAATAATTGGAATAGGAGTCGAATATTCCAATGTGATAAGGAAATTATTAATTGTTGTAAATTAATATAGTTGACGGTGCAATAAAATGTTTGGACTCGTAAATGGTTTTCGGGTTCCAGACAATAGATTGAGATGGGGTATTAAATTATACCCGTATATTGAAGGCGGTTTGTGAGGTCGGTTATATATATCACTTTCCTCTTTAGGAAAGTTTATTTAGAAACTTCAAAACTCACAGAAACTCTCTGAAAACCTTCAAATCAAACTGGAAATCAAATCAGGAAGTTGTGATTCTCGTGAAACTTCCTAATCATCAGATTACCATCGTTAGATTCTTCAATCAGTAAGTATTCTTGAGTATTTAAGAATTTGATTTTGATTTAAATTTGGGTAAATTGATGATTTGAGAGAATTAGATGTTAAAAACATGTTATGAATGTTTTATAATGATTTCCTAAAGCTTTTAGTAGTATATTGATGATTGAAATCGAGTTTGAGGTGATTTGGGTAATAAATCGCGAGTTAGGGTTTTGAGCAGAACGACCTGGGCTGGAACGAAGGTCGAAGCCGGTGGCTTCGTGATGAAGCCGGCTGCTTGATATTCTGAGGAAGCCGGCGGCTTCTAAGCCAAGCCGGCGGCTTGTGTTGCCTGGTAGGACCCGGCGGGTATAAACACGACCCGGCGGTTGGTATAAGCTTTAAAACGGGTTTTAGTTCTGTTACCACATTTGGTAAATTACCCGGCGGTTTGGGAAGGGGAGCCGGCGGGTGGTGGATTGAAGCCGGCGGCTTCTAGGAGGAAGCCGGCGGCTTGAAGGGCTGTTTCAGCATTACTTGTTTGATTTCGATAGTAATGTGCTTGATATATGTTATAGGATAATATATGATAATGATTATATTGTAAATCATTAATACACAATTAGGAACTAGTAATTGTAATGTTAATTATGTTAAGTTCCTAAATGTTAAAGATTGATATAAGTTATGTATTGATGATCTGGATTACTAACTTATATTTGATATTGATTCTCAGATGTGGAGAAGGCTCAGTGATATTAGACTACTGAGTGGAGGCCTGAGGTGTCGGTGAGTGGATCTGTAACCTCAGTGTGATTTAGTTGTAATGATTTGATTTACAACAAGTAATTTATAGTATTACTTTGATATGATGCATATGTTGAGATATCTTGCCATGATAGTTTAACTAGTTGTTTACTTGGCTGATTGTGCTAGTATGTAAGACTTTGAGGTCAACTTGATTTGATGGTTGGATTTGTTGTTGTTGTAGACGACAGGAGATCTCGGAAACTTGATATGTCAGTTTAGAGATCTAGGTCGTGTGTGATTGACAACAAGTTATCGGTAGTTCTGTATGGGCCAATACAGATGATTGATAAGAGTTCCTTGAGTACCAAACCGGTATTAGGGTGTCTCAGGGGCCACCGATCCTCATGATGTTGTGTGTATGACATTGATTGGATGTCTAATGATTGATTGATTTTCTGTTTATTGTTATTTGATGTAAACAGATTGTTATGCTAGGTTGTACTGTTGCTTATAGTTTCATTCACTTAGCTTTATGCTAACCCCACCACAGTTCTTCCTGCAGGTTGAAATAGATGGGACATATTGGGCAGGGCAGGAAGTGTTTGGAATTGATGGAATGTTTGACAGGCCGTAACTCTGATGTTATTTTGATAATTATAGAAATGTTTTTAATAACACCCAGTGCGTTGAAATGTCTTGTACTTTGAATTGAAAAAGTTTATTGACATTTTGGGTAACATGTAACATTGGTTGTAATGTTTTGAAAATATAAGCTTCCGCGTCGCCATTATTATATTGTTTGTTTATATATTAAATGAAGGGGTGTTAAAAGTTGGTATCAGAGCAATAGTTTGGGTGAATTGAACTTGATAGAATGTTCAATCCTAAACTTTGATTGAGTTGAGTCAAACATTCCAGAAGGTGTGGGCTTAGTTGATTAGTGAATGTGTGAGAAAGTAGTTAGTTGAATATGTACTAACCTTTAACAAGTTGTGAAGTGTTGTTTGATTGCAGAGACGGAGGAACATGAGTATCTGATTAGTATATTTCATGTTTCCTCAATGCTCGTGGGCTTAAGATTGTCAGGTAATCTTTGATAAGCCTGTGTTAATTTAAATTAACTTGAATTGTTTACTCTGATATGTTGAGTAAGCCTTGTTATGAAGTTAATTGAGTCAGACTGATATGATTCCCCAGTTTTGAGTCAACTATTGATTGCTATAGGTTGACATGAGGATAGAGGTATTGAATGAGATGCTCATTGTTGTTCATTGTTGTGGTTATTTCTGATTGAATTGTAAATGCAGAAATATGTTTAAGTAGATAGAGAGTTGATTAAGGTTTTAGCAAGATTGATGTTAGAACCTAAGGAGTGTCTTTATTGGTGAGACGAGATAATTGATAGTATTATGATAATGGATTAATCACAAGGTGTGATCTAAATCCTTGTTAAGGAAGGTTGTGTCATTGAATTGCTAATGACTGCTATTTGAGAAAATATGTGTTTATGTGACTGTATGATATGTGTTGACTATAGTTAAACACTTGATATAAACCATGACTGATAGGTTTAAGAGAAATGTAGAGTGTAATAATGTGAAATTGATTGGGAAGTGATAGATCTTTCTGGTCAATTGTGAAATTAATAAATGAAATGTTTGATAGTAACATGATTAAGTAGACTTGTTGTGACAGTGATGCTTGATATGATGGCATATGTCAAAGTGATGATAATTAATTAAGATGTGTCCTGAATTTTGAGGAAAATAGGGACATTGATTAATGTTAAGTATTGAAACTATGATGATAAGTTATCATGTGTTTGAGGTTTCAGATAAATGATATACTGAGTAATTCAGTTATTGAAAATTAGAACATTGTGTGTATGTGAGATGACTTGCATATGTAGGGTTGAATATGTAAGTAGTAAGCTGATTTTGAGTGTGTATCAGCTGATAGAAACTATTAAATGAAGTATGATTGATTTGAAATCATGAAGTATTTAATACGTATGAGGTGAGAATAGATCACATTGATAATTATAATGTAGAGTAGCCTGAGAATGGATTGTGAAGAGCATAATCTTACAACGCCTGATCACCGTTGTTATATTATGTTGGGTCACATGAACTTGTTGAGGCTACTTGGAATAAAAGAAGTGTAATGTGATTTTAGAAATGGAACATGATGGTATGCTAAGTTGTTTAATAGTTGTTTTGATAAGAAAATAATCAGTTGATAGAACTGTGACCTTTAGACTGTAAAGGTGAGAGTGTAAATGATAGTTGTCATTGATAGAGGTTTTGATGATAAACCTAAGTGATTAATTTGATTGTGTTAAATATGTAATTGTGATTGATTGTGATAGATTACATGTAGGCGAATTTGATAGTGTTTAAATGAGTCACTATTTTGTATTTGGCTTGTATGAATCCAAAGTTGAGATAAGTTGATATTGTTTTGCTTGAGAAACTACTAGTAATTATTGAATGTAATAATTTGAAGTTTATGTTCGATAGTAAACATAAAATATGAAATGGATTGTATGGAGCCAAGATTGATGTAGGTTGACCTTGTCCTAGTAAAGGATTGATGAAATTATTGAAAGTAATAATTTGAAATATATGTTTGAAAGTGAACATATAAGATGAAATGGTTTGTTGGGAGTTAACTTGATAGTATGTTAACTTTGAAAGTCAAACCATGAATAGAGAATTGTGTATAAAATTAATTACTTGTGATTGGTTTGAGGATAGGTCAAACTTGAGAAAAGCAATTAGAGGATTTTATTGATTGGTTGATTGAAATCAAAGTTGACATGTAGTCAACTGTGTGTGTTGAAATAGTCTAACATAGATTGTAATGTTATGATTGTGAGGGATATGATTGAATTCCTTGATTAGTCAAATTATGTTGAGATGGGTCTTGTAAGATCCAAAGGAGATAGATGAATGGTCTAAGTTTGTGAGACTTGAGTTATTACTTAAAGCTAGTATTAAGTAATTGAAATAGTGTTAAGTATAATTAAGTATTCAGTTAGGAAATATATGATATTTGAACTGAATATGTGTTAGAAAATTATACAGATATGAAGTCATTGAATGATATGACAGTTATAAATTGTTGAATGATGTAAGTTAAATCACATTGATTAGGATTGTGATAAGAAAGTCTTACCAGTGTATGAGGCTTGTGATGATTGCCTTGATTGGGTAAGACTGTGAGATGATGAATAATTGAAGGTTATTATTATTAGTTGCCTAGGTTGATTGGTACCTCATGGTGAGTTACTTAGACATTGAAAGAATTGAATGGATTCTTTAGTTATTTGTTGATTTTATACAAATGAAGTAAGTGATGAAGTAGAAAATTGGGATTAGATCCAAGTAAGGTATGATATGAAAGTATACCTGGAGTTGGATTGTGTTAAAGGTTTAGTTGATCGTTGTTGGATAAAATGAGAGAATATGAATTGAAGGTTGTTCATGTTTTAAGAAATTTTGTATGTATAATTGTAAGTGTTAAGAAGTAAGGGAAACCTTGAAATTGGTAGGTGATGATTGTATTCACCAAACTTTCTTGTAAGTTTGGACTAAATTGTTTAAGTTATATACTAAGTGGTATGTATATAAGTGAAACATAGAATTGCTGATTGGTAATTGTTCCATGTCTTGTGGTATGGATATGTGATGACTAGTAGTACTGAGAAGGCTTGGTAAAGATTTTAACAGTCTGAATGGCCTAGTGTATAGAATTAAATGGAATTCGGATGTACGTGTCCATTTAAGAGAGTACCTGAAATTGTATAAGTATATATGTGTAGTATACATGATAATAAATGGCATGATAAGTTTTAATAGATTGAATTAAAATGTGCCATAAGACATGTGGAGGTTAGTTAATTGTGATTAACTGGATGTAGATTTTGTTGAAATGTGTTGTAGAGTAGCACATTGTGATATTGTGATACTTGAATTGTGGTATCATAATGTTGATTAGGATTGACTTAGTTGCTAGATTGACGGGATCTAGTGTTGAATGATTGGGTGGTTAAAGTTGTATAAATTCTAATTGCTTGTGATTAGTAGTTTAAGATTTTAAAGTTGAATTGAAATAACTGGTTGCTAAGAGAATATTATTGATGTCTTACCAGTTTAAGTAATAAATAAGTTTTAACTTGATGGTTAGTTAGACTTTGGAGATGCATAGTAAGTATTGATGGGTATACTGTAGTGTATAATCATTAGTGTTGTGATTATTGGTTGTGTAAATTGTTGTTATTGACAATTGATAGATTGTAATGAAAGGAGTTACAAGCAGAAATAAGTCAATGTAGAGGTTGGTTGAATGTAGGTAATATTTGATTTTGGTACTATTGTTGATTGAGCAAAGTACTTGTTGATTGTAGTTTTACCTACTGAGTGTGACCTCTGCTGTGCTTATTAAGGTGATATGAATCTGGATTACTTTAAGTAAAGGATTTCATATGATTAAAGTGATATGTGAATATGGTAGGTTATTCACAAGAGTAGGTATGAAACTTTTGGATGAAAAGTTAACCTAGATTTGGATTTCAAATCTTTGATGGTAGAGATTTAAGATTGTGATCTGTATATTAGACTGATTGTTGGTCGTGAGCTGAATTATATTTCAGTGTTGCTAGGTACATTGTGGTTTAATAAACACTGTTGTTGTGATATTGTTGCTGCTGTTTTATTGTTAACAGAAATGAATAGTGAGAATAGGTTAAAGATTTTAGCACATTGCTAATTTCTGGTTGTATAGACCTATTAAGTGATGTTAGGTTTCACTTGTTGTTTAAGTGATTGTAGGATTCACTTGTTAAAGTAGGTGTTTGTTTATAAGATATATCTGATTGATGATATTGATTTGGTGCACTGTAAGTGTGCATAGGAAAAGATAGAAGCATGTACATTTGGATATGTGCATGTGGAAAGAATTCAAACAGTCTAAGTATAGTTGTAAGTTGCTATTGAGGACAAATGTATGTTAAGATATATGTGATTATCTCACATTAGACAGATTGAATGAGGTTAGATTTCGGGGACGAAATCTCTTTAAGGGGGGGAGAGTTGTAACATCCTCGAATTGGACCTAGTTGTTTTATATTATTTCTTGATTTAAATGTGTTTGGAAATAATATTGTTTGAAATAGTTGAAATAATTGGAATAGGAGTCGAATATTCCAATGTGATAAGGAAATTATTAATTGTTGTAAATTAATATAGTTGACGGTGCAATAAAATGTTTGGACTCGTAAATGGTTTTCGGGTTCCAGACAATAGATTGAGATGGGGTATTAAATTATACCCGTATATTGAAGGCGGTTTGTGAGGTCGGTTATATATATCACTTTCCTCTTTAGGAAAGTTTATTTAGAAACTTCAAAACTCACAGAAACTCTCTGAAAACCTTCAAATCAAACTGGAAATCAAATCAGGAAGTTGTGATTCTCGTGAAACTTCCTAATCATCAGATTACCATCGTTAGATTCTTCAATCAGTAAGTATTCTTGAGTATTTAAGAATTTGATTTTGATTTAAATTTGGGTAAATTGATGATTTGAGAGAATTAGATGTTAAAAACATGTTATGAATGTTTTATAATGATTTCCTAAAGCTTTTAGTAGTATATTGATGATTGAAATCGAGTTTGAGGTGATTTGGGTAATAAATCGCGAGTTAGGGTTTTGAGCAGAACGACCTGGGCTGGAACGAAGGTCGAAGCCGGCGGCTTCGTGATGAAGCCGGCTGCTTGATATTCTGAGGAAGCCGGCGGCTTCTAAGCCAAGCCGGCGGCTTGTGTTGCCTGGTAGGACCCGGCGGGTATAAACACGACCCGGCGGTTGGTATAAGCTTTAAAACGGGTTTTAGTTCTGTTACCACATTTGGTAAATTACCCGGCGGTTTGGGAAGGGGAGCCGGCGGGTGGTGGATTGAAGCCGGCGGCTTCTAGGAGGAAGCCGGCGGCTTGAAGGGCTGTTTCAGCATTACTTGTTTGATTTCGATAGTAATGTGCTTGATATATGTTATAGGATAATATATGATAATGATTATATTGTAAATCATTAATACACAATTAGGAACTAGTAATTGTAATGTTAATTATGTTAAGTTCCTAAATGTTAAAGATTGATATAAGTTATGTATTGATGATCTGGATTACTAACTTATATTTGATATTGATTCTCAGATGTGGAGAAGGCTCAGTGATATTAGACTACTGAGTGGAGGCCTGAGGTGTCGGTGAGTGGATCTGTAACCTCAGTGTGATTTAGTTGTAATGATTTGATTTACAACAAGTAATTTATAGTATTACTTTGATATGATGCATATGTTGAGATATCTTGCCATGATAGTTTAACTAGTTGTTTACTTGGCTGATTGTGCTAGTATGTAAGACTTTGAGGTCAACTTGATTTGATGGTTGGATTTGTTGTTGTTGTAGACGACAGGAGATCTCGGAAACTTGATATGTCAGTTTAGAGATCTAGGTCGTGTGTGATTGACAACAAGTTATCGGTAGTTCTGTATGGGCCAATACAGATGATTGATAAGAGTTCCTTGAGTACCAAACCGGTATTAGGGTGTCTCAGGGGCCACCGATCCTCATGATGTTGTGTGTATGACATTGATTGGATGTCTAATGATTGATTGATTTTCTGTTTATTGTTATTTGATGTAAACAGATTGTTATGCTAGGTTGTACTGTTGCTTATAGTTTCATTCACTTAGCTTTATGCTAACCCCACCACAGTTCTTCCTGCAGGTTGAAATAGATGGGACATATTGGGCAGGGCAGGAAGTGTTTGGAATTGATGGAATGTTTGACAGGCCGTAACTCTGATGTTATTTTGATAATTATAGAAATGTTTTTAATAACACCCAGTGCGTTGAAATGTCTTGTACTTTGAATTGAAAAAGTTTATTGACATTTTGGGTAACATGTAACATTGGTTGTAATGTTTTGAAAATATAAGCTTCCGCGTCGCCATTATTATATTGTTTGTTTATATATTAAATGAAGGGGTGTTAAACCACCCCTGCCCCGGTTCGCCGTCTTTTGCTTCGTTTCTCGATTAGTGCGTATTTTCTTTGTTAAGCGTCCGTTTGCATCGATTCTTTTTTGTTGGATTCGTAATTCAAAAACGAAGATTTTGACATAAGATAGGCTCTAAAATGAGGCACCTAACTCCAGATATCGTGTACGAATCATTTGGATCTTCCGGCGGGCGTAGAATCTTCGTTCTTTGTCCGTTTTAGTTGATTCTTCTTCTGTTGGATTCGTATTTTAAAAATGAACATCTTGGATAGAATGGATGTTGGTGAAGGGTACTTTAGTCTTGAAATCTCGTTTTGATGCCTTGAATCTTCAAATGTGTGTGGAATCTTTGTTTCTCGGCCGTTTTGCTTGATTTTTATCGTGCAACCTTCGTTTTGGTCTTCTTAACATATTATCACTGATTTGTGCGTTGTTTGAGTCCAAATGCCAGGTATTGCTCCAGAATGAGAGAGATATCGGTAGTAAAAACGTGACTTTTTACACGATATCAATATCTAATCAATTTCTTGATTTACCACCCAAAAGAAATATAAAAATTATAAGATAATAAATTTAATTGTTTATCTTGCTGAGACTAGATCTCGCTGACTTAATCACAACTTAGAATACTGATTGAGTCATTGTGAAATAGTTACAGTTTTGATATAAATTTAACTTATCAACTCACCATTGTTACATTGTAAGTTTTTCTTTTCTCTCTCTCTCTCTCTCTCTCTTTTTTTTATTTTTTATTAAAAAGAACATGAATATAGATTATGTCTTATGTTAAATGTATAACATATTTCTATATTACACCTCACTGATCTAGTTACAACTTAGAATATTAACTAGATCAGTTAGAGATACCATAGAGCAATGCTACAAACCTATCATTGAGACATAAGAAAATATTCATGAGTCTTTATAAGAATATAACATTAGATGATCATAGTAAGCTGGGTATTAATCTTGCTGATTAGTTCAGTAAGGATTAAAACATCAGTGTGTATGGTCAACTGAAATTATATTTTACAGAGACATATTATTTAAAGCATTTATAAATTTAAACGACAATAAATAAATAAACTCAAAGAGTTCATTTATTCATTGAAGTTTAACATACCAAGCTCGCTGATAAGAAAATTAAATCTTTTCTCATCCAGAGGTTTTGTAAACAAATCAGCGAGTTGGTAATCAGTTGGAATGAAATAAAGTTCAATATCACCTTTCATCACATGGTCCCTGATGAAATGATATCGTACATCAATGTGCTTTGTCCTTGAGTGCATCACTGGATTGTTTGCAATAGCTATGGCACTTTGACTATCACAATATATTGGAATTTCTTTGAAGTCAAATCCATAGTCAGCGAGCTGATTTCTCATCCAAAGAATTTGAGCCGTACAAGCACTAGCAGCAACATATTCAGCTTCAGCAGTTGAAGTTGAAACTGAATTTTGTTTCTTGCTAGACCAGCTTACAAGCTTTTCTCCAAGAAACTGACAGCTACCAGAAGTGCTCTTTCTATCCAGCTTACATCCAGCGTGATCAGAATCAGAATATCCTTTCAGTGAGAAATATGAACCTGATGGGTACCAGAGACCAAGGTTTGGTGTACCCGTCAGATATCTAAATATTCTTTTGATAGCGAGAAAGTGTGATTCCTTTGGATCAGCTTGATACCTAGCACAAAGACATGTAGCAAACATAATGTCTGGTCTACTTGCAGTTAGATAAAACAGTGACCCAATCATACCTCTGTAAGCAGTGATGTTTACAGATTTACCATCAGGATCAGCATGTAGCTTTACTACAGGTGACATGGGTGTAGCAAGGGATGAGCAATTAGCAAATTCAAATTTCTTTAACAGATCTTTAACATATTTTCCTTGACTTATAAAAATTCCAGTTTTGGTTTGTTTTATTTGCAGACCAAGGAAAAATGTTAATTCACCCATCATGCTCATCTCATAACTTTTGGTCATGAGATCAGAAAATTCCTTGCACATGTCACTGTTAGTAGACCCGAAAATGATATCATCAACATAGATCTGGACTAATATGACATCTCTCTTATCTCTTTTGATAAACAATGTGCTGTCAATTTTACCTCTGACGTAGCCACATTTTATCAGGTAGACAGAGAGAGTGTCATACCACGCTCTGGGAGCTTGTTTTAGTCCATACAGGGCTTTATCAAGATTGTAAACATAACCAGGATGTTTTAGATCAATGAATCCAGGTGGTTGCTTGACATATACTTCTTCCTGCAGCTTGCCATTTAGAAAGGCACTTTTCACATCCATTTGATATACTTTAAACTTCTTGTGAGCTGCATAAGCTAGAAACAGCCTGATTGCTTCAAGCCTAGCCACTGGTGCAAAGGTTTCATCATAGTCAATGCCTTCTTGCTGACAGTAACCTTGTGCAACCAGTCTAGCCTTGTTTCTTGTTACCACACCATCAACATCCATCTTAAATCTGAACACCCATCGTGTTCCAATCATTGATTTACCAGTAGGTTGAGGTACAAGCTTCCAAACTTTATTTCTTTCAAACTGAGATATCTCTTCTTGCATGGCAGCTATCCAGTGATGATCAGTGAGTGCTTCATCAACCTTCTTTGGTTCCATCAGTGATATAAAACTTACAAACAAACAAAAGTTAGCAGTTGCTGATCTTGTCTGAACCCTGGATTGTGGATTACTAATAATCAATTGATTATCAATATGTTTTGTCCACTTAGTCATTCGCTGAGGTTCAGCAGTGACTGTCTTATCTGGTGATGGTTCATGTGACAGATCAGCATCAGAAACATGAGTATTGTTGTTTGGACATTGAGTTGATGATGATGGGACATTAGTAGGTAAAGATGATGTCCCTAAATTATTCTCAGCTAAAGTAGAGCTAGAATTGATTTCAGGAACACTATCTTCCCCTTCAGAGTCTGATGAGAAATTTTCATATTTCTTATCATTTATTTTTCTTTCATCTGATGAGTCACCATCCATTTTATTAAAAACAAGATTTTCATACTCTTTTGGATCAGTGAGTGACTCATCATATGATTAATCAAAGGTAACATCCATTGATTCCTCAATACATTCTCTTCTTTTATTGTAAACTCTGAAAGCTTTAGAGATAATTGAGTAACCAACAAATATTCCTTCATCAGCTTTTGGATCAAACTTTCCCAAGTGATCTCTTTTGTTTAAAATGTAGCAAGTGCTACCAAAAACATGGAGAAAACTTATGTCGGGTTTTCTCCCTCTTAACATCTCATATGCTGTCTTATTATGTCGTTTGACAATCAATGACCTATTCTGAGTATAGCAGGCGAGTACTCACAGCTTCAGCCCATAAATAGGTCTTTAGACCAGCATCAATGAGCATTGACCTGGCAGATTCAATTAAGGTCCTATTTCTCCTCTCTGCCACCCCTTATTGTTGGGGTGTTCTTGGAGCTGAAAAGTTTTGAGAAATACCTTTTGAATCACAGAAAGTTTCCAGGTCAATATTTCGAAATTCAGTGCCATTATCACTTCTTAAATGTTTTACCGAAATTCCATTTAAGTTCTCCATCTTCTTGATAAAGGATATAATTTCACTTGCTGCTTCGTTCTTTGCTTTAAGAAAGAATACCCAGGTGTATCTGGAGTATTCATCCACGATTACCAAGCAGTATCTCTTTCCACCAAGACTTGGAGTACTCACTGGTCCAAATAGATCCATATGAAGTAGATAGAAACATTCAGTTACTGATGATGTTTGTTTACTTTTGAAGGAAGAACTATGATGCTTTCCTTTCTCGCATGCTGAAAAAAGCTTGTCTTTGTTGTAAGACAATTTTGGAAGTCCAGTGAATAAACCATGTTTGCTTAACTTGTTGATAGCTTTTAGATTCAGATGAGAAAGTAGTTTATGCCATAACCATTTTTCTTCTGAAACAGTTCTGGACTAAAAGCACGTCCCTGACTAAGCTGAGTCCATATTGACTACATAAGTATTGCTTTTTCTGTTAGCAGCGAGCACAACACTTCCTTTCTTGTTGTAAACAACACCAGCTTCATGATCAAACAGCACCTTGTTCTTTGAATCACAAAATTGACTGATACTTAGCAAATTGTGCTTCAGTCCCTCCACATATGCAACTCTTTCGAACATCACATTCCCATTAGTCAGCACACCATATCCTCTTGTTTTGCCAACCTTGTTGTCACCAAACACTACATCAGGACCTCTTTCCTCCTGGTATTCACTGAGCAGAGACTTACATCCGGTCATATGTCTGGAACACCCGCTGTCCAGATACCAGATAGTTTCTCTAAGAATGCCTTTGTAAATAGTTTCAGGATCCCACCCAGATGCTGAACATTTATGAGCAACTTCTTCGATATCATCATGAAACTCAGCGTCATCAGCCATCAAGCAGTAATCCTTATCTATACAAATCATTGCTTCTTCTTCATCTGATGATGAGGAGTCAGAGTCGCTGAATGAACCTGCTTCAGCAACAAAACCTTTTCCCTTCTTCTTTCCAGATTTAGCCGTTTCCTTCAGTTTCTTGTATTTTGCCTTGTACTTGTTGTACTTGTCATTTCTGAAGTTTGGCACTGGTTCAGGGACTTGGTTGACTGACTTTGATCTACAATCAGCTGCAAAGTGACCAGGCTTACCACACTTGTAGCATTCACCTTTTGATTTGGAATTTTCAGATGATGGAGCACCAGCGAATCTTTTTGATCTGGTGTTCCTTCTGAAATTTGCAACCATCGTAGCCATATCTCTTTCCAGCTTTTCTAGACCCTCATCATATTTATACTCCGACTGTTCTTCAGCACCATCACCTTCTTCACCAGCTATCATCGACTTTGAGCTTTGCTTAGAAACTTTTGATTTCTGTCTCTGATCGATTTCCTCAAGCTCAGCTACAAGGGCATTGGATATCTTCTGACTTCCAAGTGTTGCACGAATATGCTCACTCTGATCAGCTTGCTTTTCTGACTACTCCCAGTTGAGCAAAATACCATAGACTTGAGTAAGATTAAGATTTGTATAATCATTTCTCTGTCTCGTACATGTAGCAATGGTTCCCCAAACTTTTCTTGGCAATAATTCCAAGAACTTTTCAACAACAAATCGCTGATCCTTTCCTATACCAGTTTTATCCATCTTGTTCATCAGTGATTGATATCTGGTATAAGTAGAAGATAGTGACTCGTTGGGTTCCATTGCGAACAGCTCATACTGGCGAGTGAGATTTACTTCCCTGCAGCGAATAATATCAGGAGTTCCAATATATATATTCCTAAGGGTATCCCACATATCTTTTGCAGTTTTGCAAAGCCTGATTGATTCAAACACTTCGTCAGGAAGTGACATGCCAATGTAGATTTTAGCTTGTTTATCTGATCTAACCAATCGTCTATCCTCATCCGTCCACCATTCCTCTCTCTTAGGCAAAACCATTTCTGGTATTGCAGGAGTGGTAGCAGTAGCTACAACAGCAGGAATAATAGTGGTTGGAATATGGGGACCATTGGTTATGATATTGCAAAGACGATCATCAATAAGATCAAGAAACATCATCATCCGGGGCATCCAGGTTTCAACCCTAGAGGGATCAAACGCTGGAGGTTTGGTAGTAGAACCATTTCCCTTCTGATACTCAGAGTCGACACAGCTATACTTTACTTATTCCATTGCAGATTTGGTTAATTGATTTAAACCAACTCTGCTCTGATACCAATTGATAGTCCCGACATCACTATTGATAAGTGATATGGAATCTCAATATGTAAAATTTAATTGTAGACGGGGGGGGGGGGGGGGGGGGGGGGGGGTTGAATACAATTAAAAACTATTTCTGATTTTACTTGAGTTATTTAACTAGTTTTTAATTGATTGAACACAAACAGAGTATATAGTAACAGATAGTAAATCAGATATGACAATATCAAAGAACAATAGTAATAGTAGCTAAATGGTGAATTATATTGATCATAAAATTCACAAGTGTTGATTGCGGAATGGACTAGCCCAAGCTAATCCAAATCAAACACACAAGCTAACTTATTACAAGATGAGATGAGCAGTAGTGGACAAACACGCTAACTTCTCGCTCGCTGAGTTACTGTAACGTACCCTAGACAAACTGATCACTGAACACACAAGTGATAAGTACGTACAGAAAAACTAGCCTCTAAAGTACAATATACTGAACTATATATACTACAAGAATCCCGTAAATATCTCCTACAAAATAGGATCTTGGAAGGACACGTGTTGCAACATGATTGGCTTGATCTCTGATGAACCGACATACTACGGGTCCCAATTCTGTTACCATAAATATCTCATTACCTTAAATCTAATCAGTTGTCGCCATATAATCATTCGAACATTCTTCAAGTACGAAGACTCTTGCTGATGTGTATATAAGTACAGTACTTTTGCACTTGATGATTGAGAGGATTTATTGAATAGTCACTGAAGATGCAGTAATTCTCCTCACTCACTGCGAGCTAACATGCTCTTGTAGAATGACTTGAAATATAGATCTTCAGCGACTAGCTATTATTTGGGCAGTGACTTTTGCCTTATTAGATTTGAAGATGTAGAACTCTCGCTGCTAAGTATCAGCGACACACAAAGTTGAATTCTAATCTTCCTCAGCATATCATTCCCTTGAGAGTAGAGTGAATAATGATCAGCAGTAATAAACTCCAGCAACAGCAGCTTTGACACAATCCATTTCTTCATCGAGAAGTGCATAGTTGAGTTGGTCAGCGACCAGTGACTCAACATGGTCAGCGACCAGTGACTCAACAACCTTTCACATTCAGATTCTAAAGCATTCATCTTTGAATCCAACTTTTTAATAAACCTCTAAGTTCTATCTACCAATTCTGTGACTTCAATAAGGAGGGCATCATCACATAGTTTAATCCCAAACTCTTCAACATAAGAGATTATTTCGTCTGCGACGTCCATGGCTAACTGAAAAATAGTACTAATATCTCCGGGGTTTTTAGACAAAACCCAACAATGACCCCAAGAATTCGAAAGCCCACAAAATTTGAACTAGATGAGAAGAGGAAAATCAGGGTTTCACTCAAAAAAGCAAGGGAAAAAAACCAAGCCAAATCAATAAAGCGATTCAAAACCTTCACAAGAATTCGAATACATACCACAATAACCCCAAGAATTTCAAATACAGACCACAAGATTTCAACCCAGAATAGAAGAGCAAACCCTAACCCCAGTTCTTGGGGTTTTAGACCAAATCCCCAATAAACAAACTAATTCAATAAAGGCGATTAGATACCTCCACAAGAAATGGCGGGAATTTCACAAAAACTAAACCAATAGAAGCGATCAAACCCTAACGAAACCCCGATTTTTGGTTTTGAAGGTGTAAACGTCCAATCATATCTACAGATGGCGAATCAAAAAGAACACTCTATACTACCATTTGAATTTGAATCAAAATTTCAAAATTTACTGTATTTGTTTGACTTAGAGAATGAAGATGACTGAATCTTAGTTTGACCTTCGTATATACTGCACACTATTTGTAGTTCACACTTTACACTGCATATTTTTTGATTTGTCAAATAAAACCCCATTATAATAAGTATTTACATATTTGACTAGCTTGGCCCCACAGCTCAACATACTAGAGTTTTTTACTTAAGTGGATGAAGAAATATTAGGGTGGTTGAAAATTGAAGATGTTGATGCACAATTGTCCACATTCTTAAAAAAAATATTAAATTCATTCAAAGTTAAATGATGAAACTCGAAGTTTGATATTAACTCACATAAATTTAGACTCGCTTCATCCCATCTCATTCCAAATGTCTACATTACTATTTTGGGTTGCCCCAGATAAGTGTCCACTTTCATGTTTTAACCAATCGAAATAGACTTTAGTGGTAGATCTGTTATTTGATTGGTGAAAACTTTGAATGTAGTCGAGCTGGAGTGTCAGAAGATTGATTGCTCAAACTGAAATCAACGATTTAGGTTTAAAAATCATCATACCATAAAGCATCAAACATAACGATGAACGATTGCTGCACCACAAGCAATTTTAACTCTCCAAGGCCAACTGAGTTATGTCCTCAAAATGAAAACGGACCTTTTTGGGACATATGTCACTCATAAAATACTTACCTTTGGGCATCTTTCCATATTCTAGGTGTGCCCTCAATCAGACCTGAAAAGCTTTCAGGGGCACGAATAAAGATATTGGTCATGCTGAAGAATTACAGGTCAGATTAGTATTTACGGGTCAGGTTGACTTGTTTTGATTGGAAAAGATAATTTTACCACCTTGTTGACCTGTTACCTGATCTGTAACGAATGATCGAAATTGACACCTATAGACATGTAAGCATTCAATAATGAACCTATCACATAGGTGCATGAACGGGTCCATTATCAAGCAACCACACCTTTTATTAGCCAAGATGTTGTCTTTTTTGTATCTATTTTAATCTCCTTTTAATATTATTGGATGAGGTTAATTACGTAAACAGATTGACTTTAGACTATGTTGACTTAATCCTGCCCGTTAATTGAGTTAGTTAAATAAATCTAAACCGCTGATTAAGATTATCAGGATTGTTTACGTAATATGTCAGTTTTTGAAACGTAATTTTACTATATTAACCCTTATAAACGGGTCGGTTGCGAAATTTCAGGAAGTAAATTTAAATTTTTAATTTTCAACATTATTCACATATTTCGAAATTCAAAATTCGAATTTTTAGAATAAATAAAAATAACGATTTTTTTAAAAAAAATTGACCACATTATCCGTATTGTTCGATACCAAACTACATCTCACCTCACTTTAATTAACTAACTCAATTATTTGAAAACCCGTATTAATGTCCCCTAAATTAGGTAACATAAAACAAAAAGAAAAAAAAATCGGCACTCAACACAAATTTCAAACTTATCTTCATTCCAAATACCCTTACTGAAACCATATGCACATAATCACGTCAAACAGTCGCTGCTAATGTTTGATTCCGTTCGACGAAAATATGGTTTACAGGTTTGATGATTATCCGTCCATTGAGTAATCAATACAGTCATATTCTTTTGTGCTGCTATTAGATCCACTGTGTGTATCATCCCGATTTGAAATACTGTGTATAATACTTCATATACATATTTTTTATTATACATTATTATTGTTTGTAGATTGCTGAAGGATTTTTGCTATGATTTGCAAGATTAGGGTTTACAATGATTTTCTTATCACACCTTTTTTCAGTTATATTAGTTTAGGTGTTTTGATTTGGTTTGCTTTTGTTTGATTTGTTATTATGTGGTGTTTGTTGCGAGATCAGTTAGTTTTTTTCTAAATGGATATGGTATGATTGATTTGGTCCACTTTGATGACATTGATTTTTGATTAGTTGGTCCCTTGTGTTAAGTTGTGTTGGTTTCAGAAAGGCTTAAATTTAAATTGATAGTTTATATATTTAGGCTTTAATTTCTATCCCTTTGATTCATGGGCATCTTTTGATATGCATATGAAATTTCCAATATAATTTTCCTGTATTGTTGTTTTTTATACAAATTTTCATTATTTGTCAACGAAGGTGCATATAAGTTGTTAAATAACCTTCATGTAGTTCAAATTTTGGGAATTTAATTACATAATGTGTTCTTTGAACTTGCTGAATACATATAACCTACTTAATATACTATAACCTGGAAACATAGATATTATATGGAGTTTAGCTCATTTGAAATCATCTGAAAGCAATTAGTTGAACTATTTTTTTGATTAACATATATGCAAGTACTTCATGATGATTTCATTGAAACCTATCTCCAGTAATAAATTGTGATTATGATGTGGTGGCTACAGACTTTTTTACACCATGGCATTATGCCATGCTTTCCTTCTTTTTAGCATTAAATAATAACAACTCAATGCTGACGTGTAAATTCGAGCTTTTCTGATGAAACATTCTAGCTGCAGGAGACAAGGATGAGGTGATGAAGGCATTGAAAGATTAGTTTTATCATCTCCCAAAATAACTGTAGAGGTTTATTTTCATACAATATCATCTTGACGTACTATAGTGAGAAAAGTTTGTGAATGTAAAAACCCTTTTCTGGGATGGCTTTGCAATGACAGGTCAATATTTGTGCAGGCTGAAATGGTTCACTTTTTATCCATGAGTGCTCTAATATAAAGTAGATGGAACAAGGATTAGAAGCCAGTGATTCAAGCATAAGCAGTCTTGATGTGATTCCACACATGCTTTATGGTATACTGATTGTATCTAATGGTTCTTTTTCCCTTTTTCCTTCTCTTAACTTGTATTTCACTTGACATAACTTCATGAAAAGTTTAAAACGAGATAATGAAGAGGTGCACTGTGCTATACTAACAATCAAGAGAGACTGTTTATTTAATTTTAGACATTTAATTGGGGCTTTTTTTTTCTACAGTTGTGATTCTTCTTGAAATGTGCGGGTCTAACTATTTGCGCATCTTTCGTATTTTAGGCCAAGATGTAGCTGAACCGCCTTTAGTAGCAACAACTACTGAATGGCATGGATTGGTGAATATTAAGCGTGATTCTTTGTTCAACCTGAATTGACCCATTCCTTTTTAATTGGGTTGAAATTGCCACTTATGAACTTTATGTGTAGAGGCTGGTTAAATTTGTCTCACATATATCACGAAAATAATCAAAATGAGAAGTGAGAATGCATAAAAGGAACTCATAATCTACACACCCATAATGGCGGTTTAATGATTTGAGGTGTCATTTAGGACAGAAGTTGCTATATCTTTACCACGTGCAATAGAAACATGAGGGTCCTGAAATTCTTCTATGCTGCTTTATGGACATTGAGATGTATTTCAGCGTGAAGCAGTAGACGAAGAACATGTGATCGAGTTCTCCTTCCGATATGGCATCAAATTGAACTTCTGCAAAATCAGCATTCTCATAGCTTCTTCATATGTACAAGACTATGACTCGGTAAATCACTGGTATTCTTTCCCAAGTCTTCAACTGTCTCAAACTCACATGTAGTTAAAGCTATTATGATTATTAAATTGTTAGTTTATAGTCCGTATAGTTTTTATTTATAGTATTTTATTTTTTGGAATAACAATTATCCTCAGCTTTAGTTGACATATTCTTGATGATGCGAGGTTAAGTCTATGTATCACTTTAAAACCCAATTTCAAACACCCCCCTTTATGACTCGGTACGGTTTATAAAACGAGATATAAGGATGAAAAAACTAATTTTCAATTGAAAAATCCAGTAAACAATTGTTTATATGGATTTGATTGCCGGTTATTTTGTTATGCAAGAATGACATTGTGTGATTCCTTTTAATGTTTCAATTCTTAATGATTGCAGCTATCCCTAACATAGTTGGTTGGCTTGCTATTTCATTTGCCAAACTTAGATCTTATTTCTCTTTTTCTTTACTTGCATGTTGCAATTCTTATTTTGTATAAAAGCTTAATTAAATCAAAGTGATGTTGTAACGGGCTCTAAATTCTTACTGAACGTATACATACAGGTACACTATGTGTTCCATTATATTGAAGAACCAAATCCTTGCCCAACAATGTCTACTTATTCTGGGCTTGTAAATTGATTCCTAAATTTAAATAGGATTTAAATATGTACTGATATCGCGTAAAAAGTCACGTTTTTACTACCGATATCTCTCTCATTCTAGAACGATTCTTGGCATTTTTAACTCAAATATGGTTCAAATCAGTAACATTATGCCAAGATGGTCAAAACGAGGTTGCACGATAAAAATCAAGCAAAACGGATGAAAAACGAAGATTCCACACACGTTTGAAGATTCAAGGCATAAAAACGAGATTTCAAGACAAAAGTGCCCTTCACTAACATCCATTATTTTCAAGATGTTCGTTTTCAAAATACGAATCCAACAGAAGAAGAATCAACCAAAACGGGTGAAAAATGAAGATTTCGCGCCCGCCGGAAGATCCAAATGATTCGCACGCAATATCTGGAGCTAGGGACCTCATCTCAGGGCCTATTTTATATCAAAATCTTCGTTTTTGAATTACGAATCCAACAAAAAAAGAATCGACGCAAACGGACGCATAACGAAGAAAATACGCACGAATCAAGAAACGAAGTGAAACGGGGCGGATAGCCGCCGGCCGCCGCCGGCTGCTACAGTGCCGCCGCCGGCTGGCCACCCCCCGTCTCGCTTTCCTTTTTTGGTTAAAACCCGTACCTGGTGCGCCTACTTTTCGTGTTGTACGGTACCCGGTGCGCCTACTTTTCGTGTTGTACACACCACTTTTGGCAAGTTTTCTAATGTGCACCTCTTGATGTTAATGTGAGCCTAAACTCACCTATAAATAGGAGGCTTGGGTTCCATTTGCAAGACACACCATTCTTAACACCATTCTTTCCACACTTTGGAAGATACACTTTCTCTCTAGCTTCTAGCTTTTCTTTCTTTCTTTCTTTCTTGATTTTCTTACTTTAAAATAGTATTAGGCTAGTTAGAATAGAAGCAAGGAACGTGTTTGTAGTCTTTGGTGGGGAACGAATTTGTAATCTTTGGTGTACGCTTGGAGCAACTCTAATTAATTCAAGTCTATTCTCTCTCATTTAATCTCGGTTATTTCTATCATTATCTATCTTAATTAATTACGTTTATATTGATTATGCTAGATTTAGTTATTGCCATGATTAGAGAGTAGTACGCTTATTGTGTTTGTTGCGATGTAGTTAGTTAATTACGGGATGATTTATAATAAAATATTAAAGATCGGTAATATTACTTTGATCGTCTTATTGCATGTTCTTGTTTGATTGTTGCCTTAGGATTATCATAGTAGTAAAATATAAACGGTCTTAATTATCGTGAAATCATATGACGGCCCCTATTCGACTGTTACTCGATATAGTACTGGAAACACTTCAAGGTGGAGTACAAATGTATGGAAGTCGAGGAACGACCGAAGGTAGTCATATTACGAAATGATACAATATTATGAAGTAATATGATGGCCCCTATTCGACTGTTACTCAGTATAGCGTTGGAAACACTTTAGGTGTAGTACAAATACGTGGAAGCTGCGTAACGACCGAAGGTAGTTATATTACGGACTAATATATATAAAATGAGAAACCTAGTTTAATTAACCTTTCTAAGTAGACTTTTAAACTTCAAATTAATCTATCGCCTTTCCACCAATAAACGTGATTACAACACCTTTTTACGACGTCCAATTAAAAGGTAGTCAATTATCTGTGTCAATATAATTTGTCAAAGGTATGAAACTATGGAACCGCAAGGCTACATGGGGGATTATCATAGGACAAGACATGGCCAAGGTTTGAAGCGGCGGAACCACTTAAAGTGAGGAACGTTGTGGATAATTAGGGGATTTATTGGGTAGTCTTAAGCAAGGGCTGGTTTAAAGTCATAAATGAACTGTTTTTATATATACGAATCTGTTAGGATGACGAGGAATCGTTATATGATTCAATTATGTCTAGTACCTTAAGGTTCAGTTATCCGTTCATATGAAAGCATTGTTAAACCATAATTAAGATTTTGTTTATTATTCTAAATACTTTGTAATGTTACCATAACCTAGCTCCCGGTGTGACATGCTAATGGGATTTTAATTAGTAGGGAATCTAGTGTTTACATACAAGTATTCAAGAATGATAATTAACTAATATCTTTCAAAACAGTTTCTCCAAATATCATCCCATAACTTAATTAACGAAGTCTCGGCAAACACTATCTTTATTTATCTGCTTTGTCTTTTACTTTTATTTCGCTTTTATTTATTTACTTGCCTAAGTTAGTTAATATAAAAATCAAAACCCCACTATTTTATAACCCATTCACTAGTTTGAAAGCTCTCATCTGCCTCGCCTTAGTTTCAATTCAGTCGGTTTGAAGAACGACTCTAGGTCATACCTACCACTTGCTCACCCTTAGGATTAGCATTGTTAGGGAAAACTTAGGTCCCGCAATTACAAATTTAAAACAACCCACTGCTGGTGCCCGGTTAGTAATCGTTAACGACACCGACCTGATCGGGACCCAACATGTACCTTGAACGTTGTGATCTTTAGTTTAAAAAAATAGGCATGCCAGTCTCCTTTGTAAACTGATAAAAACACTGTAAATGAGTAGAGGCTGATAGTTGTTGTAACACCCCCAAATTCGTTGATTTAGATTAGCGGAAGCATTTAGTTTGAGTACGGGGGTGCCACAATAACAAAGCATGCATACGCATCAGAGCATATGATTAGAACAGAACATATATATTAAGATGCCAAGAGTAATAGTTACAAAGTTTACGATTCATCGAATCGTATAAGTAGTTAAGTTGTACAAAAGTGGATTTCGTAAATATGACTAAACAGTTTTAGTTATACAAAAGAAATCCATATGTTTCAAAAAGTTGGCATCCTAAATCTTCAAAGGTCGCCTAGATTTCCAGTTGTGCAGGCGGTCCTTACATGTGCAGCTAATTCCCTGAAAAACATAGTAAAAGTCAACAACGAGGTTGAGTGAATTCACAGGTTTTATGTTTACAATAATAGTTGGTAGTTCGAAATGTTACACCAAATAGTTATCGTCATCACGATCAAGTAAGGTTTTGTGGAATGTTATCCAAAGAATGCAGTTCACAGTTTAAGTGGGATGTTACCCAAAATACAGTTTAAGTTTCGTAGGAAAGCAGTATCCTATTAGTTTACCCAAGAAGTAGGGATTTAAATTGTTTATCCAAGAAGTAGTGTTTAAAATGTTTGCCCAAGATGTAGGGACTTTCCAAGTGTGCCCAAGAAGTAGGGACTAAATCGTTTGTCCAAGAAGTAGGACCCATCAGTATCTGCCCAAGAAGTAGGGACTTCTATGTATGTGCCCAAGACGTAGGGACTTGTATAAGTTGTGTCCAAGAAGTAGGACTGGCATCCAAGACGTAGGACCCATCTGCTCAAGAAGTAGAGCCTTCATCCAAGACGTAGGATGGCACCTTGCCCAAGAAGTAGGGACTTTCTGTTTGCCCAAGACGTAGGGACTTTCTGTGCGTGCGTGCCCAAGACGTAGGGACTTTCTGTGTGTTTATGAAAATGTTGTTTCATAAAAGCTAGTAAATAAAAGTGTGTAGCTGGTCGTTCTCCAGCATGTTCTCAGTTTAGTTTTCGTATGAAATACCATTTCATAAATAATAGTTATAATCGTTTGACCGCAGTCACAAATAGTTAGCACAATGTATATCACAACAGTTATATAAAAGTTTGCTCACGTAGCAAAAGCGTTGACTATATTTTCCACCCTTGTACAAAAGCAGTTAAAACAGTAAAAGTAGGGGCTGTGAACTCACCTGTTGAGTTAAGTAATGTGCGAGTGCTAGCAAAGCCTAAAGCCCAAGTATAGTCCAGAATCTCCTAACGCCCTAAACGTTTGAGATTTAATAAGTACGTGGATGTCTAAGTCTGACCATCCATGCTAGTGTTCACGCAACTAAATTATGTCCAAAATGTTTGTTTAACGTTTACGTTTGTATTTCGCAGTTGTGAAAATGTATACGACTCGTTGATAATAGTTTGAAATCACGATTTCAATAAAATAAGTTTGTTTGAAATGTCTGTACAGTTCGTATATCGTATCATGTGTAAGTATTCGTTTCCGGTTAAGTTCGACACTTAGTGGGAAAAATGATTTGCAAGTTGAGTTTCGCAAGTTGAGTTTCGCAAGTTGAGATTTCGCAAGTTGAGATTTCGCAAGTTGAGTTTCGCAAGTTGAGATTTCGCAAGTTAAGTTTCGCAAGTTGAGATTTCTCGCGAGTCGAGTTGAGATTTCTCGCGAGTCAAGTTGAGATTTCTCGCGAGTCGAGTTGAGATTTCTCGCGAGTCGAGTTGAGATTTCTCGCGAGTCGAGTTGAGATCCACGAGTCAAGTGGACTCGCAAGTCAAGTCGACCCGCAAGTCAAGTCGACCCGCAAGTCAAGTCGACTCGCAAGTCAAATCTCGACTCACGAAATTCGTCAGATTTGGATCTCGGCTCGCGAAACTGGCTGTTCAGCGATTTTTATGCAAATTTCGACTTTTAAAGCGTTTTCGAAGGTGTTTTTGGACATAATAAGTTGATATAACACTAATACATGGTAGATTAAGCATTATAAACACTAAATATCAAAGAAATATCAAAATCTAAGAGTTTGCGGGATTGTCGGGATCTTACAAAGTTTACGCGAGAGAAATCCGAGAAGATGGAAGTGTTGATCTCGAGTCCGTGATCGTTTTCCTCTAAATGAGTTAGTCGATTTGAGGTCGTTTGATTGTAGTTTTTGGCGTTTTTGTGTGGTTTTTGGTGGTGGTTTTTGTGATGGAGGTTTTGAGAGAGAGAGAGAGAGAGAGGGAAAAAAAAAAAAAAAAGATGGTGATGAAAAATGAAGTGGGAAAAGGGAGGTGGAGCCGGTTTTGGTTCCTCCAAAACGAGAGGGGACTTTGTCCCGCTTTTGTGGTATTTAACCCGTGTTCGTTTACCCGATCGCTAAACGTTTAAATAAATTTTAATTTGGTAACTTTTTAAATATGTATTGGAATATATTTTTATAACTTTGTTTTATTTTAATCGTTTGCGCGTTTAATATTTTAACTCACTTAAACTTCGTTCGTACGATACAAAATGCCTTGTAAATATTATCGGCATAATATTTAATAATTAATAATGTTATTTAATAATTTCGTATTATTAAATAATTTTGTCCACCAACAGTCGTATATTTTTGTCGCGTTTGTTCCAATCGTTTTGCGTGTAATTATAAAAATTACGAATCGTATAATACTACGCGTATTATCTAGTTGGGCTTTGCTAGACTTACCTCTAAAATGTGTTGTGAATTCACTCAAGTAGGGAATTAGCCTAATAATGCAAGTGATTAACGTTAATAATCGCGTTTAAATTTGCGGAGTGTTACAGTTGTCTTTTCTGTTTTAGTAATAAGAGATTTCCCTGGTTTGACAAAAATGGTGGAAAACATCGTTGCGAATTTGTAAGAGTCTGTATGTATTACTCCGTATTGATGGTTTTAGATATTGTACTATTATTCAATTTCCTTTTGGCTTAAGCATGAATGTGAAGAGGCTTCACAACAACAGGTGCTTTCAGCACACTGATGATGAAAGATCATGACCAATGCTCTTTATAGACTCTCTTGTCAAGCTGATGCGCAGAGCCCAATTTGAAAATTTGGATCTACCAGACGTGTAGGTGTAGGTATAGGTAGCAGCGGAAAGTTGTTTGGCCATTGACTCTTACTCTCAGTGATATATGCTGGATTAATTTTGCAAAAAATATATCTATTAGCGTTGACATTTAACAGGAACTTAAGTTCATTTCACATATATTTTGTACGAATGCTATCTTTTGCCTTATATTTTAATATCTTATATGAGCAGATGCTCCTGAATTTAGGGTTTTGGTTTGCTTCTAATTCTAACCTTGGGCTTATGTATATGATGACCCAGGTATAAGATGATACCGTATCTAATAGAACCTTTCTTATATCTCTTAATGATATTATTGATTGAGGTTTAAACTTAATAGTGTTGATTGCTTACAAACTTTAATGGATTAAGACATTTAAAATTTGCCATCTCTTTTGACATTCTGAATGTTTTGGGCTTTTGTTTTCTGAGGATCCAACATGCAATAGAGCTGTAAGCTCTTCACTTCATCCATGAATGAGTTTTTCTAGGATGTGTAGTTTAATCAATTATTTTTTGTTTGTCAATAATCATGATGCAGATGGAAAATAGACATATACATGTTGCTCCTAGTCTTTACAGTGTTGAAGTTGTTAATTATCTCATTACTGTGACTTAGCCTGAAGTTGGAAGCAAAGAACTTGGTAAAGGAATCTTGATTTACTCTTAATAGGTTATGATTAGTTTCATTTTGCAGTTTTAGTTATGTTATTTGTTTGAGCTATAATTACCGAAGAATAAAGATTCTTGCCAAAGAGATAGCAATGCGTTTAGACAAATTTATGATCAACCTATACAAGTTTTTGTTTATATATTGTATTTATTATATGTATATATATAACTCCACTCCTTCCTATTCATATTCTTTACTGTATGTACATACGACACAATTAACGACTATATAAAAGATGATGATAATTCAAAAAATCACATCATTATTTTCATCACTTTGCTATATAAAACATGTATAATCCCGTGTTTCTGATGTTTATGATCATTGTGTGTTGTTAAGGCAACAGTAACTGGTGTTGTGTCCGAACAAGGTTGGTATATCTACTGTTGTAAACGTTGTGGGAAAAGGATCCACGTCGATTCAAAGGAGCTGAATGGTAGCCGTTCATATGATTGTGATACTTGTGGCCATGTTTCTGATGTTTATGGAAGGTAAGAAATCTTAAATTAACAACTCAGTATATATATGCATCCCATTCCATCATGGTCCTTCGGTTTTTTTTCCTTTACAGTGGTAGGATTGTACTAAATGTCCTCGATATTACGGGGTCCGCTTCATTCGTTTTGTTTGAGAGACAGCTCTGCAAGTGCATCAACAAAAATGTCGGCTGGTTAAGATCAAAGATTGCAATTGTACGTATTACTTTCTTAATAGTACTACATTATGTGAGAATCAAACTATACATGGATACTTTAACTAACATAGCCAATGTTTTCTATATTAGTCCATTGATCCACAGGCCTTTCCGGATGAGTTGCGTTGCCTTATCAATAGGGACATTGTGTTCAAGGTTCAAGGTTAAAGTGTTAGGATGCCACTTCATGAACTTCAGGATTAATTAGCATTTTAGTAGCACGTGGCGAACTCATAAAGTACGATGCACCTACAAGTTACAAATAACAAATATTTATAACCAAGTTACATGTTATAAAATTCATGTAAATATTTGTATGAAATTTGTACATGAGGTAATTCAAACCCTCTACGAACACCAACTCAACAGATAAAAGCACTATAACAATACGTCTTTGATGTTCATCGCCATGAGAGTTTAGGTATTCAAGTAATTGTTTTGCGTAAGTTCCAAATAATAAACCAGGTAATACGTTATATCTGCATATAATGAAACTTTAATCATATATTTCATATCTACTATTTTATATTACGATATAATTTGTTGTAAGAATATCATGATGCAGCCAACGATTTTTCGCTGGTTTTGATCTATAAGTGTATCAAACTATAACCACAAGCCCAGTATGAAATTAAGGAAGATTAGTCAAGAAAGGCTAATTTAAGGGTATAGTAGAACATTCAATAGTATAGTAGAAGATTAGACCATGATTAAATAATTGATTAAAAACTTTTCGGACCACTTGATAAAGATAGTAAAATTAAGTTATAACTTAAAATTAAAAAAATATATCATATTTATTATACCAAAGATTCATAACAACATGAATGATTCATATTAAAAAATTGCTAAAGAAAAATAAAATAGTCAAATTAATATATAACATTTACTATTTGTCTCCAATAAATTAATCGCCTTCATACACTTCTTTGTCAATACAGGAACACATATAAAATTTAAAGTATAGTATTCAGCAAGAAGCGGTGATTTTCACAAAAATATAGATTTATTTGATCGTATATTGCATATGTATTATTTCATATTACGATATTATTTGTTGTAACATTTTCATAGATGCAGCCCGCGTTGTCGCGGGTTTTGATCTAGTTGAAGTATCAAAATAGAAAATAATAACAGAAAAATAAAAACTTAAGTGTGATGAGTACCAAAACATCAGCCTGGTGTACTCTACATAAGTCAACCTTCTTCCATTTTCTAAAAATTTATGCGTGCATCTTTTGTCAATATTTTGAAATTTTGTGACTTGTCAACGCCACCCTCTCTACCTACATCTCCATTACCACCCGAATTTTCATCCTCAGTTAAGTGCTTTTTTGACAATAGACACGTTTTTAGCAATAGAAAACAGAATAGCACCTAGAAATAATAGTGGGACTGGTTGTTAACTTTACACAGTTAGAGCATAATATAAGCTTTATCCATACCTGAAGTTTATGTTAGGTGCATCAGAGCATAGTTAGTGAAAATACCTTCCATTTGATGGCGATTGACTCCCTTGCTTGGTGCTGACCTAGTCCCAAATGATCCATAGAGGACCTGAATCGACTCATTCAAACGTAAGTGGTCAAAATCATCACATCTAGCAAATGGATATAAATGCGTGTTAAGTAAATATTTCTTATTATATGAGCTACCTTAAACCCAGTTCACACTTTCCGAGCATTTCCTTGTTTCCTGTAACTGATTATTGCTTTGCTTTTAGATACCAAATTGTTTCATCATAGAGATCTTAAGCATAAACTTAGTTATTATTCTGAAAAACTGCTTACTACAATTACCAATTCATGTTGTTTACTCCAATTGATCTTTAAACATAAGATTTCTGTCTTAGATATGAATAATTGGTCTTTATTATCAGTATTAAGAATAGCATGAAGAAATAGGTCAACAAACCACAAGTTTTGTCTCTAACGTTCTGATATGTCTGCAACACACACAGAGGTAAACATATTACCAAGAAATTTATTCTACATCATAATGATAGACTAGAATCCCCGGATATTTGGATGTATATGTGAGGACATGTTTCAAACTCATCAACCAAGTCATTTGACCCGCCCATATTGCAACCTACAATTTTGATTGGTAATCAGTTTCTCCAACCATGTTGAATAATTTGGGTCAGATAATTTGGGCAAGATCTCGCTCTCTGACCTAATATAAGATTAATATCAAAGTTGGGTGCTTTTTTTATCTAAGAATGAGTGTTGAACTTATTTAATACAAATTGGTGTTACTAGCATTCGAAAGATGAACCATGTGACAAAGTTTATGCCAACCCATTGAAAATGTTTCACATTTAAATGAAATATATTTCAATTGAATGTGAATAAAAAAAAACTAAATTTCAAGCAAATATTAGTACATAGATGGTCATGATGGTGGCAAAACCAAGAGCAACAAAAAGAAGATGGATGAGAGTTTGAGCCCCTCTAAGCCATGCAACATATAATTTCGATGAAGGAAAATAAGAGAAAGAATGATAGGCATAGGACCACCATTTCATGGTAACTTGTTAATTTGTCATTTTGTTAACCTTAACTTTTCAGGCATTGGTCATTTTGGGTGATTGCTACTTTACTATGTGAGTATATCAAAATGTCCATAATCTCTAGCTGCACTCTCACTTCACCATTGTACATCGACATTGACCACATATAATATACATTTCGAGTGGCATCGAGCTATATATTATGATTACATAAAGAATGCTTCATGAGTTTCATGGTAACTTGTTAATAACTGTATGAAATGAGCTTTATTTTAGTCCAAGTGTTGGGTACTAGTGTACACCATCCATTCAACTGCGGGTACCTGGGTTTCGGTCGCTGGAACAATCTTAAAAGCTTCATGTCTAATGAAGG
Source organism: Helichrysum umbraculigerum (assembly GCA_949592205.1). NCBI lineage: Eukaryota > Viridiplantae > Streptophyta > Magnoliopsida > Asterales > Asteraceae > Helichrysum > Helichrysum umbraculigerum. Next base: position 65,807,974 of record CATIUR010000005.1, on the reverse strand, counting down.
ACCTTTTTTGGCCCCAACTCTCTGCCATGCAAATAACAGCTAAATAAAATTACAGAGCTTTTATGAGGTGAAAATTCCAGTCGATTAAGGTTTTGGTAGTGATTTTGCCTAAACGGGTCGGGTCAGTCATACGAATTGAACTGTGAGGAAAGCAGTCTACTTTATTAGTGCATACTATCTCCTAAGTAGGTTTAGTTAAGGATTTAGAGTGAAAATATTGTTTTTGTAATCGCCAGGTTGTAATATGTATCAAAAAAGGACAAAAAGTGTTTATGGGTTATAACTTAGCTTGGCCCGTTTCAATCTGAGTGGCATTTATTATGTTGGAGATTTATTTAAGTCTACATACAACAAACTAATTTCCTAAGATTAAATATTTAATGGGGAATTACATGAACCAACGTAAAACAGTTTGCACACAAGATTCCTTAAGAAAAAAAAATGTAACATATATGAAGTAGAAACAGAAAAAAAGATGCCTAATATATATAGACATGCAAGGAATAATGAAAACTAGATCATCAATCAACACATATATAATTAAAAGTATAAAACAACCAGAACATTACCTAGACACCTAATTATAACTCCATGAGACCCAACATTACACCAGCTGCTGCAATATACAAACAAAATCCCAAACCTATAAGCACATTAGACATCTGATATGATACCCGCAGAGTATCTATGCAATTCCATGAGAAAGCATCATCACCTCATTTTAGACATCAGAAATGAAGAGAACAACTAGAAAAAGAAACACATAACTATGAATAAGGAATACTGTTGGTACATCAATGTGTGTCTGTCAGTTGGTCTCGGTCTGTAATCGTGTCGATATTGTAATTACATATTGAATAGTTTTAGACTTAGTTTAATTACAATTTTTGTAATCTTGCGACACAAGCATTGTGTCGCAGAATCAATCCATGCGACACAAGGATTGTGTCGCAAATCCATTCCATGCGACACAAGGATTGTGTCGCATAAGCATTCTATGCGACACAAGGCTTGTGTCGCATAAAGTCTGGATCAGGCTATAAATAGAAGCTCGCCAGCTTCTGTTTTTGCAAGACATTTTACACACACATAGCACTCTGATTATCACAGAATACTCTCTAGGTGTTATTTGATCTTTGTGTGTTTGTGTCCAAGTGTATGTATTGTTGATAGCTTTTCATATATATAAACATACACTTGTGTTTTGGTCATTTATCTTGTTAATCTTGCTTATACTTGTTTGTTTGATTTCCGCATTAACAAACTTGTTAAACTACTCGATTTGGTCCGTATAAGTGGAACCTACAATTGGTATCAGAGCCGTATACTCTTGAGTTGCGGTTTCGAGTTAGTTTGTGCAAGATTTTGGTCTAAAATGCTATATTTTTAATTTTTATGTTCTTGGTGTTCTTGGTGTTCTTGGTCAAAAAATACAAGTTTAATCCATTTTAGTGTTTGATCTTCAAAGAAAAAGGTGTTTGTTAAACTTTTTAGATTTGGTTGGTAAAAGTTGGTAACTTTTTTGCTTCCAAAAGTCATCTTTCAGACTGATATAAAGCATGGTGTATTAGGTTATGATGAGTGTTGAAAATTGAAATTTTTGTGGGCTCAAAAACTGTCTGCACGTGCACTTTTGCGACACAATATTTGTGTCGTAGCCACTGTTCATACGACACAACCATACGACATTAACTTGTCTGCGACATATCGTGCGACATAACGTACGACACATTGTACGACATAAACCTACGACATAATTGTTTTGACCTTGACTGGTCTGCGACACAAGTTGCGACATAACCTACGACATAACGGTTGTGTCGCATTTTTGTCTTCTGTCTGATTAACTTCAGCGACACAACACCTGTGTCGTATTGTTACTCTGCGACATAACGTCTGTGTCGTATTGATTCTCTGCGACACAACACTGTGTCGCATAATTCCAGACTTAGACAAAAATCAGTTTGTTTGTTGTGTATTTTCTGATTTTTTTGCAGATTTTCATCATGTCTCTTTAAAGCGTTGATGCAGTTTTACAACATAATGCTACGATCGGTAGTGCAAATAAACCTCCTTATTTTGCACCGGGTTTGCCATTTCGAGCATGGAAACAACGTTTCATGTCGTTTGTATTATTCACTGATCCTGATATGGAGTTGGCTCTTCTTGAACGATATGTTGTTCCTGTTGCTCTTGGAGAACATATCGGTGTTCCTCCACCCAAACCCGTTCGTTCATACACTCCCGAAGAACGAAAAGCATGGGAAATTGAACGCAAGACTCATTCTGCTATTACTATGTCACTTCCAACTGACGTTTTGGATATGTTTCCACAAACTATTGCTTATGATCTTTTGAATGCAATTGAGAAGAGATTTTGTGGCAACACTGAGTACATCGAAAGCAAATTGAAATTAGTCAAAACTCAGTTTGAGTATTTCTATATCCAGAAGAATGAAACTGTCAGAGACATGCTTTGCAGATTTACTCGCACAGTAAATGAGAAAGCTGGCGGATATAATCTCAAAAATTCTGAGATTAACAAAAAGGCTTTAGCTGCTCTACCACCAAGTTGGGAAACACGAGTTTTGTTATTAGAAAATGATCCAAAGACAATGCAATTGTCTCTGGATGATCTCATTGGAAAACTTGAAGCTGGGGCGTTGGATATTGAAAAGAAGGAAACAAGATCTACTTCTCGTGCATCAGAAATCAAGTCATGGTGGAACGACTTTCATCTCAGCTGAGTCAAATTCTCAGAGATCCTCTTCTTACAGTAATCCTACTGTAGGAACATTTTCAGCCCTACCAGCTTATAATGCTTCTTCAAGTAGTACATATTCATCTTCATCTGTTCCTTCTTCAGCAACCACCAATGAACATGCAGCCATGTTTACTGCCTTCTTGTCATCATATGAAGACTTTCTTTCTAAAAGAGTCAGTACATTGGAGCTGACTGATGAAGACTTCAATCAGGTTGATCCCGATGAGTTAGAAAGGATTGACATTAGATGGAATATGGCTATGCTCACTCGCAGAGCCAAAAACTATCTAAGAAGAACTGGAAAGAGATCTCTTGAAGATGCAGCTGACCGAACACCAATGGGATTCGATAGAAGCAAAATCAAGTGTTATAAGTGTCAGAATCTTGGACACTTTGCCCGCGAATGTGAGAAAGGACGACAGCCTGCTTCTGGTTTCACAAAACCATCTGTTGCTCCAAAACTGATTGAGCATTCTACTGCTAAGGCTGCATTGTTGATTGAGGTTGGAGATGCTTATGATTTCTCTGCTCATGAAACTCAAGAGCAATGCTTCATGGCTATCAACAATGAGGTACCATTTGCTAAATTTACTTGTGATTCATGTATTAGTTTAACTGGTAAAGTAAATGGGCTTATGGAACATAATGAAAACTTGAAGTCTGATATCTTGAATTTGATGGAGGCAAACAAAGTTTTAAAAACTAATGAGAAACACTTTGAAAGTAACATTAATCAACTTATTGAAGATAAAAAGGAGCTAAAAGCTCTAATTTTCAGTAATCAAGATGAAATTGACAGTTACTTAAAAATGATTGCTCATTTAAAAAAAGAATTGGCTGACTCTCAAGCCAAAGCTGTTGATTTGCAACGAAAACTCAAGAATATCAACACTTCAGCCTTGGTCTTTACTGATATCCTACAGACGGGTAGAACTAGTTCTAAAGATAAATCCGGTTATGGTTATCATCATCAACCGCCTCCGTCTTTAGATGTGAATTTGTGTAGACCGTCTAAGGATGAAATTAAAGATTTTGTGCCTACTGCGTTAGTAGATGCAAAGCCCATTGAAATATCAGTTAATGAGCCCGTTGTTAAGAAAGTAGCTATGCCTGTATGTGAACCTGTTAGTTTGAATCAGTTTAAGTTGCCTGAATTCTATAAAGCCAACATAGAAGTAAACCATGATAAGAAGAAACCTAAGACAATTAAGGCTAAACCTGTGAAGCCTTTTGAACCTGTTAGGTTTAACCCCTCAGGAACCGTCAAGTTTACCCCCTTTGGTAGTTTTTCTCCTGCTCCCTTAATAACTATTGAAGAAGAGGTCGAGATTGAGGATGTTCCCTGTAAGTTTGTGCCTCAATGTGAAAAGAAAAACATTAAGCCTGAACATCACATCCTTACTACTTAAATAGATGATGAAACTTTTCAAATGAATACTAAGGTTAAGGCTGAACATAAAAGGAAAGATTTACAGAATACTAATGACAAATCAATTAAGAATTATGTTAAACCTTCTGTTTCACATTCTGGGGCATCCACTTCAACATGCTCACATAAGTTACCTGTCTCACCTCAATTTTTAGGCAGTAACGACCGAACCTTTAAGGAAAGACGATCATGTTTCTACTGCAAGAAACAAGGTCACTTGATTAATCAATGCCCGTTGCTTTTGAGAAAGAAGTTTTCAAAAGGTGTTCCCAGAAATTCTGTTTACAAAAATTCATCTGTTAAATCTTTTTCAAAGAAGGGTTCACTTTCTCATACTTCTATCCCGAAAGTTAATGCTGCTAGGCCTAGTAAACCTCTGGTTAAACAGCCTGACAATGTTAACAAGCAACCCAATATTGTTCCTGTGAAAACTTGGAGACCAAAAGAGTCGTTAAAAGACTCATCATCAAGTAATACTGCATCAGGAATTGCACCTGATTTACTGAAAAACAAAGTTTTAACTGATGTAGTTATTATTGATGAGGTCTCTGGAGTACCCAAGTCTGTAAAGGCCTGGGTCTCCATTTCTAACTAACTCTCTCTCTATGTTGTGCTGTAGCAGTCAGATCATAAACAAAGAAGTAAATGGTATATGGATAGTGGCTGCTCACGGCACATGACTGGTGACATGTCTCTTCTGTCTGATGTGAAACCATATCACGGAGGACATGTTGCTTTTGCGGGAGATACAGGTGGTAACATAACGGGTCAGGGTACACTTTCTAATGGGCAAGTGAGTTTTGATAAAGTGAACTATGTCGAGGAACTGCAACACAATCTGATCAGTGTTTCTCAAGTCTGCGACAAGAAGTTCACTACCGCATTTACAGATGTTGAATGTTTAATTCTGAAGCCGGGATTTGTTATTCCCGGGGAATGGGTGTTACTGAGAGCACCCCGTGTACGCAACTCGTACATTTTGGATATGCAAACTGTGGTTACCAAGGAGCATACTTGTTTGCTATCAAAAGCATCTTCTACAGATTCACTGCTTTGGCACAGACGTATGGGACATATTCATTTTCGCAGAATGAATTATCTTGTTAATAATGATCTTGTGTTAGGTGTGCCTAAAAAATCATTTCGTAACTGATGATGAATGCGTTTTCTGTCTCAAAGGGAAACAACACAAGAAGTTCCATAAGTCTAAGCTGGTGAACTCTATTGAATCTCCATTAGAGCTGCTTCACATGGATTTGTTCGGTCCTGTGAATAAGAAAAGTATTGGTGGAAAATCGTACTGTCTGGTTGTTACTGATGATTACTCAAGGTTTTCTTGGGTGTATTTCTTAGCTGGAAAGGATGAAACAACTGATACTTTAATCTACTTGTTCGACAGACTGGAAAATCTGTGCAATCTGAAAATCAAGAAACTGCGCAGTGATAATGGAACCGAATTCAAAAACAGAACCTTGGAAATGTATTGTCTTCGAAAGGGAATCTTTCATCAGTTTAGTGCTGCTCGTACTCCTCAGCAAAATGGAGTAGCTGAAAGAAAGAATAGGACAATCATTGAGACAGCAAGAACCATGTTGTCTGATGCGCATCTGCCTACCACTTTTTGGGCAGAAGCTGTTAATACTGCCTGCTATGTGTTAAATAGGGTTTCGATTGTTAAAAGGCGAAAGAAAACATGTTATGAATTGCTGAATAATCGCAAACCAAATTTGAAGTTTCTTGAGCCTTTCGGGTGTCCTTGCACAATCTTAATTACTAAGGACTCGGTAGGCAAATTTGATGAAAAAGCAGTCGATGGGTTATTTTTGGGATATTCTGTGAACTCGCCAAATAAAAGAGTTTTCAACAAGTCTACTGGGAGAATAGAGGAACATTTTGAAGTAAGGTTTATGAAATATACTGATTCTCCAAAAGGCAAGGGACCTGAGTCCTTGTTTGAGTATGATAAGTTGGTGGACTCTTTCAATCTTCCCAAATTTAATGAAGAAGAATTGGTGGTGTCTCTACTTCATGGATTGGATCTTTCTTCTGACGACTCAATCTCCAATTCTAGAGTAGTACCTCCAGAGAATATTGTCAATGATGACAATCCCTCCGATGTTGATCAAGTGGCTTCTGAATCTAATCCTCAAACTGAAACCGATATTGTCACACCAATTGACAATGAGGGTACTGCCACTGATAGCTCCGTTGAAATTGAAAATCCAGGAGGTGATCTGTCAAATTTGGATTCGATCATTGTGCCTGATCCGATTCCTCAGCTTAGAATTCATTCTTCTCACCCCACTGAAAATATCATTGGTGAGCTTCAACAAGGTGTTTTAACTAGGCATCAAACTGCTGCTAATGAAGTCCGTGAAGAATCTTCATCTGCCAATTTCGCCTGTGTTGAAGAAGAATTGGAAGAATGCTTCTTGTCTCAGCATGAACCAAAGAAAATAGCTGAAGCTTTGAAAGATCCATACTGGGTTGAGGCTATGCAAGAAGAACTGAATCAATTCAAAAAGCTTGATGTCTGGGAGTTGGTTCCTTTACCAAAAGATGTCGATCCAATTGGAACTCGCTGGGTATATCGTGTGAAAAAGGATGACAGAGGGTAGTTATTCGGAATAAGGCTCGGCTGGTTGTTCAAGGTTTTACTCAGATTGAGGGTTTAGACTATGATGATGTGTTTGCTCCAGTTGCAAGATTGGAATCCATTCGCATTTTTCTGGCTTATGCGACATTTAAAGGTTTTCGGGTTTATCAACTCGATGTCAAGAGCGCATTTCTGTATGGAGAGGTTCTGAAGGATGTGTATGTCTTGCAACCTCCTGGTTTTGAAGATCAAAACCATCCTGATTATGTGTGCAAGTTAGGCAAGGCATTATATGGTCTTCATCAAGCTCCAAGAGCTTGGTATGCGAGGTTGGCAAATCATCTCACGAGAAATGGCTTCTCACGAGGCCAAATTGATAGCACTCTCTTCATAAAAAGGGTTGGAAAAGATTTGTTACTTGTGCAGGTTTACGTGGACGACATCATATTTGGTTCAACAAATGATTCTTTGTGCAGAGACTTCGAGAAGATTATGAAGTCCGAGTTTGCAATGAGTGCCATGGGAGAACTTAAGTTCTTTCTAGGTGTACAGGTTGAGCAGTCTGATAAGGGTTTCTACATTCATCAGTCCAAATATGTCAATGACATGTTGACTCGGTATGAACTCCATGACTGTAAGCCATACGGTACTCCCATTGAAACTGATCACAAACTCGGACCCGCTGAACACGAAGAAGATTGCAAGGAACGGGACTATCGTTCTAGGATAGGATCACTGATGTATCTCACTGCATCCAGACCAGATATTGTGTTTGATGTGTCTATCTGTTCCAGGTATCAAGCAAAGCCCAAGGTTTCTCACATGAAGGCTGTGAAGCGAATTTTTGGTTACCTCAAATATAGACCATCACTTGGTCTATGGTACTCGAATGAGAAAAATTTCGCTCTCACTTCCTATTCTGATTCTGATTATGGCGGCTGCAATTCGGATAAAAAGTCAACTACAGGAGGATGCCAATATCTCGGTTCTCGATTGGTGTCTTGGCAGTGTAAAAAGCAAACCACAGTTTCCACCTCAACAGCGGAAGCTGAATACATTGCTGCTGCAAGCTGTTGTTCACAGATTTTGTGGATTCAACATCAATTGCGTGACTATGGGTTACTTCTTACTTTGACTCCTATTCATATTGATAATACTGCTGCTATATCTATTATTCGCAATCCCGTTCAACACTCTAAGACCAAGCACATAGAGATTAGGTTTCACTTCATACGAGATTGCTATGAGAAACATTTAATTGACCTCATTCACATAGATACCCTTAAGCAAAAAGCCGACATATTCACTAAAGCATTTTCGCATGCTCGTTTCGACGAACTTGTGGATATGATAGGGATGATTTCCCTTGATCTCAAGAAATGATTTGTGACTTAATTTCTGTACAGTTTATTTGCTTTATTGTTTGGTTAAAAAAAAAAAAAAAAAAAGGGGTCAACCGCCAATCTTTATACTCGTTAGTATCAAAGAAATGCAATGGTTGCTACATTTTTTAAAATAGACGTTGAGTTGAGTCTGTAAACAACTTGGGATATGATAGTACATCGGGTGACATGCACAAAATGGAATTTTAAGGTTTATCTTTGATGTGTCAGTAGGTCTATCTGACACACTTAAAACAGTTTTTATGAGAATTGTCTTCATCATGTGATGTATTGGTAGGCATGATACACACCGGTCTCTGAGTTATTAAGAAATCAATTAAATACGTGTCTACTATCTTGTGGTAAACATCGTGTGATGTACGACTCAATGTCTTAATTCCTTAGCATAGCTTAACATATTTCTATCTTTGGAACTTTTATCTGAAATCATTTGGGAGTTTATGCTGATTGTTGCCTCTGTTGTACGAAAGTACAGAACTGGTAACAGTTAATATAAACTTGGGATTAAGCAAATACAGGTCAATGCACTTAAAAATCTTGAAGATACTGAACAAGGTCGCTGTTTGGGAAACTCCAAATTCAGTTTGACTGCGATCGGTTTTGCTTAATCTTAAATCACACTAAACAAGGTCACTGTTTGGGAAACTCCAACTTCAGTTTGACTGCGATTGGTTTTGATTATACTTGAATCACGTTAGGTTGCTTTGCTGTACTTCCGTACTGACCTGTCAACTCTAGCCTGATTCTTAAAAATGATCTTTCTTTATTCTTTCTAAATATGGAAACTATGTTATTGTCTGGGTTATAGGGGTATATCAATGGTGGGGGCCACAGAGAACTATTCATTCTAACAATAAAATGTTAACTCCACAGACTCGGATGTAACATGCTTAAGTGGACAAACAATATCGGTAATCGTCTTGAAATAATTTTCATAAAAGGTATTTTAAATGTGCCACGTAAATTTAAAGTGGACAAATATACTGATAATCGAAATAACTCTTTCTATTCCTAATAATTGCATATTATTTCGGTATGATCCCTAACCAGAATCTCAACTCCGTCATCAAAAAGATTTTATAAATTTTACGCTTTTAGTTGTATTTGTTTCTTTTCTTTTATGTTTATATTTAGTTTTATCTTTTTAACATTATTTAAGTTGCATTTTTTCTTTTTTATTTTATATTTTATTTAAGTCACAAATCATCTTCTTTGCGAAAATTCAAAAATCAAAATCCGAATCGGCATCGAAATCAAATTTTTTAATCTTCAAAATTTTGCTCTGTGTTCTGTGCGACACAACCACTGTGTCGTACTCCAGTTATACGACACAACACTTGTGTCGTATTCGTTCGTTACTTTGTGTCGTATATTATGTCGTATGCGGGTCAGGGGTTAACTATTCACATCATACGACATAATCATTTACGTTTTCAAAACTTTCACGACACAAAATATACGACACAAGTGCGATTTTGCGACACAAGCGATTTTCGTTCGGATTCGTGTTTTCGAAGGATTTTCACCGCGATTTGTTGATCGATTCTTGTTCCTCATCTCTTTGCGCATCTTTAGGTATAATTCTTTCGTGTTTTTATCGCGTATTATGCCTTGAATTCGATCGACCCGTATTACGTTTTTAGGGTTTCGGTTTTTCGTTAAATTATTTAGGGTTTAGGGGTTATTAGGGTTAGATAAATACATATTATTGATCCCCTGTTGATTGCGAACCCTAAGGTATGCGTGGATTTCATAAACCCCAAAATTTTTCATCGATCAAATCTGGGTTTCATATGGTGTTCATCTTTGCGACATAACATACGACACAACGATTGTGTCGTATAGATTATTGATTTTATGTCGTATTGATTCCTGCTGGTTATGTCGTATTTTTTATACGACACAAATATTATGTCCTACCTGTTTTATACGACACATCATACGACACAGGGCTTATGTCGCATCCGTGATTAATTTCACAAAAATTGCTAAATGCAGGGGAAATGCTGTCCGCGTGACACGTGTCATACGACACAAGGCTTGTGTCGTAGTGTCCTTCTACGACACAGTCCTTATATCGTATGGACCTTTTGCGACACAAATGTTGTGTCGCAGAACATTTGTAAAATTAAAACGCGAATTATTTTTTGGTAATGACGCTAACGCATTTCGAGTTTTGGCTGTATTATTGTTATTTTTGTAGAAATGGCTGAACAACATGCTCAAGCTGCTCCAGCTGCTCCAGCACCTGCAGAGGTCGATGTCTCCAAATATTTCTGGGAGCCACGTCACAATATCGTGGCGTTCATGAATACCACTGTCGAGACTTCTCGCCCGTACCGACCAATGATAGCATTTCTTCGTCGCTCCAGAATTCACAAAGCTATCACTGCTGATACTCGTATCTTGACAAATCATATCACCGAGTTTTGGGACAACGCGGTGGTCAACTATGATGAAGCGGATACTCGCATCATTTCTTCTGTCAGTGGCCGCCAAGTTATCTTCTCTGAACAACTTATTCGGGATTTCTTTGAGTTCGGTGATGATTCTGATATGATCACCCAGTTTACTCCAGGTGTAATTGCACAGGGCATGCGATCAATTGGATATCAAGATATTCCAGTTGATCAGTACAAGAAGACCTACATGACAAAGGTCTGGAGGTATCTGGCTCACATTGTCATTGTCTGTTTATCCAGTCGCAGTGCAGGTCTTGAAGGGATGAAATTTTCGACTGCCTCTGCTATTCTTGCCCTGATTTACAACAAACCCTTCAACTTCTCAGGCTATATCTTTAGGGGTTTTGTACACAATGCTTTGGATGCTAAGGAAAAATGGGCTTTATATCCTAGATTTACTCAATTGCTGCTCAATCACTTGCATCCAGATCTTCCAGTGGTCGCATCTTTCACTTTCAAGCAGACACCGATGAATACAAGGATCTACACCACTTGTACCACTTTTGCGAGGAAGGGACAACCACCAGAACGTGAGGTTGCGTTGTTTGGTCACATCATTGATCCTGCTTATGTTCCCCTGCCTGGTGAGCAATTCAACGCACCAGCACCTGAACAACCTATCCCTCAGCCTCTGGTTCAACAGCCTCCAGTTCCACAACCGCAAGTTCAACAACCTCCAGCTCAACAACCGGATCCGGAATTGGTAGATCTAGATCTTGAGATCGATAATTATCAGCCTCCTTCTCCGGGTCCTGAACCATCCAACCGCGGCAAGAGGCCTCGAGACGCTTCTGACATGTCTGATCTAAATCCGGGCAGGCGTTCTCGTACTTCCACTTCCACATCTTCTGAGCCTCCAAGGACTGAAACTCCAATCACTCCTCATCCAGCTGTCATTCAGGAGCTCCTGTCAAAGATTGAGAAGATGCAGCAAACAATGGAAGCTCAAGCATCAGTCTCTGAAGCTCAGGATGCTAGGATCTCTCGCTTGGAGAAAGAGAATGAAGAATTGAAGACAAAGGTGTTGCAGTTGGAAACCCAAGCTATTGCTTCGGGGGAGACAGCCCAACCAGCTATAGAATCAACACCTAGGGTTTCCGCCGAGGGCGAAGAAAATGTAATTCCTGATGATGTAACAAATTCTGGTATTAATGAAACAACTCTTATTTTGGATTACATTATTGAGCAACCAGGGCAACCAAAACCGCTAGCTGTAGATTACACGTATTGTAATTTGACTTACTTTCAATCTGCGGTTGACGATGACGGTCGTGCGCCTGAAGAACCTTTTGACTTCAACTCTGCTAATAATGATGATGATGTTGATGTTGAACAAGAAGAGCTTAATCCTGATGAAGAATATACTGATCGTCCAGCTTATCCTCAAGAGGGTGTTGTATTATCTGATTCTTCAGACGATGAGTCAGGGCCAACGTTTAATTACGTACCAGGATCTACTTCTCAACCTGGTCCTGCTCAAGAATCGTCTGTACCCTCCAGTTCTTCACAAGCACAACCAGTCCCTGTTCGTGAATCAACAAATTACAATGACATTTTCCCTCAGGATACATCCGAATGTGTATCTTTTGATAAGGAAATGCCCATCAGAGAAAGGGATAACTGGTTTCCAAAAGGTAAAAATCCAGAACCTGCTCCAGTTACATGCAAGAAATATCAGGTTGGTGGTGATTATACAGGCCTGATAAAAAGCTGGAAGGTGAGTAAAGGGAGGTTAATGATTAAGAGACTCGACGGTATCCAGTACTTTCGTCGATCACTGAGGATATTGAGTACATTGCCAAAGCATGACATCGTTCGTCTCTCTCAGCTTCAGTTGATAAATCCTCACGAAGACGGAGTAGCTGATGTTATTCAAAAGGTCATGCGTGAGGAAATTAAACGAAAGAAATATCATTATGTCAAACCAATACTGGGTACTAGGTACACGTTCAAGAAAAAGCTCGATCCAAAGACCAAGCAGCCAATTGTAAGAGTTCACTATCCGCCTGCTAAATGTCTGACTGAAATCGCTCTGGAAACAGTTCCATTCAATCTACTGAAACGTTTTCATTACTGGGAACTGGATGCTCACACTGGCGAAGCCGTCTTAGTTTTTGTACCAGATTCAGAGCCTCAGACAGGATCTTTGTGGGGTCTACGAAAAGCCAACTTCAGAATATTTGACCCAATGAGCTTGATTAATCTGTCCAGAAGTGACATGAAGAAGCTATTCGACAATCGGATTCGCTACAATCCAGGAAACGAGTTCAACTCTGTATTAGCGAAACGATTTCAGAAAATCGTTGATATATGCTTCACCTTTGGCATACACGCTGGTGGAAACTTTCCACCTGGATGGGTTTGAAGTTCAGACATCTGAAGACTGAAGAAAATTGAAGAATTTTTCGAAGACCAAGCTGAAGACACGGGGGAGTTTGTTGGTACATCAATGTGTGTCTGTCAGTTGGTCTCGATCTGTAATCGTGTCGATATTGTAATTACATATTGAATAGTTTTAGACTTAGTTTAATTACAATTTTTGTAATCTTGCGACACAAGCATTGTGTCGCAGAATCAATCCATGCGACACAAGGATTGTGTCGCAAATCCATTCCATGCGACACAAGGATTGTGTCGCATAAGCATTCTATGCGACACAAGGCTTGTGTCGCATAAAGTCTGGATCAGGCTATAAATAGAAGCTCGCCAGCTTCTGTTTTTGCAAGACATTTTACACACACATAGCACTCTGATTACCACAGAATACTCTCTAGGTGTTATTTGATCTTTGTGTGTTTGTGTCCAAGTGTATGTATTGTTGATAGCTTTTCATATATATAAACATACACTTTGTGTTTTGGTCATTTATCTTGTTAATCTTGCTTATACTTGTTTGTTTGATTTCCGCATTAACAAACTTGTTAAACTACTCGATTTGGTCCGTATAAGTGGAACCTACAAATACCACAAAGAATACTTTTCATGAATCTAGCATACCATGTCAAACATATCTTGACATCCTGAATCTTTTGTCTAATAGCTTTCTATACAAAGATCCCAAAAGTGATCAAGCACTTACTATCACGAGGTAATAAAACATGACAAGAAAAACAAAAAAAAATCACATATAAGGAACACACTTTTGTAATACTGACTGTATCAGAATTGGGGGCTTCATTTTTCTTACTCTTCTTCCTCTTCTTATTTTTCTGCTTCGGTTTTTGGTTCATTTTGTTGATAGCAGCAGAAGGTCTTTTGGTATTTACTTTCTCATCTTCAAAACATCCATCTGTAACCACCTCATCCTCACCAACTGATTTTGTGGTATGTACAGAAGCAGACCCATCACCATCTTCATTGGTCTCCTCATCATCACTAATTGATTGTGTGGTATGTATAGATGCAGAACCATCGCCATCTTCTTTGGACTCCTCATCATCACTAACTGATTGTCTGGTATGTATAGATGCAGAACCATCGCCATCTTCTTTGGTCTCCTCATCATCACTAACTGATTGTCTGGTATGTATAGATGCAGAACCAATGCCATCTTCTTTGGTCTCTTCATCATGACCAAGCAAACCATTTTCAGATGCCACAGCTTCCAATCGTTTGAACAAATCTTTTCTCGACTTTACAAAGTTGCTTACTACTTCCAACAGAAAATCAGGGTCGACCTCTAAAGATTCCATAGTTGTTTCTAATCCAAATGAACCTGAACTTTGAACCATCACCAACGGGTCCAAATCTTTTTCAGGTATGTCCCTCAAGCTAAAAACTTTCTGTTTCTTAAATTTTTTGTAGGACAACTGTTGCATATATTTATCGTATTCCATTTCAACACGAGCAACCATGGCCTTTTCTGTCCTTATGAACAATAAGATCTTGTTCACGAGTTGCTTAAACCCTATTTTGTGCTCTGCTACACAAGCTCTCAGTCCATAAACCTCAGCAGTATTTAAAATCCCGTCCATATCCTCCTCTGCCATTTTTGACATTATAATCGTCTACCTATGTACTTCAGATGTCTTGATTATACCGCTGGAACCAGAGAGTTCCTGAAAGATAACACCAATTCCATTTCAATGCAATTCTTAATTTCACAACCAAAATTCAAATGGATCAAAATGGAACCATATATATTCCTGATTCAATGCATATTGTACTCTTGCACATTTACACCCAATGAAGAACCCTAAAAGATTCCACCCCATATTCCAACATAATCTTAATTAACTGGTGGGATTATTAATTAATGACAATATACCAAGACCCTAACTTTTTTATACTATAAGATAACTAGATAATTCAATAATTAACTGTAATCAAACAAGATTTAAAAAACCATAATCAAACAATCAATAAGTAATGTAAAAACAAAACAATGATAGAAAGATTCACCCCATATATCATAATTAACCATTGAGATTGAAATTATTATTTAATGACTACTACGTATATACCAAGAACCTAACTTTTTTATACACAATATTCAAGATAACTATGTAATTCTGTTAGTTAACTATAATCAAACAAAGTTTAATAACCATAATTAAAGAATCAACAATATACAGTAATAATCTAAAACAAAAGAATGATAGAGATGGCATTACCTATGAAATATGATTGAATGATGAAGAATGTAGCTGTGGATTCAAATCTTGATACTATTGTTGATGAAAATTGATGACGGAAATAATCGTTTTAAGAAGTGGAAGTGAAGTTCGTTAATGGAGATTGGACATGTTTATTTATACTTATTATAACTGAAGAATAGAAGAAAGTTATATATATTATTATAAAATTGTGGAGGGGAATAACAGACTGCTGATGCAAAAGGCGGGAATTTTCCAATTGTCCACGTGGGATCATCGTGGGCCTTCATTATTTTTTTGTTATTAATCAAGAAATTAAATATGTTAATTTATGTAAACTACGAGGACTAAACTGTAAAAGATATAAGAGAGAGGGATCTGGTTTAACTTTTAACAGTTTGAATTTATACAGGATTCAAATTGTTGACTTGGCCCTTTTCTGGGTATTATATAACGGTAGAAAAAACCAGAAAAGGGGAAAAACATTCTCCGCAACAAACCCTAGATTTTTAGTTTTAACAAACAACGGATCCCTTTGACGAACAAGCGTACGCGTAGAAGTTAATCGGTCGTGCAATTAATTACAAGAGGTAAATCATCAAATCGCTCGCCAAAGTTTGTATTCGCTCTTCGAATTATTACTATCATTATGTTTAATTACGTTAACAAGGGTGAACAAAAGATAATTACTTTACTTTTGGATTAATATGTTTGCTTGGTATTGATTGATTGCTAGTTGTTAATCAATTAAGTGATGGATTAATCAGATTTTTATTGATTTGGATAACAATAACGATAAGTTGTTGCAAACACACACCTGCTGCTGCCTGAGTTTAAATCTTAGTGTTTTACATATGTTTTTCGATAATTGGATTGCAGAAACAATCAAGTGTAAAATGGAGCATCCATTCAATGATGAACGTTATAGGAAGGTAGAACGTATCATCTCCATGGTGGACTGTTTTAGGTTCGAATGCTCCGTTGTTTTCCTCAAAACTGAACCGTCTAAACTTGCTGAGATCGTTTCAAGATACCGAATTGCCATTGCGGCCCGTTTGGAAAGGTTTAAGAATGCGCAGTATGAGGGACCCGAAGTTCGGAAGCAAATAGCTGCTGTCTGGAAACGCCCTGAAGATGGCTGGGATCGCATCTACGCTCTTGTCGATCAAATGGAGCACGAAGCTGCTACTAGAAAATCTCGGAGACTAAAGCAAAAACGTTTGCGTTTTACTTCCGTTGCTCTAGTGTCTATACTTTTATTTAGCATTTCTTTAAGTATGTCGTCTTACATGTTTTAACTTCGTTTCATTAGTGCTAGATTTATGATTATTATGGTTACAGTTAAAACATAGCCGTATAATATCCAACTATCTGTATGATTGAAGATTTATATATTCAGTGAGTTGTCTTTTCTTTCGTTTAGATTCAATGATAATGTCCTACAACCTGCAACTTATTGTGTATATAGAAGCTTCGGGTATGTTTGCCAACATTGGATGAAGATGGAGATTAGTTCAAAGAGCTTCCATTTTGAGGGATCATTTTGTTCAAGTATTTCTGTTTTTTTTTTTTTTTTGTTTGCCAAACATGGATTGTAAATAAAATTTCTTGAAATTTAAAATTTCAATCTCCAAAAGTCCCTGAAAATGTTGTTGCCAAAAACACGCTACTGCCTATAAGAAATGCAGAACAGATTCCTACGGTTGATGCCCATATTCATCTTTACGCTTAGCAGACAGTAGGTGCACGGGTTTATCAGAAGATTGGTTTGGGAAACAGATCTACTCGATATTAATTCACAAAGACAAGGTAAAAGAAACTTTTGATTCTTAATATACAATTAGAAAATCATAACTTAATGTAACAACCGTGGTTTTCTAAGAATATAAGCTCTCCTCGTGAGAAGTGATTAAGTTTAACTAGCCATAGTCCCCATCATCCAGCTCTAACTTAATATTGGAGGTAACAATTAACATGAAAATACAAGTCAACAAAGATACATGTCAAATAAAACTGTAAAAGGATATAGGTATGAGCTAAAAACCACATAACAAAATATTTCCCCAAGGTCACTACATTTGCTACTTAAGTAGACCTAATTGAATTTTTTTTTTTTAAAGAAAGTACCAATATCAATGAAAATACCCTTCACCTACAAACCAGAAGCATATCATTAGGAGCTCAAAGCAACAATTACCCCACAAGCTATAAACACCTCTCTTGAGCTACACAATTGTCGTGTTTTAATTAGCCCGACTTTTGAAAACATCAAGATCTATCTGTGTTGGGTAAGTTTCTTGAAGGCTTGAAGCTCCACATTAATTCCATCAATTTACCTCTTGAATCGATCCTTCAGTAACAGGGGACTTCGCAAGTCGATACAAAGATAGCACACATAACTACAAGTCTACAACCTTCAGCAATGATGTTTCAAACTTTTAAGTAGAGGTGGCAAGTTCTATCCATTTACTTTCGGGTTATGTCAATTTATCCTTTACATGTCTATAGTTTAGATAAAACAGTTACAAAAATACAATTTGAACTGAGCAATGGGTCAAAAGTTCCAAATTGCATTTTAATTCTTCAAAATCACAAGTCATTTTTTCAGAAATTTTTTTTTTAAATTATTAGTTTTAGAAAATATTTATATATAAGAATAGAAATAGATTTTTTGATTAAAAAAAAAAAAAATTGGGCCCGCCTAAGCAAACCCATTTTGGCACTTAACCAAGACTAACGATCTTAACCCGTTACGCAACCTACCACACTAGTCCAATTTTGCCACCTATATTTCTAAGTAATATGTATGTATTGATATAATTTTTACTACCAGTCAATGAAAAAAATCTTGCTCTTTTGGAAGTGCTCTTTAGTCACAAAGTCATCAAAGATAGCATATCAGCACTCATTAGCAGAAATGGAAGCATGCGAGCTACAGTATCACATGGAATTAAGCACATCTAACTAAAAGTAGAAAGTGTGAGCACCTATGACACTGGTAGCCAAAGGTCCCCAACCATCTAGTCAAATGCAGTCGAGCTGGAGTGTCAGAAGATTGATTGCTCAAACTTAAATAAGCGATCTTAGTTTAAAAATTATCCTACCATAAACCATCAAACATAATGATGAACGAGTGAAGGTTGAGCATTTTCATGTACATACTCGAGACCTCTTGCTGCACGACAAGCAATTTTAACATATTTTTTCTTCAACTTGTTGGCAAGCAATCTCGATCAACAATGCGTGACTTGGGTGCTCATACAAAGATTGTGCATGCATCACCAACACCTTTTGAAGCAAACACATCTTGCTACTTCTGTAAGTTTACATATGTGTGTGTGTTTTGTTGAACTTTCCATCCACCGTACTGTTATTCAAACACAACTATGTTTTCATCCTCAAAATGTTGTACTTGGCAGTGATGCTGAGGATTATGGTAGGGACGAGTAGTTGATGGAGGTATGGAGTAATAAAATAGGTACATTTGTGACATGAACACAAAATTTGAAAGTTTGTTGATGATCGTGATAATAAAATAGGTACATGAGTGACCTCGGAACAAAATGGCTACAAGAGTGACTTGTGGCTTTAACCCTTTATTTTACACCATCTATTTTATCCTACCGGTATACTTAAATTTTTAGCATTCCGTATAGTACAATTTCTTTTTTCTTTTTTTTGAAAGCCATCAATAACTTATTTTACAATAGTGAGATTTTTCAAATAATTTACAATTCTTTCTTTTTGAGAATCAACAATTACTCAAAATAATTTACAATCTTCTTTATATATTAAAAGAAAGTGATAATTAGGTAATCAAACTTAATCTCACCCTTTAAATGATTTAATATATTAAATGTGAACCATTGATCTTAAATTGAAAAGGATGACTACCTAAATAGTGGAGATGAGGTGATAAAAAGACTAGATTACCCATACCCTTTCAATAAGCAATTAATTAAAAATCCAATCTTCTTTATAATCAACATTTAATGTTCTCAAATAATTTAAGAAATATTATTTAATTAAGCATTAAAATAATGTATTTAAAGCTAGCTTAATGGAAAAAACTTACTAATCTCACATTCAAGATCATTTATCTACATTCACTTCGTTTTTTATTTTATTTTTTTCATTATCACTATTATTAATTATTAAAGGCATCAGTCTTTAAGTAATGTATAAGGTGTTTACTTTTTGTCAACTTATTTTGTTATTATATATTATTATTATTGACAAACTTATTTGTTGGATGACTTATTTAGAAATATTAATAAATTGATTAAGAGACATATATAACGTTATGCTACAATTTTTTAACTATGTTATAATTAGGCTTTAATTTGTAGTAGAAAAAATAACTACTTCAAAATCAAACTCCATCAGAATTCAATTCTATGACTTTAGTTACGGATGCTCACACCAACGTGCACGTAATCGAATTATATGCAGAGATACACGATGAGAGTCAATTGAATCGGAACAATTAGATTTACTATTTTGGCAACATACGTGATTTATCATATAGTTCATTAGTGATGGCGATTTCGTTTTCAGGTATTGATGTTTTCTTATTATTGATCATAAATTCTTATCTGAAGTAATAATAGTATTTGTTTTAAGTTTTACATTTTACCCTTTTGGATTAATAAATTTTCTTGATTTGTTTATCTTGATTTTTACATAAAAAGATAAATGTTGATCTTGATTTGTTGGCATAGACATTGCGATTTATGTATCATCTCATGAAAATTGTATGTTGAGAAGACACATGATTTACTAGGTATTTTATTTCTCTCACTATGTAGTGAATTTATCTTCAGATTACTTGGATTTAATGATTGATGGGCATATAATTTCAACACTTTAAATTTTATCTTCAACTTACGTAGCTCGACACCCACCACAAAATCTGAATGAAAGGGGTTTCCTAACAAGAATACAACAAAATGGTGATCTTCAAAATCTATTTTCCATATGTGAAAGTCATTGCGTTCTAGACGTTTTCTTAGTTCACCGTCCAAACATACGAAACCTACCATTATAAGAATAAGTCAAATATTCTAAGTTGTGCAATACATGCATATAGTATCTATATGCTTGCTATTTGGATGTCGCACATCAACTTGATCATGTTTTACCATTTGTCTTTTTATGTTATCTCTTTAATGTTTAGACTTCAAATCACTATTGTCAATATTATAAACGTTCTTAATAATGTATATTTAAAGTTACTATTAACAAACAAATATATCTCCTTCAATTCAAAACATTTATCCAATGTCATCCGTGAAAAAGTGTCAAAAAACAAAATTATATAATATAAACTTTCGTATTAAAAGCATGAAGCAGCCCGCAAATTTTGCGGGTTATAATCTAGTTCTAATTTTATTACAAACGGTATTAACTTAAAAATCAAATTTTAAATAGGGTAAGGTTCAGAGGATAACGTATTATTTGAGGAGAAGGAGGAGAAGAATTTTCAAATTTTCATTTTTACCCCCTTCACCTTTTTAATAGTGTACACTACTCCCTCCTACTTTCTTCCTACCCACCACTAGCTGGTGCCACCCGCCGCCACCCGCCGCCGCCGCCACCGGTCGTCGGAAAAAAAATTTCAATTTTTTTTTTAAAAAAAATTTTTAATTTTTTTTTCATAATTTTTTTTTCCAATTTTTTTTACATATTATCACTTTGTACTTCATTTTATTATTTTATTGCATTTTGTATATATGTTTAGTAGATATTGTTCGTTTTTACTGCATTTTATTTATACACCTCAATCTTATATATATTGTTTGTTTTTTACTGCATTTTAAGTTATACATAATATATTTTTGACTGCATTTTATTATTATTGACTGCATTTTGCATATATTTCATATATTACATATTGTTTATTTTTTACTGCATTTTATATTATACATATGATCCATTTTTACTGCATTTTGTATGAAAGTATAATACATACTACTGTTTTTACTGCATTTTGCATATATTTATTTAGTACACATTGTTCGTTTTACTGCATTTTATATATATATAATCTATTTGTACCGCATTTTATTTTTTTTACTGCATTTTGTTATTTTCACTGCATTTTATATTATACATAATCTATTTGTACTGCATTTTGTTATTTTCACTGCATTTTGTTATTTTTGCTGCATTTTTCATATATTTCATTCATTATATATTGTTTGTTATTCACTGCATTTTGTATTTTACATATTATCGATTTGTACTGCATTTTGTATTTTACATATTATCTATTTGTATTGCATTTTGTATTAAAGTATAATACATATTGTTGTTTTTTTTGCATTTTGCATATACATCATTTATGACATATTGTTATCTTTTTACTGCATTTTAGATTATATATATTATCCATTTGTATGGTATTTTGTTGACGTCGGGTATAGAAGATGCGGTAAAATATATAAAAGTTTTAGTTAATTAACAATAATATACAAAATGCAGTGAAAAAAACGTCTAGTTTTATTAAAAATGCAGTAGGAAAAGGAATAATATATCTAATAAAAGATTTATGGAAAAAAAAAATTTTGAAAAAAAAAATTTTGAAATTTTTTTTTCCGGCGGTCGGAATCCGGCATCGGCTGGCGGCAGTCAGGTGGTGGCAGCAAGTGGTGGGGTAGTGGTAGGTGTGGTTGGAGGAAGAAGAAGGTAGGAGGGGGAAGAAAATAAAGTGGAAGGGTTAAAACGTAAAAGTCTAAATAGTGAAAGGGATGTGGAGTGAAAATTAATGTTATATTTTTTTTGTTAACTGATACCCTTATTTTTTAAAGTAATTACAAAATTACCATCCTTTTTAACCATTAATCCAACCCAAAAGATCATCTAATCGCCGCATATAAAACTTCTCTTTCTCCTCTCCTCATATGACCCTTCCCTGTTATCCCCAATCTTTTAAATATCATGGGCTTCCTAGCAAGGGTATAAAAAAACCAATTAAGGGCAAAAACATTCCGGCAAAAAACCCTACATTATAATTTTAACGAACAACTGATCCTTTGACGAACAAGCGTACGCGTAGAAGTTAATTGTTCGTGCATCGAACCTACGAAAGGTAAATCATCAAACCGTTCGCTATTCATTCTTCGTATTTTTGTTATTATTCATTAAATCGAATTATATTGTCAGAGTTTAATTAAAATTAATAGCGGTGATAAATCGATTAATTCAAAAGATAATTACTTTACTTTTGCATTAATCAGTGTGTTTGGGATTGACTGATTGCTTAGTATTAATCAATATTATGGTGATGGATAATCAATTTGATTTGGATGAGAATAATAAGCTGTTGCAAACACACACCTGTGTTTAAAATCAATCTAAGTGTTTTGCATTTGTTTTTCGATAATTGGATTATTGCAGAAACTATCAAGTGTAGAATGGAGGAGCCTAAGTATGAATTCTATAATGAATCGTTTTGGAAGGTGACACGTATCATGTCCATGGTTGACAGTATTGGGATCGAATACTCTGCTCTTGTTTTCCTCAAAACTGAACCCTCTAAACTTGCTGACATCGTTTCAAGATACCGATTTGCCATGGCAGCCCGTAAGGTAAGGTTAGATAAGGGGCGATATGAGGGACTGGATGCTGTGAAGCAACTAGCTGCTGACTGGGAACGCCCTGAAGATGGCTGGGATCACATCTACGCTCTTGTCGATCAAATGGAATTGGAACCTCCTGTCAATATATCTCCAAGACAAAACCAAAAATCTTTGCGTTTTAATTCCGTTGCTCTAGTTTTTTTACTTTTGTTTGCTGTTTCTTTAAGTCTGACCTCTTACATGTTTTAACTTGGCTTTCATTAGTAGATGAATGATTATGTTTGAAGACTTACATGTACATCTAATGAATGAATGATCTTTTCTTTTAGATTCAATGATTAATATTGACTTTATCACTTATTTATTTTGGCTTCGTTGATAAAATTTGATTAATTCATACAAGAATCAAATTGTAGCTCTTAATTAACCTCATTGAATCATAACATGCAACTTGTTCTGTATGAATAAGATTCAATATTGGGTTAAAAATTAAATCATTGGGATCATTGTTTCCTTCAATATGGGGGATCAACTGCACCTATGATTTTGTGAAAAGATTGCAGCAAGGTTGACCATATCTTGTACAAGGTCACTAAATTTGCTACTTAGGTATAGCCGTGAACAAAAATCGGGTTTAGCCCAACCCGACCCGAACCGGGTTTTAGTCAACGAAGGGAAACCGGGTTTTTGACCAACCCGACCCGAACCCGACCCGATTTGACAGGGTTAAAAACCCAACTCGATGCTACCCGGTTTGTACCGGTTTGGAACCGGTTCGGGTTGGAAAACCCGGTTTAAAACCGGTTTTTTTATATAATTACCTGGTTTTAAACCGGTTTTTCCAACCCAACCCGGTTTCGGAGGCTAAAAACCCAACCCGGGTCCCTACCCGCCGGGTATTCTCAAAACCCGAACCGGATTAAAAAAAACGGTTTTTCTAAAACCCGGTTTCGGGTTTTTTTTCGGGTTCGGTTTCGGGTGCGGGTTTTTTGTTCACGCCTACTTAGGTAGACCAAATCGAATTTTATTTTTGAAGTACCAATATCACTGAAAATATCTTTCACAGGCACACCAGAAGCATATCATTAGTAGCTCAAAGCAACACATACCCCACAAGCTATTAACACATCTCTTGAGCTACACAATTGTAGTATTTGAATTGGCCCGACTTTTGAAAACATCAAGATCTATCTCTTGTTGGGTAAGTTGATTGAAGCTACACATTAATTCCATCAATTTACCTCTTGAATTGATCCTTGCAGTAACAGGGGACTTCGCAAGTTGATACAAAGATAACACACATAACTACATGTCTACAACCTTCAGAAATGATGTTTCTAAGTAGAGGTGGCAAGTTCTATCTATTTACTTTCGGGTTATGTCAATTCATCCGTTAAATGTCTACAGTTTAGATAAAACAGTTACAAAAATTCAATTTTAACTGAGCAATGGGTCAAAAGTTCCAACTTGCATTTTAATTCTTCAAACTCACAAGTCATTTTTTCAGAATTTATTTTTATATAATTATTAGGTTATAGATAGTATTTATTAATTAGAAATCTAGAATCAGAATTTTTGATAAAATTTGTTTTGGGCCAGCCGGAGCAGACCCATTTGGGCACTTAACCAAAACTAACTATCTTAACCCGTTACGCAACCTGCCACACCAAGTCCAATTTTGCCACCTATATTTCTAAGTAAAATGTATGAATTGATATAATTTGTACTACCAGTCGATGAAAAAGACCTTACCCGTTTGGAAGTGCTCTTTAGTCACAAAGTCGTCAAAGATAGCATATCAGCACTCATTAGCAGGAGTGGAAGCATGCGAGCTACAGTGTCACATGGAATTAACCATATTTAACTAAGAGTAGAAAGTGTGAGCACCTATGAGACTGGTAGCCAAAGGTTCCCAACCATCTAGTCGCATGCAGTCGAGCTGGAGTGTCAGAAGATTGATTGCTCAAACTGAAATAAGCGATCTTGGTTCAAAAATCATCATACCATAAAACATCAAACATAACAATGAACGATTGAAGGTTGTGCCTTTTCATGTAGATACTCTCATACTCCATACCTCTTGCTACACCACAAGCAATTTTAACTCTCCCAGGCCAACTGAGAACGGGATCATATCAGGTTCTATTGCATTCATTTTAATAAGAATGTCATCACAACACTAAAACTAAACTTCATCCACATAACAAAGGTGTATCAAGATCAGGATGTGTTTATTGCATAAAGATCATATATTAGTCTTCTACTTGCTCTTCCTCCATGTTTTACATGTGCTCCCTGTAAGATCATTTAATATGGCATTCTTATTTGTAATGAGGTATATTATATACTATGTGTTATATCATCATCATGAAAATTTACTTGAAATATAATTTGAAATTGTGTATGCTATATCAGGGTTCCTGTATATTAATTATTTAATTGACATTGTCATCTTTGTAGGCCAAAGATTTTTCTAATTTATTGTACTCTAAAGGAAGTTAAAATGCTTTTTTGTTCCATATAAGTGTTGATCATACTATCATAGACCAAATGAATTTTCCAAACTAGCTCGGTTGTGTTTATAGACACTGTATTTTATAGACACCAGTTTCAAATTTATTAAATAATTCTACGTTTTATTCCATTCAATATCAAAACTACAAAACAATGAAACACATGTATGAACATCGAACATATCTTTGAATCTAGGGCAAATGGCCCAAAAAGGTAACCAATTTGTCAAAATTTGCCAATAAAGGGAATATGAGTTTTGTTGATGCCCAAAAATGAGTGACATTTTAAATTCGATGCCCAAAAAGGATTGAAGTTGTCAAAAAAGTCCAATTAAGGATTAAATTACAGTTTCATTTTTAAAAAGTGTCAAAAAAGGATTAAACTCTTTTAAATCGTGCCCTAAAAGGATTAAACTTTTTAAAATCGTGCCCTAAAAGGATTTAACACTAAAAATGAAATTCGGGTTTAAACTCTTAAAAAGTAACATTAGTGTTTATATCCTTTGTTTTCTAGGTAAAAAAATGTCACATATTAATTTAAGGATTCGATATTTAAGCCTCGCATTAGTTAAAATCGAAGAAAAATTGAACGACAAAAAATGTAAAAATAATTGTACCTTTAATTGAACTTTTTTGACAACTTCAATCCTTTTTGGGCATCGAATTTAAAATGTCACTCCTTTTTGGGCATCAACAAAACTCATATTCCCTTTATTGGCAAATTTTGACAAATTGGTTACCTTTTTGGGCCATTTGCCCTTGAATCTAGCTACAGTTAGAAACAGAATTAGCATAAACTCCAAGCTTACAATTAATTCTTATATCAGGAAATCAGGATTATTTGAATCCTTCCAAATCTAATTCTAATTCCGAAGATATGATAAAGGTAAGTACTAGACATTATCGTATGTCTTCATTGTTGTCACCAGTTACCACACATATCCATAATGCTTGCTACCTCTGCATAAAATTAGACAAAAGCAATTCGTCTTTATAGTAACTATTCAATTAAACAAGAAGATTACTAATTAACTCTGAATTTTAAATAACAATATATTACCTTTCGGGTATCGGCCTCATCGGGAACTTTGTAAAGATCAGCAGTAATTTCGGATAGCCACAATCCAGGAAACAGAGTCTAACAATCAAATCAATACAAACATTTTGCAACTAATTAAATTTCAAAAACTTTGTATATAAAAATGGTGATCTGTATATAAATTTCAAAACTTACATCGAGTTGCTTTTGAAGAACTCGTGATCGTTTCTTAGGCTTACGTGGCAATCTCCGTCCAGTCATCACCATGAAATCATCCTCCAGTTCATCACGTGATAACGATACGCTAAACTTTCTACGTCTCTCTCTACTCTTAACATCATCATCACCTGATAAACAATTAGGTTTTGAAAGCTCACAATTACCGTTGACTTTGACTCCGTCCGACGGAGGCTTAAACGCAGCACGTCTGGTCCTCAAATTCCACGGCCTCTCCGCCGGAGAATCATTCGCCGTCGTCACCGGACGTTGTACTCGGAGAATGTCGACCTTCATCTGATCAACCTCCTTTTTGAAATCGAACATCAGTTTCTCTCTAGTCGCTTCCATCTCACCACCGTCTCCGGCGGCAACTCCGGTTCTCGATTTCAATTTCTCCGAAGAAGGCGGAAACCTATTATTATAATGACTCGACTCCTTCCGGCGTATTCGAATTTCAGAGCCGCCGCCGCTAGTCTCCGGCGATTGATTGAGACGGGCGAACGACGGAGAGACGTTTACGCTGAAATCATCATGGTCAACGATGTTCATGCAACGTAGATGCTTCTGATTACCCCACTTTAAGAGAGGTAGATCGAAATTGTGTAGCGGTGGTTTCAATCTATCCATATCTTCTTGTGATTTCACCGTATCTATATCTCTTCGGACTCTTTTATTACCCGAAATCACCATTAAAACCTTTATATTAAATATATGTTTGAATAATTGAATATGTATGTGTATAAGTGCATTTTGTGTGCCGCGAAAACATTTATTTATATAAGAAGTGAATCAATGACGTTCGAGAACAAGGATGGGAATAGATTGGATGACGATGAAAACGTGAGATCATGACCGTGCATCTTGTACATTTATTTTCTTTAATTTGAGCATTTTTGTTTATATTTGCGTAATTTGACTGAATAATGAAAACTTAAAAATTACAGACTATACCATTAAGTTATTAGACCACTCCTATTGGTTACGTCGGTTTCAACATTTCCTTTCCTCACTTTCAAGCCACCGATGGCACGGATTCATCCCTTGCTTTCGTCGCTTGCATTCTTCGGCTAACCGAAGAAGGGAAACGAGTTTGTATGTGGGTAGGCTTATATTTAAAATGTATTGTTATTTATTGTTTTATGTATGTAAATGTAGGTATATTGGTAAATGTGGGGTCCAAAAATTAAAGGAAGAAATGATTGTTAGCAGTGCTTTGTCACTCTTTCGTTAATTTTGGATGTGCTTACGTGGCGCTGAGCTGGCACAAGGGAAGAATGAAGTGACGAAAGTACGGGAATGGTCTTAGTATTCAAATTTAAATTAAATTTCCACCATTAACTAAGATTCTTTAATAAAGATATACGAGTATTATTTTAAAGTATTAAAGAGATTCTATAGATATTTCATATTAAAGTAGATAATAATTTATTTGCACCTATATAAGGGAGTGTCATAAACGGATATGTAGCTTAATAGATTATTTTGATATATGATTTAATGGAATTGATAAAAAGCTGTATTTAATATGGGTGGTGATATTTCCACCACTTTTTTTGATAAATCCACCATAGTTGTGCTTTAACAGTTTGTACTGTACACATTATCAATGCATAACTTTGGTGAATTTATCAAAAAGAGTGGTGGATATATCACCACCCATTTAATATACTTGTGATTTGCATATAAAATCTTGAAACATTCCTTTTATTTAAAATGCATTAAATGAGATCTCGATCATAAATAAAACTTTGAGTTTAATAAACATACTATCATTATCAATGTTCTTATAATTTATTTATCTTAAAAGTGCAATAATTATAGGTAGGGGTAATGTTTTTTTGTAATAGAATCCAACCTTCTTGATGGGTTCAAAAACTTCTTTGTTCTTTGACGTCTCTTTAAGTCGTTGCAATAAAAGGTCATGCGAAATGTTATTCTCATATATTATAATTATAATATAATTTTAATTTATTTAATGAGTTTTTCTAATAACGATGTGACGAAAATTCGTGATAGACGAAAATACATTAGAAGAATAAAGAGGATAAATAAAGATTGTTTTAATTCTTGCTGTATTTTGACAAGATTAGAATTGATGATCATTTTAATTTTTTGTTATTTGAAGCAACCAACCATTTCACAATGTAATGAACCATTCTGTAAGTTAAATGACACACGTAGTGCATATAAAAAGATTTAACCGAATTAACCAATACCCAAATATTGTTAGAGTTAGTTGATATGTAGCACATATGTAAGTATATAATGATGCAATAAGATTCATTGATCTAGTAGGTGTTAGTCAATTGTTTCTTTCGTTCTCTTTGTATACACCCATTAATGAAACCTTTCTCGAATTATCTTTCTAATTATGTGAAATCCATAGATTAGTTTTGAAGTTAGTAAAATATAATTATAGGGACTTATGTAAATTAATAAAAATATTTGTATTACCATTCACAGAATCTATTTTGTTTAATGAATGTCAAAAGAAAGTTGGAATTTCTTAGACCAAAAGAAAATACATTTACAGCTTTAAACTATGATAAAGTATAGTCGTAGATCATGAGTAAGGTGTACTTTGACTTCAGTTTCAACTCGTTAAAAACTCGAATTAGTTGAAATTAAATGACACACTTCTACGTGCAATGTTAAATAGACCATGATCGAACAATTACAAGCGATTTACCCCAGCCAAATGAGCGAAAACCAACCACAATCACCCGATCACTGTTAATAGACGAGTTACTGAGTCTTGTTTCCTCTTTGTCCTCTAATAATTGGACCGAATACCTGCGGTGAGGCTATCACTGTAGGAACTGGCTGAGTCTGCCATATATGTATGCTCCTATAACTGCAAAATGATTCTGTGAATGAAATGTTAGTTAATCACAAGCATCCGGAAAAGAATTATATTTAGACTTTCAAGTATGACAGAAAAACTCCTGATGAAATCTGTTTTTGAGCACTGTTATTGCAGGTCAGATATTTCGAAACAGAACGATTAATTTTGCAGTTTGTTGTTATTTACATGGTCTCTAGGAAAGTAACATATCTATGCTGGTGGTATACTCTATGCGAGCGGGCGGGGTCACCGATGCAAGGGGAATTCGTAACAGAGAAGTTAACGATTATATCACTAACTTAGATTACAACAACAGGGAAGGAACAAAAAAATAAAATTGAAGAGCCTATGTTTAGTTGATTAAAAGTGCACTATGGAAAGTAAGCTAGGAGTAGGTCGAAGTTTACTTAATTTAAATGAGAGATTATAGCAGCAGCATTGCCAGTCTTCGACTAAAGAATTGCAGGGTTCACATGTTGAACAAGTAACAACTATGATCACTTTATCCTGGTAAAGTGTCCAGTAATAGCAGTCATGCAAGAAGTAGCAAGATTACAAACGATTCACGAATCAACTGCGAACAATCAAGAGATAAAGTTTCAACGTCATTTATAAAGGAATTATTTTAAATTTATGCAAAAGTCTAAAGCAAAGCAATGTGCATCATCTGCAGATCAATAGACAAACATTGAAGGTACATCAAAGTATGCAGACATACCTCTGATTCTTTGCTTCAGAAACTCCAGAACAGAGGGCAAAGTGGTCGACATGGGCTGAATATTGTTATAATATGTCATAACATTCAGCAACCTAGGTTATGCAGTGGAGATCGGACATGATGCGAATATGAAAGATTGATGCCGTCAGATACACATGGTTCATGTTTACTGAACAAACGTGGAAGTGGCTTGCTAGTTTATATGGAGGTAATCTTAGAACCAATTTCAGGAGAACATCAGGGAGAATCGTATGCAAACTAGCCAATATATAGAATAGGTGTACATTAATTTGAGAAGTCTAGATAGAATAGGAACAAAACACTCCATATAGAAACAAGATTATGAGCATGGAACCTTGACAATAATAGGTTCACAGAAGATAGTCTGAACTCCCCACACACTACAATGGATGCATTTCTGAACTGAAAACATAATAGGGGCCACAACAGCAGAATCATTCATGAAAAGACACAAAAAGTTCTATATGTATTTACTTTATGGAAAATAGACAAGCTGATGGGTAACCAGAGGAGAAGGAGGAAAGTAGGTCACTTACTTCATGGCAAAATTGGTTATAGTGGGTAAATACACAATGCTCACTTCCAAACTTCCCTCCTTTTATTGTAATCATTTCCTTATTAGTTAGAGCCACAGCACATGATTCAAGGATTCTGGTGTTGTATAAATATCTCATTTTTTCCGTTAACACAAGAAATTAATGGAAAGTTGGCAATATTTTATCCATATTTGACGAACAAGCAGACGCATTAACATCCGTAATCCATATAAGTCTGTATACAGCCCAAATTTATTCACTTAAAATGTATCTTGAATTCATTTGGTTATATTGGTTCAGATTTGGTATACACTGGCTACCTAAGCAAAAGCTTCTATCGGATGATAACGCAAACCTCAGACATCTAATACACAGAATACCCATGCAATTCCACAGAAAAGCCTCATCATCAATGCTCTCATTTTACAACATCAGTAATTAAAGTAAAAGAAATAAAATAAAAACCATAACCATAATCTAGGGATACACCATGCTACAAAAAGAGTACTATTCACGAACGTGTATAGATGAATCTAGCATAACATGTAAACTAAGATCACTTGTGATTCACATCTTAACATAGGCTCAATTGATGATAATGAATCTGTCTAATTGCTTTCTATACAAAGAGCAAATTCTCTACCTCCCAAAAAATAGAATTCATACACAAGTATGAAGCTGAAAGAAAATTTAGCTCTCCTATTACCAAAATATACTTACATTTGGTGCTTTCCAGTCATACCGAACTACATAACTTCATTTCAGCACAGGTCAACCATGCATAAATCCTTCTATGTTCAACAAAATCGACTTTGCTATCTCTGCGTAAATAAGAGAGCAAAATAAACAACTAAGATCCTATTTACATGCTCCAAGACACTAAACATTAATGCTTTCAGAAATTAAAGTAATGTACCTTCTTGGTCTCGGATACTCTATATAGATCAGCATGTATCTCCGTCAACCACAAACCAGGAAATAGAGTCTGCAACAATACCAATATCAATACAACTCGGATCTTTATCAAAATCTTAACATCAATTTTACGTTCATAAGATAACGTATACACCTCATTTTCAATGTTATCATGCATTGATGTGAAATTACTGTATTCCTTGTTCCCTAATTTCGATAATTCAGATTCTAATTCGATAGTAGACTAGTACAATTTCTATGCTGATAGTCAAATAGGGCTAATTAACAACTTCACAATATCAGTATACAACAATCTATGATCAACTGAAATACCTGATCAAACTATTTATTATAAGTTCACAATTAGGTTAAAATTTGCAAATCTGTATCAAATCTTACATAAACATGAATCAAATCCAAATTACTGTAGATAGTAATAAGAATTAGGCTTTATTTAAATCAAAATAATACTTACATCCAATTGATTTTGTACAACTTTAGGTCTTTTTTTAGGTTTACGAGGCAGCCGCCGTTCTCCCATATCTTCGAAATCCTTCTCCATTTCTCGCCGTGAAAGAGGAACGGAAAACTTTGCCCTAGCTTTCTCTCTGCGCTCAATTCCGTCACCGGAACCGGCAGCGGCGTTAGCATCTACACCGGACGAAGATGGTGCTTTTAATTGTTGTTCTTCTTCTTCTTCTGCATCAAGCTCCTTTTTAAAATTGAGCATTATTTTCTCCCAATTTGATTCAGTATCTCCAACTTTAGCCTTGAATTTAAGTACTAGACCGTCAACAACTGCCGGAGACGGTGGCCAGAAGTGTAATTGTGAATCGCCGTTGAATTCATGTGAATTGCATTTTGATGGATTCAGTTGAGTTGTAAGTTTTGAAGAAGAAGAAGACGGAACGGTGGAATTGATTAGTGATTTTGATTTCTCGAGCATTGTTATTGTTGAAGTGAATTGGGATTTGATTTTTGTGACGGAGTTTGTGAATTTTGTGCCTGATTTCTCCAGCTAGGTTTTCCGGCGAAATGGATATATTTAGGAGCCCAACCAAGACTTTAAAGCCCATGTGTATGAGTGTAATAGTGTATCACACTATATTAACTACCCATCATATAATATTAATATATTCAAAAAAATCTTATCTTATGTCTTTATATTAAAAATATTATATAATTTATTATAGAGAAAATTCCATAAACGGTACTTGTACTTTACACACATTTTCACCGTTCATACCCAAACTTTTTTTGTCACTTTATCGATACAATAACTTTCAAAATGCTCGTAATTGATACCCCCGTCTACTTCCGTCTAATTGTTGTCGTTAAGTTTTATCATGTGACATGCACGTGAGGGTATTTTCGTCTTTTCATCTCTCCCCTTTCTCTTTTATCCCTTTCTTCCCTCGTACACTCTTCCATATCACCTGTTACTCAAAATTCGTAATCAAAAAAATGCTCCGTATACAATAAATCGATAAACATTAGGGTTTAATTTCGTGAAGCAAATTCCGGTACATCTCAGTATGGTTCTTTCAGTTTGGCACGTTCGAAGTGACGACGAAATCATCGATGAACGCGATTATTATAGTGAGGTTATTGTTAAATTTTGTGTAATCCATGAACGCGAAATAATGCACATTTTCACATTTATGCTGCTATTATTCGATTGAATGTGTGAATAATCCTAATAAGTGATGTATTTACGTTTATTAAACTTTCCACAGGTGCAAGCCCTAATTTTTTCTCACTCAAAATTCATCATGGGGGTGTGTTCACAAAAAATCCGACATTGAGCTACAATGGAGGTAAGGTTAACTATGTTGATATGATCGATTGTGATCTATTTAGTGTACTCGAAGTAGATGACATGATTAAGGATTTAGGTTATGTAGATGACCAACCTATGTGGTACCACTTTAAAGATCCCAGTAGTAGTTTAGACTTTGTTATTCAACCTCTTAATAGCGATGAAGATGTGAGATGTTTGGTGAGGTATGTGGCTAGGTTCAAAGTTATTGAGTTGTACATTGAGCAGTGTTGGAGTTTTTTGAGTACACTTGTATACAATCCAGTTAATAGGTCAGACATAGATAGAGATGGCAATGGTAATGGTGATAGGTCTAAACTGGCTGGAGATGGCAACGGTGATAGGTCTGAATTAGATGGTGGTGGCAGATATAATGGGTCTGAAGTAGATGGTGGTGGCAGTGGTAATGGGTCTGAAGTTGATGGAGATGGCAATGGTGATAGGTCTGAAGTAGATGAAGATTCACAAGATGGTTGCAGTGATAGTGATGTCAGTGAGTTCATTGTGGATGAGGAGAACATAATAAATGAGGTTGAGGTGGATATGAGTACCTTTAACTTGTTGATAGACAAGGATGTTGAGTGGATTGGTTGCAATGAGGCACCTGTAAATGAAACAAACAATTCGGAGGTGAATATGTCTCCTCTAGATGAACAACCTATAGACTTAGAAACCTTTGAAAGTGGGTCAGATGATGATGTTTGTGCAGCCAGAAGGAGTGTGTTGAGGCGGCTAGCTAGTGAGCAAAGAGAACAACAAACCAACATTGATACTACAGTCAATTTCTATGTTGGGCAAAGTTTTGCAAGTAAAGCAGAAGTCAAAGAAATGGTGGTATTGCATGCAGTGGAGACTAGGAGACAATTGCATTTCATATATAATGATGAAAGAAGACTGAGAACCATATGCAGAGGTAATATTCCAATTTTTAGGACTGGTGGGCCTAAGACTTCTAATCCAAATAATAGTGGGCCAAGTGGTGGTGGGCATAAATCTGGTGGGCCTGAGGTCGAATTTGTTCCAGTGCAGAGTAAGTGGACTAAGGCCAGTATTATAGAAGCTACTGGGTCCCCAAAAAAGGGTGGGAAAGTTAAAAAAAAAACTGGGAAAGAGGGGGAAAACAATGGGAAAAAAATAAAAAAATCTGGGAAAGAGGTTGAGAAAACTGGGAAAAGGACCTGTGGGTCCCAACATGATAAATCCTTTCACCAAACAAATGATAGTGGGTCTAGAAAAGTTGTGCAAGATTCCATTTCATGTCCTTGGGTTCTTCATGTCTCCAAATGCAGTAAAAAAGAGACATGGATGGTAAAAACATACCAAGCTTTGCACAGGTACCTACAAACCAGAGAAGTGAAAAAATGCACTGATGGTTTTCTTTCAAAGGATGTTGAAAATCATATCACTCCAGATGCAGAAGTTCCAGCCAAAGCAATAAGAGATCAACTTCAAAAGAAATATGAAATGGATATTTCAAGGCAGAAGATCTATAGGGCAAAAAAAATAGCAAAGGCAAAGGTACAAGGAGACTATATTTCACAGTATCCATTGTTAAGAAACTATATATTGGAGTTGCAAAAAACCAACCCTGATACTACAGTGAAACTGGAATTTGAGCAAGCAACTGATCCTTCTTCAAAGCAAGTGCAGTTTAAGAGGATTTATGTATGTTTAGGTGCTCTTAAAAGGGGATTTAGAGTAGGTGGCAGAGACTTGTTGGGTCTTGATGGGTGTCACATGAAAGGGTCCTTTCCAGGGCAGATCTTGACAGCCGTGGGCATAGATCCAAATAATGGAACATATCCAGTGGCCTATGGCATTGTGGAATCAGAAAACACTGACTCATGGACCTGGTTTCTTACCTGTCTTGGAGATGATCTTGAGTTGCATACCATGTCTAACTTCACATTCATCAGTGATAGGCAAAAGGTATGTTTCATTCTTGGTGTTTATTGTTATTCAATGTTACTTCAAATATGTGCAAGTAAATCATACAATATGTCTTGTTTAGGGTGTTATTCTAGCCATTGCAAAGCTATTCCCCTGTGCAGAACACAAATTCTGCCTTAGACACATCTATGAAAACATGAGGAGTAGCTTTAGAGGGGATTTGTATAAGAAGCATTTGTGGAATTGTGCATCAGCTACCACTGTAAATCACTTTGACAGTAACATGAATGCTCTGAGAGCTGTTGACAATGCAGCATATGTTTGGTTGAAAGACATTCCAGCAGTTCATTGGGCAAGATCACATTTTACTGGTATGCATTTGTATGTGTTCACTTTCTGTTGTATGTTACTACTCTTGAAACTGTTTTTACATTCATTTATGTCCTAATGTGTTTTGCAGGAAGAGCTCATTGTGACATGCTTCTCAATAACATGTGTGAAGTCTTCAATAGACGACTAGTGGATGGAAGGGACAAGCCTGTAATAACTTGCTTGGATTTCATAAGGGAGTACCTCATGAAGAGAATTGTGCTAGTACAGCAACAAATTGAGAAACATGATGGTCCATTGACACCTAATGCAACCACTTTGTTTAACATCATCAAGAAAAATGCAAGTCAAGTAAAGGTAATTTTATGACTTTTCTATTGACTATACTGATTAATTTACTGGTATTTCTTCATTGACTTCTTACTTGTTGACTTGTTAATTGATTAATTTACTGATTAATTTACTTGTAATATTTGTGGACTTTTATGCTTTGCATTAATTGATTAGTTACTGATTAGTTGACTTATATTATCATGTTGCAAGGCCATTTGGAATGGTGGTAACCGTTATCAATGTATTGGGAAATCAGATGATCAATATGTTGTGGACATGAATGAAAGGACTTGCACTTGCAGAAAATGGGAGCTTACAGGGATGCCATGCAAACACGCAGTGGCTGCTATGTGGGACATGGCCTTGAATGGGAATGAAGTGGGCATTCCAGAATCCTATGTGCATCGATGTTACTGGTTAACTACATGGAAAACAATGTACGGATTCAAGGTTGGGCCAGTGAATGGTATGCCTTTGTGGCCTAAATCTCCATCTCCCTTGACCATAGTCCCACCAAAGATTCGTGTGCAGATTGGCAGACCGAAAAAGAATAGGAGACCAAGTGCAGAAGAATTGAGTCAGAAAATGGTGAATTTAGGCAAGTTATCTAGGGCTGGAGGAACCACAACATGTTCCAACTGCAAAGGAAGAGGTCACAACTCAAGGGGATGCAAAGAAACTACTCAATCTAATGCTGGAAGTAGCTCTCAACCTGCTACACAACCTGCTTCCCAACAGGCTACACAACCTGCTTCTCAATCTGCTTCTCAACCTGCTCCTAAACCTGGTGGTAGTCGTGCTGGGAGAAAAAGAAAATCAAAAGCCCCATCAAAGACTGTTGTGAAGAAAACAAACACATCTGGTAAAGGGAAAGCACCTATGTAGAAGACTAATGGAAGTGTAGTTGTTGTCTCTGAACTTATGTATTTGGATATTTCTTATTTTGGTGGTCTGTTTTAGCTAAACTGCATTGCATAGACTTATGTTGTGTTTTGGGTGGCATGTTTAGGTAATCTGCATTTGTTGCATAGACTTATGTTGTGTTTTGGTAATATCTTGTGGTTGACCTGGTAATATCTTCCATAGTCTATGCATTTGTTGCATAGTCTTATGTTGCATGTTTAGGTTTGTAAACTTGTGGAACTTGTGGTTGTTTAATGTAGCTTGCAGTATTTAATGCCTACTTTTATCTATCTTTTTCAATTGCATTTACACTTCATCTACCAACTCAGTTTTGCTGCATTGTGTATTGATTCAGTTAACAAAATAGGTGGTTGCAATAACTTTCTCAACCTAATTCATAACATAAGTCAGATACATACAATCCGATGAGATACAACAGTCATCACTAATTGAACATACTTGCTTCAGTAAAAAAAGTAAACAAAAATTAATGCCCAGGTTAGTGCTAATGCTAGTTTGTATCTTCTTGCTTCAGCTTCATGTCTTTTAACATCATCTTGAAGATCATTCATCATTCTCAGCAATCCAGGTATAACATCCGGTACATCCCTTTGACCAATGTCACACCAGTCAATAAAGCCACAATTTGCACCCTAGCAAAAACACAAAAAAGAAACCAATTAACCGATTTTGCTTCTGATGGAAACAAATTATGAATGTGATGGAATCAAATCATGAACGTGATGGAATCAAATTATTAACGTGATGGAATCAATTTTGATATCAATTAAGTAATCCATATCGAATTTTACAAAAAACTCGTACCAAATTCAATTGAGAACGAACTTACCTTTCTGTTGCAGCAATAATATCGACGTCCTGGGTTCATGGAGGAACGAGATGTGCGAATTGTTGAACCCGCACCACATTTATCACAATAAACCATTAGTCGATTGTAACGCCCCAAATTTTGTAAGTTTAAATTATATTATATGCATCTAGTTATTTAATTATATGTATATAATATTATGTTATGTGAAATAATGGTTATGTGTTAGAATTAGTTAGTGAAACTAACTATATAAAGAAATTGAGTTAGAGGGTAGAAACTGTCATATTTGCAAAGTTGGAGGGTTAATGTTGAAAATTTGTAAGTAAAATCCTGCAACTTCTATTTCCTTCCACATTCAGAAAGTAAAATACGTACAGAACATTTTAGAGAGAGAGAGAGGCGATTTTAGAGAGAGAAGCAAGAAGAAGAGGTGAATCAAGCTAGGGTTTGTGTAATTAAAGGTTTCTAATCTTCAATTCATCAATTCTAAGGTATGTGTGATCCTCTAGCTTGTTTAATTTGAGTTAGGGTTTAAGTTACATAAACCCTAAGTTAGTGATTTTGATGGGTAATTGGATAATTGAATGAAACTAAGTTCCATACATGTTTATAAGTTAGAAAGAATGATTTAATTGTGTTAGTTATGTTGATAATCTTATAATCATGTGTTTAGTGGGTAATTGAATTATTATGAGTATGTTTGATCACTAGTTAGTGATGTTTATGATGTATGAAAGTGTTAATGATAAGAATTAGTTTCAGTTACCCAAATACATGTGATTATGTAGTTATGTGTATGGAACTTATGTTAGATAATTGGAGGTTATGGGATTTAACTTATAATCTACATGTGAGAAGTAAGAAAGAGTAGTTAAGTGTGTAATTGATAAGTGTTTATGTGATTATGTGAATAGGTGATCAAGTGTGAAAGAGTTCAAGTTATTGTTTGTGCAAGTAAAAAGGTAAGTATATGGACATGTGGAACCAAGGAGTGATTTATCATTCGCTTGGTGGTATCTAAGTAATGACTTTGTCATTAGCTTAGTTTGATGTCAATTCTTCGGAATTTGGCATGTTAGATGTTATGGATCCTTAACTTGTTGCAGATTTTGATTGTTAGAGTCCATTTACTTACTAAGCATTTATGCTTATGTGTTATGTTTAACATGTTTCAGGAAGTTCCAGTAAGGTAAAGGAGGAATCGGGAAAGAAGGTTATGGAAAGCTAGTGGTGGAGCTCATTGCTTGGTCGGTAATGAGTTTTATCCCTTTTGATCATGCTTACGATACAATAACACCCCCGTTTGTAAAGTTTAAGATTTTAGTTCATGTTTGTAAAAGTTAGTAAGTCTCACTTGTGAAAGTTGATGTTTTGGTTAAAGCTAAATGTAGTGAGACTTGGAAATGTTAATGTTTAAGTGAATGTGAATGAAAAGTGTTTTTGTAACATCCTCATTACTGGCCTAGGAGGATTTTGGTAAATTTACTTAATCCATTTGATTATTTAATTAAATTTAGAAATAATTAGTATTATTGCCAAATTGAAATAAATATGTCCATTGGTCAAATAACTTATTGTGATGCATGAATTATTACTTGTTTTAAATTATTATAGTTGAAGGTATAATAAAATATATTTTCACGTAAATGATTTTTTAGGTTCCAGACAATAGGTTTAGAGCGGGTATAATTTGGTATCAACTTATACTCACCTTTAGTTGGTGGATCGGTTTATTTCCCACCTCTCCCTTTCCATTTTATTTGGTTCCTCATTTATTCCAAGTAAAAGAACACACACACATATAGTGAGTTTGAGGTGAAATCAAAAGGAGAAAACCTTGAGCAATCGATTAGAGCTTGGATTCGTGGTTAACACTTATCATCATCATCATCTTCCTTGCTATTACATCGATTGTAAGTTTAAAATTGCTTTGAATATATGTTTATGAATTGGGGTTTGAAGTAATTAGGTTAAAAGTGTGATCAAGTATGGATTTGAGTTTGATGATAGTTATTTGTTGTTATAACATGTTACATGATGATCTTTGAGGTTATTGTATGTCAATATTTGTGTATTACATCTTTTATTTGGTGAAATTAAGAATTAGGTCGAGCTGAAGTGTTCTTGAACCTGGGTTTTGTCGCTGGAAGGGTGACAAACGCGATCCAGGCATCAGGCCAGGATCGCGTTCCATTGTGTAAATTTGTCTCCGACCTGAATCCTTCTTTGAAACGCGATCCCGCCCCTTAAGTTCGGATCGCGTTAGTTAGTGTAAATCCGTGTTGAGTTGAGTTTGTTCTTTGGAACGCGATCCCGGCACATCTTCAGGATCGCGTTTGATAGTGAAAAACGGTAACAGAACTTTTTGTACATTGGAACGCGATCCAGCCTACTCTCACCCGGATCGCGTTTGCATGTTGTAAAAATGACAAATTTGTTAATCTGTGACTTATGCATTCGTGTTAATCGCCTTGTAGTAATAGTATAGTAGATATTCTTATATGACACTATATACATGATTATATCATAGTGAACTTGAATGTGAGACTAATTCGGGTTGGTCGTATTTTCAGATAAAGCGAAGACTCAGTGAGACTAGATCTCTGAGTGGTGACATTGTCAGTAAGGGTGAGTGGATCATTGACTCTCTTTCTGAATTAGTTGTAACAATCCGGTTACAACGGGTAAACGTGGTTTTACAGTTATATATATATTGAATCAGTACATTTTGCCATGATGATTATGGAATGTGCTATCTTGTCAGGGGTCAATATGATATTGGGTTTGGATACTGTTACTTTGGACGACATGATGACTTTGTACATGTGTTGTTTATTGAAATCATGTCGTATGTAGTAATGGTACTAAACTATCGGTAAGACCACTGTTTGGCCTTCAGTGGTTATAAGTGTTACTTGGGGAACCACCGCGGCATGAGGGTACCTCAAGGACCACCGATCCTCTTTGATGTATTTGTTATGATGCTTTGTGGTGATCAATTGCTATGATAGTTTAGATTGATAGTTGTGATCTATTCACTTAGCTTCGTGCTAATCCCTCTCCTCACTTCTTGCAGATTACTTTTGATGTGGGTGGGCAAGAAGTTAGTTTGAAAAATGTTTGACTGCCTACTCTGACTATACGACATGTAGTCGTTTATAAACTTATGTTTTGGAATTTAAATAACACCTAACTTAATGTTGTAACTGATGTAGTTATTGTATCAACTTATCATGCAGGCATAGATTGTGTTTTGGGAATTATGTCATACGCAATCTATAATGCATGATTTGTATTTAATCGCTTCCGATATATGTTAAAAAAAAAAAAATGTCTCTTGAAACTTGTGGTGTTATAAATTGGTATCAGAGCCTAGATTTGGGTGAATTGAGCATGGGTTAATTGTTCAATCCCAAATCTATGTGTGTCAGTCAAACATTCCTTTGAGTGGGATTTTGTTAGCATGTGAAGATGGTTAGTATATAGGTACTAACAACTAACGTGTTATGAGATGTTGTTTTGGTACAGATATGGCAGAGAATGAACCTCCAGCTGACCCACCCAATGATGCCCCTCGAACTAATGTATCCCCTCCTGAAACCCAAAATGTTAGCCAAGGTCAAACTGGTACTACCTTTTCTGCAGGGAATTTTGA
Organism: Helichrysum umbraculigerum; assembly: GCA_949592205.1. Lineage (NCBI taxonomy): Eukaryota > Viridiplantae > Streptophyta > Magnoliopsida > Asterales > Asteraceae > Helichrysum > Helichrysum umbraculigerum. Next base: position 65,766,577 of record CATIUR010000005.1, on the reverse strand, counting down.
TCATGAGGATTATATGATTCATCTAGAGGCAGAAAATCTGAGACTTAAGGCAATAGAACAACAGTTTTTGCAACAACAACAACAAAACCGGTCTTCTCAACAAGTCTTACAATCTATGCCTCCTACTGTTAGCGCTGTACCACCACTCTTGGTGACTTCGCAGATTCCAGTATCTCAGTCTTATTATCATCATCCTCACTATGGTACTTATCCGATTTCGACTCCGTTCTCTTCCGGACCTTCGGGTTATCAGACTCCGATATTTCAAGCTCAGAATCAACCTAAGCTATGCTCTTTTAAGACTTTCAAGTCTTGTGGACCATCAGATTATTCGGGTAGTACAAATCCCTCCGTTACCTTGGATTGGTTGAGGGATGTGGAAAGAAAGTTTGAGGTTTGCCGATGTGAAGAGGAAGTCAAGGTTCCTTTTGCGGTGCAACTTCTGAAGGGTCCCGCAATGGTTTGGTGGGATTCCATTACATCACATTTTACCCCACAGCAGAGAGCATCGATTTGTTGGTCTGATTTCCACAATGAGGTTTGTAAGAAATATTGTTCGGGATTTGACATGACCCGGATTCGACGCGAGTTTTTGGATTTGCAATTAACGGATAAGATGACGATGGATGATCTCATTTCCCAATTCACTGACAAGTTGAGATTCGTGCAACAATGGGTACCGGAGGAACGTATGAAGATTGACCATTTTGTGGGAATGTTACCGCATACTTATCGGACAACCGTGAGGTTGGCGGGTACTCTTTCCCAAGCTTTTGATCTTGCCCGTTCTGTGGATGGGGATGTTAGGGCACAAGGTTTGGAGGTTAGGGAAAAATCTCCATTTAAACCCAAGGGTGAATCTTCGGGTAGTCCTGGAAAGAAGAAATGGCAGGGATCTCATCAACCTAAGAAGTCCAGTTCGGATAGTAAATCATTGGACAGAACCAATTGGTGCCAAAATTGTAAATCACGACACACGGGTCCTTGCACTCCACAAACTGCTAGGTGTATCAAATGTGGACAACTTGGTCATGACATCAAGGATTGTGCGTTTCCTAGACATGTGTGTTGGAATTGTCAAAAGGAAGGTCATCGGTCGGGTTTGTGTCCGGAGGCTAGGAAACAAAGGATGGGTGTGGTCGGAGGGTCTTCATCTTCTGGCCAGAAAAGAAAGAATCCACCAACGGCAACTGGTAGGGCTTTCCAAATGACAGCTGATGATGCTGTCAGGACTGAAGATGTTATAACTGGTACATTTCTAATCAACTCTGTACCAGCTACTGTTCTGTTTGATTCGGGAGCCAATTGCTCATTTATATCTATGCTTTTCTGCGATAAACTGAAATTGACTCCCACTTGTATTACAAATCCTATTGAGGTTGAGATAGCAAATGGCAAGATAGTTCCAGTTACCACATCGGTGACTGGAGCTAGCATCTTGATTGAGGATCATAGTTTCCCAATTTCTTTTCTATTGATGCCCATCCCCAGTTTTGATGCGGTTTTAGGCATGGATTGGTTAAGTAAAAATAAGGCAAGTATAGAGTGCCATAAGAAACTAATTAGGATTCCAATCTCTAATGAGTCATTTGTTGTGGCTCGAGGGGAACGGGAAAGAGGTAGTATCCCTATGATTTCTATGATGAAAGCTAGTAAATCTCTAGCTAAGGGGTGTGTATCCTACCTGGCTTATATAGTTGATGCAAAATTAGAAAAGAAAACCGTTTCCAATGTCCGGGTGGTTTCCGATTTCCCCGACGTTTTTCCTGATGAATTGCCTGGGTTGCCTCCCATTAGAGAGGTGGAATATAAAATTGAGCTAATTCCTGGTTCTACTCCTGTAGCTAAGGCTCCTTATAGACTAGCTCCCTCCGAAATTCGTGAAATGATGACCCAAATCCATGAGCTATTAGATAAGGGTTTCGTCAGGCCTAGTTCGTCTCCTTGGGGTGCACCCGTATTGTTTGTTAAAAAGAAGGATGGCACCCTTCGGATGTGTATTGATTATAGAGAGTTGAATAAGCGAACCATAAAGAATAAGTACCCTTTGCCCCGAATAGATAAATTGTTTGATCAATTACAAGGGTCTTCCTATTTCTCAAAGATTGACTTGAGGTCGGGTTATCATCAAGTGCGGGTTTGTGGGGAGGATATTCCTAAGACGGCTTTTCGCACTAGATATGGTCATTATGAATTTCTTGTTATGCCTTTTGGGTTGACTAATGCTCCGGCGGTCTTTATGGATTTGATGAATAGAGTTTGTCGACCCTACCTTGATAAGTTTGTTATTGTATTTATTGACGATATATTGATTTATTCTAAGTCTGAATCCGATCACGAAGTACACTTGCGTTTAGTACTTGATACTTTAAGACAGGAGAAGTTGTATGCTAAGTTCTCCAAATGCGAGTTTTGGTTGCGTGAGGTTCAGTTTTTGGGGCATATTATTTGTGAGGATGGAGTTAAGGTTGATCCATCTAAGGTTGAGGCAGTTATGAATTGGCAAGCACCTAAGTCTGCTTCAGAGATTAAGAGTTTTCTTGGTTTGGCGGGTTACTATCGAAAGTTCATCAAGGATTTCTCTAAGCTAGCGGGTCCTTTGACGAAATTGACTCGAAAGGATGTTAAGTTTCAATGGAATGATCAGCAGGAGTCGGCTTTCCAGACTTTGAAACAGTTATTGTGTCAGGCTCCAATTTTAGCCTTGCCTGAAGGGTCCGAGGATTTCATTGTGTATTGTGATGCTTCGCATGCGGGTTTGGGTGGTGTCTTGATGCAACGTGGTCGAGTCATTGCGTATGTTTCTCGTCAGCTTAAACCTCATGAAAAGAATTACCCTACCCATGACTTGGAACTTGCAGCTGTAGTCTTTGCCTTAAAAATCTGGAGACACTATTTGTATGGTACTAAATGCGTTATTTGTACGGATCATAAGAGTCTTCAGTACATGTTTTCTCAGAAGGAACTGAATATGCGTCAGAGGAGATGGTTAGAGTTGATAAAAGATTATGATTGTGAGATTCGTTACCATCCGGGTAAGGCGAATGTGGTCGCGGATGCGTTGAGTAGAAAAGGGAAATTCGAGAAAGTTTGCTTTATGCGATTAGAAGTTTCCTCAGATTTGATTGACAAATTGAGAACGGCACAAATGGAAGCATTGTTGGATCAAAATTTGAAAGCCGAGATTCTATTGAAAAGAAAAGAACTGTTATGTGACGATTCTCGTGGATTAAAGACATTCCAATCGCGTGTTTGGGTTCCTTTGCTTGGGGGACTTCGTGATGTAATATTGACGGAAGCTCATAAGTCCAGATTGTCGGTTCATCCCGGGAGCACTAAAATGTATAATGATTTGAAACCTTTGTATTGGTGGCCTACTTTGAAAATGGATGTTGCTCGATTTGTGGAATTGTGCCATATATGCTCTCAAGTGAAAGCTGAACATCAGAAACCGTATGGGTCGTTGAAACAACTTGAGATCCCCGAGTGGAAATGGGAAAACATTACGATGGATTTTGTAACAAAATTTCCGCGAACCATTAGAGGAAACGACATGATTTGGGTGATTGTGGACCGATTGACAAAGAGTGCTCACTTTCTTGCTACTAGTGAGACGGCTTCTTTGAGTAAATTATCCCAATTGTACGTCAATGAGATCGTTTCACGACATGGAATTCCTTTATCTATTGTGTCGGATAGAGATCCGCGATTCGTGTCCGGGTTTTGGCAGGGTTTGCAGAAGGAATTAGGTACCCGAATTAATTTGAGTACGGCTTATCACCCTCAGACGGACGGTCAATCAGAACGCACAATTCAAACTTTGGAGGACATGTTGCGTGCTTGTGTGTTGGAATATGGTGGGTCTTGGGATTCACACCTGCCATTGATTGAGTTCGCGTATAATAATTCTTATCACTCGAGTATAGGTATGCCTCCGTATGAAATGCTATATGGGCGTCGTTGTAGAACACCCACGTGTTGGTTGGAAGCGGGTGAGAAGCAATTTGCGGGTCCAGATATTGTCCAGATTACTGCGGATAAAGTAGCTATAGCTCGTGAGAAGTTAAAAGCGGCTCGGGACAGACAGAAACAGTATGCCGATCCGCGGCGTTGTCCGGTTTCGTTTGTAGTGGGTGAATTGGTATATTTAAAGGTTTCCCCTTGGAAAGGAGTGATTCGGTTTGGTAAACTTGCTCCTAGGTTTATTGGGCCATTTAGAGTTAGCCAAGTAGTTAATGATCAAACGGTATCGTTAGATCTTCCTCCTGAGTTAGCGGGTATTCATGACACCTTCAATGTTTGTTACTTAAGAAAATGTAAGGTGGAGGACCAATCCCAAGTCCTTCCGTTACAAGACTTGCGTGTCGACTTAAGTCAGAAACTTGTAGAAGAACCCATAGAGCTTGTAGATAGAAAAGTGACTAAACTTCGAAAGAAGGAGATACCCATGGTTTTGGTTAAGTGGCGACATAGTCTGGGTGCTAATCTTACATGGGAAACGGAGGAAAGCATGAGATTGCGGTATCCTAATCTTTTTGAGCGTGGCGAGATTTCGGGGACGAAATCTTCTTAAGGAGGGAAGATTTGTAACATCCTCATTACTGGCCTAGGAGGATTTTGGTAAATTTACTTAATCCATTTGATTATTTAATTAAATTTAGAAATAATTAGTATTATTGCCAAATTGAAATAAATATGTCCATTGGTCAAATAACTTATTGTGATGCATGAATTATTACTTGTTTTAAATTATTATAGTTGAAGGTATAATAAAATATATTTTCACGTAAATGATTTTTTAGGTTCCAGACAATAGGTTTAGAGCGGGTATAATTTGGTATCAACTTATACTCACCTTTAGTTGGTGGATCGGTTTATTTCCCACCTCTCCCTTTCCATTTTATTTGGTTCCTCATTTATTCCAAGTAAAAGAACACACACACATATAGTGAGTTTGAGGTGAAATCAAAAGGAGAAAACCTTGAGCAATCGATTAGAGCTTGGATTCGTGGTTAACACTTATCATCATCATCATCTTCCTTGCTATTACATCGATTGTAAGTTTAAAATTGCTTTGAATATATGTTTATGAATTGGGGTTTGAAGTAATTAGGTTAAAAGTGTGATCAAGTATGGATTTGAGTTTGATGATAGTTATTTGTTGTTATAACATGTTACATGATGATCTTTGAGGTTATTGTATGTCAATATTTGTGTATTACATCTTTTATTTGGTGAAATTAAGAATTAGGTCGAGCTGAAGTGTTCTTGAACCTGGGTTTTGTCGCTGGAAGGGTGACAAACGCGATCCAGGCATCAGGCCAGGATCGCGTTCCATTGTGTAAATTTGTCTCCGACCTGAATCCTTCTTTGAAACGCGATCCCGCCCCTTAAGTTCGGATCGCGTTAGTTAGTGTAAATCCGTGTTGAGTTGAGTTTGTTCTTTGGAACGCGATCCCGGCACATCTTCAAGATCGCGTTTGATAGTGAAAAACGGTAACAGAACTTTTTGTACATTGGAACGCGATCCAGCCTACTCTCACCCGGATCGCGTTTGCATGTTGTAAAAATGACAAATTTGTTAATCTGTGACTTATGCATTCGTGTTAATCGCCTTGTAGTAATAGTATAGTAGATATTCTTATATGACACTATATACATGATTATATCATAGTGAACTTGAATGTGAGACTAATTCGGGTTGGTCGTATTTTCAGATAAAGCGAAGACTCAGTGAGACTAGATTTCTGAGTGGTGACATTGTCAGTAAGGGTGAGTGGATCATTGACTCTCTTTCTGAATTAGTTGTAACAATCCGGTTACAACGGGTAAACGTGGTTTTACAGTTATATATATATTGAATCAGTACATTTTGCCATGATGATTATGGAATGTGCTATCTTGTCAGGGGTCAATATGATATTGGGTTTGGATACTGTTACTTTGGACGACATGATGACTTTGTACATGTGTTGTTTATTGAAATCATGTCGTATGTAGTAATGGTACTAAACTATCGGTAAGACCACTGTTTGGCCTTCAGTGGTTATAAGTGTTACTTGGGGAACCACCGCGGCATGAGGGTACCTCAAGGACCACCGATCCTCTTTGATGTATTTGTTATGATGCTTTGTGGTGATCAATTGCTATGATAGTTTAGATTGATAGTTGTGATCTATTCACTTAGCTTCGTGCTAATCCCTCTCCTCACTTCTTGCAGATTACTTTTGATGTGGGTGGGCAAGAAGTTAGTTTGAAGAATGTTTGACTGCCTACTCTGACTATACGACATGTAGTCGTTTATAAACTTATGTTTTGGAATTTAAATAACACCTAACTTAATGTTGTAACTGATGTAGTTATTGTATCAACTTATCATGCAGGCATAGATTGTGTTTTGGGAATTATGTCATACGCAATCTATAATGCATGATTTGTATTTAATCGCTTCCGATATATGTTAAAAAAAAAAAATGTCTCTTGAAACTTGTGGTGTTATAAATTCAGCTCAATTGGTGATACTAAGTGGTAAGACTTAGTATTAAAGGGGTCTCAGGTTCGAGACTCAACAACCTACCTATTGGTGAAATCCATAGGTGATGTGGTTGGGGTGCATTGGGCTGCAGACCTGGCCCAATGGCTTATATTAACATTCCTCCTTGGGCCTGCGGGTGATGGAGGGGGGTGTTACATAAAAAGTGCACTTTTTATGTAACACCCTCGCTCAGAGCCCATCCGCAGATGCAGGTCTGCATCGAGCAGTGTTAATATAAACCCATTGGGCCAGGCCTGCAGCCCAATGCACCCCAACCACATCACCTATGGATTTCACCAATAGGTAGGTTGTTGAGTCTCGAACATGAGACCCCTTTAATACTAAGTCTTATCACTTAGTATCACCAATTGAGCTGCAGCTCAATTGGTGATACTAAGTGGTAAGACTTAGTATTAAAGGGGTCTCAGGTTCGAGACTCAACAACCTACCTATTGGTGAAATCCATAGGTGATGTGGTTGGGGTGCATTGGGCTGCAGACCTGGCCCAATGGGTTTATATTAACACTGCTCGATGCAGACCTGCATCTGCGGATGGGCTCTGAGCGAGAGTGTTACAGTTTTGTTTGACTTTTAAAAGTCAACTGAGTAAGAATGAATGCTATTGGTTGGTCAAAGATTGAAATGGATCAATTTGGTGCCCAAATGGGTCATTAAGTGCTTAAGTGTCAAAATGGGTCAAGTTGGTCGAAAGTCAATGGTTTTGGTTCTCACAAGTTCTAAAGCCAAGTTGAAATGTGTAGTCAAAAGCTGGAAGTCAAATTTGATGTATTAAAGAATTTGACATGTTAACATTTTGGTGAAAAATGGTCGAAAACTAGTTTACGTGTCAAAATGGGTTAAAATGAGGATTTTGAAAAAGTGAAAGTTAAGTTATGTTCATTTGACCATTTGAAAGATGTATGCAAAATTTTACGATCCCAGGTGTTGTGGTTTAAGAGTTATGCTTTGTCAAAGTTCGTGTTTTGGTATGAAAATGTGCAGAATCTGGATTCTGCTGCTGGAATAGGGAATCCGGCGGATTCATGGGAATCCGGCGGATTGCCATGAATCCGGGCGGATTCCGGGGCGTATTCAGAAACGGATTTCTTAGTTTCAGTTCTGGTCAAAAGTTGGGTCTGAAATATTAGGGAATCCGGCGGATTCCCGTGAATCCGGCCGGATTCAGCCTGTGTCCAGCAACTTTCATTTTTGAATGTTGATTATAATTAAGTAATGTAATAGCCAGTGTTTTGGGACCACTATAAGTAAGTACAAGTAATTAGAAGTGTTATGTTTTTTTTTTAAAAAAAAAAAAAAATTTGTTCACGTTTCGGGGTGTTTCAAGTTGGTATCAGAGCACGGTTTAAGGGATTCGGGTATTCACCATTAGTGGGTACTTGATCTTAGACCATTTTAATTATTGTATTGAGCATGATTTAGAGCTGTTATGTGTACGAGATTATGTGTGCTAATGATTTTGAATCAAAGTGTGTCGTGTGGACTTTGGATATGTTATATTCTAATACGGTAATTAGTGCGCCTGGCCAACGCAATAATTATCATATTACCATATGGGTATCCATGGAAATCACGAAACATTAGAGGATAAGTTATTAGCTATTGTTAGTGTTATATGTTAGAAGTATAGATAAAGTAGACTTGTAAATGTTAAGTAAGTTGAGTTAAATTTTACCATGTCTACTTTCAGTAAAGATGGATGAGCGAGAAATAGATCTTACTCTTGGATTTAACCCGGGTAACAGAGCCCAAGATAATGAGGCAGGAGGCGGTAATGAAAGACCAAGGTCTCCTATTCCTGACACCGAATTGTCTTGGGAAGGTATAAAATCCCTTGTGTCTAAAGAGGTTAGTCAAGCTCAAGAAGCATCTCTTCCTTTCTTAGTGACGACGATTACTGACACGGTAAGAAAGATTGTAAGTGAAGAAATGCAGAAAGGAAGAGGAGAAGTAGTTATACCCAGATCAGAGGTAATTCCTCAACCAAATATTCAGGAGGAGCAGAAAAAGATCAGTTATAGAGATTTCTCAGCTTGCAACCCACCAGAGTATTATGGTGATTTAGATCCAATCAAATGTTACCGTTGGATCTCAGAAGTAGAAGGGGCATTCGCTACTGTGGATTGTCCCAACAAATTTAAAGTAAGGTATGCAGCTAACCTTTTAAAGAATCGTGCTAAGTGGTGGTGGAATGTACAGTGTAGAACTAAGGGTGATGAAGTTATTAGCAAATTGACGTGGGAAGAGTTTAAAGTGATGTTTGAAAGCACGTATTCTCAAGATGCAGATTTGAATAGAATTCGTCAAGAGTTTTTAGCTATGGAGCAGACAAACGAATCAGTGAATGAGTTGGTGGGAAATTTTCTGGATAGAGCTCGTTTTTGTCCAGAGTACATGGATAACCCAAGGATGCTTATGAATCATTTTCATAAGGTCTTGAGAAAGGAAATCAGAAAGTATGTACTTCCAAAGAGATGTCAGACACTTGAAGAGATGATAGACGAGGTGCGATTCCAGGAATTGGAATTAAAGAAAGACGAATAAGTGGCAGCTGCTAAAAGAAAAAGTGAGCAAAGTTCCGGTTCATCAAAGAAGTTTAGACCGAGTGGGAGTACAAAGAAGGATGATAGACCGGTGCCAGCTGAATGTAAGAAGTGTCATCGAAAACACTTTGGAGAATGCAAATTTGGCACCAACGCATGTTATCAATGTGGACAAGAAGGTCATTTTGGCCGAGATTGTCCAAACCCAATCCGTGTATGTTATAATTGTTATGAACCGGGACACATAAAATCAGAATGTCCGAAACTTGGGAACCGGCCTACTTCTTCAGCACCTCGAAGAACTTCAGAAAAGAAAGATGTAGAAGTTCCTAAGTCTAAAGGCCGTTCCTTTCAGATCACCGCTGAGGAAGCTCAGCGAGCCCCCGATGTCCTGACAGGTACCTTTCTTGTAAATTTAATGCCTGCACACGTATTATTCGATTCGGGAGCTTCGCGATCTTTTGTGTCAGAAAAGTTTAGTCAGAAATTCTCTGTTCCCCTTAGTGAGTTAGATACTCCACTGGATGTTGAGGTTGCAGATGATAGAATAGTTTATGTTGCTAATGTATTCCGTGGGTGTCAATTACAGATTAGTAATGAATCTTTTATTATTAATCTCATCCCAATGCCAATGGGTGAGTTTGATGTAGTAGTGGGTATGGATTGGCTAGGTAGGTATAATGCTATAATTCAGTGTGAGAAAAAGATTATTCGTATCAATACTTCAAGTGGGGGAGTGATTGATATTTATGGGGAAAAGAAAAAGCCTTCCTTATCCATATGTACCTTCGCTCGTGCCAAACGTCATTTGTCACGTGGTTGTCAAGCCTTTTTGGCCCACGTGATAGATCTTCAGAAAAGTGTTCCAAAACTCGAGGAGATTCCTGTTGTAAAGGAGTTTCCCGATGTTTTTCCTGACGAGCTACCGGATATTCCACCCGATAGGCAAGTCGAATTTCGTATAGATCTTATCCCTGGAGCTACTCCTATTGCTAAAACTCCGTATAGACGTGCCCCTTCAGAAATGCAAGAATTGATGAAACAGTTACAAGAATTGTTAGATAAGGGGTTTATTCGTCCAAGTAGTTCACCATGGGGTGCTCCAATTTTGTTTGTTAAGAAAAAGGATGGAACAATGCGCATGTGTATAGATTATCGGGAATTGAATAAGGTCACCATCAAGAATAGGTATCCTTTACCTAGAATTGATGATCTGTTTGACCAATTGCAAGGTGCCAGCTATTTTTCTAAGATTGACTTACGTTCTGGTTATCACCAACTCAAGGTTCGAGAAGAGGATGTGTCGAAAACAGCTTTTAGAACTAGATACGGTCATTATGAGTTTGTGGTGATGCCATTTGGTCTAACTAATGCACCAGCCGCTTTTATGGATCTTATGAATCGGGTATGTCGTCCAATGCTCGATAGATCTGTAATTGTGTTTATTGACGATATTCTCGTTTATTCTAAGTCTGCTGGTGAACATGAACTTCATTTAAGGCAAGTTTTGCAAATGTTACGTATTGAAAAGCTTTATGCCAAGTTCTCGAAATGTGAATTTTGGCTTCGTGAAGTTCATTTTCTGGGTCATGTTGTAAACAGTAAGGGAATTAAGGTAGATCCTACCAAAGTCGAGGCGGTGATGAAATGGGAACCCCCAACCAATCCGACTGAGGTAAGGAGTTTTCTGGGTTTAGCCGGGTATTATAGACGGTTTATTCAGGATTTCTCCAAAATTGCTACTCCACTCACAAAGCTTACTCGTAAGAATATCAAGTATGAATGGAAAGATGAGCATGAACAGGCCTTCAGAACCCTTAAATTAAAGTTAAGTCAGGCACCTATCTTAGTACTTCCCGATGGTACTGAAGATATGGTTGTATATTGTGATGCTTCTTATAATGGATTAGGTTGTGTATTGATGCAACGTGGAAGAGTAATAGCTTATGCCTCGAGACAGTTGAAAGAACATGAGAAAGGGTTTCCAGCACATGATTTAGAACTTGCAGCAGTTGTCTTTGCCCTTAAGATATGGAGGCATTATTTGTATGGAGTAAAGTGCACTATTTATACTGATCATAAAAGTCTTAAGTATTTCTTTGATCAGAGAGATCTTAATATGAGACAAAGACGTTGGTTAGATTTGGTGAAGGATTATGATTGTGAAATCCTTTATCATCCTGGAAAAGCGAATGTAGTTGCAGATGCTCTCAGTAGAAAGGCAATGCATCATGCCTTGATTGTTAGATCTCTTCGAATTACAGTCTCTCCAAATTTGTTCGATCAGATTAAAGATGTGCAGCAGAAAGCTTGGCAGAAAGGTGATTGGAAAGTAGAACGTATTAAAGGCCAGATTCAGAATATTGTTGAAGATTCCCGAGGATTAAAGACTCGATATGGCAGAATCTGGATTCCAAAATCAGCAGAGTTAAAGAAATTATTGCTTGATGAGGCGCATAGATCCAGATATTCTATTCATCCTGGTGCCACTAAAATGTATCACGATTTAAAAGCAGATTATTGGTGGCCAGGTATGAAAAGAGAGATTGTTAAATATGTCGAACAATGTCTAACTTGTTTACAGGTGAAAGCAGAACATCAAAAGCCAATGGGAATGATGCAACCCTTGGATATTCCTGTCTGAAAGTGGGAGCATGTTACTATGGACCTAATCACCAAATTGCCAAAGACCCGACGTCAGCAGGATACAATTTGGGTGATTGTGGATCGGTTGACGAAAAGTGCTATATTTCTGCCAATTAAAGAGACGTATACTTCAGAAGCTCTTGCAGATTTATATGTTCAAGAAGTGGTGGCACGTCATGGAGTACCTCTTTCTATTGTTTCTGACCGGGATAGCAGGTTTACTTCCAGGTTCTGGAACAAGTTTCAAGAAGACTTGGGTACTCGTGTTAATTTGAGCACAGCTTTTCATCCGCAGACTGATGGTCAGAGTGAAAGAACTATTCAGACATTAGAAGACATGTTAAGAGCTTGTGCTATTGATTTCGGTGGTAATTGGGATGAACATTTACCTTTGGCAGAGTTTTCATATAATAATAGTTACCACGCGAGTATAGGTATGCCACCATATGAAATGCTTTATGGAAGGAAATGTCGAACTCCAATTTGTTGGGGTGAAATTGGTCAGCGAGAATTGGGTAATACTGATATTGTACAGAAAACAGCTGAAAAGATTGATCAAGTCAGAGAACGTTTGAAAATGGCACAGGACCGTCAAAAGTCTTATGCCGATGTTAGAAGACGCCCAATTGAATTTCAAGTTGGAGATAGAGTAATGTTAAAAGTATCTCCATGGAAAGGCATCATACGTTTCAGAAAACGAGGAAAGTTAAGTCCTCGGTTTATCGGTCCATTTAAGATTCTAGAAAAAGTAGGAAAAGTAGCTTATAGACTTGAGCTACCGGAAGAGCTAGCAGGAATCCACAGCACTTTCCACGTATCATACTTAAGGAAGTGTTTGGTGGATGAGGCTTCGTATGTATCTTTAGAAGAGATAGAGATCAATGACCAATTGAACTATGTAGAACAACCGATAATGATTCTAGAAGAGAAAGTTAAGAGATTGAGAAATAAAGAGATTAAGTTGTTCAAAGTTCAATGGAAGCATAGAAAAGGGTCAGAATTCACGTGGGAGCCGGAGCATGAAATTGTTAAGTATTATCCGGCTTTGTATCAGGAATGGATTGTGAGGACACAATCCTGAATAAGTGGGGGAGAGTTGTAACGCCCCAAATTTTGTAAGTTTAAATTATATTATATGCATCTAGTTATTTAATTATATGTATATAATATTATGTTATGTGAAATAATGGTTATGTGTTAGAATTAGTTAGTGAAACTAACTATATAAAGAAATTGAGTTAGAGGGTAGAAACTGTCATATTTGCAAAGTTGGAGGGTTAATGTTGAAAATTTGTAAGTAAAATCCTGCAACTTCTATTTCCTTCCACATTCAGAAAGTAAAATACGTACAGAACATTTTAGAGAGAGAGAGGCGATTTTAGAGAGAGAAGCAAGAAGAAGAGGTGAATCAAGCTAGGGTTTGTGTAATTAAAGGTTTCTAATCTTCAATTCATCAATTCTAAGGTATGTGTGATCCTCTAGCTTGTTTAATTTGAGTTAGGGTTTAAGTTACATAAACCCTAAGTTAGTGATTTTGATGGGTAATTGGATAATTGAATGAAACTAAGTTCCATACATGTTTATAAGTTAGAAAGAATGATTTAATTGTGTTAGTTATGTTGATAATCTTATAATCATGTGTTTAGTGGGTAATTGAATTATTATGAGTATGTTTGATCACTAGTTAGTGATGTTTATGATGTATGAAAGTGTTAATGATAAGAATTAGTTTCAGTTACCCAAATACATGTGATTATGTAGTTATGTGTATGGAACTTATGTTAGATAATTGGAGGTTATGGGATTTAACTTATAATCTACATGTGAGAAGTAAGAAAGAGTAGTTAAGTGTGTAATTGATAAGTGTTTATGTGATTATGTGAATAGGTGATCAAGTGTGAAAGAGTTCAAGTTATTGTTTGTGCAAGTAAAAAGGTAAGTATATGGACATGTGGAACCAAGGAGTGATTTATCATTCGCTTGGTGGTATCTAAGTAATGACTTTGTCATTAGCTTAGTTTGATGTCAATTCTTCGGAATTTGGCATGTTAGATGTTATGGATCCTTAACTTGTTGCAGATTTTGATTGTTAGAGTCCATTTACTTACTAAGCATTTATGCTTATGTGTTATGTTTAACATGTTTCAGGAAGTTCCAGTAAGGTAAAAGAGGAATCGGGAAAGAAGGTTATGGAAAGCTAGTGGTGGAGCTCATTGCTTGGTCGGTAATGAGTTTTATCCCTTTTGATCATGCTTACGATACAATAACACCCCCGTTTGTAAAGTTTAAGATTTTAGTTCATGTTTGTAAAAGTTAGTAAGTCTCACTTGTGAAAGTTGATGTTTTGGTTAAAGCTAAATGTAGTGAGACTTGGAAATGTTAATGTTTAAGTGAATGTGAATGAAAAGTGTTTTGTTTGACTTTTAAAAGTCAACTGAGTAAGAATGAATGCTATTGGTTGGTCAAAGATTGAAATGGATCAATTTGGTGCCCAAATGGGTCATTAAGTGCTTAAGTGTCAAAATGGGTCAAGTTGGTCGAAAGTCAATGGTTTTGGTTCTCACAAGTTCTAAAGCCAAGTTGAAATGTGTAGTCAAAAGCTGGAAGTCAAATTTGATGTATTAAAGAATTTGACATGTTAACATTTTGGTGAAAAATGGTCGAAAACTAGTTTACGTGTCAAAATGGGTTAAAATGAGGATTTTGAAAAAGTGAAAGTTAAGTTATGTTCATTTGACCATTTGAAAGATGTATGCAAAATTTTACGATCCCAGGTGTTGTGGTTTAAGAGTTATGCTTTGTCAAAGTTCGTGTTTTGGTATGAAAATGTGCAGACTCTGGATTCTGCTGCTGGAATAGGGAATCCGGCGGATTCATGGGAATCCGGCGGATTGCCATGAATCCGGGCGGATTCCGGGGCGTATTCAGAAACGGATTTCTTAGTTTCAGTTCTGGTCAAAAGTTGGGTCTGAAATATTAGGGAATCCGGCGGATTCCCGTGAATCCGGCCGGATTCAGCCTGTGTCCAGCAACTTTCATTTTTGAATGTTGATTATAATTAAGTAATGTAATAGCCAGTGTTTTGGGACCACTATAAGTAAGTACAAGTAATTAGAAGTGTTATGTTTTTTTTTTAAAAAAAAAAAAAAAATTTGTTCACGTTTCGGGGTGTTTCATCGATCTAGGGTTTTTTCGAATTCAATAACTAGGGCATCCAAATTATGAACGTGTGTGTTTATAATGAGGGAAGAAAGGGATAAAAGAGAAAGGGGAGAGATGAAAAGACGAAAATACCCTCACGTGCATGTCACATGATAAAACTTAACGACAACAATTAGACGGAAGTAGACGGGGGTATCAATTACGAGCATTTTGAAAGTTATTGTATCGATAAAGTGACAAAAAAAAGTTTGGGTATGAACGGTGAAAATGTGTGTAAAGTACAGGTACCGTTTATGGAATTTTCTCTTTATTATATGTTCTTTTTATGAAAAATGTTGAATTGATTCTCTAAAGGATTGTGAATTTTGTACTTGATAAAATTTATTTTTGCCATTCGATGGTGGTCCTTGAATTTGAATTGGGCAAAATTTTGACGCGATTAAGGTAAAAACAACCTTAGTAAAGACTTCACAACACTTCTCGGTTTAGCATTCATCGTACTAAAAAGAGAGAAAGAAACTAATTAGCATGATTTTTTTTTATGTATATACAACAAGAGTGAGGTTCAAATGAGAATGAAAAAGTTAGTGAGAATGGAGGAACGAATAAGAATGTGTTACGTGTCATAAAATCAATTTTCCCTCACGTTTTTAAAAATCAAATATCTCACAAACGGTAAGTCGGAAAATTATAAAGATTACACCATAAAAATCAGCACTTTTTTCTCACAAGTATACATTATGGGTGGTGATTTGTACACCACCAAAAATTAGTCATACCCCATTTTTATGCATCATCTTGTTGTACTGTACAACACTGTAAAGCAGCTTTAGTGGTGTATGGCTAATTTTTGGAGGTGTACAAATCACTACCCATACATTATAGGTACGTTTGACAGTAAATAGCAACACGGACATTTATACCGATTGGTTTTAAGACTAATAAGGTCTTATTTCATATAGATACTTAGAGGGTGTTTGGGGCGGCTTTTAGCTTATAGCTTTTAGCTGTAAGCTACAGCTCCAATATCCTGGCTTTTTAGCTTTTAGCTTTTTAACCCTTTCAATTTGGAAAAAGCTTCATATATCCAAACACTAAAATAGAGCTTTTTAGCGTTAAGATACCGCAAAAGCTAAAAAGCTCTCCCTTACCGCTCCCCCAAACACCCCCTTGTCAACCAAGTATCAGAAGTCCGATTAGAATCACATGGTATGGTCATATATTATTCTTTCTATGTGTATATAATAATATAATATAATTAATAATTAATGGAGTATTATACAGCTTTTAACGGCAATATGGCATCCAAAAGTGAGTGTGTAATAACTAATAAGGTCAACGGTTGGTAGTTTACATTTTACATCTTGGATCCAGAACAAGGAATAAGAAAAAGATGGAAACAATGGGTAAAGTTGTGATCACCATTCTTGTAGTAGTGATATTGAGGTGGAGTTGGAAAGTACTAAATTGGGTATGGTTGAAGCCAAAGAAGCTAGAGAAATGGCTAAGAAATGAAGGGTATAATGGTAATTCATACAAGTTTCTATCAGGTGATATGATAGAGCTTACAACAATGGCGAAGGAAGCTAAATCAAAGCCTAGCCCAATCACCCATGATATCACTTCATATGCTCTCCCCTTTGATCATCATATCATCACTAAATATGGTACTGTTATTCTATATCTTCTTATTTTCATCGAAACGTTTAAGGTTGATTTTTTAATTGTCAAACTGATTATGTATGATGCTAATGTATACAAAGGGATTTGAACCCTTGATTAAGAAGTCGTATTATAGTTACGCGTACGATTTGGTCAAAGACTAATTGAATAACCAATAGTGTTGATGATGTAAGTCATAAATTAGTCAGAATTATAATGTAAACACTAGTTAAAGAAATCAATTATCAAGATAAATGTAGTTTGTTTCTTTGATTTATTTACTGTGAAAAGGCCATGAACCATTTGAGTGCAAACTGGTAGTGATTGTGTAATAGGTGAAAAATCTTTCATATGGTTAGGGCCAAACCCAAGAGTTTATATCAGAGATCCAGAGTTGATAAAAGAGATATTATCAAAACCGGACGAGTTCCAAAAGCCACATCCTGAACCATTTCGAGATAGCATAATTGGCGGACTTTTTATTGCCGAGGGTCACAAATGGACCAAACATCGCAAAATCATCAATCCAGCTTTTAATCTTCAAAGTCTTAAGGTTGGTTAAGTTGTTGTCTTCAATTTACTTCCAATAATTTCATCAGGCAACTAGAGATCGAACTCTAATTTTTTGAAAATATAGTTGATTTTATACATTTGAATATAGTTTGAATGATTATATATAGAGAAATGCAGACGAAGGTCTAAGTTTCATTGATTATGTTTCTAATGCCAAAAACAGTGTTGTACTTATTATAGTTATATTCTAGAAATGATGGTCAGTGGTATAAGTACAATCAGTTATATTCTAGAAATGATGGTCGGTGGTTGAAGTACAATCATTTAAACATGTAAATTATGTTTAAACACAGTCATGCATTTAATAAGTATAACATTGTTTTTGTTAGGACCGATACTTTAGCCCAACAACATGTCCAACATATAAGCCCACTGAGGTTCCACTCTAAAACCAATTGGTGATAGAGGGAGTAGCCCATGAGCTTATATGTAGACATAATTATCTTTCACTTTCCGATGTGGGATTGGGTTTGCACCCAACAATCCTCCCCTCAAACCCAAGTCCATCTGGGCCTCCCCTCCAACGATAGTCCCGATCCAACCTTATTCAGTACCGCTGCAAACTCGTCACTCGACCTGACTGGGTCCACATCAGGGAGACTTTCGGTACAAGGCTCCAGGATCAACTCATCGTTCGTTGAGGTCAACCGAGGGGGCATGCGCCACTGCGTGCCGCACATCATGCTGCGCCATCCACATCCGGGCTACAACCGTAGCTCTGATACCACTGGTTAGGACCGATACTTTAGCCCAACATCATGTCCAACATATAAGCCCACTGAGGTTCCACTCTAAAACCAATTGGTGATAGAGGGAGTAGCCCATGAGCTTATATGCAGACATAATTATCTTTCACTTTCCGATGTGGGATTGGGTTTGCACCCAACAATCCTCCCCTCAAACCCAAGTCCATCTGGGCCTCCCCTCCAACGATAGTCCCGATCCAACCTTATTCAGTACCGCTGCAAACTCGGCACTCGACCTGACTGGGTCCACATCAGGGAGACTTTCGGTACAAGGCTCCAGGATCAACTCATCGTTCGTTGAGGTCAACCGAGGGGGCATGCGCCACTTCGTGCCGCACATCACGCTGCGCCATCCACATCCGGGCTACAACCGTAGCTCTGATACCACTGGTTAGGACCGATACTTTAGCCCAACATCATGTCCAACATATAAGCCCACTGAGGTTCCACTCTAAAACCAATTGGTGATAGAGGGAGTAGCCCATGAGCTTATATGCAGACATAATTATCTTTCACTTTCCGATGTGGGATTGGGTTTGCACCCAACAGTTTTTTACCAAAATCTAAGTAGGACTAAACATCTCTAATTGTCATGATAAAAGAGCTAAAGCGTTTTATGGGTTGATATGTGCATAGATCATGTTCTCGGCTATATGCTTAAGTTGTAGCGATATGGTCCATAAATGGGAGCTGATAACTGACGAAAGTGGTTCCACTGAAATAGACGTATGGCCATATATTGATCATTTAGCCGGTGAAGTGATATCAAGAACTGCATTTGGCAATAGTTACGAAGAAGGAAGGAAGATATTTAAAATCCAGAAGGAACAACTAGATCTTATACTCCAATTGTTGTTTATATTGTATCTACCCGGAAGAAGGTAATATAATTAACAAAATTGGTATCGATCTAATGAAATTAATTGGTGTTTAGTTAATTTGTTTTGAAATGCAGGTTTATACCTACTAGGGCAAACAAGAAGTTTATACAAAACAGCGATGAGCTTAAAGTGATACTAAAGGGTATAATCGACACGAAAAAGAAAGCAATTGAGAATGGAGAAAGTAGTTGTGATGATTTACTTGGAATTTTGCTACAATCAAATTCTAAAGAGATTGAAGAAAATGGAGTTGGAATGAGTATGGAAGAAGTGATAGAAGAATGTAAGTTATTTTATATAGCTGGATCCGATACAACTTCAAATTTAATTGTCTGGACTATGGTATGTTTAAGTTTGCATCAAGAATGGCAAACTCGAGCACGAGAAGAGATTTTACAAGTTTTTGGTACAGAAGAAATTGATTTTGAAGGTCTAAAGAACCTCAAGATTTTAACAATGATACTACACGAGGTTCTTAGGTTATACCCACCGGTAAGCATGGTTACACGGGCAACAACAAAGGACACGAAGCTAGGAAACATGATGATACCATCAGGTGTTCAATTAGCCTTATCGATGTTCCTTGTTCATCACGACCGTGAAATGTGGGGTGAAGATGTGACCGAGTTTAAACCTGAAAGATTCTCGGAAGGAGTTTTGAATGCAACAAAGGGCAACGGATCTGGTTCATTTTTCCCGTTTGCTAGTGGTCCTCGTGCTTGCATTGGCCAAAACTTTGCTATGACGGAAGCAAAAGCAGCGATAGTAATGATTCTACAACGCTTCTCGTTTGAGCTTTCTCCCTCTTATAAACATTCCCCTGTTTCTGCGTTCACTTTGCCACCACAGTTTGGTGCTCACTTGATTCTACATAACATCTCATAATTTCTTTTCAACACTACAAAGTCAAAGTCAACGATGAAAGTCATCATGCAAATGTTGTGTCAACGATGAAAGTCGTCATACATCTTTTGACATATGTTTTGGAACCTATTACTTTTATCCTTTATTAAACATATCAGTTTGTTAATCTTCAACTAGTAATCTATGGATTGTGCTAGCTAGCTTGTTGTTACATCATTCTGTCTTTTATACTTTTAACCTTGTGTAAAATGTTTATGCATCCAAATGACATCTTAGAGTTATATGTAATATAAAATATAAAATATAATGATCGTAAATATGTAAGATCACGAAAGAAACCAAAAACAACACTATTGTCATCAAACTGCCCAGACAGCTTAAAACAATTGATAATTCAGAGTATCTGTCACACTATTCTTTGTTTTTTTTTTTGTCTATCTTTATAACTCGTAAGAGTTACGAGTGGATGTGTCTCAGAAGAGTTGGTGAATGACTCGTAAGACTCAAGGTTGTTAAGGAGTAAAGGTTCGAGTTGCCCCGTCTTTAGGGTAATCTGACTCAAATCGTAAGAGTCCACTTAATACCTTTTAAGAGTTTAACAAGTATGTATACTTTAAGTTTCTAAGACATTATAAAAATATAATTAAATTGTTGTAATTCATTATAGAATAATACGGAGTATATATTTAAGTACCCCGAGATGTTTAGCGTAATATTTATGTATAACATTTTTAATAAAAAAAGCTCTTGATGGCAATATGACTACCTACAGCTAGCGAGTATGTAATAAAAGGTCAACGGTTGCTAGCTAGTTTACATCTAAGATCCAAAACAAAAACAAAACAAAAAAAATGGAAACAATGGGTAAAGTTGTGATCACCGTTGTTATAACAGTGATCGTGAGGTGGGGATGGAAAGTGCTAAACTGGGTTTGGTTGAAGCCAAAGAAACTAGAGAAATGGCTAAGAAATGAAGGGTATAATGGTAATTCATACAAGTTTCTATTTGGTGACATAATAGAGCTTGCAACAATGGTGAAAGAAGGTAAATTAAAGGCTAGTCCAATCACCCATGATATCACTTCGTATGCTCTCCCTTTTGACCATCATATCATCACCAAATATGGTAAGAAATCGTTCATATGGTTCGGGCCAAGCCCGAAGATTTACATCACAGATCCAGAACATATAAAAGAGATTTTGTCGAAACCGGACGAGTTTCAAAAGCCACATCCTGAGCCATTTCGAGATAGCATCATTGGCGGAGTTTTTGCCTCGGAGGGTCAGAAGTGGATCAAACATCGGAAAATAATTAATCCAGCCTATAATCTTCAAAATCTCAAAGTTTGTTAATTATATTTAGTGTTCTTTAATTCCAGCATTTATATTTTCATGTTCAAAGTACTAATATGTGAATAATATACCAATGGGGTTTTGCCTCAGTGGTACCGCCGCCGCAAATCCCCACGCCCCATCCGGGTTCGAGCATCTGGGAATACAAAAAATCCTATGCACCCGTGTGTGGGGTCACTGGGGCCAGGTGTTTAGCCGGACGGGTTGCCTCTTGCGGGTGGGGCTCCGTGGATCTACGGATCCGGGGTTAAAGGTTCCCTCCAATTAACCTTTTTTAATATGTGAATAATATAGATCATGTTCTCGGCTATCTGCTCGAGTTGTAGCGACATGGTCAGTAAATGGGAGCTACTAACCGTGGAAACTGGTTCCACTGAAGTGGATGTATGGCCGTATATCGATAGTTTAGCTGGTGATGTGATTTCACGAACAGCATTTGGTAGTTGTTACGAACAAGGAAGGAAGATATTTCAAATCCAGAAGGAACAAGGGGATCTTATATTTCAATTGCTGTTTATATTGTATATTCCTGGAAGAAGGTAATATTTAATTAACAATAATGGCATATCGCATTCTAGATTAATTAGTTTGATGTATTATGTGTACAGGGGAATGATCGATAGAGAAGTAATCTTTTTTGGGAAATTTAAGCAGAGAATAGGATTTTCCTATGTGTACGTACAGGAGTTTAGTTAAGTTGTTTTGTTATGCAGGTTTATACCTATGAGGGCAAACAAGAAGTTTAAACAAAACAGTGAGGAGCTTAAATCCGTACTAAGGGGTATAATCGACAAGAAGAAGAACGCGATCGAGAATGGAGAAGGTAATTGTGATGATTTACTTGGCATTTTGCTACAATCGAATTTTAAAGAGATTGAAGAAAATGGAGTTGGAATGAGTATGGAAGATGTGATTGAAGAATGTAAGTTATTTTACTTAGCTGGATCCGATACAACCTCGAATTTGATTGTTTGGACTATGATTTGTTTGAGTATGCATCAAGAATGGCAAACCCGAGTACGAGCCGAGATTTTACAAGTTTTTGGTACGAGTGAACCTGATTTTGAGGGTCTAAAGAACCTTAAAATTTTAACAATGATATTACACGAGGTTCTTAGGTTATACCCTCCGGTAGTCATGATAACACGGGCAACTACAAAGGAAACGAAGCTAGGAAACATGATGATACCATCGGGAGTCCAATTAGCCTTATCGACGATTCATGTTAATCATGACCATGAAATATGGGGTGAAGATGTAAACGAGTTTAAACCTGAAAGATTTTCGGAAGGAGTTTTGAACGCAACAAAGGGCAATGGTTCGGGTTCCTATTTCCCATTTTCTAGTGGTCCACGTGTTTGCATTGGGCAAAACTTTGCTATGACGGAAGCAAAAGCAGCGATAGTATTGATTCTACAACGCTTCTCGTTTGAGCTTGGACCGTCTTATAAACATTCTCCGGTTCCTGTGTTCACTATGCCACCACAGTTTGGTGCTCACTTGATTCTACATAACATCTCATAGTTTCTTTATCAAGACTACAAAGTCAACAATGAGATCCATGTATAACATAATTGTGAGGTTGACAAATTTTAGTGTCCATGAAGCAAATGTACAAGTTGTTCATTCATAACTATTTGTATCAGAAATCATGTTGTGTGTATTTTTTTATTGGGTCTAATTAATTGGATAGCAATCCAGACGTTATAAACATTTTCTCGTCTTGCGATATGATCTCGAGGTTTTGTGCCACCGCCAATATTATGTTGCATTTGTTTGCTGATGAAGCAACATGACTCTGCAACAATTCTGAGGTTGTTACGTACGAGGCTTGCAGTGAATCAAGCACGTAACCCGTGCTAGACTCATTACGTGTTCGGGCTTCATCCGCTGCTATTCGGTGTTCAATTGAAGACGTATATTAAACATAGAAGATCACAAATTCACAACTATTGGTTAAACGTTGTATCCTATCTATTTTATGTGTTCACTTTATATAATTAGTAAACACAAGTTGGTGTTACAAAGCTTTCTTAATCATGTGGTGAGAACACAACATAAGCGACGGTCCTTAATTTTTTGAGTTACTAAAACTTGGATTAGTATTTTGGTACCGAACTTATGGATTGTACTTGTTTAATGTTATATCATTCTGTTATTATAATTTTTTAGCCCTGTGTAAGATGTTTGATGAGTGTAAATGGGAAGGCCTTTTCATTTTCTTGTGACATACACGTGGTGGTTCTAACACGAAATCAAAGCCTTTGTTTAAGGGTGATGATATATCCACTATGTTTTTTGATAAATCCACCACAAACATGCATTATATGTATGTACAGTACAAACAGTTAATACATAAAATTGGTGGATTTATCAAAATTGAAGGTGAAAATATCAACACCCTTTGTTTAAATATGGTCGTGGGTTTAATAAAAAAATAAAAAAGTAAAATGGTACGTATGATAGTAATTTGAAAAACTTGTTTGCTTTATATTATGGGTTTAGGATTGATGTGAAATATAATAACAATTTAATAATAATCTTATCTTTGCATATAATGTAGGAATCGAGATTATCACATCATTAATTAAAGTTAATCAATTAGGTCCATCTCGTAATTAAACATCAACACCCCATTTGTATAAACAAATTTGAAATCGAGTAATAATACGCTGGCTCTGCCCTAAATTGGTCAATGTTTTTCATGTAAAAGGTTATGCTAAAAAATTTCACGAGATTTACAATTGTTGGACCTGCTTTGTGTGATTATAACCCAGCATCAACACAATTACTAGGTTTATTGTTTCAAAGTGTACACAAATTTTATAAGTTTTATTATTATATGAGCAAACTTAGAAAATTCATGGTGCACATGTATATTTGTATATTCTTTTGTTGTTATAACTTTGAAAATTCATATGAAACTCGATGTCACTTGGTTGTCTTGGTGGCCCGTTCTATAGTCTATAATCAAAGGTACAACGACAAAAATATTAATTAATGTAAAATATGTCATGTCTTATGTCATGGTTGAATTGTAGTAATTGGTTT
This sequence comes from Helichrysum umbraculigerum, assembly GCA_949592205.1. Classification (NCBI taxonomy): domain Eukaryota; kingdom Viridiplantae; phylum Streptophyta; class Magnoliopsida; order Asterales; family Asteraceae; genus Helichrysum; species Helichrysum umbraculigerum. The sequence continues at coordinate 65,742,544 of CATIUR010000005.1, read as the reverse complement.
GATAGTCAAACACAACCCTGATAAGTTATCTTAGATAAGGAATACCATTTAAGTAGCTCTGGATGGCATAATTACTAATTATCCCCTCTCTCTCAAAAAATAAAAATAAAAAGGAAAAAAAATGGAAACGATAATGGGTAAAGTTGCAATAGCCATTGTTATAGTAGTGGTAGTGATGTGGGGTTGGAAAGTACTAAACTGGGTATGGTTGAAGCCAAAGAAACTAGAGAAGTGGCTAAGAAATGAAGGGTATAATGGTAATTCATACAAATTTCTACTAGGTGACATGATTGAGCTTGCAAAAATGTTGAAAGAAGGTAGATCAAAGCCTATTCCAATCACTCATGATTTCACTCCATATGCTCTCCCCTTTGATTATCATATCATCTCTAAATATGGTATTAATCAACTCTCTTCTTTTTATATATATATATCTTTGTACTTGTATACTGTATGATTTTGTTGTGACATACGATGAGCCCCTATTTTTATTTTTTTAACAGCAAAATTTTATTAAAAGAACGACAGCTTATAGCGAACTGCCTAAATAACTACTTCAAAAGCATATGATTTAAAAATGATGATCCCCTATATAATTGGCCCAATGGATAGGCTGACCTCAGTCGCTTAAAAAACAGAGTATATGGCTTTGAAAACGCAAATTGAAACAAAAGGTGTTTAAAATAAAGTGTATCGTGTTTGACATGTAAAAAAAATCGTTCATTTGGTTGGGGCAAAACCCAAAAGATGTAAAAACATATACAACTGGTTACTGGTATACACCGTATAAGATTTATTAATATCAGGAAGTATTTAAAATTAACGTGTCTTAAATTAAACCCAATTGTCACTTGCTAGCTAACCATACGTTTTATCGTCTAGCTATAATCAAAAGTACAACATGACAAAAGTGTTATAAATAAGATATATGTCATGTCATGGCCGGTTGAATTTTAGTCAATGGTTTTATATCAAAAATAAATGATCATGATAATGAATACTATCGAGTTTATATATTAGCTCTTGATTGCATCGTCATATACATAGAATAGATAGAGATGTAATTAATATAAATAAGGATCAAATAGCATAATTAGTAACTACACACTCTGGAGAAAAAGGATGGAAACATTATTCTCATTGGGTAAAGTTGCAGTAGGCATACTTATTGTAGTGATAGTGAGGTGGGGTTGGAAAGTGGTGAATTGGGTATGGTTGAACCCAAAGAAACTGGAGAAGTGGCTAAGAGATGAAGGGTATAATGGTAATTCATACAAACTTGTATTTGGTGACATGATTGAGTTTGCAAAAATGTTGAAAGAAGGTAGAGCAAAGCCTATTCCAATCACCCATGATATCACTTCATATACTCTTCCCTATGATCATCAGATCATCACTAAATATGGTACTGTATTAATTAATCTTCTTCTTCTATGTCTCTGATTTGATCAGTACAACCATCAGTTTGAGATTATACAGACTGTTAGTTGTTATAAAATAATTAAGACAAAGATAATATCTTTTAAGTTTTAACTATCCATAGCTTAACGTTTGATTAATCTTGATTATGAATTGTACATATGACTTTGGTCTAAGGATAACTGTGTGGCTTATCGATTTAAATGTTTTGAGATCAAACATTATCGATTAAGATGTTATGAGTTCAAGTCTCAGTTGAGATATCGGTGAAATAATAGGTGTGTCGATTAGTCTTCTTTAAAAAAAAAAAAAGATAATAAATAAGTAAATAAATTTTTTGAAGCAAATTGAATTGTGTTTGACAGGTGAAAAATCGTTCATATGGTTGGGGAGAACCCCAAGGATATATATAAGGGATCCAGAGTTGATAAAAGAGATATTATCTAAACCAAACGAGTTTCAAAAGCCGCATCCTGAACCATTTCGTGATAGCATCATTGGTGGACTTCTGGTCACTGAGGGTGACAAATGGACCAAACATCGCAAAATCATCAATCCAGCTTTTCATCTTCAAAATCTCAAGGTTAGTTGGTGTCGTTTACTTTCGTGAACTAGTTTCACTTGTTGGGCAAAAAACTGACAGTTGAGTCGGATTGACATGTAAACACCATTCATTCCGTTTGTTTAGTTTTGCTTTTAATATACGTAATTAATATGTATTATGTAATACGTTAAATAAGATAAAATTATATTATTACATTAGGATCATACATGAGTACCTTATAGGTGCTTTTCTGCATTTTCATGATGAAAATATTTTTTATGGTTTGATATGTGGATAGATCATGTTTGCGGCTATCTGCTCGAGTTGTAGTGATATGGTTCACAAATGGGATATTCTAACCGCTGAATGTGGTTCCACTGAAGTTGACGTATGGCCGTATATTGATAATTTGGCTGGTGATGTGATTTCTCGAACCGCATTTGGCAGTAGTTACGAAGAAGGAAGGAAGATATTTAAAATCCAAAAGGAACAAATTGATCTTTTATTTCAAATGTTGTTTATGCTTCATCTTCCGGGAAGAAGGTACATACAAATATACAATGTCTTTATATAATCTAATAATCTTAATTTGATAACTATTTGTGTATACATGTTTTGTTAATTTGTTTAAAATTTAGGTTCATACCCACAAAGGCAAACATAAAGTTCAAACAAAACCATGAAGAGCTTAAGACCGTGCTAACGAATATAATCAACAAGAGGAAGAAAGCAATCGAGTGGGGACAAGGCAGTTGTGAAGATTTACTTGGAATTTTGTTAGAATCGAATTCAAAAGAGATTGAAGAAAATGGAGTTGGAATGAGTATGGAAGAAGTGATTGAAGAATGCAAGTTATTCTACGTAGCTGGATCTGATACAACCTCAAATCTGATTATTTGGACTATGGTTTGTTTGAGTATACATCAAGAATGGCAAACCCGAGCCCGAGAGGAGATTTTACAAGTTTTTGGTACTCGGGAACTTGATTTTGAGGGTCTAAAGAACCTAAAGATTTTAATAATGATACTACACGAGGTTCTTAGGTTATACCCTCCTGTAATTATGATGACACGAGAAACTACAAAGGAAACAAAGCTAGGAAACATGATGATACCATCCGGTATGCAATTAGCGTTAGCCATGATTCATATTCATCATGACCGCGAAATATGGGGTGAAGATGCAAACGAGTTCAAACCTGAAAGATTCTCAGAAGGAATATTAAATGCGACAAAGGTCAAAGGGTCGACTTCATTTTTCCCATTTTCTTATGGTCCTCGTGTTTGCATTGGGCAAAATTTTGCTATGGCAGAAGCAAAAATAGCGATAGCAATGATCCTACAGCGTTTCTCATTTGAGCTTTCTCCGTCTTACAAACACGCTCCTTTCCCGGTGTTCACTATGCCACCCCAGTTTGGGGCTCATTTGATTCTACGTAATATTACATAGCTTGTATTATTTACATATGTAAACGTGTGTGTATCGACTATCGAATAAGATGTTGCAGTCAAAGTTTGTACAATTTCAAACTGTACGACCATTCTCTCCCTTGTAACAAGTTAGCTAATTCTTCAATTTTTTTCATGTAAAAGATTATGCTAAAAAAATTCACGAGATTAACAATTGTTGGACCTGCTTTGTGTGATTATAACACAACATCAACACGATTACTAAAGTAATTGTCTTAAAGTGTACGAAATTTTATACGTTCTATTATTCTATGAGCAAACTTAGAAAATTGATAGTGTACATGTTTAGTTGTATATTCTTTTTGTTGTTATAACTTTGAAAATTCATATGAAACTCAATGTCACTTGGTTGTCTTGGTGGTCGTTCTATAGTCTATAATCAAAAGTACAACGACAAAAATATTAATTAATGTAAAATATGTCATGCCTTATGTCATGGTTGAATTGTAGTAATTGGTTTGATAGTCAAACACAACACTGATAAGTTATCTTACATAAGGAATACCATTGAGTAGCTCTGGATGGCATAATTACTAATTATCTCCTCTCTCTCTCTCTCAAGAAAACAAAAAAAAAAAAGATGGAAACAATAATGGGTAAAGTTGCAATAGCCATTGTTATAGTAGTGGTAGTGATGTGGGGTTGGAAAGTACTAAACTGGATATGGTTGAAGCCAAAGAAACTAGAGAAGTGGCTAAGAAATGAAGGGTATAATGGTAATTCATACAAACTTGTATTTGGTGACATGATTGAGTTTGCAAAAATGGTGAAAGAACGTAGATCAAAGCCTATTCCAATCACCCATGATTTCATTTCTTATGCTCTTCCCTATGATCATCATATCATCACTAAATATGGTACTGTATTAATCTTTCTTCTTTTTCTTCTTTTTATTAATATTGATCGTGAATTGTGTATATGACTTTGGTCTAAGGATAATTGTGTGGCTTATCGATCAAAATGTTACGAGTTCAAGTCTCACTTGAGATATCGTGACATAATAGGTGTGTCAATTAGTCTGCCTTAATATAAAATAAAATAATATAAATGTTTGAAGCAAATTGAATTGTGTTTGACAGGTGAAAAATCGTTCATATGGTTGGGGAGAAACCCAAGGATGTTTATAAGAGATCCAGAGTTGATAAAAGAGATATTATCTAAACCAGACGAGTTTCGAAAGCCGCATCATGAACCATTTCGAGATAGCTTCATTGGCGGACTTCTTGTCACCGAGGGTCACAAATGGACCAAACATCGCAAAATCATCAATCCGGCTTTTCATCTTCAGAATCTCAAGGTTAGTTGTAGTTGGTGTCGGTTGCTTCCATTAATCAGTTTCATTAGTTGCGCCAAAATGGACAGTTGAGTCAAATTGACATGTATACACCATTTCATTCTGTTTGTTTAGTTTTGGTTTTACTGTATGTAATGTGCTTTTCTGTGATGAAAATGTTTTTTATGGTTTGATATGTGGATAGATCATGTTTGCGGCTATCTGCTCAAGTTGTAGTGATACGGTTCACAAATGGGATCTTCTAACCGCTGAATGTGGTTCCACTGAAGTTGACGTATGGCCGTATATTGATAATTTGTCTGGTGATGTGATTTCTCGAACCGCATTTGGCAGTAGTTACGAAGAAGGAAGGAAGATATTTAAGATCCAAAAGGAACAAATTGATCTTATATTCCAAATGCTGTTTATGCTTCATCTTCCCGGAAGAAGGTACATACAATTTCTTTATATGATCTAATAATGATAATCTGATAACTATTTGTGTATACATGTTTTGTTAATTTGTTTAAAATTTAGATTCATACCCACTAAGGCAAACATAAAGTTTAAACAAAACTGTGAAGAACTTAAGACCGTGCTAACGAATATAATCAACAAGAGGAAGAAAGCAATAGAAGGGGGAGAAGGTAGTTGTGATGATTTACTAGGAATTTTGTTAGAATCGAATTCAAAAGAGATTGAAGAAAATGGAGTTGGAATGAGTATGGAGGAAGTGATTGAAGAATGCAAGTTATTCTACGTAGCTGGATCCGATACAACCTCAAATCTGATTGTTTGGACTATGGTTTGTTTGAGTATACATCAAGAATGGCAAACCCGAGCCCGAGAGGAGATTTTACAAGTTTTTGGTACTCGGGAACTTGATTTTGAGGGTCTAAAGAACCTTAAGATTTTAACAATGATACTACATGAGGTTCTTAGGTTATACCCTCCTGTAATTATAATGACACGAGCAACTACAAAGGAAACAAAGCTAGGAAACATGATGATACCATCTGGTATGCAATTAGCGTTAGCCATGATTCATATTCAGCATGACCGTGAAATATGGGGTGAAGATGCAAACGAGTTCAAACCTGAAAGATTCTCCGAAGGAATATTGAATGCGACAAAAGTCAAAGGGTCGACTTCATTTTTCCCATTTTCTTATGGTCCTCGAGTTTGCATTGGGCAAAATTTTGCTATGACGGAAGCAAAAGCAGCGTTAGTAATGATTCTACAACGTTTCTCGTTTGAGCTTTCTCCGTCTTACAAACACGCTCCTTTCCCCAAGTTCACTATGCCACCCCAGTTTGGTGCTCATTTGATTCTACGTAATATTACGTAGCTTGTATTGTTTACATATGTAACGTTAGCTTGTATTGTTTACATATGTAACGTTTGTGTATCGACTATCGAATAAGATGTTGCAGTCAAAGTTTAGCTAATTCTTCAATTTTCGCATGCCTTATTTAATTACAGTATCTGTTATCATATGCGAAGTTTTCTTATTCATAGGTTCAAATTGGCAAATTACCCTCTAAAATTGTTGATGTCTTCTAGATGACGACCTTAAAGGATCTGAAAGACTGGATTTATATGAGGCCTACAAACAGATCACATAAGTTTGTTATTGGGCTACCAAGCAAAACTAGTAGTGTTGGGCTTTTTAAACTACAGGCATATGAAAAAAACCAATTAAAAATACTCCAATAAATACCTTTCGTTATCAAGGAATCCTCATATACATAAAACGAAGAAGAATTCATAGGTCGAAATTTTGTAACATCAAATCAATTTTATATTTCATTTATTTTATCTTAATAATTGTATCTTATAAGCGGAATAAAGAAAATGATGGTAACATCGTATTTTTGTATATTCTAACAATCAATATTCGATTTTATCTTAAATATTAGGATCAAAGATCTTCTCTTGATATAAACTAAATAAAAAAGTTTATAAGATTTAAGCTTAGATTCCAGTTAGAGTTCACATATTATAGTGATAAATTGGTTAGTATCCATCTTTGGTACAGCAAACGACATATACAATTTCGATATACTAATCGAGCTTACATTCATGATAATAAAATTTCTCATAATCATAAGAAGATAAATATAACTCTGATTTACAAGAACCGGCCCGAATAAAAACACAAAATTAGTCGACCCACGCACGGCTAAAGTCTTAGATGCAAGTCAAGCCCAAATGTATCATCAAACCCAGGTCCACCAACCCCATTGGTGGACCCATGATCGGCTCGACTATTAGGCTGAGCCGACGACTCTCCAATGCGGCTGTGGGACCCATAATAAGCTGGAGGAGCGCGTGGAACATAAGCCCATGATGGAAAAATAATCCCCGTGGACGGAAGTATCATCCTACGCACGTGATGAGGTGGCGGATTGAAGGTTGGAATGATTGGGCTTTTTATGTATGCGTTTCGAGTGGCTTGGATTTGAGCGCGCTTTAACAGATGACGTTCTTTTTTATGAGCGTTTTGATGGCCACCAAGAGCTTGTGAGTTTGCAAACTCACGCCCGCAGTATTGACACTCATATTTTTTGCCATCGGATGAGCCAGATGGCATTTTTGTGGGGCCGATGACTTCTTCATGCTCATTTACGTTGAATCCGAAGAGCTTTAACTTGGTTGTTGTTGTAGTTTGTGTAGGCTTGGCTTCATAGTGATTACCAAGTTCTCCCATGATAATTAAATAATATATGGATGTGTGGGTGTATATATTCAATGTGTCGTTTTATATATGAGATAGATGCATGATCAAGGGTTGTATTTATAAGGGTTGAGACTTGAGATGGTTTTGGACATATATCCCAATAATAGAAGAAAGGTAAGTGTGAATTTGGCAAACATCAAGAGGAACATAAGAGGGGCCCTTGCCATGATTAATCTAATTTGATGTATATGTTATATAATGCTTAAAGTATCTTTGGAAAACTCGTATATCGGTTTTGATCAACAATATATAATTGTGTAACCCTATTATATATGTGTGTATATATTTATAAGTACGAATACCACATCGAATATATGTAAGTATATAAGATACGTTTAACGGGCGCCTTATGCGACTCCCAAATTGACTGGTCAGTTTGTGCCACATCAGCTTTTTCTGAAACTGATTAAAACTGACTAAACACTACCTACAATGACACCGTCACTTAATTTTTCTGGGATCCACATTTACCAATATACATTTATTTCTGTACATAAAAAAAGACGTGTCCGTCACTCCATCGGATATCCGATGGTTGGAACCGACGGAGCCAAACTAACCCTTCCGTGACAATGGCATCACAAAAGTGACGGCCGTCACTTGCAAACCGACGAAAGAAGAGATGTAGCGTGGGAGGAGTCTTAATTAGCTACCTTATAGGTAGGGTAACTCGGAATATGAGTTCATTCAATTTAACTAGTGTAATATAATTTTTGTATAACTACATTACTTGTAAGTGTTACTGGTTCAAACCTATTGGTATACCGGATATTGAGTGACAAAATATTATCAAGTAAAATATTGGTTGTGCTAAATACTAAAAGACCATTGGAATGTTAAGAAAATGACTAATTAATCTCTTTATGACATGTGGGAAATGATGGTAACTGGTATTGGTTGATTGGTCATTTAAGTTGTTAGAAATCTAGAAGAAAATAAAATTAAATTATAGTTAAAATTAAATTAAATTAAAGTTAAAATAAAATAAAATAAAAAGGTTAAAGAATGTGGAGCATGTTACTGTTGCATGGTGGTTGAACGATCTAATTAAAGGATTGACTCCACAAATTGTACAAAGATGATGTTCTTCACCAATCACCAACTAATTACTACCATTTTTATGGTTTTGTTAATTTTATATGCAAAAGAAATATTTACATATTTATTAAAAATTATAAAAAAAACATGGGAAAATGACAAGTCTTATTCGATTTGATATTAAATTGTCGTTAATGACAAATGACAAGTCTAATGGACAAAATTATTAGAATCGACTTGAGAACACAGAGGGTTGTCAAATCCTGTTACTAAAGACAGAAAATAATACAGTAATCAACAAGATCTTCAAATGTGGCTACATAAACATGACTTTTATGTTCATAGACTATTATTTGTCATATTAAATGCATGGTATATTTACTTTTCAGTGTCTGATTATCAATCAATCGAATATGACAATGTGTATTGCATTTCAATTCTAACCTAATTGAAGCTACGCGTGCTTTTAAGTATCTTTTGTCCAAAAGAAAAAACGCGGAATTGTTTTGCTTTTCAAACTAATTAGATCACTCCGTATAATGACATGAAAGACTAAATAACTGAACTGTCATCTCAACGTCACTTCAAGAAGTTCTGAGAAAGACGGGAGAAGACTACCTATGATGACATGGAAAACTGAGCTTTACGTGCCCCACGTTTACCAATAATATCTTAGTTATATACAACAACAACAAAACCTGGCTCCACACTTCCTCGTCTTCCTCCGTTCTGAACACAATGAAATGAACAAAGATGGAGGCAAAGACGATATGGTGCCTATGGCGTCTTATTTGGGAAGTAGCAAGACGGTACCTATGAGGTGTCATAGGGACTCCTCTTGCCAATAATATATAGTTGCGCTATTTTCAAATAGGATTACGATCCTCTTATGTTTGGACTCGATATGAGAGTCATGTTCTTTCACAATCGCAATGAACTGGTCCCACAGATTAAACTCAAGTAAAACTTTTAATTTCTTTACTTTAAATATTGTGAGTGAACACGATTCCTCATGTTCAATGTAAGATAATCCTTAATCTTTTCGAATATCATAATCTAAGTTTTTATAGTTTACCTTTTTTATTAATTAATTTAAAGCTTGTGGAATTCATATTGGTGATTCCTAGGTCTTTTTTTATTTAATTGAACCTACTACTAAACAATAGTAATTAATAGGTCTAATTTCTTGATTAGAAACTCAACTAATTTATCGTTTGTCTTACTTCACTTGTGGAGCTAATGAAAAGTTGGACCACCATACCAACTTATGAGGTCTCAAAGAAGTTGGTCGGACTAGCTAGTACAAGAAACTTTCACAAATGTATAGGATTTTTGACACGTACAATCAGCATCAAAAGTACAATTCACAAAATGCTTATAGTTGATTCGACTTTTATATAACGCTCATTTGAAACCGATGAATCTTGTCATATATATTAGATATCATGAGGCGCCATGAAAACCTCGTGATATTCGCATAATGATCGAAAACCTCGTGATATTCGCATAAAATGGTACGTGAAAGAACACCAATGATTGCAGGTTTATAACAACATGATATGATGTTTTATTTTAAAATATATGAACATATATATGGAGTTTTATGATAATGAAATTATAGTACATAAAAGATAAAGGTAATTAGAATTAAGTACAATCATAGATGTGTAGATTCTTGAAAATGGAGGTTTGAAAGTAGCCAATGGATTAAAATACAAGTGCAAGCTTAGGTTCGATTTATAGGACCTATACATGATATCATTAATCCCACAAGGGAACATGAACCATTTAAATTATATTATAATTGTCTTTGGCATAAAGTTATGAAAGGTGATAGGCTCTTGAGTTGTTTAACTTACAATTGCCCATACAGATTAATTAAATTTAGGGGGTGATTTGGCAATTAGTTATCGAAATCTGGTTTATATGCAACATCATGTTCTGGGCTTGATTTCATCATAGAATCATTTGATTTTCCCCAACATAGATGACAATTAGTTACATATTATTTGTTGTTTCTGCGTCTTGCAACAACTTGTACGTTAACACCACCTACGCTAGGTCCTGTTAGTTGCATATATGTTATATCTGCGTTAAAATATCCGCATTTGGTTCCATAGGTTCGCGTAAATGGTATCATAAATATAAATTGGATAACCTTAAGGTTAAGTTCAAGTGTTTAGAACATGTATAGTTAGTAAGATGATTAATGATAAATTACTATATTGCTGAACAAAAATCCTGCATTTTTAAACACACCCGCACAAAGCCTTTTCTTTAATTCAGATACACAAGCATTGACCCGACACAAGATAATATTATCTTTATAGATATGGTCTCACATCGCCACCTTAGGGTTAACAAACCTATCTAATAAGCTAATTTGGAATTTTAGGTAGGCTTAGCATTTGTCCAATCTAATTTCGTCTCTAAAACATCCTGTGTCATTGTTTCCACCATATCTTCAGTAGAATATTTAGCAATAATAAAGTATCATACCAATTAGTATTATTAATTTGATATGTAAAATTATGTATGCTAGCTTAATACCCTCACGATGTAGCAAAATACAAACAGTGCGTAAAGTATATTTGTTCTTCACGGATTATCTGCGATAGTCACTCGGTAACAATAGTTTACTCGTATGCAGAATTCGGGATTCATGATACGGTGGTGAAGAAAGGAAGTTATGAAAAATGATAAAATTAATATTAAATGAAACTTAAATTAGTTAAATTAATACTGTAATTGTCTAGTCTTAATTTTAAGAGCTACTAAATATAAGGATTAATAATGGTTTTAATCCTCAAAGTTTCATTTTTTTTCGTTTTAACCACTCAAGATTTTTTTCTCATGATTTAACCCTTTAAGTTTGCATTGAATTATTGGTTCATCAAATTTTTTGAAAGTCAGATGATTATACTATAAAAGGTTAAATGGACAAAATCATTATAAAAGATAAACTTTAGGGATCAAACTATCAATTTTTTGAAGTAAAAGAACCTTGGAGGCTTAAACCACTAAAATTTTAAAACTTGGAGAATTAAATCATCGAGGAAAAAACTTGAGAGGTTAAAACGAAAATAAAATAAAATGGAACTTTAAAGATTAACCATCATTAACCCCTAAATATAATACATTAAAATGCCTTAAATATTAGTATAGAAGGTAATGTTTAATGTTTAACAAGAATAAATTGATTTACACGGAATGACACCGATCATCCCTAACTACTTAATATTACACCTCTCGTCCCTCCTTTTCAAAATTTGCACACTTGGTAGTCCCTACAATGTTTGCATTAGCCATTAAAAACTCAAGCTGCTGGGTCAACACGTTTAAAATACAACAGCTACAAAACCGAAGAACCGCAATATCCTAAAAATCCCAAGCGAAGGTTTTATTTCCTCATATGCTACCCTGAGTTTTATATAAGATACGGAAATAAAAGCAATGCAATGCATGGCAACAAAAAGATAATGCAATATATATCGTCACTTCTAATGTATTGTATTATAGTGTATTTACACGATTTTACCAAGTGCGAGCTTCTTCTAATTTGAACAATCGGCAATTGCATCAACCTTGATTACTCGAGTGTTGTATGATCCACAAGATCCACACTTATGGTAAAGCCAGTGAAAAGGAGCACTTCCCTTCTTATCACAATCATTGCATAGAATATCCTGAGTAAATTCAAAATAAGCGTGAGTTGACTAACGGGTAGACGAAATCTGTTGAGTGGATCAAGAATAAAATTATAACCTGACAACGGTTCCTATACTCTTCTGGGAGCACCTCAGAAGCCATTAAAGCATCAAGCATCCCAAAATACACCTGGAAGACATTAAAATAAAGTTACCTACTCCATTAGCAAACTTACAGCGTTATCTGATTTACAGATATCCTAAACCTTGATATATCCTATGCATTCACACCTATACGAAGCAGCTGATGGTTTCTATTACAGAATTTATTTCTTTAAGATACGGGAAACGTCTTGAACATGAAACAAAAAAGTTCTCACGTGAATTCATGTATGCATTATGGTTGTATCTTCACTTCTCATATTAATCTAATTTCATTTTATTTCATCGCTATGTTTCATGACCTAGTGACTTCCTTTTACTATTAGTGATATGTTTATAAATGAGTATTAGAGTTGCATAAATGATACAAAAACACCCCTACTTTCGCCATCCTTTCCTTCCACACACCCTCTGGTTAAGAAAAGACAGATATGCCAAAGCATAGAAGAAATACCTTTGCATAAATGTATAAACATTATAAAAAACAACAATAAGCAAATATTAGACCTTCGATGGGTGATGGATCAGATTTGAATCGCAACAACTATTGATCTGTTCTAACCCATGAACCACTTTATTGAATAGTGATACACGACCCAACTAATCTAAATAGATGGATCATAGATCATCGCCCAACTTGCTTCATCGCCCACCCGTACGGGTTATAACCAGGTTTTATAAATAAAATTTGTAACAATAAAAAGCACTAATGTTTTAAAAGATGTATTGTTAAGAAATATAATCAAATTTTAACCTTTCATCATGAACTATGATGTTTGAGATAAAAAATAACATAACTAAAAATAATAGCCAGACGAGTACAAAACGATGGAAATGATGAAGTATTTAATGGAGGTATGGGGGTATTTAACGTGAAAAAATAAAATAATGAATGACTGGACGTTCTGTATTTTCGGATCAAATGGACCAAGTGTTTTAGTCCGTGGGGGTTATACAAATAAATCGGATCACACCTGGATCAAGACGGTAATTACTCATTGGCAACCTCTATGTTGGATTAACTCGTGGTGCAAGAAATAGTTTTTTGTGCACTTCAAGTCCAAAGATCTTGACTAAGCTATAATAGCAAGATATTCTTGTACCAAGAACCTAAAGCTATCACTACATAAATATCTTAAGTACACCAATTTTCATCATATATTGATTGATCTTCACCATTTCATCTTATAAATACTCAAGAACATTTACACTACTTACTCATTTTATCCCCTACGAAGACATTTAACATATGCGGATGTTCCATGCCTAGTTGAAAATCAAGTTGGCATGCTTGAAAAACATCAAAATTCAAAAGCATTTTCACTACTTCCTCATTTTATCCCCTACGAAGACATCAAATTCATCCTTTAATAAGTTAATTTAGCTATGTACTGTCATTTCGAACATATTTCTCTTAACTGCAGCATTTAAATTATCGGAAAGAATGGTCCTCTATTCTAACCAGAGTCCTACATGTCTCGCCTTGAATGATGCTAAAGATGAACGAATCAATATTCCATCAACCAAGTGATACAAAAAATTAATAGATGTGCTTACCGACATATCTCCCATTGATTTGCTGCATATTGGACAAATGTAGTGTGTGCACGCATACGCCTAGCAAAAGTGAAGAGAATAATTCAACATAAGGAGTTTTAAATACGTAAAAATTATGCAAAGCATGTAACGATGTGCCACCTGGAAGCAAGCAGAATGCATAAAATGACCACACGGAAGCGCTCTCACAGCTGCACTTGATGTAAACAAAAAATCACAGCATATAGGGCAGTTTGTTTCCAGGCCTTTCTCTCTACACTTATGATCCACCAATTTTATCCCCAAACAGTAGTTGCAAGTCATACAATGAAAAAAGTCAATCCCAAGCCCCTTCCCTAACCGGCATAAATTACAAAATGGGCAATGATATACCGTCCTGAAAACATCAACAATAATTTAAGATTGAAGATGATCGAAAATCGTGATGCATATCCAAGAGTTGAAGGATAGTTCAACTACCTTTCATCATCAAAAAATTTGCAATAGCTACAATAATATTTTGCCATTGAAAGTCCATTGCAAGATGGTGTTGAGCAAGTTGGTCCAACAGGCTGAATTTTCAGGCAGTTCATACACATCATTTCAGTTGTAGCTTTCCTGATGATGAATCCAATATAGCGTTTATTTAACTGAGCCATGATGATTATAAAATTACGTAATCACAAATAGATTACCTGTCCATTGTATGGTCACTGACATTATCATGGCAGAACCTACATGTAAATAGCTCCTGACAACAAGCAGCTCGAAGCTTACAGTTGCGCTTATAATGCTCACAACCAAACACTTGTTTCTCTGCATCACGATATGAAGGTGAGCATCCATGTAGACCTACACCATCTGATGTTTCACCTTTTCTTCCTTGTGGTAACTTCTGCTGGGCAGCAATCCATCGACTACAATGACCATAAGATAAATAAGTCAACAAGAATGCGGATTTATCTACCGTGTAAAATGAAGCAACCTACTTTTACTTCATTCCTAGTAATGGCAATGTATCCTTACCTTTCCTTAAAAGTTAAAACAGTAATCTACATCCACTTCTTTCTTATTTTAGCAATCTGCTTTCACTGACGTACCTATTATATCGAGAAGGTAACTGCTAAAGTGATAATCCTTTAAAAATAGTCAAATTGACGCTGATCTGAATGCCAAATCAGCAGGACGTGTCATCACATTACCTAGTAGCTGTCACGTGCCATTTACGTGTAATTTTTATACACAAACACAAATTCTTATAAACCTCGGAAGAAAACATATTGGAGTAATAGTTCTTTAATTTCTTTTTCTTGTTTCCTTTTTTTTTTTTTTTTTGGCTAGATCATCACAACCACTTTTTAACGCCACCACCAAACCATACCAAAACTCAAATCAAACTCAAACCAATCCTAATTAAAAACGTAATTCTACAAATTTAAAGCAGAGATCAAAGATAATTTTTATTTTAAGGGGGCTGGGATTTCAGGTCAGTCAAACAGTTGGCACCGGACTGACACTGTAACTATAAACACCAAAGATATGAAAAGCTTTGTGATGATGGTGGTGGTTGCGACTTGTGGGGGTATGTTGAGGATGATTAGACATGAAACTCATCATATAATAAAATGTTTTAGTATTTAAAAAAGCCGAACATTACACAATGAAGTCTTTGTTTTCGTCGGATGAACATAACCACCACCACCACGGGTTTTATATTTTATTCCCTCACTTTACAAGGAAATAGACAACCCAGGTTTCTATTCTCCAAGAAAAATGAGAGGTACACTTTGAGATATATAGTGGTCGCTTCCCATTATTCAAAAATACAGGGCTGATATGGAACTAGAAAAGGGATGGAGCGTCAGCAGTGGAAGTGGAGGTGCAGGGACGGCCACCAGTGAGAGAGGAAGGTGGACGGTAGAAGAGAGCTCAACATGGCGGCGGCACTTGCTCAATGAACCGTAGACAACCACATATTTGGTTGTTGAAAGGTTAGAACCTAACAACTCTGTATTTGGTATACATTTCCAAATGAACTAAATTCATATATATTCAACACCTATGCGAAAGTCCAGTAGCCGAAAGAAAAAAATACCGATAGAAAATATTTGGGTTGGAAATTTAGTACAAATATTGAGGTTGAACCTAACAAAGACCAAATCAGGGATACATCTACCCATCAATTTACACGTGGAATACCAACATGGACAATAACATGACATAAACATGTCTATACAGGTCAGACACATACTGCCAACATGTATATATTATAGAAAGTATGTTGGAATAATCATAAAATGAAAGTACATGAAAGTTAGTTTCCAAATATTGCATATAACCCTTTTAATTAAGGAAGTAGATTAAATACAGTATATGAGAAGCTAACAAAGAAACAAAGGGATTAGAGTTAAGACTTCAAGAGAAAGGACGATGAAACATACCTGGTCATAAGATTTTGAATGAGATAGGCCTTCCTTCTGGGATCAAGAGTTGGATCCCTAGAAACTTTTCTTATCTCCGACTCGAGCTCATTTTGGTTCATCCTAAATATATCCTTCCACCCAGGCTTGAATGTATAATCATTTGGATCTAAGCCTTCATGTACATCACCACCTAAAAGAGGTAGGAAAAAAAAAAGATTCTTATATAGATTCATCTAAGTGTGCAGACTGCAGAGTGCACTTATCAAAACCAAACTATTTAAGTCGAAATTACAGGTAGTAATGTTGACTCATTTACTTAGGAACAGGTTGTTCCAAGTTATGTGTTATCTCTAATGCATCAAACGGGTAAGAAAGGTCATCTTCGCCAAGTGTCTCCCAAAGTAACTTTTTATTGCATGAAACCTCCTAAATCAACTTTTCAGAAAAATTGTAATATTGTGCAGGAGATGTTCCTGGTCAACGACCTTAACTCGACCCGTATTAGCACGTAGAAAGATTACCCATATTTTTCTTTTTATTTTGCGAAGTAAAAAGATTATTCGTATTGGCCAGTATAAAGATTACCCGTGTTAACCTATTAACCAACCCCCCTGACCAACCCATTTGGCCACGTCTAGTCATAATATAACGAAGTTGACCAACAATTGCAGTAATAATAAAGAGAGACCTTGTGAAACATTCTTATCGGATTCTGATGCTGAAGCAGATGCCTCTGAGGATGGAGATGATCCTTCCCACCATTCATTAAGCCACTCAGTGAACATTGTATTTTTAGTTGCTTGTTTCCACGTGTCCATCATTCTGTTATGTTCCTCCTGAGTGAGAACAGATGTCACCCATGGCAACATTGATTGTAAAACTTCTGCACCAGTTGTACCAATTATTCGACCCACAAGTTTATCCTGTTCCTCCACAGAAAAGTGCCTATCAAACAGAGGCCACAGCTCAAGTTCTTCACGTAAAATATGTTGATCCAGTGTTACCCGAATGGATTTACACATCCCCTGAACCTTCGTTGCCAGCTCATTGTAATTCCTCAAACTATCATTGGAATCAGATGAAATAGAACTGTTTTTGCTCGAGCTATCATGAAGTTCACAAAGTTCAAAAAGAGAAGTTGATATATCCTCAAAAAGCTTTTCTTCTTGCTTGTGATCTAATGTATATGAGTGACTAACATTATGTAAAGTCTCTTTTGATTCTAACGCAGGAAACACAATGTCATCCTCTGCGTTACTGTGAGCTCTATATAAACCCCATAACAAGCGAAATCTACCATTAAACTGGTGGAGGAAACTCTCATTTGACTCATTTAACTTCCCTGATTCAACGTCAAGAAACTCCAAATCTTTGCGAATTGCTTTATGAAACTTGAAAATCGTATCAATCGGCCGACCTGTGCCTTCATCAATCAGACTTATGCCCGTTTCCCAGTTAAAAAACCCAGAACTTAAAGAAGGAGCAGATGGGCCAAAAGATAAAGATCGTAACGATTTCGCAGAACCCGTTCCCAAATTATTACTATTCATTCCAAGCCCAGGAACACAACAAGATTGCTTTACTTGAACACTTAGCGTTCCTGATGTACCAAAACCGTTGCTTTCTTTCCGTGAACTCAGATTGGATCGCTTGTTTGGCGGGTTGCAGGGACAACAAGGTGGGTTCGAACCATTATTGTTCTCCAAAAATGCTTTTGCAGGACAACAACCATTGGCACCAGAAGACAAGCATGTTTCCCGTGGCCGGCCTTTGCAAGCCCAACCAGAAAAAAGGGTAACAAGTGCAGTGTCCGACGCAGGTGCTAATCGGAACCCCGGTATTAATTAATTAGCAAAAAATATAGAACAGATGAAAAGTAAAATTAGAGAAAACTAGACAACGTACCAGCCATATGCATGTTATGAAGAAATGACTTTGCTTCCTCTTCGGTAAGTGATCCCACCAACCATGGTAACACACATTCGATTAATCTCAATGGCATCACACACAAGCTTTGGTATAAAAGCTCCCGCTGTCTCTTTGGAGTAAAATGATTACGCGCAAGTGGGAGAACCTGCAAATGTAACATTAGACCTTGTGGTAAAAAGAATTTCAATTGCAGAAGGTAATACTAAAGATTGAATAAATGTATTCTTTTGTACGAAAGCTCACCTGAAGTTCTTCGTTTTTGAAGTGCTTGTCAATGATAGCCATGATGTGGTCAGCATGCGAGCATAACTTGGAACAAAATTCCGATGAAGATGAGTTTGCTCCATCGTTTTCAATACTTTCAATCAGACATCTAAATTTGTCAAATTCACTTTCTTCTTCTGCATGCTCCTGAGCAAAAGACAATTCCGCATCTACAGCAGGGAATATAACTTTATCTTCGGCAATACTGCAATAAAATTGTGAAAATTAATGCCAATGCAGAAGCAATAACAGAATCTCTAGGTGGGAAAAACTGCTAGCCAGTGTACCTATGGAATATGCAAACTTCTGCAATGAATTGCAGCCTCTTATTGAAAGCAGACAAATCTGAAAAGTCTTCAGATAATTGTATCCTTCTAGCGGCCTCAGCTATATCGATTAGTTCCTTCTTTATAGCCTTGTGCCAGTGCAATATTTCATCTACCGGACGATCAAGAAGTGAATCTGAAGATTCTCGTTTTTTATCTCTGAAAGATGAACAGGCGCACTGATATGTGGTATCATCTTCTGAACTTTTGCGTTTCTTGAAAACATTGACACCATCCATCCATGTGAATATAATCTATAATTGCAAAAGGTAACGTGTCAGCCAGAAATAAGTAAATAATATGTTCACAGGAGGTTTAGTACTTTAGTTAAAGCATAAACATATAATCACCTGTTGAAGAAGCTTTTCTTCTGGAATTACTTTGCACAAACAACTACGCATCTCCTGACGTTCATCAGATGATACAGAGGCTGAAAGCCATGGAAGAAACTCTGCCATCATGTTCACGGGAATGCTACACAAAAATTGCCAAACTAACGAAGCTTGTTCTTCAAATGAAAATTTCTCAACAAGCAAGGGTAACACCTAGAAATGAGAAGGGGCGGATTTAACACTGATTTAAATTAATAAGTAATGACTTGATGTTGTAAAAAGAGCAAAATTCTAACCAACCTGCTCCTCCTCCTTGGACATGTGCTGGCTAATTGATGTTTGAAGGGCTCCTGTGCAGGATGCTAATTCTCTTCTAAAGCTTTCTTCATTTTGCATGTCTGAATCTAGCAATGCAAAGAGTTGATCAAAAATTACACTTTCGCCCTCATGCTCAAGAGAATAGGTCCGAGCCACATTCTTGACACGTATATCAAGAGCAGGAAAAATAACCTGCCAAAACAAAAGTAATAAACATGTCATTATTTGGGTCAACACTCTTTACATACCAAAAAAGGTTTATCATTTTAAACTAAAAATTTCATGCAAGTATCTTAATATCAGATTGCATTGTTTCAATGAACGGTGCACACATAATAGAACCAACTTAATAATTCTAGACTTTCTGGTTTCATCCCTAGAGCTCAAACTGTTTGTTTGTTGGACTAGGACTCTCGTGTCATTAATCATAAGTTCATGAAGGTGTCATAATTCTTGTACACAAAAGCAATTAGGCAAGCGTTAGATCACCGGTAGCACCAATAATGCATTTATACCACCACCAATATGATCTTGAATATCTTTAAATGCATTAAAGTTTAAGGGATCGGTATTAAATCAAAGGCAAACTAACTAAATTGCTACTTCATTGAATACTAACATGCAATAATCAGTTACACCTTGAAGATAATATGTGTATGTGTTTGCAAATTATGGCATTTCAGCAGGTATAAGCAACTACTTTGATGAATTATTTGGTACTAACTAAATATACTCACGCCATTTCCGTGTTAACTTACTGAGTTTATTTTATTAATATGTATGTGTGAACATGTGTGCGAAAACCAGGATGCACATTTTCCCACGCTTCTAAAATGGTACATAAGTACATAACATAAGTATTAGTCAGACAATAGATCAACACAAAAATTTACTAAATATCAGAAATCTGTTAGTATGTACCGTATCATATCACATGGAGTACAATTAATTAGAGACAAGCAGCTTCATATCCCGGTGATTTTTCTTACTTGATAAGTTGCTTTGGTCTCTCTTGTAAGTCTAAATACATATTGTAATTCCCTCTCTGGTATAGTAACACATTTATTAATGATACAAAAAGGGATGAGGGACTCAACGTACTTAGCATATAGGGTATGTTTGGCAAAAAAAGCTGTAAGCTGTTAGCTGAAGCTTTTATTTGAAGCTGGTTGTTGTAGCTTTTATTTTTATGAAAGTGTTTGGAACAATAGCTGTAGTGTAACTAACTAATGTAAATTGACCAAAATGGACATAATACTATATTTTATTTGTTGAAGGTATAAGTATGGAATATCTATCAAAACGTGTAAATTTATAACTAGTTTATTCAGATGAAATTAAAAAAGACAAAGAAGGTAAAAAAACCTTTGATAAATTTCAACAGTCGGACTTCGGAAATTCGTCAAAGAAAAAAATAAAAAATAAAAATCAACAGTGGACACCAGTTTGAATTTTCAATCTGTACACCCTTTCCAACATAGAGAAGTCAAAAAATACATCTTTTTAAAATACTACTATTGAAAAGTGAAGCAAGAAATAACTATGATACTAATATGTAGGAGGGTATGTACGTATTATATGGCACAAAAAGCTTCAGCTCCTCCAAAACGCTTGTTACAGTAGCAATTAAAATGGAGCTTCTAGGCAAAAGCTTTAAGCTTATCTAACCATACAAGGCTATTTTAATGTATAGGAGCTTTTTCTGTAGAACAAAATGCTAAAAGCTCCAAAAAAGCTTTTAAAAGCTCTCAAACAAACAGACCCTTAAACTGCTCTTCCTGGTTTTTGTATCATGAAATACCTGATGTAAGGCCAGAAACAGTTATGTCGTCCAAAACTAACATAATACACCTTTAAAAGATCTGATGTGCTTTTTTAAAAATTACTGTTGTTACTCTTCCTACTCAATAATGACACTAAAATCAATAACTAATTTACCATATATATGACACTAATATCTATCTTATTTTTAATGAGGCTGCTACTAAATATGATTCTTCATATCAAAACTGATCTTAACTAGCCTTCCCCAGTATCCTAAACATAATTTTTGACGAATTCCATCCATCTCCTATTCATAGTTGTTAAAGGGCCAAAGGCTCAAAGGCGCAAGATCAAGGCATGGGGCTCTTTTACATTTGGAGCACGCCTGATGAATGTGTGCGCTTATTGACTGGCTTCTTTATGCTGACCAAATCCGATGTTTGCCTTATTACTGTTTCAGGGTATTTCGATCAAATCTGGGCCATTAAAGAAGCACATAATCATCCTATACGATTTAAAGTAATAAGGAAAATTACCATAAACCCTTTTATTCTACTATAAACCCTATTCACATGTTTTTAATATGATGCGCCTCACATTCATGAGGCACACGCCTCGCGCCCCAAAACCCAGTTGCACTTTTGTGGACTTTGATCCTTTTAAAACTTTGCTCCTAATATTATTATTGAGCCACCCACGACCTTTGATAGCCACCTTATATGAATTTACATAAACTTGTTAGCATGAAGTAGCATAATATTTAGCATTTTTCTCCTAAACCATACAGATTTAACGTCCACATACACCATATACATCGTCCAATATCTCATCCTAATTCATCACCGGCTAAATCAGGACTTAGTATGTCACGGCAAGTCGACAATCACCATACCTACCATACATACAGACTTACATACCGTATAAACTAGCAACCATTTCCTCTTCACTACAAACTTTCACTCGCTATAACCACCACCAATACCATAATTGTATTCTTTCTCATGACATACCTCACCTTTATACTATACTTATTACCTATTCCTATTTAAGGTACACAACTTTAAATTTTTTAATTTAAGGTATCGAACTTTCAATTTGTAATCAAGTTAGGGACACGAATTTCACAAATGACGATTTGTCACCGAATTTCTTTTTTATAAGTAACATAACTATTTAATCGATTTATATTCCTCGATCAATTTTAAAAAATATTGAGTGAGGAGAAAGAAATTAACAAAAACTCATTACCACTTTCAACTTTAATATCAACCACCAGTCATTTCTCAAGTAAAACAGGATATACACTTAACCAAATGATATTACAAAATAAACATCAACTTTAAGCATACACAATACATACATACGTGTATATAGATATACATAAAAAATACGTATACTGCAACAGTTTAAGGAGAATTGTTTTGAAATTGAACAAAATAAGGTTAAATTAAATTGATACCTCATCTTCGGCATTGCAGTGATGCTTATAAATTGACCTAAGAAAGTGATAGCGGTTAAGCAAAGGCTCAATTTCCACATGTGAATTAGTAGCAAAATCGATAGCGGAACGATGTAGGGCATCGAGCTCTGAACGTATCGCTTTATGAAAAAACAAAAATATATGAATAGGCGAACTCGGTTTCTTCGAAGTTTTATTATTATTACTCGCCGGATCGATCTGGTTCACCGTCGCCATCACCGCAACACCACCACCTACATCCCGGTGTTGCAGTCCGGTCAATGGCGTCGCCATTTTATACCAGCAAGCTGATATATCAAATCAAAATCAATATTAATTGATGTAATCCGATTCAGATTTCACAAACCCTAGATATTTACAGGTTCTATCAACAACGATATAATTTCATTTTTCATTATATTTTTGTTTTTTTTCTCTCTCTAAAATTACGAAGGGAAACAGAGATGGTAAAATTGTTTTGTTGTTTAATTTTCTATTTTTCGATGGATAAAGAGGGAACAATATATGGTGTGCCACGTGGATAATGGTATGTGTCATAAGTGGTAAGCCACGTGGATAATCGGACCTGACTTGACCCGATGAGGGAAGCAATGTGAATATTTGTGGTTGTGTTTTGTCGGGACGTGCATGGCACGTGCGAGGAAAAGTGCTCCCACGTACGTGCCTCAGTCTTGTTTGTTCGGTTTACCGACTAAGGCTTCTACCAATCAGAGATAGACACGTCATCAGAGGGTTAAAGGAGTGTAGTCATGTCGTTTGCCACAATTGTTTCTAGGTTAATAATACGGTAATAGTGCAGATCGGCAACGAACTTTCTTTTTTTTGTCGAGTTAGGGTATGAACCCAATTTATTATACAGGTCGGTAATGAACTTTCAAATTATGTTTCGAGTTAGGTAATGAACTTTTCGAGTTACCTAACTCGAAACATAATTTGAAAGTTCGTTACTTAACTCGAAACATAATTTGAAAGTTCGTTACCTAACTCGAAACATAATTCGAAAGTTTGTTACCTAACTCGAAACATATATCGGACACGAACTTTCGAATTATGTTTCGAGTTAGGTAACAAACTTTCAAATTATGTTTCGAGTTAGGAAACGAACTTTTAAAGTTAGATGAAAAAAAGTTCGATACCTAACTCGAAACATAATTTGAAAGTTCGTTACCGACCTGCATAATAAATTGGGTTAATACCTTAACTCGACAAAAAAGGGAAAGTTCGTTACCGATCTGCGCCATTTACCCTTAATAATATATATGCTATGACCAGGGATGTAAATTACCGAGCCGAATTCAAGCTCGTCTAGGTTCGAGCTCGGCTCGTTTCGAATCTAGTATATAAAGTTCGAGTTCGGCTCGTTTGATATTACACAAGCTCTAGCTCGACTCGTTTATTCCATAATCATAGTTATTTAATTATTATTTGATTAATATATAATATTTATTTATTTTGTTTTGTAAGTTTTAGCTATATATAAGATGATTTACCATTATTATATTAAGTATTATATAGGTAGATTAGTACTATAATATAATTATATATATTATATATTATGTTATAATAAAAAATTTATTAATTTATATAAATGAAAAGCTCGTTTAAGCTCGCGAGCTTGTTCGAGCTCGATAAAAGAAGCTCGGGCGCGTTTATTAAACGAGCTCCAAACCTTGTTCAAGCTCGGGCTCAAGCTCGTTTAGGCTCGGCTCGAATCGAACTTTTAACGAGCCAAACTCGAGTAGCTCGCGGGCATTATCGACTCATTTACACCCCTAGGTACGACATCTTACGTTTCATGAATGCAGGGCTGGTTGTAACTTGTAAGTTGTATAATACGGTACATTTTCACGGTATATGAACCTGTTACGTCAAGTTTAATCGGATAACTAACACGTTGAACTTATGTGTTTAACAATACTTTTCGTGTTAAGTGTATCAAAATGTATTATTCCGTACATTGGATCTTGTCTTTCTTATTTATCACATGTATAATAAACTAAAACTCGTGTAGTAAAGTTTTAGACTTTTAGTTATCAAATGATAATGCTTGAACCACATATTTATGTGTTTTATTAACAGAGCGGAAACAAAAGAAAGCTGATAAATACAACAAATAAAAGTGATTCTTACACCAACTGTACAACAGCTATTGCATATAGTATAAGTACTCATAGCACAGTTTTGGTGTTTGAATCACTTTTATTTGTTGTATTTATCCGCTCCCAAACAAAAGTCTAATATAGTTGTATGAATTCTAAATATTGAATAACAAATGTGATATGGAAAATGCGATATATGATAGTTATTATTATTAGACCACTTACTAAAAGGAAAATATAGATAGTAGGTGTAATATATAAAAGGCAAAACAAATAGTGACATCTCATCAACAACTTTATCAAAAATACAACTACAACATGTAAATCTCACAAATCCAGCACGTAAATTATTGTTATATCAATGACGGGACAAGATAAAAAATGTTAAAGAATGAAACACTATCTTTATATATCAATTTTTTTACCCATCGCAATAGAAGGTGTAATCGGGAAAAAGATAATAGACAAATATATATATATATATATATATATATGAGGAAAGTTCATTGAAGAACACTAAAAAAATGAAGAATGGAGGAATCATTTTCTACCCTTGGATCAACAAAATCAAGGGACAAAATTAATTGATTTTTAATTATTAACCTTTATTTGTTGTAGTTAAAAAAAACACGGAGGGGTGTTTTGGACATTCCATGTTTTACCCCAAACATCTCTTTCGAGGAAGAAGTCCTTCAGTCATCTAAATATCAAAATTCCCCTAATTTGTTCTCGTAATCCCGTGCCCTAATTTCTCTCATCGGTTTAAATTCATTGAAGAATCACACTCAACTCCACACTCATTACTCGATTCTCACTGTCAATCACTTCCTCATAAAGGTTTTACTCGATTTCATATGTTGTTCTTGATTTTTTGTTCGATTTTTTGCGTAATTTTGCAGATTTCGTTGAAATCTTTCAAATTGTGGATGCAATTAAAGCTATTCTTGCTGGTTTGCTGATTTAAAATGGTATGTTAGCTTACATAATGCTGGTATTAGCAGACTGATAGTTGATTTGTAGAGTGATGTCTAAGAAAAGGGAATTTAACTGTGAAACCTAGCTAGGGAGGTGAAGGTCTGTTTGTAAATGTTATAATTATTAATATTTTTATGAGTATGTAAGGATAGAGAATTATGAAAATTTGAGGAATTCAACCTGCTGCAGCTTCTAGAGGTTCCGTTTAGCAGCTCTAAATTATTTCCGATTAGCAGGCAAAGAAATAGGAAAGAATCTGTTGATAACCTTGACCCTCTTTTTCTCGCACTCCCACTACCAATTAGAGGATTGAGGCATACTAGACGAGGGTTCTTGACTAAGTTTCGGTAACACGAGTGTATCAGTGCAATATATGTCAGTTGATGATGGTAATAGTTGATATACCCAATAAAACTTCTTATAAACATGTGTGGACCATCAATTCATAGAATATGAAAACGTTAGTATTTGGACCGTCATTACTTTTTCACATTTTCTACACTAGGGGTGGGATTGTGGGAACACTTGTGCAATTACTTTTACTATGAAATGAATTGATCAGCTAATTTGGCATCATATTACAGTATTAGCACATTTTGTTTGAATTCATAATCTGCATTAATTTTCATTGTTATTGGTTACAAAGTTTCTATGATTCAGTCATCGCCTCTAGAGTCTGCTTTACTAAGCAAAGCATTATGTTGAATAATCTAAATGCAGCATACGTATCTGAATGAAACTGTTACTTACCGAGAGTATAGTTCCCGCTATATATAAACTGGTTGATGTGTACTTTTATAAGTTTATTATAGTTATTTTTACAAGTCTATAGTTCTATAAGAAACATTATAATCTTCGTGAGACATTCTGCAATAATTATTCTAATCTTGTTTGCTAATACATGATCACTTGGATTAGTTCTAGATGTTCTCGTGAGTCATGAACACGAAAAGGTAACCCATATAATATTGTTCAGGGTGTGTTGAAAGTGGAATAACTCCTATATGTTTCCTACACTTGGTGTCACACAAAAACAAAAGGATTGACGTTAATTTAGTTAGTTGATACTGTTTTATGTAATTTAAGTTTAAACTTAAGATAGGTGTTTCATCATATCCACTATTTTCTCCTGAACTTGACACTTTTCTTGTTTTCAGGGGTTAAGGCCTACTATCCCAAAAAACACTCCATCAAAATTTGCTGAACTGCTTGAGAAATGCTGGCAACAAGACCCGAGTCTAAGACTAGACTTTTGAGAAATTATTGAGATTTTAAAGCAGATAGCTATGGAGGTATGCACCTATCTTTGATTTAAAACACATAAATATAATAGTTGTTTTTTTGGTTAGTAACCTTCAAGATTATAAAGGCTTTTTTAGTTGACTATCCCGATACACTCAAAAGATGCAAGTCTATAGCTAATCGTTCGATTAAAATGAATCAGAAGGCATTGGAGGCTGATAAAAAGTATTCCAAAGAAGAGTTTGAGAAGATCATCAAGGACGCCATCCATAATGGTAAAGCGAAGTCTAAATGAATGTGATGTAGTAGATTGTTAGTAGTTTGTGTGTTAAAACTTATGCCGGTAACTTTTGTTGGTTACAACACGTGATTTTTTAGTAAATGTTGTACGTGAATATCAAATGTTCTTTGTTATGCTTTTGCTACTTCTTTTGTTGACTTTCAGCTTACACTTGTGATGTTGACTTTTGTGATGACACTTGTAATACAAATGTCATTTGAATGTTTGTTGGTCGTTACATGTTTTGGATCAAATATGGATGATATGTTTGTCACTTTTCTATGATGTTGTTATTTTTGCCAAGTCACATGTGATTTTCAACAATCAACTTTATTAATCAAAGAAAAGGAAAATAAATTTGAATGAAAGAACAATCTTTATTCATTCACCCTTTTATTAACATTTTGTCATTAAATCTTCAGTAGATATCATCTATGCATAACATTATATGTAAATTTAACAATATCACATGTGATTTTACATGTAATCACATGAGTTTTTACACCTAAAATCATATGTGATTTTATTTTTACACTTAAAATCACATGTGATTTTACATATAATCATATGATTTTTTACCTAAAATCACATGTGATTATTCATAATCATATGTGATTAGCATGTGATTTTACCTAAAATCACATGTGATTTTAGGTGTGATTTTACCTAAAATCACATGTGATTTTAGGTGTGATTTTACCTAAAATCACATGAGTTTTTACACCTAAAATCACATGTGATTTTACATATAATCACATAAGTTTTTATACCTAAAATTAAATATGATTTTTCATAATTATAACACGCACCAATTTACAGCCATTTTTTTTTTATCCGGAAGCGAAATCCCATTCATATTAACACTGATGACATTATGTCATCAACCAAAATATATTACAAGTTATAAGTATTAACTGCTATTTTACAAACCATTAGCTTATCATAATCATTATATAACAAAACATGAACCATTGTCTAACAAAATCAGAGTAATCATGGTCAAACAACTCCCAGTCACTCCTTGCCCAAGTCCCAGTCACATCAAAACCTGCAAGGAGTAAATAACGGGATTAGCACGAAGCTAAGTGAATAAACCTGTTACAAACAGTTTGACTTAGCTATAACAATATCAATTATCAACAATATCACTTTGACACAACATCACCAAGAGGATCGGTGGTCCTTGTGGAGCCCTCAGACCGCGGTGGCCCACCAAGCGACACTTACAATCACTGCAGGCCAATACAGTGATTTTACCGATAACTGATTTCTACCTTTAATCAATATGTGTTTCATTCTCAACACATGATTACAAATCTCACATTGACTAACCTGTAGCAATCAGTCCAACAATTGTTGACCTCCGAATCACCAGAATGCACATAGGCAACACATCACAGTTATATATATTTTCACAATATAAATCACAATCACTATTTTATATCGTTGTAACCAATATGTCACAACCAAACCACACTGAAGTTCCAAGTCAATTCACCTATCAACTTCACTTCACTTACTCAACTGACTAACTCACTGAGTCTTCGTTGTATCTGTAACACCACAAAACAATTTAGTTAGTAGTTGAATTCAATTCTCGCTTCAACTAGTTAACATAGTCACGTACTACCAATTTACCACATTAAAATCAAGCATATAACAATTACTTTACATGTACTTGCTTCATAACAAAATAATTATATTACTTCATTTATTAGTCGCGGCTAAGACGTAAACAGACCATTTGAAATGAAGTGTATAATCGAAAAGGTCATTTTTCTGCTTTAGGCCATTTAGCCGCCGGCTAAGTTGTTTAACCGCCGGTCGTAGGCCAAGGGTTAACAGCTTCGTTTCCCTTCAGCCCTGTTACGAATTTAACATCTAAATTCTTCATTTTCAGCTTGTTCCATCTGTTCTAACTCAATTTCTATGATTATTATTGTCTTAACAAGCTCAATAACATCACATAACATATCTTAATTCAATTATACAACAATTACACATAATCTAACTAATTTCATCCAAACTAATAAAACTTTGAGGAACATGATTAAATTGGTTTATCAACTTCAAGTAATCATCACTAGCAGCACATAACAATCTAACATACTTCAAGTATCATGTAACCACAATTAGAACCTACCTTTTCTACTAATTTTCATGTTCATGTTATAATAACAATCAAGAACACTTACTCTTTTGAATATTATGATATTGATGAAGATGATGAAATCAGAATTCCACAAAGATCACAGCTTGTTTGATTATGTATAGTTTAGGTTTAGGGCTTTAAATTTGCAATACAAAGGTTTTGAAGAAAATGATAACTTTCCTTTTTAGGAAAGGAATAAATAGGTCGGCCCAGATTTTTAAACCGACTCCGTATTCACTTAAAATAGTCCCCTTTTTAATCTATTGTCTGGAACCTAAATACCAATTGCGGGAAAACTATTTTATTTTACCGTGAACTGTAACTATTTAAAACGGTAAATAATTCACTAGTCACAATTAATTCTTAACCAAATTCACTAAGTTATAATTCAAAACATATATAAACACAATATTTGAAATATAACAAATAATAACATTTAGATTAAAAGAAATTACCAGATAGTCACAAAAGCGGGTGTTACAATAATCAAATGCGATTTTTACCTATAATCACATATGATTTTACATATAATCACATGAGTTTTACCTAAAATCACATGTGATTATTTATAATCATATGTGATTATTCATAATCACATTTGATTTTACCTAAAATCACATGAGTTTCTTTTACACCCAAAATCATATGTAATTTTTCATAATCAAATGTGATTTTTACCTAAAATCACATGTGATTTTGTTTTTACACTTAAAATCACATGTGATTTTACATATAATCACATGAGTTTTTACACTTAAAATCACATGTAATTTTTCATAATCAAATGTGATTTTTACCTAAAATCACATGTGATTTTACATATAATCACATGAGTTTTTACCCAAAGTCACATGTGATTATTCATAAACCACATTAGATCATTGTTAAATCACTATTAAAAATTATTCACAACAACAATTACGTAACTACATAAACTATTGATTTTAGCTAGCTATAGAGAATCAACAAGTCCTTCGTATGAGTTTGTTTTTTGTATAAGTGTATATTAACGCCAAGACATTTTATACATATAACAAATCTTTGACATTGATTTATATACATGAATATAACATCACATGTGATTTACTATGTATAATATATAAGTAGCATCACAAGTGATTTCACAATAAACTTCATGATGATTTTTATATCTGAAAACAACACAGCTGTCAATTAATCACATGTGATTTTTAAATGGATATCAATTGAGACAATTAACTGTGCATTTCATCGAACACGTGGTATACAACAAGTAGATACGCAAATTTATAGCAAAATAGATGAGCTAGCTTAGTCTTTATTTCAATCAAATCATCTTCTTAATATTCTCCATATTAGCATACTCGTCATTCCCACAGTCATTCTTCAAAAGCTTCCTGGCCTGATTATAAACAAGTTCTTAAAAATCAATACACTTTATCTAATGCTTATCACAAATATAGGAGACTAAAATCTGTAATTAACAAAGCCGTCAACTTTATTTAACCCTTGAACAAGTAAATAGATATTTACACAAAATTTTCAAATCCTTTACTAATATCAAGTTCATTAATTTGTTCGATGCAGTAAAATTAAACATAAAATTGCACACACACACATACCTCTTGAAGCTGTTGTTTGTAAGTAGAGAGATTCGAAGACAGCTCCTCTATGCTTATGGAAGGTTCATCAATCGGGCGAACATTTTCATAAGAAATATTTCAAGCAAGAAGACTTATGGAAGGTTCATCAATCACCTCACTTTCTACAGATCCATCTAAACTCAAAGGTGCATCCATGAATAAGCCATGAGTGCAGCCATGGAAGCTTCGATCACGGACGAATTACATGTTATTTATCTTCGATTTCATAAAAACATTGTGACTTTGTCCAATTCGATCAAGAACACAGGGATCGAATCTATACTGAAGAATGTGTGATTTGTAGAACGTTCTAAAGCTTGAATCACATTCTAATTATGCGTTAATCACCAGATTTTTGTAGCTTGATGTTTGAATTTGATAGAAAATTGAAACCCTAATTTTCAGAATTTGGGGAACTGAAGAACGTGGTTGATGGAGATTAAAATCAGTTCTATAATGTTTTATTTGTTATTATAGGGATTTATGAAATGACCAGCTTGCCCTTCCATACTTAATTATAATGGAGCAATTTCATTGGTTCCCCCATTCTTTAGTTTTTTGCTAGTCTTTATTGAACCCACCTCATATATAACCATGAGCTCATTTTTTTTGAGGTGGTAGTAGTTATGGATTATATTCTTATGAAAATTATGAATTGTTTGATTTCATCATTGTTGAAAGAAAAAATTAATTTATATATGTTGAGAAAATATACATCTGCGTTGGTAAGCCATGTCGATCAGCCAGTTGGAATTAGTCGCAGACGAACAGTAAGATGACCGTACCACGGCGATATGGGGGTGTTCCCGGAGAAGGTATGTTCAATCAACATTATAAGTTAAGGTTTTCAGAAAACAAAGTTTAAATCAAATAGTTAATAATTAAATATGAATAGAATCACAAGATTACTATCAAATCAAAAAGGTAGTTCTACTTCTGAAATCGAAGAAGAACATGATCATACAAATTCTATGGAAGTTTCTATTTCAAACATTGAAAACAATTTGAAAGATTGGAGTCTACCTAAACAAAAGATTAGTAATATTTATAAGATTGGTTCTTTTGATTATTTCCAGGGATATTCTATAAAGCAAACGGAAAAGACTTTACCTCTTTTACAAAATAATCAAAATATACAACTTTTTTCTAGAAATACTATTAAAGATCATATAAAAAATTATAAATTTCTACACATAGGATTAATATAGATAGCTATTAAACCCTTGACTAGAATAGGACTAGATGTACCTACTTTAGTTATATTAAGAGATGCCAGATTTTAAATTTTAGAAATTCTTTATTAGCTATTGCAGAATCCAATATATGTAATGGCCCTATATATTTTAATTGTTATCCTAATTTCACTATATCTTTATTCGATAAAAATATATTAGATACTTTAACTTTAACAATTAAAACAAAAAATTTAGATATTAAACAAGGAACTGACCCTATAGTTGTTATATATAGAGTTTTATATAAAACAATGACCACTACTATAGAACCAAGATCAAAATTAATATCACCAAAAGATGAAACTATAATATTTGAAGCTAATACTAGAAATTCTAGAGTTAATATACCTAAAAGATTAAAATGGAATGAGATTACTCAAAACCAAAATTGGAAATTAGAAGATATAAGTTCTCCCAAACATTTAGAAACTATTAGCAAAATATCAGATATTACAGAACATACTGACGGAAGTATAGAGATAGATTTTGGAAAAGAACCACCTAGATATTCTACATATATTCCTGAAACCTCTAGTTCAAAATCTAGTGAACCTTTATTAAGAAGATCTCAATCTATGAGAGTTAAAGGAGTCGACTTTAATAGGTCAATTCCTAAACCATTATATGAAGATGACAATATAAGTGAAGATTTTAGTAACTCTTATAACCCTTCAAAATCTGAAGTAGATTATTATAGAGAAGAGCAATTATGAGTAAAATACAAATGAATAATGATCATAATAGGTTTATATCAGTTTATTTAATGTTCTTATATGATGAAAGGAAACAATTAATTCAACACTTAGAAGATTTTAGAATAAAAAGATATACAAATTATAAATGGTTAAGTAAAAATCAAATAAAACAAGTAAAAAATATTACATCAAAACATATAGATACAATAAATATACAATTAAAAATAAATGCAAATAAACCAAAAACGACAAGGTCTAAATTAATAATTTGTTAAGACAATGAATAAAAAAGATTTAGATTATTTAATGGACGAAAGACTTAATAACTATAATAATGAAAAACTTACATGGTATAATCTTAATTTTAAAGATAAAAAGATCATTCATGAATTAAAATGGATTATTTATATGCAAGATAATAAGGAAAATATACCATTTTTTACATGGTTTGAATTATATTGTATAGAAGAAAATATAGAATTTCCTTATAAAGCCAAGATTGAAACAACGACTAATATAAATAGATCATATACTGATTTAACAACTAATGAGAAGATCATAAGTATTAAACCACCTTGTAAGGATATAATTATAAAAAAGGAAGAAAAAGAATATATAGGAATCCCCTTTTCGAAAGCTGATAAACCAGATACTGATAAAATATTAAAAAATATTGTATATCAAAATAATCATACTAATGAAATGTTAAACACTATAGGACAACAATTAGATAGAATAGAAAATAAAAATGAAGAAGCAAGTACTTCAACTAATATACAAGTAGAAGAAAACCCTATATTTATACCCTACAATATAGAAACACCAATAAATCTAGGAGGACAAAGTAAACTATTAAGAGAAATTGAAGAAAAATTACAAAGATTTATTATATCAAATCATAATGTAAATGTTATAAATGAAGACGAAACCTCTGATATATCTGAGATAGAAGAACAATTTCATGCTATAGAAAAAATAAAATACAATCCTTATACATCCAATAAGACTTATACACCCCGACCAGAAACAATAAATTATTATTATAGACCAACACCACCAGATTTACAATATGAAAAAAGAGATAAAATTGTACAATCTAGATACGATGGTAATTCAATATATGAATGGAATATAGATGGTCAAACAGAATATCAAATTTTAAACTTATTACAAGAAATGACTATGACAGCAACTTCATATAAAGCTCATAAAAATCCAGACAATAAAATAACACAAATGATAATATCAGGATTTACAGGAGTATTAAAAGGATGGTGGGATAGTTATGTAACTTATATATATATATATATAGGGTTGGGTTCTGGTGAGAACAAGGGGATTCCGTGAGAACGGTGAGAACACATCTTAGCCATCCATTTTTTGATCAAAAATCCTGATTTTGGAGGTGGCAATTTTGTAAATACTTTGAAGTTTGATTTTGGAAGGTTCACATCACCTTTGCTCATGTGAAGTTTTTTTTTTTTTTAACTTCACATCATTTTGCTCATGTGAAGTTTTTTTTTTAACCTTCACATCATTTTGCTCATGTGAATCTTTTTTTTTTTTAATTTAGCTTCACATCATTTTGCTCATGTGAAGTTTTTTTTTTTTTTAGATTCACATCATTTTGCTCACGTGAAGCTTCTTTTTTTTTTTAGCTTCACATCATTTTGGTGAGGTTAAGTTTAATATATTTTTTTTAACATAAGGTTACGATGCTATGAATTTTTATTTTTATAGATTCACATAGTTTTAACGAGATTAAGTAAAATTTTTTTTGTTAACATTAGTTTTTGAAAAGATTAATTTTTATACTTATCAATTTACTACTTCAAATATGTTGATTAACAAAAATTAAATAAAACTTCACCATATTAAAACTATTGTGAAGCAAAAAAAAAATAAACTTCACATAGCAATCCTTATATTAACCTTTCAAAATCAAACTTCAAAGTATTTACAAAAATGCCACCTCCCAAATTAGGTTTTTTGATTAAAAAATGAATGGCTAAGATGTGTTCTCACCGTTCTAACGGAATCTCCTTGTTATCACAGGATCCCAAGTCTATATATATATATATATATATATATATATATATATATATATATATATATACAATAATAATAAATTTTATAATTACTAAAGAATATATGTATTGCACTTAGAGCATAGGGAGTGGAGAAAGGCAAACTTCATCGTTCACCAACTTGATTGTCGAGGCCGGCGTTGACGGTTCACCCACTCCTCGTCGGTGTTAAAGTTCAGCGTTAAAGCCCAATGTTCAAGGTAGAACGCTGATTGCAAGCGATTTCCCTTCTTTTTTTTTTTTTTTTTTTCTCGTTTCTGATTGGTTTAAAACAACTTTGGGGCCTATTTGAACATTTAATTGAACATTGATCCACTCGCCTCAAAATCATACCCATGTTAAACTTTAATGATCAATTGAACAACGAGCATAATGTCAACCAATCTTTGTGCTCTTAGAAATAGCAATAGGTGAGGAAAAACTTGCTACCTGCAGACACCCGTCTAGTTACTAATGGATAAACCAGTGAAATCTCACATGCAGGTGCTGGTAAAAGATTGTACCCGTTAGAGGATAGCGGGCAGGTTGTGAGTTTGCGCTATTACCTACGGGTATACCCAACCCGCAAATCAATAAAACATATTTAAGTTACCCGCATGTATATATACATATGATCTTTAACACACACATATATAACAATTATAAGGGATTTATTCATATTGTGCAAAAATAAATCCGTGTGAACAGATCGTGAGTATAGCATATCCATACCCATTAATCGCGAGTGCCATCCATAGTTGCACTTCAATAAAATTTGCAAATTTAACTTAACCAGTATAATACAACAAATTAAATTTTTAAATTCCATGAGATATTCCATCTAAAAATTATAACGACATCGATAATAACATGTCACTCGTAATTTAAAGAGGTGAATGTTTTTATGTGAGCAAACAATCGATCTACGTCTTTATTATTATGTTCATAATCATAATCATTATCTAATAATCTATGTAGTGTTACAAATTTTGTTTTGGAATAAAGATCAAAAAAGTGTTCGACAAAACCATCACACATTTACACGTTAACTTTTACTAAAAAAAAAGGTTACTTTTTCTTTGCTTTTTTAAAAAAAATCAACATTTCACATTACCTTTTATTTATTAACTAGGCATTGAGCCCGTGCGATGCACGGTCGTTTGAAAAGTACAGTTATATACAGTAGTAATTTGTAAATAGTCGAATATATTAATGGGCATACAATTAGTGTTATAAATAACACATTTAATTTGTGGTGTTGACCAATTACTTTACGTTTACTTCAATATTTTTCATATATATCATTCCTTTACTTTTCAGCATAAAGTTATAAACCAAACTTCTTTGTAAACAATGTTCAAGAGTTTGTAAATTAATAACACTTAGTCGTTAACCAAAATAATGCGCTCTAATAGGTAATTTAAAAAATTTATTTTATATATAAAAACTAAGTATTGAGCCCGTGCGATGCATGACCATTTATATAATACCATTAAATTAGTTTGTATGTTATTATACTTAAGTTTGAATACATAATACAATTAAATTAATTTGTAAGTTATTGTGTTAAGTTTTAATACATTTGTTGAGCCTATGCAATGCAAGGTAATTAAAAAAATAAAAAATTAATCATTTGTTTTTTAGGTTTTCAACTGTATCTTAATATTGTTGAAAGTTTGAAATTTATTATTGAAATTCAATAGTAATATATACTAAAATGTACAGAAAATAATCAATTTCAAAGATCTTTATTAAAACTAATTTTCTTAAAACATGGTAGTTGATAATGATAATATTTGTTAAATGCAATGTATAAAATATGGATTAGAAAATGAATCTTTTTTTATGTAGGTAAAAATTGTTATATATTAAATATAATATAGGAATTTTAAAGACTATTATAATAAAGTATAATTGATAAATAATAGTCTTAGTAATTAATAATTAAAGTTTTTAAGAAAAAAATAATATGATGATGTGACAACTTAGGATGCTTTAAAGAAAAGGAAATCATATGATGTGGCATGTCTAAAAATCAAGGAAAAATCTTTGTTTTATAAGTATAGATAGATAGATAGATAGATAGATAGATAGTTGTAGATCGTATAAATGGAATTTCTTACATTAAAAGAATTCGTTTTCACAACGTACGTACTTCTTTTTTTAAGAAGACATGTCCAAATTTTATTCACAATTTCTTAGATGTTTTCTCTATAGTAATAAAAAATTACAAATGTATAATTAGAAAAAGTACTGTAAATATAATGAAAGACATAATAATAAACATATATACTGTTAAAAGGATCGTTCAGGTGTCCCATCAAATCAAACTCGTACGGACACTTCCTTTTACCCGGTGTCTTTAAAACACTATTTTACCAACAACCTAGTACAATAATTTAATCAAACCTATAAAAGGCCAAGAATATGAATATAAGGAAATGTAGTTCTTTTACAACTAAAAATATACATATACTATGTGATTTTAATATTTTAGGTGATTTATTAGTTTTTTGAAAATAAATATTTATTGAAATAAATTTTAGTATATGTTAAGTACTTTGCATAATGATTCAAAAATTAACATATAATCTAGCCATGTAATGTAATGAAATCATAAAAATAATCTAACAATATTCATTTAGCAAATCCGATCTTTACATCCAAATTTTGAGATAAAAATAATGGTCGACCATAATTTTTTATGACCATGAAAATGACATGACAACAATATTATATATTGTGAAAGAATATAGTGTGAAAGGTAACTAATAATTTTTGCTACATTAGCAAAAAGAAAAAAAGTGACTCCATAAATTTTGTTCTAACAGTATCAGATAAAATTAACTTTTTTATAAAGATTTTATTTGATGATAAAGTTAAATGATAACACCTTATTTTAATCAAGTTAACTCATGAGTATCACACTTTATTTGGATGCTACCACCACTTAATAAATGCTAGCGTATTACCCGCGCAATACAACTAAGTTTAATACTTCAACGTGTTTGGATTACCCGTGATTGTGCGTTAATAACCCTAGTTTGTGCGTATGTAAAGTTTGTGATTCGGGATACAGTTAGTGAAAAATGAAAAATATGTAAAATTGATGGGGTTAAATTGTAAAATAAGAATGAAAATTAGATAACTAACTATAGAAATGTTGAATCTTAATTTTAAGAATTTTTATAAATAAACCATTAAGATGCTTTATATATTAGTATAGAAGTATAGATAATAGATAATTTAACCAAAAAATTATACTTATATTATTATATATAGAGCATCTGTCTTTAAAAGTGACTCCACTCTTAATATGGAAAATTTCATTACGAAATTCAAAAATTTACAAGGTTAACTAAGCTTTATATTTTTGTACATTTATTTTATATATGATAAAATAATTATAACACCGGATTATCATCAATATAACATGACATAGTAGTATTATTTTGGTAACATTTGTAGGGTGGTCAACGTCAAACACTCAAATTGCAATTTTACCTTAAACACTTAAAAATTACTACCTCATTTTTAAAATTACAGTTCATCTTTCCTTTTTAGAATGTTTCAAAATAATTGTCCACTTCTCATTTCAACTAATAGAAGGAGACTTTAGTGAGTGAAGATTATATTTGATTGGTTGAAAGGTGTTGTGATCCAACTTTTATTAAACTATATGTT
Organism: Helichrysum umbraculigerum; assembly: GCA_949592205.1. Lineage (NCBI taxonomy): Eukaryota > Viridiplantae > Streptophyta > Magnoliopsida > Asterales > Asteraceae > Helichrysum > Helichrysum umbraculigerum. The sequence goes on along the minus strand of CATIUR010000005.1, from coordinate 65,703,830 downwards.
TTTTTATTGGTGAACAATAATTTTAGGACGGAGAGACAATAATGCTGGGATGGAGGGAGTAAAAAGGATAAAGAGGATATAATCAATTTGTTAGGAAAAGGCAAAAGTTGGAGGGTGTAATTGTAATTTAAAGGATAAAAGTCCAAGGAGGATTCGGACACGGACAGAACACGTGGAAAGGGTAGGCAGTGTGTGCCAATAAACAGGTGGCACATGATATATCCGTGGTGTCACAAGTCCAAACAGGGACCTCCGTCACATTCGGACCCAACCCCACCGCGAATTGATTGACACCCCAAATTTTGAATTTTATGGAGTATCAAATTATGAATCATGAATGTGTTTTGACTACGTTTTAAATAGTAATTTTTATTTTAATACTCCGTATGTTTGTTATAGATTAAAGTAATTTTAAATGAAATACTCGTACGATAAGAATACAAGAAGTTGATTAAATAAATAAAATTTTAATTCGTGTGCATGCTGATTGGTTGAGATCGGTAAGATGTCAATTTCGGTTACTAACAAGTAACACCATCAAATGGTTGATCGAATCTCATTTGGTGCAATATGATCCATCGAATCTTACTTGGTATCCAAAATCAAATTTGGTACTTGAAGAATCCATAATTCATAAAAAGAAACCCTACCTGAATTACGATTCAAAAGTTTAGTTATATAACGAGTTTAAATATGGTCTAGCGGTATCGTGGTGACTCTTCCAATCAAAAAGTTGGGGGTTCAAATCCCGAGGATGGGACAAATGTATATATTCATGGATTAATGTAAATATTCGTGGTATTGAGGTATGTGAATACTTGACTTTCTAAAAAAAAAATCACTGAATTTTATCTATTTTATGATTATAAGATATGATGATATTACAATTAATATAGCATCCTCGTTAGATTGCTCTAACTCGTGGTGTGGCGAGATCAAACACCACATATATGAAGCTAAGCTCCTTTATTCGATTAAAGTTCGATATAAATTCAAGGTGATTTGAGACCGGCTTAATTAGTTTGAAGATTAAAAGAAAAAATTGTAGAATGATGCTTATTTCAAAGTGTATATATAAAGCTTAAATTTATGAACAAACATGCTAATAAGTCAAATATATTAAAAACGAAAAATAGGAGTAATATAATATTAATGGCATCATCTGCAAATTTTAAAATTATAAAAATCAATGTCCAACTTGATGAATTTGACCCCGACTCGTCACACTTCTATTTATAATTATGTTCTAGCTCAAATTCGAACTCGATAATTCTTTTATCTTGAACGGAGCTCGAGCACTCGATAATAATTTAAATCATCTGTTATGCTAGCTGAGACATTTATGTAATCGTTTGTGTTCATCCAAATTATAATCACGTTGACAAATTTGAGTATCCGACAAAACTAATCGTAATTCTAGATAGTACGAGTTCATGTGTGATATTTCCTTGGTCCCAATTTTTTGACATAACACTCTACTTTATTCATTTTCATTACTAAAATAAGTATATCTTATGATGAGTAAACTACATACTATAAATAAATGAGTAAGGTTCAAATGAATACAACAACATTAAGTGAGAATGAAAGAAATAACTGGAATGCGCCACGTGCCACTAAATTCACTTTTTCACACGTTCTTATATATTTAAATATCTCCAAACGGTAAGTCGAAAAATCATAAAATTCGCACCATAAAAATCGGCGTTTTTTCAATTCGAATAGAGATGTGACACGGTATACTTTCGACAAAATTTTTTTTTCGTTTTTCGATGGGTTTTGAAAACGAGTAACACATGTGATGTAACATCCGCAAATTGGGCCTAGGAGTTTTATATTATTTTCTGATTTTTTTTGTTGTTATGAAATAGATTTGCTGAAAATAAATAGGTAAAAGAGTCACAGGATTTATTGTGACTAGTGAAATATTAATTGTTTTAAATTAATATAGTTGACGGAACAATAAAAGGTTTGGACTCGCAAATGGTTTTCAGGTTCCAGACAATAGGTTGGGAAGGGGTATTAGATTATACCCGTATAATTTGGGGTCGGTTAGTAAACCGACTTATTTTCTTTAACTTCCTACTTTCCTTTTGTTTTCTTGATGAAACTAAAACCCACACAAATACATAGTGAAATCCAAAACAACCAAAGAAAGAAAGATTAGAAAACTGAGATTAAATTCATCATAAGCTTCATCTTCTGATTTCATAATCATCATCACCTAGTTCTTGATACATATGTAAGTGTTCTTGTGTATATTCATATATGTTAGGGTTTATGAATATTTCAACGAAATTGATGATTGATGTGATGATATTTGATGTTAGTTGTTGCTAGAAACTGTTGTTTGTGAAATATAATCGATGCTATTACCGAATCATAAGTAAATTAGAAGATTAGTTCGTCACAGGGTTGAATTCGTTTGAAGCTGATAAGCGTGTGTCCTGTGACCGGCGGTCAAGCTTTGAGACCGGCGGTCAAGAGGCCTGGCCGGCGGTCTAACCGTTTAGCCGGCGGCTAAATGGCCCCAAGGCAAAAATTGACCTTTTTCGTATAAACCTTATTTCAAACGATCTTTTCATGTTTTAGCTGCGACTAATGAGCGAAGTGACATGATGAATAGATATTAAATAGAAATGTGTAACTTAACATGATTAGTATTCATTTAGTGACATAATGAGACTGGTTTAATGCTAGAATTTGTAATAATGGTGGTATATGTATTGATATACATAGTGAGGACCTATATTACTTGCTAGTGACTATTTGATGTATGATTTGATGCCACACTTTGGAGATAAGTGGTGATATAAATAAGATGATATAAGCATTATTTGCTATTTAATAAGTATTATTGAGATTGATATAATATATTGTGAATTGAGATGATGTGATATGTTATATGATTATAACATGTATTGTTTATTATAACAAGTTTGTTATTGATGCTGAGTACTGACTTGTGATGTTTTGTAGTGATTTTAGATAAGCAAGAGACTCAGTGACATTAGACTACTGAGTGGACGACTGAGGTAATTGGTGAGTGGATCGATAACCCTCAGTTTGATTTAGTTGTAACAGGTTTGTTACAACAGGTGATTGTATTATTACTATTGCTTTGATTTCCATGATTGTTATGGTTTATTAGTAATAATACCGTGAATAGATTGTTAACCTGATATGATGACCTGTTGAGAGTGTCGATAAGTGATTACGTGATATATGGCCATAGTGCATTGATGATTAGTGCATTGTGATTATGTGATAAGTGATATGGAGGCCAGGCATGGGGCTGGGCTTGGATTGCTATTGGTTGGATAACACAGGGTCTTAGTACAAGTTTTATTGTCGTAGCCTGTGTTGTATGAGTAATAGCACCAAGTAGTCGGTTAAACCTCTGTATGGGCCTGCAGTTGGTTTGAAAGTGTTCTTTGAGGCTGATACTCAGGAACCACCGGTCCTCTATGGTGATAAGTGATAGTGATGTGAAAAGTGACAGTGATGTGATAAGTGATAAACAGTTGAGTTGTGCATATAATTATTTGTTGTGCACAAGTTTGTTATGCAAAGTCAGTCTGTTGATTGTTGATTTACTCACTTAGCAGTTGTGCTAATCCCACCACTTTAAATACTTCTTGCAGGTTATGATTACATAATTGATTGAGCAAGAACTGTTGACCTGGATGGAATGTTTGAAGAACGTGCGTATACTCTGATATCTGATTTGATTAAATCAGTAGTGTTTGTGATTATATAACACCTCGTTTGTAGTAATTTGATTTGAAAAATAATAAACTGTGATGTATAAAGTTTGGAAAAGTTTTATGAAATCTTGAGGTAATGTACATTAATATATTGAGACCTACGCTTCCGAGTCGAATAATATTATAATAATGTTAGTGAAATGAGGGGTGTTATAAGTTGGTATCAGAGCATAGGTTTGGGTGAATTGGACAGTGGTAGGTGTTCAATCCCAAATCTATGGTTGTGTTGGTCAAAAATCCAGATGTGGGATTTAGCTGTGTTGGGAATCGGTTAGTATATTAAGTACTAACGATTGACAGATTTGTGAGTTGTTGTTTTGAGTACAGGTATGGCAGAAAACGAGCACCTGACCAGTACCCTTAACTGTTCCCCGATATTGGATGTCCTTGATACAGAGACAGATACAGAGAAACATGGTCAGACAGGTACAACATTTTTAGTTGAGGAGCATACAGCTAGAGATGAGTATGTATTACATGTTGGATCTTCTCAGCAGCATTCACAGTCGCAGTATCATGTTGTGAGCACTATTTCACAGCCTATGGTGTCATCTTCAGAGCTTATTAATTATCAGGTACCAGTGTTTCTATCACTACATCAACAGAGAACGGGTTGTTCATTTAAAACCTTTATGTCTTGCAAACCTTCAAATTATTATGGAACTTTTGATCCATCTGTTACACTTGAATGGTTACGGGATACTGAGAGAAAATTGGAGATATGCCAATGTGAGGAGGAATTTAATGTTTCTTATGCAGAATAGCTTTTGAAAGGACAGGCAATGTTTTGGTGGGACTCGATTACAGCAAATCTGACAACACAACAGAAAGCAGCTATTCGATGGAGTGATTTCTATAATGAGGTATGTCGACAGTATTGTTCTGAGTTTGATGTGTCACGTATTAGACAAGAATTCATGGGATTACAGTTGACCGATGAGATGACTATAGATGAGTTGATTGCACTGTTTATAGAGAAATTGAGGTTTGTGCAGCAATGGGTACCAAATGATAGAACTAAGATAGATCATTTTGTTGAAGCTTTACCACCAGAGTATCGTACGACAGTGAGATTGGCAAGTTCTCTTGCAGATGCTTTTGCTTTATCCCGTTTGGTGGATAGTGACTTACGAGTTCAGGATAAATAGAAAAAGGAAAAGATTTATATCCAGTTGAAAGTGAACCTTTTGATAAAGGTAAACATAAAAGACAGAGCAGAAAGTCAAAGAGTCATAGTGTTTCGGGTGATCAATTTCTTTGGTGTAATGATTGTAAATCCAGACATACGGGAAAGTGTACTTCCCAAACTACTAGATGCATTAAGTGTGGATTGATTGGGCATAAAGTCAGGAATTGTAATTATCCTGAGAAAGTATGTTGGAATTGTCAGAGACAAGGTCATCATGCGGGGCAGTGTCCTGAGGAGATAAGACAGGGATCGGGTTTGGTCGGTGCATCTTCGTCTTCTGGCCATAGGCGGAGGAATCTGCAGTCAGCAGCTGGCAGATTTTCTGATGACAGTTGATAAAGCTGTCAGGATGGTGGACATCATTCCAGGTATTTCTGTATTTACCTTGTACTGGTGTGTGTTTATATATAAATTGGAACTAAATGTTCATTTATATATGTGATTATGTGATAAATTGAAAGTGACCCTTAGTGATTATAATTCTTTTAGAATAAAGATAGTTGAGAATGAAATAGTTTCTGTTACTGTGTTAGTGACTGAACTTAAGTGTTTGATATAGGGTCATGATATTGATGCTCTGTGTTAGTGTAAATCCTTAGTTGATACAAACTTTGAAATAAGTTGGGTAAATAATATTGAGTAGTGAAAGAAAGAAGATAAATATCCTTGTTGAATGAGTCGTGTGATTGATTTGAGAAAATGAGAACATAATTATGTTGTTGAATTCAGAAAAGTTGAAGCGGATAATATGAATTTGCTGAACTATATATATTAACATGTTGAAAGGATTTATTTTCGTTTGATAGAGATTATCGATACATATTAATTCAATTATGTGAGATATTCAGTGAAGGAGAATGGTTATTACCTTAAATTTCTTGTGACTGTGTTAACAAGTGACATGGATATAAAGTGAAGGAAATCGGTTCTGATGTGTGGAATTACCAATATCGGAAATTTTTATGAGTTATTTAATTTACTCGATTGTTTGATAAAATGCTGGATTGACATAACTCAAAGTGTATGTTGAAAAAGGGAATATATCATGATTGCTCGTTGAATCAGTGTGATTATTACAAGTCTGCTTATATTATTGAGATTAATAAGTGTTTATGAGGTTTTAGTGAACTAAATGATCTGAGTAAGTCAATTTTGCTGGATAAACTGAACTTGTTGAAATGCTGATATCTCGATTAATTATAAAGATTGGATTGGAACATATAGGTGATTGTGACTAGTTCTTGGAACTATAAAAAGGAGATTTTTCTTGTGTTAGCTTATCAACTTCATAAATTGATTTTGATAGATGAAAACTTGAGACATGTTGATTGTAGCAATGAGTTTAGAGTGGATTATCCCAAGTTGAGGGTTAATTTTGATTGAAACAGTTTTGCATGTGACCGTTGTTTTGTGCCATATGGTGGACTTATTAACTTTGTAAAGTATTATATACTTTTGATGAGATGAGATGGTGTTTGATGCACAGAGATTAGATTATTGATATTAATTGTGATGAATTGAGTTACCTGAGAGGAGTTAATTATTATGACTTAGAGTTTACAGTTGATGTCGTGTTGTGAATCCGGAGACAGTGTTTAGATGGTATTAAATGATTGTTGAACAACTTTAGAGAATTAAAGATTATTAATCTTGAGTTTGAGCAGTAGATTTGAAACTTTCGAGATGTGACTTTGACTGAACCTTTTAGTCGAATCTGATTGTTAATTAATTGGAAGGTGTTAAAGTGAGTGAAACAAGATTTGACTTTGTGTTGTGATACAATTCACATGATTGAACTAGGTTGTTATGAAATGACTTGAGATTACTCCCTTTGTGTTTATTAATTCTGTTGAAATAGAATTGAGGGATGATAAGATAATTCAAGTTACCACTTAGGTGACTGGGATTAGTGTTTGATAGTGGGCCATATTTTTGGAATGAATTTTGTTAATGTCAATCTTTTGTTTAATAAGGTTTTGACATTTGATGAATGAGACAAATTGGTGATGCTGGAAATTGATAATGGATCGATTATGAGATAATTTGTATAATTTGATTTGGCGAATGTGAGAATAATTATCCCTTAGATTAATTACGATTGTGAACCAGTAATGGTGCTTGGGGGGAACAGATAGAAGCTTGTACATTGAAATATGTGCATGTGGAAAGAATTCAAAACCTGTAATTACATTTATAAGTTACTCACGGAGTAACGTGTGACGTGTGTATCTATTATGATTAAGTAGTTGATGATGCTACCCTTGACTTGGAATTTATAACGATTGTTTTGCTTGAAACTCAAGAAACATTGTTGATGGATATATCAAATCAAAGACTTAATTGTGAGACTTGGTATTAGTTAAATCGTTGTTGGATTTGATGGGAATTATCCAATATAATTGACATTCTTTTTAGACTTAGTGAATTGATTGAAAGCTGCTGACTTGAAATATTGATGGAATATAATCTAAATTCCGGAAATTATTATTGATCTGTATTAGTGGATTAAAGGCTGTTGAGTCTTGTATGGAATTTAGTTATTGGAGATGTGATTTTAAATTGAAACTTTCGAGTGTTGTTGTTTGTGTATTCGAGGATTATATAAAGATTTGAAATCATCATATTGATGGATTGTCATGAAACGGATGTGATATTATCGTGGATTCTGATCATTGAGTTCGAGTATAAACTGGTGTATTATTGATCATTGTGGATGTTATGTGATTGTGTCATTTGGATTATTGAGCTGGATTAGATTTCGGGGACGAAATCTCTTTAAGGGGGAGAGATTTGTAACATCCGCAAATTGGGCCTAGGAGTTTTATATTATTTTCTGATTTTTTTTGTTGTTATGAAATAGATTTGCTGAAAATAAATAGGTAAAAGAGTCACAAGATTTATTGTGACTAGTGAAATATTAATTGTTTTAAATTAATATAGTTGACAGAACAATAAAAGGTTTGGACTCGCAAATGGTTTTCGGGTTCCAGACAATAGGTTGGGAAGGGGTATTAAATTATACCCGTATAATTTGGGGTCGGTTAGTAAACCGACTTATTTTCTTTAACTTCCTACTTTCCTTTTGTTTTCTTGATGAAACTAAAACCCACACAAATACATAGTGAAATCCAAAACAACCAAAGAAAGAAAGATTAGAAAACTGAGATTAAATTCATCATAAGCTTCATCTTCTGATTTCATAATCATCATCACCTAGTTCTTGATACATATGTAAGTGTTCTTGTGTATATTCATATATGTTAGGGTTTATGAATATTTCAACGAAATTGATGATTGATGTGATTATATTTGATGTTAGTTGTTGCTAGAAACTGTTGTTTGTGAAATATAATCGATGCTATTACCGAATCATAAGTAAATTAGAAGATTAGTTCGTCACAGGGTTGAATTCGTTTGAAGCTGATAAGCGTGTGTCCTGTGACCGGCGGTCAAGCTTTGAGACCGGCGGTCAAGAGGCCTGGCCGGCGGTCTAACCGTTTAGCCGGCGGCTGTCACACCCCCAATTTCATGCTTTGCGGAAGCGACTGTTTTGGGGCATGACTAATCAAATATCAAAACACCAAAGTACAAGCAAACGACTCTAAATGAGACGTTTTAGAAACACATTACATTACATTAGTTTTCCAAAAGAAATACAAAGTTTAAGTCATAAGTTTAAAACATAGTAGTGAGTTCGCAAAATGATTTCAGAAGATTTTAATACATAACCATTATACAAAATATAATGCAAGAAAATCTTCATGTCTAAATGGATGCATGCGACTCGTGATAGGTAGCTTATCCTGTAGGCCATTCCTAATATTGATGAGCACCTGAGAATACAACACTAAAAGGTCAGCTATAAAGCTGGTGAATCTCACAGGTTTTAATATACATTAATGTGATCAACATGATTATCCGACGATAATTTAAACAGTGTAAACCGATCAATGAATAACAATGTACCGAACCATGATTTACCCATTAGGGCTACCGACCAATGATTAAACCAATTAAGGTTTCCGAACAATGATTTACCGATAATGACATTTGTATTGCACTGAGCTATGATTCAAAGCCTAACCCGATCTTTGCCTCCCGATTTGGTGACACACCCATAACAATTACTAAAGTGCCCGTTTTTAACTTGGTTGTAGCTAGCAACCCGGACGGGGACGTCACTCCCATGATAGTACTATCCTTTAGTAACCGCGCCTTATTAAGTTAATGAATCATACACTGTTGAGGACTTTTACCGAATTAAAACACTCGTGCATATACCGAACAATGAAAATCAAGACCGACAATGATAACCGTTCCATGTACCAAAATGGTAAACCGAATACAAGTAACAATGCAGTTAATTAAGTTAACAACTAAATTAACTAACCGAATAACAGTGATCACGAAAATAATTTGTGTTGCATCTCCCCCAATTATTAAAACATGTAAACATTGAAAATGGGGCCGTGAGACTCACCTGAGTCAATCCGAGCAAATGAATATATTCGACGTGGAATAGACAATCTCTGAAATCCCTTAGAGTCCTAAACACGCGAGATTCTAATGAGTAAAAGGATTATCCAATGTATTGTTTAAATGTTTATGTTTGAGTTTACAAAATTTGGTACGAGTCTGAAAACAGTAATCTGCCATTTTCGGCCCCTAAACGACCCCGGATGGCCTAAAACTGACAAGGCTAAGGTACTTAGCTTTGATCATTGGGTTGTTTTTGAATGACCGAGCGAATTTGAGCCCAATCTGTTATAATAAAATTTTCATCGAGAAGCTACCCTGTTTTAACTTGTTAAATCGTCGACGTTTTCGAAAATTTACATGTTCTGTTTTAGCTAGAATTCGCAGGGCTAGTTTATTGATTCGTTGGATCCTGAAATAAAAAGGGGGAATCCGCCGGATTCCCTTGAATCCTCCGGATTGGTGGCATTTGTGGGGAATACGCCGTATTCCCTTGAATACGCCGTATTCCCTTGAATACGCCGTATTCCAGAAAAATAGAGGGAATACGCCGGATTCCCAAGAATCCGACCGTATTCATGACAAACCAAGGGAATCCGACCGTATTCCATTGAATACGCCGTGTTCATGTTTTCTGGGCAGGAATCCGCCGGATTCACCCGAATCCGCCGGATTCACGTAACTGGTTCGACTCTGTACGTGCAGAAAACATACAAAACCATTTCTAAATCCTATTTCCGCTTACAACAACTTAATACAAAGCTAATACATGCTATATAACGTATTATAAACATAAATTTAAAGGAAAATGTTAAATGATCCTTACAAGTTCAAAAACGAAACCGTGAGGTGGTGGTGATGATGATGAAACCGGATGATGATGATGATCAAGATTATGGTGATGATTGTGATGTTGTTGGTGTTTGTGTTTGATGATCCACAAAAGAAAGAGAGCCGAGAGATAGAGGGAGTAAAAATGTGTGCGTGTGTGTGATCAATAATAGAGGCCGGCCCTCAAATAATTGAGGTTAGTTGGTGCGCCTCACTCCGTGTTTGCGTACCCGATCGTTAAATAATATAATCTTTTAAAATGATAATTTTCTAAAAATAGATTCGTATAAGCTTTTAATTGAAATATTTTATAAAACTGTTTTCTCGGATGTTTAAAATTGTAACTTTGTTTTACCTAAAATGTACGGGTAGTTTTCTGTATCTAAACTGTATTTAAATTTCAAACGGATTATGTAATTATTATCCTTAATAATAATACTTGATTTAAAAATGTTTTTCGCTCACTTTCATTTTGAGTTTCTACGTTTTGTTAAATTCGTGTATTCGCGATTATTTAAATAATCGTTTCGGTTTATATATATACATATATATATATATATATATAATACTTGAATGCTTAAGTGTTAACACGTATGTAATACGTGATTTAAAAGTTTAAATTGGCCCCTAATTTTGGCCCTTTTTGACCGGGTGTCACATTCTCCCCTTGTTAGGAGAATTTCGTCCCGAAATTCAAGTGAAACCTAAATCCGCGTGTTTCTAAGGTCGACTATGTGATATGTCTAATACTAAGACATTCCATTTATCCATGTCCTCTCCCCTTGTTATGCTTTGACCTACCGATTATTTAAGAAATGGAGAGGTCCGAATTCTACCCGACCGTTATGTCTACTTGACCAGGTCGTCCCGTATTAGCAAGTGTGACTTTGTTTTGGATGACCAATCCACCGAATTCAGTGAGTTTTACAGTGTTCATACAGTTTGTAACGAGTAGCAGTATCGTCGCTTAATCTAGATTCTATCAGTCTCCTATAGAAACTAATTGATTCAACCTACATTAGCTCTATATGGGATGTGACCCATTGTTTACACACAAAAGATCAACCGGCATGTTTTCCGGGATAAACAATGTAGGATTTGTTATCCCAATACTTATGTAAGCTAAACTTCGTCTCTTAAAGAAACTATAGAACCTAAATTGTCCCTTTTTCTCTAATTCTATTGTGCACTTAGGATCTAGAGAAAACATAAAAGATATCAAGCAACAAGTAATATCTATCCATGTAAACAGTGTAAAACAATCAGGTCATTAATGAGTGACCATACCAGTGTTGAGCAAATCAATGAGTCTAGGGTTCTGGTCGTCATCCCTATTTCTGAGTACGTAGGCTCTTCCTCGAGCAGGGCCGATGTTCTTGTCTTTTAAGTTTGGACAGTCACTTCTGAAGTGACCTACAGTTCCACATTCGAAACAAGCTCTCGTTCGGCAATCCTTAGCAGAATGACCATAACGCTGGCACTTGTCGCAGGGGGTACCACAAGGCCCGTCATGGTGACGTTTACACTTTGAGCAGTAGGGTTTGGTTCCAGTGTACTCTCTCTTGTTTTCAGACCCAGAGGTGTTGGCCTTGATGGTTGCAGGCTTTTTGGTAGCCGGACTTTGATTATCAGGGTTTCCCTCAGGTTTTCTCTTGTTATCACTAGGGTGGTTTACAGTACTCTTGACAACAGACGTTCCTTGGCGAACGATCTGTGCCATCAGCTTATGTGCCATGCGCACAGTACCATGAAATGTAGAAGAGTTGGATGAAGTCACCATCCCTTGAATTTGTGAAGGAAGTCCCCAGACATAGCGCTCAATTCGCTTTGATTCTGTATCTACCATAGATGGACACAGGTGCGCCAACTGATTGAATCGAGAAGTGTAGCTGGCAATATCGTTCCCTTGAGTGGAGAGATTCCAGAATTCTGCCTCAAGCTGTTGAATCTCATCCCTAGGACAATACTCATCCTTGAGCATTTTCTTCAGCTCATCCCAGTGAGTTTCCAAAGCAATGTCTTGGCCTATGGAGTCAGCATAAGTGTTCCACCATGTCAGAGCATCATCCATGAAAGTGTAGGTGGAGAACTTGACCTTACAGTTCTCAGGGCAACTGCAGATGCGAAAGACTGCCTCTGTCTTCTCCATCCATCGCAACAATCCAATGGCACCTTCTGTGCCTTTGAAGCTCAAAGGATTGCAGTTAATGAAGTCTTTGTAGGTGCAGGGTTTCACTACGGGGGCATTTGGTGTTGTTTCAGCACTTTCAGATCGTTGTCGCTCGGCAAGTACTGCGTCAGCAACCAGTCGATCGACCTGAGCTTGAGTGAATTGACGACGTGGAGGCATGTTCCTTCAATGAAGATAAAGGACATGTCAGAATTTCGTATAAGAATATGATCATCTTAGTTGCATATATACCAGTAATATATTACAACACAATTGACAATCAACGGTGTAGAATAAAGAAGATTGTAATCATTTAACATGCGAGTTCAAATGATTACGAGTATTAAGGTTTACAAAAGTGAAAGGGATATTACGTCCGATTATATCAGTAGTTATGCGGAATATGATAGGGAAGTAGGAAAAATTTGTACTTAGAGGAATACCGGATTCGAATGTTAAAACTGATGGGTGAGGGAAAGATGGTCCTCTGATAACCAATTGGTGTAGATTAAGGTGTCGGAGTTCTTAATCGATTCCTAGGGTAAGTCTATTTCGAAGAGACAACTCTCTTTGTCAGGGCACATCCCGGTACAATTTTCCTGATTCGATCAACTTACCATAGGCCTAATCTAAAGTGTGTTTGTACAGTGAGTGTGTTACTAAATATCGGAGGATCTTAATAAGCCTAATCATATAGGTGTAACCTATATATACTTATTATCCACCTAGTTGTGTCTATCACAGAACAAGTACAAGTCACGGTTCTCTCGTGGTCAGAGTCAACTATTGAGAGTGTCGATAAGTGATTACGTGATATATGGCCATAGTGCATTGATGATTAGTGCATTGTGATTATGTGATAAGTGATATGGAGGCCAGGCATGGGGCTGGGCTTGGATTGCTATTGGTTGGATAACACAGGGTCTTAGTACAAGTTTTATTGTCGTAGCCTGTGTTGTATGAGTAATAGCACCAAGTAGTCGGTTAAACCTCTGTATGGGCCTGCAGTTGGTTTGAAAGTGTTCTTTGAGGCTGATACTCAGGAACCACCGGTCCTCTATGGTGATAAGTGATAGTGATGTGAAAAGTGACAGTGATGTGATAAGTGATAAACAGTTAAGTTGTGCATATAATTATTTGTTGTGCACAAGTTTGTTATGCAAAGTCAGTCTGTTGATTGTTGATTTACTCACTTAGCAGTTGTGCTAATCCCACCACTTTAAATACTTCTTGCATGTTATGATTACATAATTGATTGAGCAAGAACTGTTGACCTGGATGGAATGTTTGAAGAACGTGCGTATACTCTGATATCTGATTTGATTAAATCAGTAGTGTTTGTGATTATATAACACCTCGTTTGTAGTAATTTGATTTGAAAAATAATAAACTGTGATGTATAAAGTTTGGAAAAGTTTTATGAAATCTTGAGGTAATGTACATTAATATATTGAGACCTACGCTTCCGAGTCGAATAATATTATAATAATGTTAGTGAAATGAGGGGTGTTATAAGTTGGTATCAGAGCATAGGTTTGGGTGAATTGGACAGTGGTAGGTGTTCAATCCCAAATCTATGGTTGTGTTGGTCAAAAATCCAGATGTGGGATTTAGCTGTGTTGGGAATCGGTTAGTATATTAAGTACTAACGATTGACAGATTTGTGAGTTGTTGTTTTGAGTACAGGTATGGCAGAAAACGAGCACCTGACCAGTACCCTTAACAGTTCCCCGATATTGGATGTCCTTGATACAGAGACAGATACAGAGAAACATGGTCAGACAGGTACAACATTTTTAGTTGAGGAGCATACAGCTAGAGATGAGTATGTATTACATGTTGGATCTTCTCAGCAGCATTCACAGTCGCAGTATCATGTTGTGAGCACTATTTCACAGCCTATGGTGTCATCTTCAGAGCTTATTAATTATCAGGTACCGGTGTTTCTATCACTACATCAACAGAGAACGGGTTGTTCATTTAAAACCTTTATGTCTTGCAAACCTTCAAATTATTATGGAACTTTTGATCCATCTGTTACACTTGAATGGTTACGGGATACTGAGAGAAAATTGGAGATATGCCAATGTGAGGAGGAATTTAAAGTTTCTTATGCAGAACAGCTTTTGAAAGGACATGCAATGTTTTGGTGGGACTCGATTACAGCAAATCTGACAACACAATAGAAAGCAGCTATTCGATGGAGTGATTTCTATAATGAGGTATGTCGACAGTATTGTTCTGAGTTTGATGTGTCACGTATTAGACAGGAATTCATGGGATTACAGTTGACCGATGAGATGACTATAGATGAGTTGATTGCACTGTTTACAGAGAAATTGAGGTTTGTGCAGCAATGGGTACCAAATGATAGAACTAAGATAGATCATTTTGTTGAAGCTTTACCACCAGAGTATCGTACGACAGTGAGATTGGCAAGTTCTCTTGCAGATGCTTTTGCTTTAGCCCGTTTGGTGGATAGTGACTTACGAGTTCAGGATAAACAGAATAAGGAAAAGATTTTATATCCAGTTGAAAGTGAACCTTTTGATAAAGGTAAACATAAAAGACAGAGCAAAAAGTCAAAGAGTCATAGTGTTTCGGGTGATCAATTTCTTTGGTGTAATGATTGTAAATCCAGACATACGGGAAAGTGCACTTCCCAAACTACTAGAGTCATAGTCAGGAATTGTAATTATCCTGAGAAAGTATGTTAGAATTGTCAGAGACAAGGTCATCATGTGGGGCAGTGTCCAGAGGAGATAAGACAGGGATCGGGTTTGGTCGGTGCATCTTCGTCTTCTGGCCATAGGCGGAGGAATCTGCAGTCAGCAGCTGGCAGATTTTCTGATGACAGTTGATAAAGCTGTCAGGATGGTGGACATCATTCCAGGTATTTCTGTATTTACCTTGTACTGGTGTGTGTTTATATATAAATTGGAACTAAATGTTCATTTATATATGTGATTATGTGATAAATTGAAAGTGACCCTTAGTGATTATAATTCTTTTAGAATAAAGATAGTTGAGAATGAAATAGTTTCTGTTACTGTGTTAGTGACTGAACTTAAGTGTTTGATATAGGGTCATGATATTGATGCTCTGTGTTAGTGTAAATCCTTAGTTGATACAAACTTTGAAATAAGTTGGGTAAATAATATTGAGTAGTGAAAGAAAGAAGATAAATATCCTTGTTGAATGAGTCGTGTGATTGATTTGAGAAAATGAGAACATAATTATGTTGTTGAATTCAGAAAAGTTGAAGCGGATAATATGAATTTGCTGAACTATATATATTGACATGTTGAAAGGATTTATTTTCGTTTGATAGAGATTATCGATACAGATTAATTCAATTATGTGAGATATTCAGTGAAGGAGAATGGTTATTACCTTAAATTTCTTGTGACTGTGTTAACAAGTGACATGGATATAAAGTGAAGGAAATCGGTTCTGATGTGTGGAATTACCAATATCGGAAATTTTGATGAGTTATTTAATTTACTCGATTGTTTGATAAAATGCTGGATTGACATAACTCAAAGTGTATGTTGAAAAAGGGAATATATCATGATTGCTCGTTGAATCAGTGTGGTTATTACAAGTCTGCTTATATTATTGAGATTAATAAGTGTTTATGAGGTTTTAGCGAACTAAATGATCTGAGTAAGTCAATTTTGCTGGATAAACTGAACTTGTTGAAATGCTGATATCTCGATTAATTATAAAGATTGGATTGGAACATATAGGTGATTGTGACTAGTTCTTGGAACTATAAAAAGGAGATTTTTCTTGTGTTAGCTTATCAACTTCATAAATTGATTTTGATAGATGAAAACTTGAGACATGTTGATTGTAGCAATGAGTTTAGAGTGGATTATCCCAAGTTGAGGGTTAATTTTGATTGAAACAGTTTTGCATGTGACCGTTGTTTTGTGCCATATGGTGGACGTATTAACTTTGTAAAGTATTATATACTTTTGATGAGATGAGATGGTGTTTGATGCACAGAGATTAGATTATTGATATTAATTGTGATGAATTGAGTTACCTGAGAGGAGTTAATTATTATGACTTAGAGTTTACAGTTGATGTCGTGTTGTGAATCCGGAGACAGTGTTTAGATGGTATTAAATGATTGTTGAACAACTTTAGAGAATTAAAGATTATTAATCTTGAGTTTGAGCAGTAGATTTGAAACTTTCGAGATGTGACTTTGACTGAACCTTTTAGTCGAATCTGATTGTTAATTAATTGGAAGGTGTTAAAGTGTGACACCCATCAAATTAGGACTAGTTATTAGATCCTAATCATCTAGTAGTACATGTAATTAGTGCTATGTTTTAGGCTAATTGTATGTATCAATATGTATATTGTTATATATATATCAGTACGGGATTTGTTTAAATCGTGCATTTTCAAATCGGCCAAATTTCCGATACACTTTCATACGGACGCTGGTGAAACTTTTTAATAAATAACATAAATCTATTTGGTGATTAAATAGTAGTTATTTACATTATATTATTATGTATTAATAATATACAAAACAATGTACATTTTGTATAAAACGTAACCGACACGAATTAAACGCGTGAGATACGCCCGACAAATAAAATAATCATAAGTTATATTTTTATAACTTCAAACAAAGTAATTTGATTAAATACTTTCATTATAAATATCGTATCTCAAACCGATAACAAAAACGTGTATTTTAAACGCTACGCGATTAAACGACCAAAACACGAAACCGTAAATCAACATCGACACTATAAACAAAACACTTTTATAAATGTTTTCCAAGTATTATAAGTAATACTTCAATGTAAACATATCGAAATTCAATTGGTATTTAAAATGTATACGTATAACGAATAACGTACGAATTAGCGTTTAAACGATCGGGTAAACGAACACGGATATAATACCACTAATTGGGAGACAAGATTTTTGCAAATCTCACCTCC
The DNA here is from genome assembly GCA_949592205.1 of Helichrysum umbraculigerum. Taxonomy (NCBI): domain Eukaryota; kingdom Viridiplantae; phylum Streptophyta; class Magnoliopsida; order Asterales; family Asteraceae; genus Helichrysum; species Helichrysum umbraculigerum. The sequence continues at coordinate 65,686,427 of CATIUR010000005.1, read as the reverse complement.
CATTTCATGTTGAAAAATCGGCCAAGACATGATCCACAAAAAGTGGATCATGTTCTTGACTAATACAACTTACACACTAGCCATTTTCTCATTTTATGCATCACCTTTCTCTCTCTCTCAACTCATCCTCTCCCTCCCTTTTCTCTCACTAAAATCTGCCCTCAAGGCCATCACAATACCACCACATCTCCACCATCATCCACCATCAATCATCTTAAAGAAATCAAAGAAGGAAGCAAGGAAAAGAGGAGGAAAAGCAAACCGAGTACTCTCTCCACGTTTTCGACTTTAGATCATCATATTCCTTTGTAAGAACACACTTTCTCTCTCTAGAATGTTATGACTTATGTTGATATATACATGTTAGTTGCTCATTTGAACTATAAAATGTCCAAAACAGCCCACAAAAACGTCTATATCTTGAAAACTAGGAAGAACCAACTCTCGACATCTAAACGAAAAATGTTCACTAAGATACCAGCTACAACTTTCATTTTTGGCTCTCGGACCAGATCCTCACGGATCATGGTGAAAAACGTGAGTCTTTGGACTGAACTCCCGATCCGACCACTCCTCATGTTTATTTTTGTTAAAAATAGTAAATGAGCTTATAAAATCTCCATAAAGTGCAGATTTACACTAGATTCTTAGGTGAATAGGTGTGATTTTTGGTTAGACTTGAATCGGTCTAGAAGTTGGTTAAATAGAGTGTTCATCGAGTTAAAAATCTAGAAACTATAACCTTCGGCAGAAACTATAACCTTCGGCAGAAACTATAACCTTCGGCAGAAACTATAACCTTCGGCAGAAACTATAACCTTCGGCAGAAACCTTAACCTTCGGTAGAAACTATTCGGCAGAAACCATAACTTTCGGCAGAAACCTATAACTAGCAGTTTTAACTATAACAATTTAAATACGATACAACAATCAAAGTATAATAATAATAGTTGAGATTATTATTACCAAAAACTCACCAACGGGCCGTACACATCTTTCAAAAACTCAAATCTAATCAGTTAAACCAAATCATTTGGACATTACTAGTTGGATGAACAACTAGCATAGATGATATGATAAGATATCTAATCATTATCAAAACCTTGCGCGTCTAAGACGCCCTGCAGGTTCAGTCGTTGTAACGACATCAAATCATTGTGAATCATTATAATTGTTGGCTAACAATTCATCAGACTCAGGTGAGTCTCATAGCCCCTTTTTAAATGCTTTTACCTAGGGGTGAGATACATGCTCATTTTGTTTTACATGTGAACGCAAGTATCAAATTATCACGTATGCTGCATGAGTTGTTTTCATCTAATCAATCAAAGTCCTCTGAAGCATAGTTTTGTTAATATGATTTAGCGTGAATGTTAGTGTATGGTACCATATGGGATTGACAATCCCCGTCCGAGTTAGCAAGCACTAACCTGTCAAACGGACGCATTATCATTTGTTCAAACGTATGTTGATTAGGCATACGCATAGAGGCACCCTCGATCAGGCACTTGATAGTGATCCTGACCCCTCAGTTAAGCTCAGACTATGTGCTCATGTTAGTTGTATCAATCTTTACTTATTTGTTTAATTACAAATATTCATGTGATACCCATCAATCAATTATTTACATGCTTTGTAAATCGAATCATTAAATCTTGCGGTTCACAAATCATATATTATCATATCAAACCTGTGAGCTCACCAGCTTTATAGCTGACCTTTTAGCATGTTATCTCAGGTACTCAGCAGTAAGTTGGACTGCCCATCAGGATACTGTAGCTCGAGTCGCATGCAATCATATAATCATCAAGAGATTTCCTTGCATGTCTATATTTTGTATAAATTAGATATGTATTAGAATCTCTCAAATATCTATGCGAACTCATCTTTTGTAAACCATATGTAGACTTTTACGTTAATCAATGTATTTGTAAAACGACGCATGTAGTGGTCATTCATTATGTATCTATGTGCTTTGTGTATTGATTAGTAACACCCAAAGTATGCTTCCGCGATTCATTAAATTTGGGGGTGTTACAGATTGGTATCAGAGCCTAAGGTTATAGTGAACTAGGTTGCATTAGTGGGCCTAGACTATGACCGTTAGGCAGTATTTGCTGTTAAGTGTGATTGGTTCAAGAGTTACGTCATACAAGTTTAATTTAACATAGCTTGATCAACTATGTACAATTAAATAAAGATGATGTAAGGCTTGAAATGGTTATGCTGGAATAGGAATACATTAGTTGACTCTGACCTCGAGAGAAATCGGGACTCATAATTGTTTGTGCTAGACACTCATAAGACTATTATGTGATATAAGTATATATACATAGTTAGTCATCGATCAAGCACAGTACGCTAGTCTATTATATATTATATATATAGACACTCACATATTCAAACACTTTGTCATAGAGATGGCAACACACACCCACCGAAACATCTTCTATTTCATCCCGCTCTCGACAACATCTCTTGTAATCATGAAACTCATAGGTAGCTAGGAGGACCACCGAGTCACTTCGAGCGAGACCTTACCCAACTCAAAACAATTCAAATAACCCGGCTAGTTAGCACGTAGTTGCTAGTCAGTAGAGATGGTTATTCAACTCCTCTTGATTGTTCTATAATGTTGATTGTCATATTGTGATGTTGTATATTACCGCATTTGTATATGTACATCTATGATAATCATCATTTATGGACAATCTCTCACGAACCCTATCATTCTATTCTCAGGAAAATCATGCCGCCAAAGTCAAGGACTTACACTGATGCCCAGATGGCATCTATCATCTCTCAGGCTGTGACTGAAGCCTTGGCACGACATTCATCAGAGACCCCCGAAAGGAATAGTGGTACTGCCAATACCCCTCCCACTACCAAGCCTTGTTCCTACAAGGATTTCCAAAACTGCAAACCCCCGAGCTTTAAAGGAACTGAAGGAGCCATCGGCCTAATCAAATGGGTTGAGAAGATGGAATCCGTCTTTCGCATTAGCAAATGTGCGGAAGGGGATAGAGTTCAGTTTTCCACATGCACCCTTGCTGACGGTGCCCTCACCTGGTGGAACTCGTATACCCAGTCTGTGGGTATAGATACCGCCTATCTACTTCCCTGGGAAGATCTGAAGAAAATGCTCACAGAGGAGTATTGCCCATCTGAAGAACTCGAGAAGCTAGACGAGGAGTTCTGGCATCTTAAGGTTCAAGGAACCGACATTGTTGGTTATACCACTAGGTTTCAACAACTAGCAACCCTCCGCCCAGCCTTAGTAAGCACTGAGACCGACAAGGTCAAGAGGTACATTCGCGGTCTTCCGGAACCTGTCCGGGGGAACGTCGCTTCTTCCGGCAAAACCACCATTCAGGGAGCAATTCGATTAGCTCATGAGCTCATGGCTATGCAAGAGAGCCAAGGAAACCCTGTCTCATCTTCTGGGAACAACAACAAGAGAAAATGGTCTGGAAATCAGAACCAGCAGACCTTCAAAAGGACTGAGACTGTCAAGAATGACACATCAGGTTCTGGAGAGAGGAAATGGTACACTGGAAGTAAACCCTACTGTTCAAAGTGCAATCGTCATCATGATGGTCCTTGTAGTACACCCTGTAACAACTGTAAGAAATATGGACATCTTACCAAAGACTGTCGAGCACCAGCAACCAACCTCACCACCAACACCAACACCAACAACAACCAACCCCGAGCATGCTATGAGTGTGGAAACACTGGACACTTCAGGAATGCGTGTCCAAAGTTGAAGAACAAGGGTAACAACAACAACGTTGCTAGGGGCAGAGCTTTTGTGCTGAATGCTGGAGACGCCCGTGAAGACCCTAATGTGGTCACGGGTATGTTTCTTCTCAACAATTTAACTGCTTCAATTTTGTTTGATACTGGTGCTGATAAGAGTTTTATATCTGAGGAATTTAGCCCACTATTAGACATTTCACCTGTTGCCTTAGAAGCTAAGTACACTGTAGAGTTAGCAAATGGCAAATTGATTGAGGCCGATAGTGTAATACCAAATTGCACCCTAAACCTCGCAAATGAACTATTTCCCATAAACCTCATACCCATCGAGATTGGAAGTTTTGACATAGTAGTAGGCATGGATTGGCTATCCAAGCATCGAGCTGAAGTTGTATGTCATGACAAGATCGTTCGTATTCCTCTCGTCACTGGTAGTACTTTGATCATACAAGGGGAGACCAGTAGGACGAGATTGAATATCATATCCTGCATGAAGACTCGTAAGTACCTTAGGAAAGGTTATCAGGCAATCCTCGCTCATGTTATTGAGAAAAAGTCGGAAGAGAAACGACTCGAGGATGTGCCCATCGTTAGAGACTTTCCAGAAGTCTTTCCTGAAGAATTGCCTGGTCTTCCACCACCAAGGCAAGTTGAGTTCTCAATAGACCTTGTGCCTGGGGCAGCACCCGTGGCACGAGCACCATATCGTTTAGCCCCTTCAGAACTTCAGGAGTTGTCTACTCAGTTGCAGGAACTTCTGGATAAGGGTTTCATAAGACCGAGTTCTTCACCCTGGGGAGCTCCGGTCCTGTTTGTGAAAAAGAAGGACGGTTCATTCAGGATGTGTATCGACTACAGAGAGTTGAACAAATTAACCATCAAGAACCGTTATCCACTTCCCCGTATTGATGACCTGTTCGACCAACTCCAAGGGTCAAGTGTTTATTCAAAAATAGATCTACGATCAGGTTATCATCAGTTACGAGTTCGCGATGAAGACATTCCGAAAACCGCTTTCCGAACTCGCTATGGTCATTATGAGTTTCAGGTTATGGCCTTTGGTTTGACTAACGCACCGGCAGTATTCATGGATCTAATGAACCGAGTGTGTAAACCATATCTTGACAAGTTTGTCATTGTCTTCATAGACGACATTCTTATCTACTCGCGTAACGAGCAAGAGCACGCGCAGCATCTCAAAACCATTCTAGAACTTCTTAGACACGAAGAGTTATATGCAAAATTCTCCAAGTGTGAGTTCTGGATGCAAACTGTTCAATTCCTTGGTCATGTGATTGACAGTCAGGGAATTCATGTTGATCCCTCAAAGATCGCGGCTATCAAGTGCTGGCAAGCACCGTCAACGCCGACAGAAGTACGCCAATTTTTAGGACTGGCTGGTTACTATCGGCGCTTCATTGAGAATTTCTCCAAGATAGCTCAACCACTCACAACACTGACTCAGAAAGAGAAGAAGTTCAATTGGACTGATAAGCAGGAGTCAGCGTTCCAGTTATTAAAGCAAAAGCTTTGCAGTGCGCCTATCTTATCACTACCCGATGGTAACGAAGACTTCGTGGTATACTGCGATGCTTCGCATCAGGGACTTGGTTGCGTGTTGATGCAACGAGAGAAAGTCATAGCTTACGCCTCCCGACAACTTAAAGTTCACGAGAAGAACTACACGACCCATGATCTCGAATTAGGAGCCGTAGTGTTCGCACTCAAAATCTGGAGACATTATCTGTATGGCACAAAATGTACCATCTTCACTGATCATAAGAGTCTCCAGCACATATTTGATCAGAAGGATCTCAATATGAGGCAACGTCGCTGGGTCGAGTTGCTCACCGATTATGACTGTGAGATCAAGTATCATCCGGGTAAAGCAAATGTAGTTGCAGATGCCCTAAGTCGAAAAGAGCGCACCAAACCTCTTCGAGTCCGAGCCCTCAGTATTACCATTCATAATGATTTAATTATTCAAATTCTCACAGCTCAACTCGAGGCATTGAAACCTGAAAACATCAAGGAAGAGGCCTTGCGAAATATGGAGAATCAATTTGAAACCAAACCCAATGGGGTCAAGTACTTCGCAAATCGAATCTGGTTACCCAAGTTTGGGAATCCTCGAGACTTTGTGATGGATGAAGCTCACAAGTCCAAATACTCTATACATCCTGGATCGGACAAGATGTATCATGGCATCAAGGGACTGTACTGGTGGCCGAGCATGAAAGCTGAGATTGCCACGTACGTCACAAATGCCTCACATGTTCTAAGGTTAAAGCCGAATATCAGAAACCCTCCGGCTTGCTCCAGCAACCGGAAATCCCTCAATGGAAATGGGAGCAAATCTCCATGGATTTCATCACTAAACTCCCGAAAACATCAAGTGGTTGCGATACAATATGGGTAATAGTTGATCGTCTAACCAAATCTGCTCACTTCCTTGCCATGAAGGAAACCGACAAAATGGAACGTCTCACACGAATCTATATAAAAGAGATCGTAACAAGGCACGGCGTTCCAATCTCAATTATCTCTGATAGAGACAGCCGATTCACATCTAACTTTTGGCAATCATGTAACGCCCCAAATTTCGTAAGTTTAAAACTTTAAATATACAATTTTAATTGTATAAGTTAGTGGGACTAACTATGTAAACTATTTTATGTCCATAGGACTTGTAATATTATGAAATATGTGTTTGAGGGACTAAATGTGTCAAGTGTGAAAAGTTGAGGGGTTTAATTGAAATTTGCAGTATAAAAACACTGCTTCTGTATTATTCTAGCTCATTACAGACACTGCAAATAGAAAACCACGTATATGTTCCTATATGAGTTGGCTCTTGAAAGAAATCAAGCAAGTGAGGTTGGGATTTAAGAATTGAAGCTTGTAATCTTGCAAACTAACTTCTCTAAGGTATGATTAGCACTTAATTGTGTTTAATTTCATGTTATAAGTGAAATAGGATGAATAGCATAAACCCTAATCTTGGTTCTATAATAAATTGATAAATAACATGATGAATTAAGGTTTCATACCTAATGAAAAACTATATTTTATGGTTAATTGATGAATTGAATGAATTGAGTTAAACCCTAATCTAGGGGTTTTGATGAATTAATGATTTAATGAATTATACATGTTTCATACATATGATTAAGTTATGAATTAGGTTTAAATGATGTTAATTTTTATAAAAGAACTCATAACCTTGTGTTTATGAGTAATTGAATGATTTTGATTATGTAAATGATGATAGTAATTGGTAATTGATGAAAGAATAATGATTTGATAAATGAATTCATCTAATTAGCATGTTGAATTATATTCCTTGTGTAAAGGAAATGAAAATCATGTATAAATGGGTAAATGATATATGATGAATATGATTATACACTAAGAGATGATGTTCTTGGTGATTATTGAGGAAATTGATGATATGATAATGATAATTACCCATTTACATATGATTATGAGTAAAGTGTATGAAACATATAATGAGATCATATGATGAAATTATTACTTGTATTATATGATACAAGTAATGAATTGGAGGTTGAGTATAAATTGGATATAGGTCTTATATGAATTAACATCTATGTCATATGATGATTGAATATTGAATGTGTAATTGATATGTGCTTATGTGATTATGTGAATAGGTGATAAAAGTATGCCAAATGTTATAAGTGATTACTTATGTGGGCTATCGCGAGGTAAGTTAATGGATGATGCTATCTTTCTTCAAGTAATGCTTGTTCCATTTACTTGGAAGGACCGGTAATGGATATGTCATTTACTTGATGAGTTATGATTATATACCGGGGTGTAGGCCCGAAGATGTTAATTCTTGCGGGAATTAGCATATGATATTATGGATCCTTAATATACGTATGTTGAATTGATATTGATGATCATTGATAGCCCATTGCTTACTAAGCTTTATGCTTACTTTATCATGTTTATATGTTTTTAGGTGAGCCAAGTGGGACCCAACGGGATCCGGGCAAACGGCCCGAAGGTTGCTAGTGGTGGAGCTTGTTTCATTGTCGGTAACAAGCTTATCCCTTGATCATGCTCTTGATGTTGATGTCACCCCTTTTTGTTAAGAAAACATGGTTTTGTCACATGTTGTTAAAAGTCAAGGTCTTGTTATGTGGATGGTCAAAGTCAAACTTGATATGGTATTTAAGTCAAACTAGTCAATGAGTTGGGTCAATGATCATTGAAGTTTTGGAATGAAAATCTTGAACCCTTGATGTAAATGATGTAAATATTGTAGTTTATGGAAATTTTGATGTTCATGGTTAAATTGGAGTATAGATAGTGAAATTGGCCTAAGTTGACTTAGAATAGTCAAATGAAAGTGAATTGAGAGTTTGAATGGTGGTTACATGGGTAAAGACCCAAATGGGTCATAAAAGTGCCCAAATTGGTCACTTAATGAGTAAATGACTAGAATAGGTTGGGGTTATGATATGACGAGTATAAATATTGCACTAAGTCCTAAATATGGTATTAGAAATGTGGTAAAAATGTTGAAGTCTAATGTTGGATGGATTGGAATTTGGTATGTCTTTAGAATGGGTCGAAAATGACCATAAAGAGGTCACTAGTCCAATTCTTGATAAAACGCGAATTTACGAAAAGTGAAAATTGGGAAATGTTTGAAATATCATTTTACGCGTGCCTGCAAATTTTCATGGTCATTGGAATTGTCATTTTCAAGATATGCACGTTTGAAGTTCGATAAATGGTAAAATGGACAGCAGGCTTGATTCCCGGGGAATGGGAGTCATTCCTGGGGAATCCGACTCAAATTGTTAACAGCATGCTTCATTCCTGGGGAATGGGAGTCATTCCTGGGGAATCTCTTATAAATTCAACATTTTCTTATTTAAATCCTTATTTGATCTAGGGAATGACACAACAAGTCTAAAATGTCATATTTTAAACGTGGGACTTTACGAAATGAAAAAAAAAAAAAAATTCTAAATTTCGGGGTGTTTCAAGTTGGTATCAGAGCTTGGTTTAAGGGATTCGGGTATCCACCATTAGTGGGTACTTGATCTTAAGCCATTATTATTTATGTTGAGCATGATTATTTATGATGACTAATTATTATGATTATGTGCAATAGTGAAGCTTGATAAAATGAACTGATATGATTTCCCTGTAGAGAACCGTTTGATAATATGTTAAAGATTTGAATAGTTCTTATTGAACTTTAATACGTTAGAAATTGTTGGAAGGAGATAAGAACCCCGATGTGTGGACAGGTACCTTAATTGTTAATATTAAACCTGCATACATACTGTTTAATTCGGGTGTTCAAGATCGTTAGTATTTAAAAATGTATACGAAACAAGTTGATTTTATGAGTAGTTCTAAATGAACATAAGTATGCCTGAAAGTGTTAAAGAAAACATGAAAGTATATAATGTGGGCATACCTATAGAAAATAAAGGAATGTGAACAGATAATTGATTTGATAATTGTATAGATACGTGTAAAAGAGTATGTTTACATATTCATTTATATTAGTTCAGATGTGTAGAAAATTGCTAATATGTATATTGGCAATATGTTATGAGTTGGACGAAATAATTGTTAACTTATGTTAGCCACAACTGATAAGATGATATATGTTATATGTGTATGAGAATACTGAATGATCAGAAATACTGACTTATGTCAGTTGTTCTATAAAGAACGTTATGTGGAATGATAAAATGGCAGAGGCAGTAATGAATGCCTCATAAATATAATTTGAATGATTATGTAAGAGTATAAGTATTAGAGGTAGTAATTAATACCTCCTACGTGATGTTGACTGACTAAGTGGAATTGTTTGCCACTATGAAAATAATTTTGTGACCAGCAACTTATAATTTAATTATTATTGCTGCTGAATTGTTGCATTATGTGTTATATGTTTAAGTGAATGACAGTCATAGTGAGAATCAGTGATATGAAGTGGCCTGAAAATGGAAGTGTGAATAACATAATATTGCTACGCCTGATCAACGCAGCTATATTATGCTACCACATGAAACTGTTGAGGCTGCTAAATATCAGAGAGACTTAATGTGACTGTGTTGTGAAAATGTGTAAGGTGTGTATTGACTCTTATTGAGTATAGTATGAATAAAATGAATGCATAATCGTGCATGATTATATGGAAGGTATTTGTAGTAGTGTCACACTAAATTAAATAGATTGAGTTATAGTGTGATGTTTACATGGGACTTTAGTCCACTTAGGTGATGACATATAGTCGTTACCTTGATATAGTTGTTGTGTATGGAAATTTAATTTGAAAATTTTAGTAAATGTGTTATTATTACCCTTAATAGTTCCCTTAGGTAGGATGCCTTCCTATAGAGAAAAATGTAGAGAAACATGGTCAGTCTGGTATGTCATCCTCACTAGGGGAGGATGTTGACAGGAATGAGTATGTGTTGCAATTAGAGGATATACCTAATGTTGCTTGTAGCACAGGTATGGTTATTGCGAGTTTTAGTTATGTCATTTGGATTAACATGGATTATCCAAAGTTGTAATGATGATTTCTTGAAATTCAAAGAATTCTTGGATTAATTGTAGAGTAAACAACAGAATTTAGTCTTTTGACATTGAAACAGTTTTTGAGTCAGGTTGCTATTTCAGTATTACATTGATTGGATGGTACTACAATGCGATAATGGTACGGATCATTGAAGGATTTGGTATATATTTTCGAAGGAGTTTTTAACTGAGTCAGTGTTGATGGTTAAACTTATAAATAATTTTAATGGAGAAATTTGATATTATTCGGGGAAAAGATAATGTGGTTGTAGATTGTATTATGTTATAAAAGACTTGTGACAGGATTTACCTCATATGTTTGGAATTTTCCTGACTTAGTGGATTGATTGAAAGCTATTTAGCTTGAGACATTGATGGAATGATTATAGAGGATTAAAGACTGTTCAGTCTTGTGTTTAAATTCATTTGTAGGAGAATTTCGAAAGATGATTTTAATCGAGACTTATAAATTTGGATTTATAACTAATCTTCCACGGATATCATGGAACTATGAAATGACATGATATTGCCAAAATGGAAACCAATTTGTGAGCAAGATTTTAATTGTTGGAGTAAATTACCATTGGGAGCTTTGATATTAATTGTTAAAAAGCAAGATGGCACCATGTATATGTATGTTGATTTCAGAGAAGTGAACAAGGTTACCATTGAGAATGGGTACCTTTTTAACTAGGATTGATGTCTTATTCGATTGGTGAACAAGGTGCTAGCTTTTCTCAAAGAGTGAATTATGTCTTGATTATGCTTTATGGTTTGACCAATGCTCCTATCGCTTTTGTAGATCTCATGAATTGAGTATGATGAATTGTGCTCGATGAATTGAAATGGTATTTAGTGACAATATTCTTATCTATTCTAAATCTGCTGATGAGCAGGATATTCAGTTAACACAGATAGGACAGATTTGGAGAATTGAGAGACTTTATGCCAACTTCTCCAAATATGAATTTTGACTTTGTGAGGTCCAAATTTTGGGTTATGTAATGAATAGTCAAGGTATTATATCGATTCTAAAAATGTTAAGGTGTAAATATTAAGGATCAATTTAATGATATTGTTGCGGATTCCTGAGGTGGAAAGACACACTATGAAAGAATATAGATATTCTATTCATCCTGGTGCAATAGATATGTACCATGAATTGAAAGTTGATTATTGGTGATCTGGGATGAAGCGTGAAATTTTATAAATGTGAAACTGAGTTTGATTTGTCTACAGATTTGGTTGGTAAAATGCAACTGTTGAAAATACCTGTATGGAAAAGAGAGCACATTACTATGGATTTTATCATTAAATTTCCCAAAATTCCATGTCATCATGACAATAATTGGGTGATAGTGGATCGGTTGACGAAAAGTGCTCTATTTTTGCCTGTTAAGGAACTTATAATTTTAAGGCACTTGCTGATTTATATATCTAAGAGGTTGTAGTACGACATGGTATGCCTATTATATTGTCTCTGACAACGATAGTAGAATCATTTTTAGACTATGGATTAAATTTCAAGAAGATATGAGTACTCGTATTTATTTAAGTACTGCATATCATACTCAGATTGCAGACAGAGTGAAAGAATAATCTAAACTTGGAAGACATATTGAGGACATGTACCAATGATTTTAGTGATAGCCGGAATACTTAATTAGTATTGGCTGAGTTTTTATAGAAATAGCTATTATGTGGGTATTAGAATGCCACATTATTAGATGTTCTATGGGAGAAAATATTGAACTCCAATATATTGGGGTGAATTTGGTTAGAAAAGATCTGAGTAATACTGACATTGTTCAGAGAACGATTAAAAATAGCCCAGAATTGATAAAAGTTCTATGTTGATAATCGGAGATTTTGTAATGCTATAAATATCTCCGTGGAAAGATATTACCTGAATTAGAAAACGAAGAATGTTGAGTCCTCAGTTTATTGGATTTTTAAATTCTTGAAAAGGTTGGAAAGGTAACTTATCACTTTGAGTTGCCTAATGAGTTAGCTGGAATTCATAATACTTTCATGTGTCCTATTTGAGGAAATGTATGGTTGATGAAATCGTTTATATATAAATGGATGAAATTGAAATCAAGGATCGACTAGATTATATTGAGTAATATGTTATGATTCTTGATGAAAAGATTAAGAATATGAGATACAAAGAGATCAATGGTTATTATTCGGCTATACATTAGGAATGGATTGTGAGGACACAATCCTGAATAAGTGGGGGAGAGTTGTAACGCCCCAAATTTCGTAAGTTTAAAACTTTAAATATACAATTTTAATTGTATAAGTTAGTGGGACTAACTATGTAAACTATTTTATGTCCATAGGACTTGTAATATTATGAAATATGTGTTTGAGGGACTAAATGTGTCAAGTGTGAAAAGTTGAGGGGTTTAATTGAAATTTGCAGTATAAAAACACTGCTTCTGTATTATTCTAGCTCATTACAGACACTGCAAATAGAAAACCACGTATATGTTCCTATATGAGTTGGCTCTTGAAAGAAATCAAGCAAGTGAGGTTGGGATTTAAGAATTGAAGCTTGTAATCTTGCAAACTAACTTCTCTAAGGTATGATTAACACTTAATTGTATTTAATTTCATGTTATAAGTGAAATAGGATGAATAGCATAAACCCTAATCTTGGTTTTATAATAAATTGATAAATAACATGATGAATTAAGGTTTCATACCTAATGAAAAACTATATTTTATGGTTAATTGATGAATTGAATGAATTGAGTTAAACCCTAATCTAGGGGTTTTGATGAATTAATGATTTAATGAATTATACATGTTTCATACATATGATTAAGTTATGAATTAGGTTTAAATGATGTTAATTTTTATAAAAGAACTCATAACCTTGTGTTTATGAGTAATTGAATGATTTTGATTATGTAAATGATGATAGTAATTGGTAATTGATGAAAGAATAATGATTTGATAAATGAATTCATCTAATTAGCATGTTGAATTATATTCCTTGTGTAAAGGAAATGAAAATCATGTATAAATGGGTAAATGATATATGATGAATATGATTATACACTAAGAGATGATGTTCTTGGTGATTATTGAGGAAATTGATGATATGATAATGATAATTACCCATTTACATATGATTATGAGTAAAGTGTATGAAACATATAATGAGATCATATGATGAAATTATTACTTGTATTATATGATACAAGTAATGAATTGGAGGTTGAGTATAAATTGGATATAGGTGTTATATGAATTAACATCTATGTCATATGATGATTGAATATTGAATGTGTAATTGATATGTGCTTATGTGATTATGTGAATAGGTGATAAAAGTATGCCAAATGTTATAAGTGATTACTTATGTGGGCTATCGCGAGGTAAGTTAATGGATGATGCTATCTTTCTTCAAGTAATGCTTGTTCCATTTACTTGGAAGGACCGGTAATGGATATGTCATTTACTTGATGAGTTATGATTATATACCGGGGTGTAGGCCCGAAGATGTTAATTCTTGCGGGAATTAGCATATGATATTATGGATCCTTAATATACGTATGTTGAATTGATATTGATGATCATTGATAGCCCATTGCTTACTAAGCTTTATGCTTACTTTATCATGTTTATATGTTTTTAGGTGAGCCAAGTGGGACCCAACGGGATCCGGGCAAACGGCCCGAAGGTTGCTAGTGGTGGAGCTTGTTTCATTGTCGGTAACAAGCTTATCCCTTGATCATGCTCTTGATGTTGATGTCACCCCTTTTTGTTAAGAAAACATGGTTTTGTCACATGTTGTTAAAAGTCAAGGTCTTGTTATGTGGATGGTCAAAGTCAAACTTGATATGGTATTTAAGTTAAACTAGTCAATGAGTTGGGTCAATGATCATTGAAGTTTTGGAATGAAAATCTTGAACCCTTGATGTAAATGATGTAAATATTGTAGTTTATGGAAATTTTGATGTTCATGGTTAAATTGGAGTATAGATAGTGAAATTGGCCTAAGTTGACTTAGAATAGTCAAATGAAAGTGAATTGAGAGTTTGAATGGTGGTTACATGGGTAAAGACCCAAATGGGTCATAAAAGTGCCCAAATTGGTCACTTAATGAGTAAATGACTAGAATAGGTTGGGGTTATGATATGACGAGTATAAATATTGCACTAAGTCCTAAATATGGTATTAGAAATATGGTAAAAAGGTTGAAGTCTAATGTTGGATGGATTGGAATTTGGTATGTCTTTAGAATGGGTCGAAAATGACCATAAAGAGGTCACTAGTCCAATTCTTGATAAAACGCGAATTTACGAAAAGTGAAAATTGGGAAATGTTTGAAATATCATTTTACGCGTGCCTGCAAATTTTCATGGTCATTGGAATTGTCATTTTCAAGATATGCACGTTTGAAGTTCGATAAATGGTAAAATGGACAGCAGGCTTGATTCCCGGGGAATGGGAGTCATTCCTGGGGAATCCGACTCAAATTGTTAACAGCATGCTTCATTCCTGGGGAATGGGAGTCATTCCTGGGGAATCTCTTATAAATTCAACATTTTCTTATTTAAATCCTTATTTGATCTAGGGAATGACACAACAAGTCTAAAATGTCATATTTTAAACGTGGGACTTTACGAAATGAAAAAAAAAAAAAAAAATTCTAAATTTCAGGGTGTTTCAAATCATTACAAAAGTCATTGGGTACTCGTTTAGATATGAGTACAGCCTATCATCCACAAACCGATGGCCAAAGTGAAAGGACAATTCAAACACTGGAAGATATGTTACGCGCCTGCGTAATTGACTTCGGTGCGAATTGGGAACAGCATTTACCATTGTGTGAATTCTCATACAACAACAGCTACCACACCAGTATTGGAGCTGCACCTTTTGAGGCACTGTACGGTCGTAAGTGCCGATCGCCTATTTGTTGGACAGAAGTTGGAGATAGCCAACTCACTGGTCCTGAAATCATTCATGAAACCACCGAGAAGATCGTTGGTATCCAGCAACGGCTAAAGGCTGCACGTGATCGTCAGAAGAGTTATGCTGACGTGAGACGAAAGCATCTCGAGTTCCAGGTTGGGGATCGAGTAATGCTCAAAGTATCACCTTGGAAAGGTGTCATCCGTTTTGGTAAACGTGGGAAGTTAAACCCTAGATACATCGGACCTTTTGAGATCCTTGAAAGGATTGGTCCAGTAGCTTATCGACTGCAGCTACCTCCTCCGCTCAGTAGCGTGCATCCCGTATTTCACGTTTCTAACCTAAAGAAATGCCTGTCCGACGAGACGCTCATTATTCCGCTCGAGGAAATTCAAATCGACGACAAACTTCATTTTGTCGAAACACCAGTGGAGATCATGGACCGTGAGGTCAAACAGCTTAAGCAAAGTCGTATCCCAATTGTCAAGGTTCGGTGGGATTCGCGGCGTGGTCCGGAATTCACCTGGGAACGAGAAGACCAGATGCGACTCAAATATCCACAGCTATTCACAGACTCCACTCCATCTACGACTCAGAGCTAAATTTCGGGACGAAATTCTCTTAACAAGGGGAGAATGTGACACCCATCAAATTAGGACTAGTTATTAGATCCTAATCATCTAGTAGTACATGTAATTAGTGCTATGTTTTAGGCTAATTGTATGTATCAATATGTATATTGTTATATATATATATATCAGTAAGCGATTTGTTTAAATCGTGCATTTTCAAATCGGCCAAATTTCCGATACACTTTCATACGGACGCTGGTGAAACTTTTTAATAAATAACATAAATCTATTTGGTGATTAAATAGTAGTTATTTACATTATATTATTATGTATTAATAATATACAAAACAATGTACGTTTTGTATAAAACGTAACCGACACGAATTAAACGCGTGAGATACGCCCGACAAATAAAATAATCATAAGTTATATTTTTATAACTTCAAACAAAGTAATTTGATTAAATACTTTCATTATAAATATCGTATCTCAAACCGATAACAAAAACGTGTATTTTAAACGCTACGCGATTAAACGACCAAAACACGAAACCGTAAATCAACATCGACACTATAAACAAAACACTTTTATAAATGTTTTCCAAGTATTATAAGTAATACTTCAATGTAAACATATCGAAATTCAATTGGTATTTAAAATGTATACGTATAACGAATAACGTACGAATTAGCGTTTAAACGATCGGGTAAACGAACACGGATATAATACCACTAATTGGGAGACAAGATTTTTGCAAATCTCACCTCCCATTTCATGTTGAAAAATCGGCCAAGACATGATCCACAAAAAGTGGATCATGTTCTTGACTAATACAACTTACACACTAGCCATTTTCTCATTTTATGCATCACCTTTCTCTCTCTCTCAACTCATCCTCTCCCTCCCTTTTCTCTCACTAAAATCTGCCCTCAAGGCCATCACAATACCACCACATCTCCACCATCATCCACCATCAATCATCTTAAAGAAATCAAAGAAGGAAGCAAGGAAAAGAGGAGGAAAAGCAAACCGAGTACTCTCTCCACGTTTTCGACTTTAGATCATCATATTCCTTTGTAAGAACACACTTTCTCTCTCTAGAATGTTATGACTTATGTTGATATATACATGTTAGTTGCTCATTTGAACTATAAAATGTCCAAAACAGCCCACAAAAACGTCTATATCTTGAAAACTAGGAAGAACCAACTCTCGACATCTAAACGAAAAATGTTCACTAAGATACCAGCTACAACTTTCATTTTTGGCTCTCGGACCAGATCCTCACGGATCATGGTGAAAAACGTGAGTCTTTGGACTGAACTCCCGATCCGACCACTCCTCATGTTTATTTTTGTTAAAAATAGTAAATGAGCTTATAAAATCTCCATAAAGTGCAGATTTACACTAGATTCTTAGGTGAATAGGTGTGATTTTTGGTTAGACTTGAATCGGTCTAGAAGTTGGTTAAATAGAGTGTTCATCGAGTTAAAAATCTAGAAACTATAACCTTCGGCAGAAACTATAACCTTCGGCAGAAACTATAACCTTCGGCAGAAACTATAACCTTCGGCAGAAACTATAACCTTCGGCAGAAACTATAACCTTCGGCAGAAACCTTAACCTTCGGTAGAAACTATTCGGCAGAAACCATAACTTTCGGCAGAAACCTATAACTAGCAGTTTTAACTATAACAATTTAAATACGATACAACAATCAAAGTATAATAATAATAGTTGAGATTATTATTACCAAAAACTCACCAACGGGCCGTACACATCTTTCAAAAACTCAAATCTAATCAGTTAAACCAAATCATTTGGACATTACTAGTTGAATGAACAACTAGCATAGATGATATGATAAGATATCTAATCATTATCAAAACCTTGCGCGTCTAAGACGCCCTGCAGGTTCAGTCGTTGTAACGACATCAAATCATTGTGAATCATTATAATTGTTGGCTAACAATTCATCAGACTCAGGTGAGTCTCATAGCCCCTTTTTAAATGCTTTTACCTAGGGGTGAGATACATGCTCATTTTGTTTTACATGTGAACGCAAGTATCAAATTATCACGTATGCTGCATGAGTTGTTTTCATCTAATCAATCAAAGTCCTCTAAAGCATAGTTTTGTTAATATGATTTAGCGTGAATGTTAGTGTATGGTACCATATGGGATTGACAATCCCCGTCCGAGTTAGCAAGCACTAACCTGTCAAACGGACGCATTATCATTTGTTCAAACGTATGTTGATTAGGCATACGCATAGAGGCACCCTCGATCAGGCACTTGATAGTGATCCTGACCCCTCAGTTAAGCTCAGACTATGTGCTCATGTTAGTTGTATCAATCTTTACTTATTTGTTTAATTACAAATATTCATGTGATACCCATCAATCAATTATTTACATGCTTTGTAAATCAAATCATTAAATCTTGCGGTTCACAAATCATATATTATCATATCAAACCTGTGAGCTCACCAGCTTTATAGCTGACCTTTTAGCATGTTATCTCAGGTACTCAGCAGTAAGTTGGACTGCCCATCAGGATACTGTAGCTCGAGTCGCATGCAATCATATAATCATCAAGAGATTTCCTTGCATTTCTATATTTTGTATAAATTAGATATGTATTAGAATCTCTCAAATATCTATGCGAACTCATCTTTTGTAAACCATATGTAGACTTTTACGTTAATCAATGTATTTGTAAAACGACGCATGTAGTGGTCGTTCATTATGTATCTATGTGCTTTGTGTATTGATTAGTAACACCCAAAGTATGCTTCCGCGATTCATTAAATTTGGGGGTGTTACAGATTGGTATCAGAGCCTAAGGTTATAGTGAACTAGGTTGCATTAGTGGGCCTAGACTATGACCGTTAGGCAGTATTTGCTGTTAAGTGTGATTGGTTCAAGAGTTACGTCATACAAGTTTAATTTAACATAGCTTGATCAACTATGTACAATTAAATAAAGATGATGTAAGGCTTGAAATGGTTATGCTGGAATAGGAATACATTAGTTGACTCTGACCTCGAGAGAAACCGGGACTCATAATTGTTTGTGCTAGACACTCATAAGACTATTATGTGATATAAGTATATATACATAGTTAGTCATCGATCAAGCACAGTACGCTAGTCTATTATATATTATATATATAGACACTCACATATTCAAACACTTTGTCATAGAGATGGCAACACACACCCACCGAAACATCTTCTATTTCATCCCGCTCTCGACAACATCTCTTGTAATCACGAAACTCATAGGTAGCTAGGAGGACCACCGAGTCACTTCGAGCGAGACCTTACCCAAATCAAAACAATTCAAATAACCAGGCTAGTTAGCACGTAGTTGCTAGTCAGTAGAGATGGTTATTCAACTCCTCTTGATTGTTCTATAAAGTTGATTGTCATATTGTGATGTTGTATATTACCGCATTTGTATATGTACATCTATGATAATCATCATTTATGGACAATCTCTCACGAACCCTATCATTCTATTCTCAGGAAAATCATGCCGCCAAAGTCAAGGACTTACACTGATGCCCAGATGGCATCTATCATCTCTCAGGCTGTGACTGAAGCCTTGGCACGACATTCATCAGAGACCCCCGAAAGGAATAGTGGTACTGCCAATACCCCTCCCACTACCAAGCCTTGTTCCTACAAGGATTTCCAAAACTGCAAACCCCTGAGCTTTAAAGGAACTGAAGGAGCCATCGGCCTAATCAGATGGGTTGAGAAGATGGAATCCGTCTTTCGCATTAGCAAATGTGCGGAAGGGGATAGAGTTCAGTTTTCCACATGCACCCTTGCTGACGGTGCCCTCACCTGGTGGAACTCGTATACCCAGTCTGTGTGTATAGATACCGCCTATCTACTTCCCTGGGAAGATCTGAAGAAAATGCTCACAGAGGAGTATTGCCCATCTGAAGACTTAGAGTTTACAGTTGATGTCGTGTTGTGAATCCGGAGACAGTGTTTAGATGGTATTAAATGATTGTTGAACAACTTTAGAGAATTAAAGATTATTAATCTTGAGTTTGAGCAGTAGATTTGAAACTTTCGAGATGTGACTTTGACTGAACCTTTTAGTCGAATCTGATTGTTAATTAATTGGAAGGTGTTAAAGTGAGTGAAACAAGATTTGACTTTGTGTTGTGATACAATTCACATGATTGAACTAGGTTGTTATGAAATGACTTGAGATTACTCCCTTTGTGTTTATTAATTCTGTTGAAATAGAATTGAGGGATGATAAGATAATTCAAGTTACCACTTAGGTGACTGGGATTAGTGTTTGATAGTGGGCCATATTTTTGGAATGAATTTTGTTAATGTCAATCTTTTGTTTAATAAGGTTTTGACATTTGATGAATGAGACAAATTGGTGATGCTGGAAATTGATAATGGATCGATTATGAGATAATTTGTATAATTTGATTTGGCGAATGTGAGAATAATTATCCCTTAGATTAATTTCGATTGTGAACCAGTACTGGTGCTTGGGGGGAACAGATAGAAGCTTGTACATTGAAATATGTGCATGTGGAAAGAATTCAAAACCTGTAATTACATTTATAAGTTACTCACGGAGTAACGTGTGACGTGTGTATCTATTATAATTAAGTAGTTGATGATGCTACCCTTGACTTGGAATTTATAACGATTGTTTTGCTTGAAACTCAAGAAACATTGTTGATGGATATATCAAATCAAAGACTTAATTGTGAGACTTGGTATTAGTTAAATCATTGTTGGATTTGATGGGAATTATCCAATAGAATTGACAGTCTTTTTAGACTTAGTGAATTGATTGAAAGCTGCTGACTTGAAATATTGATGGAATATAATCTAAATTCCGGAAATTATTATTGATCTGTATTAGTGGATTAAAGGCTGTTGAGTCTTGTATGGAATTTAGTTATTGGAGATGTGATTTTAAATTGAAACTTTCGAGTGTTGTTGTTTGTGTATTCGAGGATTATATAAAGATTTGAAATCATCATATTGATGGATTGTCATGAAACGGATGTGATATTATCGTGGATTCTGATCATTGAGTTCGAGTATAAACTGGTGTATTATTGATCATTGTGGATGTTATGTGATTGTGTCATTTGGATTATTGAGCTGGATTAGATTTCGGGGACGAAATCTCTTTAAGGGGGAGAGATTTGTAACATCCGCAAATTGGGCCTAGGAGTTTTATATTATTTTCTGATTTTTTTTGTTGTTATGAAATAGATTTGCTGAAAATAAATAGGTAAAAGAGTCACAAGATTTATTGTGACTAGTAAAATATTAATTGTTTTAAATTAATATAGTTGACGGAACAATAAAAGGTTTGGACTCGCAAATAGTTTTCGGGTTCCAGACAATAGGTTGGGAAGGGGTATTAAATTATACCCGTATAATTTGGGGTCGGTTAGTAAACCGACTTATTTTCTTTAACTTCCTGCTTTCCTTTTGTTTTCTTGATGAAACTAAAACCCACACAAATACATAGTGAAATCCAAAACAACCAAAGAAAGAAAGATTAGAAAACTGAGATTAAATTCATCATAAGCTTCATCTTCTGATTTCATAATCATCATCACCTAGTTCTTGATACATATGTAAGTGTTCTTGTGTATATTCATATATGTTAGGGTTTATGAATATTTCAACGAAATTGATGATTGATGTGATGATATTTGATGTTAGTTGTTGCTAGAAACTGTTGTTTGTGAAATATAATCGATGCTATTACCGAATCATAAGTAAATTAGAAGATTAGTTCGTCACAGGGTTGAATTCGTTTGAAGCTGATAAGCGTGTGTCCTGTGACCGGCGGTCAAGCTTTGAGACCTGCGGTCAAGAGGCCTGGCCGGCGGTCTAACCGTTTAGCCGGCGGCTAAATGGCCCCAAGGCAGAAATTGACCTTTTTCGTATAAACCTTATTTCAAACGATCTTTTCATGTTTTAGCTGCGACTAATGAGCGAAGTGACATGATGAATAGATATTAAATAGAAATGTGTAACTTAACATGATTAGTATTCATTTAGTGACATAATGAGACTGGTTTAATGCTAGAATTTGTAATAATGGTGGTATATGTATTGATATACATAGTGAGGACCTATATTACTTGCTAGTGACTATTTGATGTATGGTTTGATGCCACACTTTGGAGATAAGTGGTGATATAAATAAGATGATATAAGCATTATTTGCTATTTAATAAGTATTATTGAGATTGATATAATATATTGTGAATTGAGATGATGTGATATGTTATATGATTATAACATGTATTGTTTATTATAACAAGTTTGTTATTGATGCTGAGTACTGACTTGTGATGTTTTGTAGTGATTTCAGATAAGCAAGAGACTCAGTGACATTAGACTACTGAGTGGACGACTGAGGTAATTGGTGAGTGGATCGATAACCCTCAGTTTGATTTAGTTGTAACAGGTTTGTTACAACAGGTGATTGTATTATTACTATTGCTTTGATTTCCATGATTGTTATGGTTTATTAGTAATAATACCGTGAATAGATTGTTAACCTGATATGATGACCTGTTGAGAGTGTCGATAAGTGATTACGTGATATATGGCCATAGTGCATTGATGATTAGTGCATTGTGATTATGTGATAAGTGATATGGAGGCCAGGCATGGGGCTGGGCTTGGATTGCTATTGGTTGGATAACACAGGGTCTTAGTACAAGTTTTATTGTCGTAGCCTGTGTTGTATGAGTAATAGCACCAAGTAGTCGGTTAAACCTCTGTATGGGCCTGCAGTTGGTTTGAAAGTGTTCTTTGAGGCTGATACTCAGGAACCACCGGTCCTCTATGGTGATAAGTGATAGTGATGTGAAAAGTGACAGTGATGTGATAAGTGATAAACAGTTGAGTTGTGCATATAATTATTTGTTGTGCACAAGTTTGTTATGCAAAGTCAGTCTGTTGATTGTTGATTTACTCACTTAGCAGTTGTGCTAATCCCACCACTTTAAATACTTCTTGCAGGTTATGATTACATAATTGATTGAGCAAGAACTGTTGACCTGGATGGAATGTTTGAAGAACGTGCGTATACTCTGATATCTGATTTGATTAAATCAGTAGTGTTTGTGATTATATAACACCTCGTTTGTAGTAATTTGATTTGAAAAATAATAAACTGTGATGTATAAAGTTTGGAAAAGTTTTATGAAATCTTGAGGTAATGTACATTAATATATTGAGACCTACGCTTCCGAGTCGAATAATATTATAATAATGTTAGTGAAATGAGGGGTGTTATATGTGATGCCAGCGGGTACCACATGTGATACCAGTGAGTAACACATGTGTTACTAATTTTGTACAATTTGTAAAATCCAAAAAAAAAAGTCGTCAAAAGTATATCTTATGAGATGCCAAATCGAAGAGAAAAAAATGTTGATTTTTATGGTACTATTTTTATAATTGTTCGACTTTCCGTTTGTGAGATATTTAAGTATTTAACTTGTAAAAACGTAGATGAAAGTGAGTTTTATGACACGTAATGTTTTTCTTTTGGTTCTCTCACTCTCACCAAATTTTTCATTCTCATATGAACCTCATTCATAAATATATATTGAAAATAAATATATATTCTTCTCGACAGTAGAACTTTCGATTTGTACATATTATTCCACGGGGATTAAATACATAGATAATGACACATAAATACTAATATACATCGTCTACTGAAAAGCATTACATATCAAAGAGTATATATGGTCCAATGGTATTATTATTACCCGCAAGAGCAGCGTCACACAAAAATCAGGAGTAACCCTTGCTACATATTCGTTTGACATGCGAAATCTAATATTTTTCAAAAAGATTTGATTTTATTACTAAATATTATGGGTGCAGATAATTTGTGTTATCGGTTCAATAAATTATTAGTTTGTTTTGTATATTATTGTTTGATTAAAAACTAACTAGTTTATAGCCCGCAAATTTTGCGGGGCTCGTTTAAATTTCTCTTATTCATTGAATGAAAAAAGATACACATTTACTACATAATATGATAGTGTTACAAATTGTGGTTATGTCATACTTGACGTAATATGCGTAGTTAGTATGGTTTTTCTTTAACTTTTACAATAAAAATCTCATATTCACATAGCCGAAAAAATGTAGACCAGAGAAAATATCTACATGTTAAGGGTTTAATAGGTCACAGTGTCACACGACACACTAAATGTGTATTTTTGAAAGTTAGATACATACTATAAAGTATAGACGTGTTTTAACTTTTAAGTACAATACATACTATAGAGATTCATACAAAGTTAGATATATTTTCACATACTAAGCCTTATTCATAATTCTAAATTGAAATTTTTAAAATTTAATAAGAGAGGGCAAAAGTATACTTAAAGTTTGAAAATGATTTCATGTTAATAAGGCATTGAAATTCTACCGAAATGACATGTCATTGGACTAATAGGAAACATTTTGTACATGAATAAGAATAAGAATGGAATGAAATTGTTGTAACTTTCAAAAGTCTAGGAAACTAATTGATTGAAGAAATCAATTAATGAAAATTATGAGTGGATTTTGAATTTGAATATTTGGTCAATCATGTATATCGATATATTAAATAAAGTTGATTTTGAATTTTGTATAGGTAAAAAGAAATTTTCAATAAATTAGCAATAAATGTAAATTTTAAACCGGCTATACATATCCATATTTCTTGCTCGTTTTGTTTTATTCATCTAAAAAGTATTAAGAAGATTATAGTGTGCTAAATGGCACATGAAAAATGAATTTCATAGAAGTCATTTACATCAAAATCGATTTTATTATTATTATTATTATTATTATTATTATTATTATTATTATTATTATTATTATTATGTGTACATGTAAATGTAAATGTAATAATGTAATATGTATCTATATGTAAACTTTATAGAGCATTTTACCCTTCTATTTTTAATACCCTTAAAACTTAAAGATTTTCATTTTTAGCTTTTAGTATATACATTGCTATTTAATTTCATTATTCCACTTACATATTTTTCCTTAATTATTTACTTTACCATCGTATTTCAATTCAAAACAGGGTTCTTAATCAACATACTAATACATATTTAAATCACCACATAAATCATCTAAATACATCTTGAAAACTTTAGAATTGTAAGATACAAATTAATGAGGGGATAATTATTTGTAAATGTATTCAACTTCAGTAAAAATCTATGGTATGCATCCAACCTCTAACATTTAATTTTGTATGTATTTAACTTTCAAATATCTTTATTTTATTAATTTGTTGGATGGTAATTTTAATGATGTGTTAAGTTACATGGATGACACGTGACACATTTTAGAAATGACACATCATCAAAAATACCGATCAATACACGCAATAGAGATTTTTAAAGTTAAACGTATTTCAGTTCAAAACTTGGTGCTTAATCAACATACTAATACACATTTGAATCACCACATAAATCATCGAAATACATCTTGAAAACTTTAAAATTGTAAGATACAAATTAATGAGGGGATAATTATTTGTAAATGTATTCAACTTCACTAAAAATCTATGGTATATATCTAATTCAACTCTAACACTTAGTTTTGTATGTATTTAACTTTCAGATATCTTTTTTTTATTTGTTGGACGGTATTTTTGATGATGTATTAAGTTATATGGATGACATGTAACACATTTTATAAATGACACATCATCAAAAATACCGACTAATACATGCAATAGAGATATTTTAAAGTTAGACACATAAAATGGAAGAATTATAAGTCGGTTATCAACTTTAGTCATTTTAAGATATTATCGTTGTGTTGCATAGGTAGAATCGTAGTGTGTGTGTGTGTATATATATATATATATATATATATATATATATGTAATTCTTACATAATGTCTGATATGTATGTAATATGGATTTGTAAATACTAAAGATTCATTTTCAATGCATTAAAATTTTAAGTCATTTGTTAATAAATATTAAATACAAATTTTTTTTTTAAATAAATAAATTGAATAATTTAATTTATTTGACCAAAATTAATGCTTTAATATTTCAACATAAATACTAATACTAAAAATGGTAATTAATTAAGTCAGATTTTCAAGGGTATTATTGTCTTTTATCTCTAATTCATTTTGCTATTTAGGTAGTCAACTTGAACAAATGAGATCAATGGTTATAATTAATTACTCCTATACATTTAATGGTCAAGATTAACCTTAAGTAATTTATTTTTAGAATGACTACCTAATTTATGTTTTCTTTTAAATATATAAAGAGATAACTAGATCATTTTCCTTAGGAAATCGTATGTGTACATAAAATATTAATCAATTTAATTATACGAAAAAATTAATGGAACGATTTACTTTAACTTCTGAATATACTACTATTACCCGTCAATCAAA
The DNA here is from genome assembly GCA_949592205.1 of Helichrysum umbraculigerum. Lineage (NCBI taxonomy): Eukaryota > Viridiplantae > Streptophyta > Magnoliopsida > Asterales > Asteraceae > Helichrysum > Helichrysum umbraculigerum. The sequence goes on along the minus strand of CATIUR010000005.1, from coordinate 65,660,119 downwards.
ACGTTTTAAGTTTTACCAGCATAAAATCCGCACTATGCAGCGGGAGATGACAATTTGTTGTATATGATATCGATAAATCAATGATAGTCGTAATAGTCGATAAGGGTTATAATATGATGGAAAGTAAGCAAAACATTAAGAGATTTTAAAATATAAAGACTTTTGAAACTTAAGTTTTATAATATAAGATGTAACCATCCACATTTATTTATCATATGTACAGATCAACAAATGCTATGAAAAAATTAACTATATTCTTTTTCTTTATGGTAAGTTTTATTAACAATTAACATCAATATGTTTGGCTTATTAATGGGTATAATAAAATAATTGGTATATGTATAGGAATATCATATAAAATACTTTTCATCTTAATTAACTTAATTGAGTAGTGAATTTATAGAGTTACCATAATTAGCTGGCATGATAAAAGGGTATAATAGTCATTTCCGATATTCCACCTGTAAGGTTTAAATGTGGAGATGTAAATACTTTATAAGGGTTTTAGATTATAGCTATTATTTGCTAAGATCTTTGCTATTAACTTCAAGCATTTAACTTATAGCTATTCTAAAAAGTTAAAAGATATCATGGGTTGATAAGTTAATACTTGTGACTTTCTAAGTTCTTTGCTAAGTTTTTGAATTTATAATAGATCTCAAAAGTTGAAGATTTCATTGGTTGATTGGAGTTGTAACCCTCAATATTTATATAATGATTCTTTTGGAGCTTGTTGCTAGTTTCTTGCTAGCTACGAGCTTAATAGAACTTCGCCGTTAAAAAGAAGATAACTATTTTTATAAACCCAAAACATATAAATAAACTAAAGTAAAGGCAAAATCTTATCGATCTATAGGTGGCTAGACAAAACGATGTCGAATTACATTATAAAAGTCGAGCATGTGGAATGCTTATGCCCTCCACACAATTTTCCAATAAAATATAGACACCACTTTGTATGACCAACCCAACCAAATATCAATTTGATCATATCATATTCTTGAACTCATTATGTTATCACCCTATTTATTTTTTAATTCATAAAGCATATCTAATCTTCTCCAAAAGTATAATTTAATGTACATCTTTAACACAATGAAAGTGAATGCCCAACCCACATATCAAAATCCACTTAATTAATATTAAATCAATGGTGCTAAATAAACTTAATGCATACAAATATGTATGTATGTGATCATAAACGAGATCAATCACTATCGAGAGAAGCATGTTCAATTGGTTAAATCTTATCGACGATGATTTGTACACAATCAAATTATATTTGTACATGATTAGCTTTGCTTCGTAATATTGTATTGTACAATATGATAATAGTGTAAAAACAAAAACCCGATGGTATACAAATCGCTCATCTTTATAAAATGTATGTAGTTAGGCCAAGTGATGGTTAATAGGATTTATAATGATGCCATGAATGATGAAAAGAAACTAAATTCCCTATATTCGTTGTCGACGAGTTTCTTAAAACAATGTGAATTGCATTGGATTCTTGGAAGTCATAAAGTCATATATATTTCATCTCAAATCTAATATGACCTCTGTGGCTCTGTAGTCCAAAATCTATGGGGCCAAATTGGCCCATAACAATATCAAGTTGACCCGGCCTGACTTTTTCTACTAGAGTATAAAAATATGATCCACCTTTTTTTTTAAAACGTCAAGTTACACATAATTTTGTCTTTTCCGATTAAAACTTAAACACTAATCATTTGGTTAATGGGATACTTAATAAGCATAACATACTTATGACTATAGGTGGCTAAACGGGCAGGTTGGGCGAGTACGGGCTACGGGTCAAAATGGTCTCGGGTCGAAACGGGCTCGGGTCGAAACGGGCTATTTTAAAGCTTTATAAAAAACTTTCTAATTTCCAAAAATGTGTATATCTTCTAAAACAAGTTATACACTTTTTTAACTATATAGTAAGAAAAGTGTAATATTACATATACATACAATATAAAAAAACTAATTATATATAATAATCATAATGGTAAATACGTATGAAAAAATGTTTTAGTTTGTTGATGTTTGATTTTTGGTTTTTAGTTACGTTTTATGATTTTATGAAGTGGCACCGAAGGAGGCTAAAATGTACGTGAATGCTTTACATGTATTTCCTACTGAATAATAGGACGTTTGGCTACCGACTTACCTTACGGAGTACTTCAAAAATATTATTATAATATCATAAAGAAATTAAATTAAATTTTATATATAATACAATTATATCACCGTATTTTAATAATTGCTTGGAAAAATGATGTAAGTTGTTAAGCTATACTAATAATTGCAGTATACATGTTAAAACTTTACGAGTAGTATTTTAATAATTGCTTGGAAAAATGATGTATCTAACCTATTCTTCTTTTACCCATTCAGACCCGCTTCCTTTTCTTTTAAGTCCATATTAGCCCACTAATAAAATTAATAATGCCCAGTATTGCCCATTAGGGGTTCCTGACTGTCCAGAATAGCCCAAATATCATCCTTCTGGACTCTTTTTGCCAGCTCTACTTATGAGTTATGACGTGTCAAAATCATTACTTTGGACTTGCACCCTTTTTGGCATGCGAAGTAATGGGCCATTTGTCTTCCATGGTTCTTTGTATATTGTGTCCTCATTTACCTAAAGCATATGCAGGATTAAGTGACTTACTTAACTTTTAATCTGTAAATCCTCTAATAATCTTTAGTTTATTTAATAATTTTGTTTTTATTTACAGGTTGATAGTTCCAGTTACTAACATTAATCAGTCTACGCATGGTTTTTTCTATTAATAGTGTAGTCTCGTTGTTTACTATTGTCAAACCGCGTAAAACTTATAAACTGGCCGGATTTACAATAGATTGAAAGGAGTTTGCATACTTTAGTTTGGCTGGGCACCCAGAAAGCCTAGACTAGAGTAGTAAAGTTACATTCTGTGAGATGAGTTTACATACCTTAGTTATGGCACCCTCAATTTTAATTGGTCCTACTTTGTAGTGATACGATTCACTAATACAAGTCGAGTGATTTTTCTATATGTATTATGTTTATCGTCAGTTTGACAATTGTAAATATGTTCATAGATCTTCATGTCATACGTTTACACTAGGTGTGCCTGTAAATGTCTTGAAACATACTTGTGTTTATGTCAACATTTTGCATGCTTCTAAACAGCAAATTGTCTAGATAGGTAAAGTGATCTTAGTTTTCACTAGTAATTAAAAAGGTAACCAAACTTTCAAATAAACTGTACGTGGTGTCTGAATAATAACTTCATAGTTTGAGCCTTTTTGAGACTGCAATTCAAATGTGTTATAATCACAGGCATACTTACATACATTCATTCCAGGATCGCTAACATATATCAAACATCATGCATCATGTTTGTATCAATTATCATACAAGAATCAACATCAGGAGAATAAGAAAAGTGGGTTGAACCCTTTGTATATTACTCTTTCTGATTTCTGGGTTACATAGAAACTGTTACAGACACATACATATATACTATACTAACCGACACTTTGAACAGACACATCGTTTCATTGTGAACAGACATGTCCTTTGATGTTTAATAACAAAACGTTGCAGCCCTTGTATCTAACTTCCAAACTGCTGTTACTTGTTTCTTTGTTTCTTTTGTTTCCTGCGCATAGGTTTGCTGGCCTGCGGCCCAAACCAGAAACGGGCTTTATCTTGACCCATTAGTGCATACAATAGTACATGACCCATTCTTGATTTTGTTTGGCCTATTTGACATTAAAAGTCCAACATATTCCCTCCTAATGTCAAATGCCAAAGTCTTCAATCCTCTTGATTGTTTTCTTCCTTACTTGGGTACTCAAATTCTTCAATGCTTGGTTCTTCACTTTCGGTACTACTTGCTTGCTTCTTTCAATCTTTGTTTGCGTCTCCTAACATACCATTATTTGCATCTTGATCTACAACCTTACAACGGAGCACCTTTCCTTGTTGGATCAACCACATTGTTAGCCCCATGGCTAACTCCTTGCAAACCTTCATTGGCGTATGTGCTTGCCCATGTGGTGTAGTTTGATTCATTCAGTTTCGGGCATTGAATTGATACATTTTGGTCGTGCATTGATGTAGATGGTTCTCCTCCTATCTTCATACTTTGTTGCTTTCTTTCTTGCTTACTTGGTTTCTTGTGATCCCCAAACGTGATCAAACTTACTTCTTACTTCCTTTCTTTTGATCGTATGATCAAATTCTTACTTGCTTTGAAACACTATGGTTTCTCTTACTGTTGAAACGCTATGGTTTCTGAAAACACTAGGTTTTCTCTTACTTTCTTACTTTGAAACACTAAAGTTGTTTTCTTACTTACTTACTTGGAAACGCTAAGGTTTCTAACAATACTAGGTTTCTGTCTTACTTTCTTACTTAGACAATCCTATGGTCACGGTTGTCTCTTCGTACTCGTACTTGAACTTACTCCGTTTAGGGTTGCCCGGTCTTTTGCAACTCCTCGGTTTTCTTACTTTCTTACTTGTTATGTGAACCACAATGGTTCGATTTCTTACTTGCTATTTTTGTATTTTTTAATCTAAAGTGAAAGGGTTTTATTTTCTTTAGATAAAAAGTACAAAACCTGTTTTTTCTTACTTACTTCAATTAGTTTTGGGAAAAAAAAATTTGACATTGAAAAGAAAAGAAAATATTTGTTTAAATCCCCTTTCCAAATCCTTTCCTACTTCGATAGAAAAATAAAACTTACTGAACTTATACCCTTACTTTGATAAAAATACAAAACTTACTTTCCTACTTTCCCAAATCATTTCATACGTCTACAGTTATACCCTTATATCTTTCTTTTTCTTAATAACCTATATCTGATGATATCTGATTAGATTTTAGAAAAAAAAAGTCAAAAGTGAATAAATACCAAATCGTTCCTTCAATCGTTCTTCTCCAAAACAATGATTACATTTGTCAATTGTAATCACTTTGGCTGGTATTATTATCGAAAGCAAATCGATCCTCCTGATATTCTTCTTCAATCGATGCCTTTTCGATTTGGGTAACCACAAGTATTCTTCCTTCTTTCTCTGATCGATGAATGAACATGTATCGTTTCTGTAACACCCGCCAAATTAGGACTAGTAATTAGTACCTAATCATATGTTAATACATGTAATTAGTTCCTGGTTAGGCTAATTAATGTATCGAATTATATATATTGTTGAATATATACGAAAAATGCGATTTGATTAAATCGTACGCAATTTAAATCGGATGTATTTCGATTCAATTTTATACGGACGTTGGTGACCAATTTTATTATAATAATATTTCGTATTCATTCGTATCGTACAACCCAAAACTTACATAATTTAAAATGTAAAACGCGCAAACAAATTAACTTACCTTTTTATAATTCAAATATAAAGTGATTAGTAAAATATTTAAATAAAATATCGCGTAATAATTTGTATTTTAAAATGTACCAATTAATATGTAAAATAATTATTTAACGTTTAAACGAGGGAGTAAACGAACACCGCATGGAGCGGGAACGCGGGGCGAAAAATGGGAGGATAACCTCCCATTCCCCACCATTCTTTCTCATTTCTCTTTTTCCCTCTCTCTCCTCTCTTCTCTTTTCTCTCAAGTTTCATCACAAAAAACCTCACAAAATCGCAAAATAAACGTACTAAACGACCTTGGATCTCATCATCACTTTGGAGAAAAACGTTCACCACTTCCCGATCTACAACGCTATCTTTTCGGATTTCTCATCCGACACTTTGTAAGTTTCCGACAAATCCCGAAATCTCTCGTTTTTAAATGTTTTCACTTGTTAGTAGTTTGTAACAACTTATAATGTCCCTAGAAGGGTTGGGTAAAAATATTGAACCGATCGGAAACTCGAAAACACGATTTTTGCTCGAAATCCGTCGAACAGTCGACAGTGTCGCTAAAATGCCAAAAACAGTGCTAGCGACACTATAGTGTCGCTATGCCTCTCTGTCGCCTATATAGCGACACTACTTAAGTGCCGCTATAGCACATGCACCGTCACTTCGGTAGTGACGCAAACATATAACTATCAGCAGAAACCATGCGACACTTCGTAAGTGTCGCTATTATCCGTAGAAGCTCATCACTTTCAGTAGAAACAAGTGACGTCCGGTTACTACTGATGACGTCACCCGAACCTCATACCGTCACTTCAAGAGTGACGCATACACTATTTAACGACACTTCTCTAGTGCCGCCCTATATGTTACCCGACACTACTTAACGACACTCCTTTAGTGCCGCCATACTCTTTTACCCGACACTTCTTTAGTGTCGCTATATTGCACGTCACTTCTTAAGTGACGCCTAAATGTCAGAAAATCATTCTCTTATACGACACTGCTTGAGTGCCGCAATGTTACGGAACCCGTCACTTCTTAAGTGACGCATAAATATGATACACGACACTATCTTAGTGACGCATACCCTTACACTGACACCAATACCCGACACTCCATAAGTGACGCATAGAACATGTAAGTGACGCATATAAGTGTCGCATAAAACAGCAGGTTTTCAAACTAAAATTTCACTAAGTGTCGAACTTATATAACCTCAAACCTTTATACGATACGACTTATAAAACACTTTGGGACACCTTTGTAAGTGCAAAACATCAATAATTTGATAATAATACTTAAAGTTTATTATTTCAAACCGTCACCAACGGGCCGTACACTTTTCAAATACTTAAACTTATCAACCAAATAGTGGATATTTGGACATTATAGTTGGACGAACAACTACCGGGGTGATCTTTTGAGATACCCAATCATATATATAACCATCGCGTGTCGTGGACACCCTCAGGTTACAAGTCTTTGGACTTCACACTCGGCTAATCAACTTACGTTTGTTTAAACGCTTTCAGACTCAGGTGAGTCTCATAGCCCCTCTTTTACTGTTTTACTCAGGGGTGTGATATATTGCTTATTTTAACATGTGAACGCAAGTACAAACATTTCATATACTACATGAGTTTTTCACAACTAATCATTTAAAGTCCTCCGTCAGCATAGTTGTTAATACGTTGTAGCGTGAATATTAGTATATGGTACCATATAGGATTGACCCTCCTCGTTCGGGTTAGCAAGCACTAACCGGGTAAACGGACGTACTAATATTTGGGAAGACGAATGTTGATTAGGCATTCGTGGAGGCACCTCTCCCGGAATTCTCTATAGGGGACCCGGCCCTCGAGTTAAGCTCAACTATGTGCTCATGGCTGTATACACGATGATTATCATTAAATTGCTGGATGCAATTCATTATTTAAATCTTGCGGTTCATACTATATTAACTGATTTCAAACCTGTGAGCTCACCAGCTTTTTAGCTGACCTTTTAGCATATATCGCAGGTACCCAGCAGTAGGATGTTTCTGCTTCAGGATTTAGCTCGAGTCAGCATACAGACGATTGAGATTTTCTTGCATTAGTATATTTTGTACAAGTACTTATGTACTGAAATCTCATTTTATTTAAACTCGAGCTATGTAAAGCTTTAAATGTTGTAAACATTTCAATTATCAATATATTTTGTTAAAACGACGCATATAGAGTCGTTTGCTATATATCTTTGTGCTTTGTTATTGATTAGTAACACCCAAATCAAGCTTCCGCAAATCATCAAATTTGGGGGTGTTACAGTTTCCAATCGTTCTTCCCTTCTTACTTTCGTACTCTTTCGATTTCAATACTTGCTTTTCAATCGATCTCCTTCTTGCACTTGTTCTTCCCTGGATCGATTAACGTGCTCTGATACCACTGTTATAATCACAGGCATACTTACATACATTCATTCCAGGATCGCTAACATATATCAAACATCATGCATCATGTTTGTATCAATCATCATACAAGAATCAACATCAGGAGAATAAGAAAAGTGGGTTGAACCCTTTGTATATTACTCTTTCTGATTTCTGGGTTACATAGAAACTGTTACAGACACATACATATATACTATACTAACCGACACTTTGAACAGACACATCGTTTCATTGTGAACAGACATGTCGTTTGATGTTTAATAACAAAACGTTGCAGCCCTTGTATCTAACTTCCAAACTGCTGTTACTTGTTTCTTTGTTTCTTTTGTTTCCTGCGCATAGGTTTGCTGGCCTGCGGCCCAAACCAGAAACGGGCTTTATCTTGACCCATTAGTGCATACAATAATACATGACCCATTCTTGATTTTGTTTGGCCTATTTGACATTAAAAGTCCAACAAAATGCGCTAACCAAAATTTTAGTTCCCTTCTTTGCAAATATGTTCTTTCTTAAATACCAGTGCAATATTATTCCAACTTATGTATGGCTATTTTTCATACTGTAATTTACTACAGGTTGTGAGTCAAATAATGCGTTGCCTGCATGAGGAAGCTCCAGTTGTGGGAATGAAAGCAAGCCATGACTTGTTAAGTTTTTCATTTGAGATAGAGCAGGGTGAAGTGATAGGTCTGGTGGCACGCGTTGATCCTGAAGACGATGAAGGTAGCTCATCATGGTGGTTGGTGGTGGGCAACGGAATAGCAGAGGAATACAAGCTTTATATGAAGATTCATATGGTAAAATAAAGAGAAATTTAGGTCATTTATCTCTATTCTCTAAATATGTTGTATGCAACATTGCTGGATCTAGTAACGGTGTGCCACAAATGGCGGAAGCTTTTAACATTATGAACTGTTAACTCACTTTACCTTGAAAAATAAATGGTTTTGAGAAGAAAAGTTGCTTGTCTTTCAAACATTCTTGTTTACCTTATCCTGTAATGTGTAAGAAGAGAAAAATAGATTGATTGTTCTAAAGCCAGACTAAAGAATATATATCCAAAATATTTAAACCTAGGTTTCATTTCTTATTAGGTTCTATTTATGTAATTACATAGCAATGCTAGCTCATATATATGCAGTTTACTTATACATATTCAACACACTATTCACAGATCCCTCACCACCTGGCCGGAAACACATGTAAACTAATCTCCTGTTTCATTTAATATCTTATATAGTTATATCCTACTTGAGCATGCATTCTTATTTAAAAAATGCAACTGTACTATAAGTCTATAAGACCGCTCACTATGGTGGAGTCCAACTGACGCATCAGTTTGTGCCACATCAGCGCCACGTCAGTTTTTTCCAAAACTGACACAAACTGACATAAACTGACACTTCACTCCCTACAGTGAACATCAGTTAACATCGCTTCTCTTTTTTTGGGACCCACACACTAATTTCTTTATTTATTTAAAATACAAACTTAAATAAAACATTTTCATTAAAACTAAAAACATTACATTAATATAAAATAAAACATTTTCATTAAAACTAAAACCATTACATTAATATAAAAATAAAACGTTACAATTCCTTAAAAAAAATGCATTTCTTGAAAATAAAAAAGACAACTAGTCGTCTACTCCGAATCGTCCGAACCCGCTTCGTCTTCATTTTCGTTGTCCTCTTCATCCGAATCGTTGACTTGAATCGAACCCGAACCCGCTTCGCGACCAAAAACCGTTTTATAATCATTCTCATAATTATCGACCACGCTTTTTCGCACCTCTTCGAGCATCCTTTTTTCCTTGCTTTTAAGCCCTTTCGGTATTTTTTTATATAACATTTTCCACGATTTTAATATAGTTTTTTTGACCGAATTTTTGTCGATCGTGGCCAATGTTGCTTGTTGTGCTTCCGCGGCTTGTATGTTTGCTAACGGTTCTTTTTCTTTCAAACTACGCGAAGAAGTAGCGGCGTCACTCGAACCCGAACTTTTTTGACTTTTTTTAGCTTTAGCTCGGCCGGGCGGGCGACGAATAATGTCGTCTTGGAACAACCGTTCCATGTTGGTCGCAAGAGGCTAGGAAGTAGGCATATCGTCACCAAGATTAATTGGTTCGAGTTCGGCTTGGCTTGGTTGTCGGCTCATGACTCCATCATTTTCCATAAACTTTGGACAATGTCGTAGTACATTCCTACATTTTTCATATATGAAGGCGCGATTTTGTTAATCCTTAAACGCTTCATGACACCCCCTAACAATGTCGTCGTCGCTTGCCCCGCTTTGACGAGGATTGGTAAGATGTTTGTGGATTGCAATGAAAATTTTGCAATCGCTACGAATTTTGTTCCACTTTCCTTGAAGTTGGCTCAAACTACGTTCTTTAGGTGCCACCGAATTATAATCTCTTAAAACTTTGTCCCAAAAAGCTTCGAAGCTTTGTGAAACCCCTTTCTTTGATTTTTCGGAACGGTGGATCCAACGTTCGGATAATACAACCGCCTCCTCGTCGGACCATCTAACTTGAACCCTTTTTGGTTCTCCTTTTCCTTTTCCTCTTCCTTTTTTCGGCTTCGGGCTCGGCCCGGGTTCGGGCTCGGCTTCGGCTTAGGGCTCGGGCTCGGGTGGAGTGTTGATGTTTCCGAATTGTGGATAGTTAATTGGAGTTGGTGGAAATGGAGAGAAAGCCGAGGATGTTTGGGTTAAAAATCATGGGTCTCCAAATGGTGGTGGAGTTTGTTGGTATGGTGGTGGAGTTTGTTGGAATGGTGGTGGAGTTTGTTGGTATGGAGGATATGGACCATAGTGTGGGTAATTGTGGTAACCTTGAAATAGTGTGGGATTATTTGAGTATCGTGAAAACCCGGGGGGTTGACTTGGTGACGAGTTGCTCGATTGAGCGTAGGACGTGGCGGTTGGTGAAGTTGGATTATGGGTCGGATTTGGTATGGGATTGTTTAATAAATTGTTCCACATATCGTTTTCGGTTGATTGATTGCTCCTCATTTTTGTGAAGTAGAATTTGATGTATATATAGTATAAAGGTATGTTGATGGTTAAAAATTGTGAAGTAGAATGGGATAAAAATTGTGAGGTAGTGGTGTGTATATATAGTGAAAATTGTTGATGAGTTGTTTTTTTTTTGTTTTTTTGTTTTTTCTCCTCCAAAAAACGCACCCAACGGATACATACATATATTTAATTTTTTTTTGGAGCCGTTAGACACAAAACCACAAGCGACGCGGGCCACCTTTTTTTTCCTTTCTCTTCGGTTTCACGACGTTTTCTACTGACGGCCTGGAACCGACGCCTCGTGCCTATGGCGTCGGTTCCGTCTCTCTCACCAACGCACCCAACCGATGCTCCATAGTGAGGGGTCTAAATATCCGGTGAAACACCAACTTCTGATATTGAAGACTCTGCTTGTTCGATACCAAAGGGACTTGATCAATCAAATGGTGAAAGTTGACTGGTTAAATTTAATGTAAATCATTCTAAATTCATCCTCAACTAGTTAGTTATGTGGTCTTGTATATGAGTATATTAGCATGGAGTACGTATTGGAAAAACAAGTGAGGAAAGGGAGCTATCAACTACATACGTCTTGCCACTCGTCATAATTCAAGTCGCAATTAAGCTGATTTCTTTTATTCTTTGTATGATTAACTTAACTTTCATTGCCCTGCTTATTCCTGTCCAAAGATCTACTTTACGTTTCTTTTCAGATTCTGTTTTGCTTTATGGTGGATTTGGAGTTTCTTGACTCTTCCTTTTGTGGTATGTATGTGAACGCTGAACATGATCATTTTCTTTCAATAAATGAACACTTGTTTTTAACCCCCTTTTTGTGTTGGGAATCGTAATTTTTTGTTAATAAGTAGTAACTAATACGTTGAACCGTTGGTAAAATATAATAGTATCTAATTGCAAAAAATATTCTCCACGTACTTTATCCATTTTCCTGGTATTGTTAGAGATCAAACATAACATAACTCAAATCATGTATAAGTAAATGGGTTGAAAGTGTCATATACACTTGGAGTGTTTGACCCATCTCTTAAACTCTTTCGGTCACGCTTCACATTGTTCATGGCTTCAATGGTCATACGGCTTCATGTGGTACCTGGTACGCTAGTACTATAGATTTTAAGTGTAAATTGGGTCATAAATAATGAATTACATATGACACACTTCTTGGAATACATTAATAACGAAATGCTAACATTCATGTTATTTCAAAATCAAGTTTTAAATTTTATTTGCAATGTACATGTGGTGGATTATGTTAACGGGTAAGATTGTCTGTCTGAAAAAGAAAGTATAATTTCATGCTCTGAGCCCACTTCCATTACCACTATTCCACTAACGTCCAAAATCCATTGGGGGAAATGGCCCAAAAGCAAAATCCATACTGATCCAATATCATTAGTTCATTACTACTGTAATTGACATTCCTTTTTTTCTTTTTCTTTTTCCTTTTTCTTTTTTTCTTTTTTTGGGAAAAAAGGTAATATGTAATGTTATAAATAATTATGGAATGGATGTCCATATCTTTTAATACAATGATAGATATCTTTACCATATTTACAAGATCATTTTCCTTGATGATACTCTATCTTGTAATCTTATATATACGGATATACCTCAAATGAGAGATGAATAAAACAATCATATTTTATGTTTCTCTCTTTATCGTTCTTGTTCTTTATTATTTCACAATAGAACACGTTATCAGCACAAATCTCAAACCTAAAGTTTGAGTTTGTAGTCTCGGCAACTAATCATGAATTTGTGGGTTTCGAAAAATATTGAGTTCGGTGAATAGCTATTGAAGGTCGGTGATTTTAATTAACTTCACTATCAAGCAAGCTTCTAACCATGATAGATTATAATATACTATGTATAATCCATTGTTTTAGGTATATGTGAAAAGTTCAAAAAAGAATGGCAAAAAAATGAAGAACGGAAGAACCAATAAGATTGTTTAATTTCAAAAACCCATTTTCACCTTTTTTTAAAAATATAAATATCTCACAAACCGTATCTCCATAAATTACATATTCGGAATCAACATCTTTTTCTCTTCGATTATAGATCTCACAAGCTATACTTTCGATAAAGGTTTTTTTTTCATTTTTTTCATTTTTTTATTGGGTTTTAAAATTTTGTAATGTGAAATCACATGTGATTTAACACTAAAAATAATCACACACGCTTATATCTCCAATTAAAATTTAAATTCAAATCATTGATGATTTAAAACATGAAAAACCATGTTGTAATCACATGCGATTGAGCATCAAGGTATCAATCACATGTGATTAAAGAGTAATCAAATATGGATTTTCAAATCATTGACTATTATTATACAATCAAGTAAAAATCAAGTTGAAATCATACATGAATTATCATATATCGGTAAATTTCTCATCAAATATCAATTTTTAGATGCAAATCATATGTGGTTATATACAAAATCATACAGTATGTGATTATATAACAAATCACATGTAATTAGATGTACAACTAGCAATCATATGTGATTTTTAATGAAAACAAGTGCAATATTTAAAATTCTATTTATAGTTATTGATGTATATGAAATATTAAGCTGTAATCACGTGTTAATTAACATATACCATAAATAAATAATCCTGAACAAATTTTAACTTTTTATCATCAATCACATGTGATTGTATTGTAAAATCCGGCAAAAAAGATTAGAAAAAAATTCGTCGAAAGTATAGCTTGTGAGATCTCTAATCGAAGAGAAAAAGACGCCGATTCCGAATATGTAATTTTTATAATCTATGGACATACGGTTTGTGAGATTTTAATTTTAGGGGTAAAAGTGGAAGTGGGTTTTATAAAAAATTGGAACACTCCTATTGGTTCTCTCATTCTCTACTTTTTTTACCATTCTTATTTGAATTTACCTCTTAGTTATATTACGAATATCCAATTTTTTGAATAGTTTAACGCCAGAAAATCAAATCGAATGATTTTTATTTTATTTTCGACTAAACAAAATCCGTATATGAATATATAAATTCTAATAGTTACAACTCTTTCATTAGATATTTCATTTGTTGCATTATATGATTATATGCTTAATTAACCTAAATATTACATATACTTATGATGATGATACGGTAATCTACATGATTCCTTTGAATTGATTTTGGTTGTAATAGTAATATTAAAGTATACTTGTTTGTATGTTATACGTATTGTATAGTAGTTCTCTTTTTATCGGTCACTCGTAGATTTTGATTTATGATTTGAACTTTGTTCTTAATCTGAATAACTGTAATTGTGAAGCTAGATGATAACTTAATAATTAAACATTTAACAATTTATCATGCCATTATTATATAAATATGATGAATATGTCTGTATGATTGTTATTTGTAACATCCTCTCCAGTGGTCTGGTATTTTTCTGATTTAATTGAGTATTTAATTTCTTTAGAAATTTATTTGATATAACTGTTTAATTGTGAAAGTTGGTGAAATAGGTCTCAGGACTTATTGTGGATAGTGAAATGTTGCTTATTTTAAACTATTAAAGTTGACGGTATAATAAAATAAATTTCTCGCAATTGATTTTTAGGTTCCAGGCAATAGATTTAGAGCGGGTATAAAATACCCACAATGTTAAGTCGGTTAAAATGATGGGCCGATCTTTTTGATTGTTACTTTACCAACTTCTTCTTCAATCTCATTTCAAAGAAAAACCTAAAACCCTAACCAAATCCTTGCAAACTAAATCAAGATCAAACAACTAGAATTGTGGACTGAAATTGTGATTCAAGCTAGTTGCTATCATCATCTTGCTATCATCATCATCTAGTTATTATCTTCTTGGTTATCTAGCTATTGTAAGTAATTGTCATATAAGCTCACATGTTAAATTTGATTAGTAATTGATGAATTGCTTTGGATGTTTGAGTTTTATGATCATTACTTGTGATATATGATGATATGTGATGATTATTGACTGATTATATGGTTCAAATCCATGTTCTTAAACTATGAGTGAAACTAGTTGGAAACCTAAATTGGTTATATGATTTTGGTAGGAAAATAAGATTACTTGGTGCTAGTGAGTGTTGTTGATGTTAATTAGATACAATATAGCATTCCTTAAGTGGTAAAAATGTTGGCTAGATGACTTAGTACCTGAACTTGTGTGAATTTTGGGGTTTGAAACAAGCTGGAAATGTGCAGAACAGGCTCTGGAATTGCTGGGTTTGTGGCAAAGCCAATCGGCTATGCCAAAGCCGATCGGTTATAACTATAAAAGCCGAACGGCTATTTATAGCCAATCACCTATCTTAGTTCAAAACCATCACAGAACTTGGACCTCGAATTAAAGTCTGAAAATAACTGCGGAAGCCGATCGGCTATGGCTGAGCCGATCGGTTATGCTATTCAAGCCGATCGGCTATGGATGTTGAAGCTGAACGGCTATGACCAAAAATAGAAATAAAATAGTTAGATCCTTTGAGTTGTAATTTCAATGTATAACTATATTTGGAAACCAAATATACAAGATAATTATGTTATGATCTAACTGTATTAGTGATTGTGTAGTAGTATAAGTACTTGTGTAAAGTCGTTGATTATTTAAGTACTACTTATTCATGACAAGTTCTAACTTGTGTGTTTTGTGGTGTTTCAGATACCCCAAAGACTCAGTGAGTAGTAACTGAGTGTGGAGACTACTGAGGTATCGGTGAGTGGATTTAAAACTCACCATTTGATTTAGTTGTAATCATTTGATTACAACGGGTAATTGTAGATATGATTATAGAGTTGTTTAATCATTATTGTTGATTGTATCACTATGTGCTATGTGTGATCTTTGGATATTGGTTGCCAATGAGGTCGACAAGTTGATGAACTGTTGGTTGGGTTAGTTGGTTATCGTGTGAATGATACAGGGATATGCTTCATATGTTGTGTGTATTGAACTGTATTTGAGTAGGATAACCACTAGCTATCGGTCTCGTCCGTTATGGCCATACGGATATGGTTGGATAAGAGTTTTTGGGGAGCCGCCCGGGTATTATGGTTATCCCCAGAACCACCGATCCTCATTATTAAGTTGTTGTTGATTGTTGTAGTTAATGGTTATGCTAAGTTGAATGTTGGGTGTTGAATTCTCTCACTTAGCTATGTGCTAATCCCTCATCTCTACTTCCTGCAGATTTTGTAGCTTAATGGGTAGCAGGAATGGGATGCTTTTGGTGCAAGAACAGTTTGACAGCGAGCTACTCTGATCATTTTGTACTAAACCAGTTTGTTTTATATAATACCCCGAATCATGTGGGATTTTGAACAGTTTCATGTTGATTTAACCTAAACTTGTAAACTGTTTGTTGATGTAAATTAATGGAATGTATAATTATAAATGTGATTAAAATTCCTACGCTTCCGTGTTGCTAATAATATATTGATATTTCAAATGAGGGGTGTTATATTATTCATCGACTCTTATACATGTCAAGATCATAATTGTATGTTTCCGTAGTTAGTTGGACTTCATATATTTTATTTAAGCAATTGATATATAGCTTATAACTTTTGTTGTCTCACACTGATGTTATTTTTACTTATAACCATGCATATTAATTAGCTTGAGTTACATATTGTAAGAGATATATGTATTTATTTGAAGAACTATGGATATATTATTAACATGTATAAAGTTTAAATGGATACTTGGTAATAATAAGTATTTTATCTATATAAATTTGAATGATTCTGTTTTTTTGGGGAAAAAAAGCAAGAATAGATCAAAGTATGATGTACGTGAAACACACAACTATCTTGATACAAAACTCGGTCTAAACATGAATTGTAGATTTCGTTTACATATAGTTATTAATATAGCTTCACTTGAAGCATTAGACAATTTATTGTGGTGACTTTAATAGTATTAAATTGAACTTCTAGATAATGTTAGTCATATTGCTTGAATCCTGAATATATTGCAAAAGAAATCTATGGATGCTAAACGTCAGTACTTTAAATAGACACAATTTACAAATGGTTTTCAAAGTTTTCCAAACCCATTGGCACTGTGCTTAAATGGGTTTCCAAAGTTGGGGTCTGGTTTCAAAAGTAATGGCTTTTGTACATTTCAGTACAAAACCCGCTCTTCAATGAATGAGCTCACATGAAAAATTCAACTTATTGAGAGAAAAGTATCAATGTTTTGGAAAAATATTTCAATGTCTGAGATCGAGCTCCCACCATACAAGTATGATACTTTTAAGGGGAGCTCACACAATTTCACAAGAAATGTTTACTCAATTTCATATGTGCTTTTTTTTTTTTTTTTTTTTTTTTTTTCCAAAACACTTATACATAGGGGAGTATTGTTCAAAATTAAAACTTTCAAGTGTTCAAATCTTTGATCTACTCAAACACTTATGATGTTTTTCAAATGATTTTGGTTGTTATCTTGGTGAAATCTTACCGAAGGCATCTAACCGGAAAAATTCCATCACAAAATCAAAATGTGATGATTCATTTTTGGCAAATGCTGAAATCTACACAAAGTGTTATAGATTTCAATTGTCTCCTATGATCCGCCAGAGCCGGTTGGATCTATCCCAAAAGCCACCTACCAAAATTAGGATGCGAGGGTCTTTTAGGTCTAGGTGAGCAGGATCAAGTATCAGTGGATCTTGATCAGGGTGTGATGAGATAAAATTTTGAGAGGGGTGATGGAGAATGGGGTGCAGATCAGCATAAACATCAAAATGTCAACATTGTGTGACAAGTTCACCAATAACTAAAATGAGAGAGGAGTTGAAAAATATGTGAGGTTGAGTGAGGAGTGTGTGACAGGGTTAAAAGAAAAAGAAAACCCTTTCTAAACTACTAAATTAGCCGGGTTGCCACATCTGCTATCAGATTTCATTTTTGTTGATTTTGGGTATTGAAAAAGTCATCATGGACCTAGTGATGAAATGCACGTTACCCTCCTAGCCACTCAAGTACTTATTTAAAAGTCCTTGTTTTAGTTCTCACAGATACTTAACACATACTCTATTGACTTCTTATTTGGAGAATGTTGATATTGAAACATGAGAACAATCAACTCCAGTCCCCAACTTCATTTCTTGCACTTATCGAGTCTAGATCCTAATGTGATTAATACACATATTTAGGACACAAGCGTACATTACACTATATATCTTTGTGACATATTTGCAAGTCTTTGTAACTTAGCCTAAACGTTCATAGTGGTATCTAAATATAAATATAGGTATTCCACAATGATTGAATACTAATGCTATCATCAATTTTAACATTGAAAGTAGGTCACTTAATTGATTCATTTCATTATTCAATTGATGTGTAAACTGGTAATCTATGTGTTCCTGGAGTTAGTGATTTCCAAAATTTGTTTTTGGAAATTTCAAACAACTTTTCCTTATTTACTCAAGAGAATTGTTGAATTACCCACTTGTTGCATACTTAATGGTTTACTTGCCATATGATCATTTTCCGCATCATTATCACGGGATAATGGTTTGATTGTTTGTAAGTAGAACACTTAGGTTTGTGACTTTTCGAGCTTATCGAATATTCAACATTCAATGGAAGGTTTTTAGAAGTTGGTTTGGTTGGTAAGGATGATCGCTGGTACAGGGAAACTTGTTAGGATCAACTAGTTTTCAAACCCCTTGGATTACACCATGTTCATGATGCTCATGATAAATCATAAACATCATGATGGGGAGAGAAATGATATAGTGTTTGAAGAGACAAGATCATGTGTGTGAAGATAGTTGAAGATCAAGAATGAAGAAAAAGAGGATGGAAACTGTTAACAAAAGAAGAGTGTTGTAAGAGAAGAAAGTGAAGAAAGGATTGATAGCAAATGTGTAAAAAGTATAAAAGAGGTGTCTACGAAACCTGTGAAGGTTGAAAAGCCCGAGGTTTCAGGAGATAAATAGGAAGAAGAAAGGATGGAATCAGCTCAACAAATATTTCCAGGTGTATAAAGAAAGATACGAGGGTTCAATGAAGATGTCATTGTGTTGGAAAGTTACAAAGTAGTTCAATGGCGATATTCAACGTCTTTCTACATGGTTGAGAGATAGTTATTGGTTTCAAATTTAGAGAATACAAAAATGCTATATACAAAAGAGGTTAAAGAGAGGTTTATCTGTTTAAGAGGGAGCAGATTCAAAGGAAGATAAAGATAACTAATCAAACTTCAGAAGAAGAGTATCAGTTTGAGGGGGAACATGAGTAGAAAGTGTTAAAAGATGTTTTCAGCGGCAACAACATTTTTGGAATTTACTTTCAAGATGTTGCGCCACGCACCGGTCGTTGAAATTTCTAATGGTGATGTGGCACATCAGTGGGTTTTAGATTTATAAGGTTGGGGCCTAGGGTTACTGTTATGTTAATCAAAGGGCTAGCAAAGGACAAGTATAACCTAGGATCGTTCTTCAAAGCGCGACAAATTGAAACTCTAGGGTTTAGGAACTTTTATGTATTTAGCTGGGGTTAAAAAGGTTGGTTTTGGTTTTGAGTTTTCTATCCTAAATTAAACTAAAGTAAGTTAAAAAGTGGAGGTTACTTCGGGCGTTCAGCAATTAAAGCGATTGTCTACTATGATGTGGTTTAGGAGTTGTTAAATATGGAGAGTTCTAATGGAGATAAGTTCGTACGTTAATATGAGCTATTGCTACAATCCTCCTATCGGTCTAAAGCGGAGGTGTCCACAATCAGGCAATTAGAATGTCACGTGGATTGCAGAATATATTAAAGCATACACCGAAAGTTCTCTCAAATGTACACCCACATTATCCGACAGTTAGCCTCGAATCCTATTCCCCAATCTCGGTCGTCAGAGATGTCCGAATCATGGCATAGTTTGTTGAATAAACAATCTTATGAACGAGGGTTATCCTCACCGGAATAGGTTGGGCCAACTGGTCTAGGCGGCCGGATAATGTGTCATCACTAATTCGTACGAGTTATCAACATTACTCAGGGATGCAACAAAACCGGGATGATTTATATTACAAATGGAAACTTAAGTAATACGTTTGTTATTCGATTCATAATATAACTACCTTCGGTCGTTCTTGACTTCCATATATTTGTACTCCGCCGTAAGCGTTTCCAGTACTATATCAAAGAACAGTCGAATAGGGGCCATCATATTATTTCACGACAATTAGTGCCATTTGTATTTTACTATTATGATGATTGATGTGTGCTAAGTATAGGCAATTATAATAACAAGTTTAAATTAAGGAAATACTAAATTATACTATCACACAATTCAGGCAAGATTGACCCGTTCATGTAATATAGCTTAATAAGTAAGTCTAAATTCGAACACAAGGAACATAAGAAACGTGATTCTTATTTATAACTAATTATCTATTTATTCTAATTACAGATATTTACAATTATAATACAAATAAATACAAGGATCCAATTTACAATAATCTACAAGATAAGGGGGACGTTTTAGTTCCGAACGAACATATTTATATTTATATTTTTGATACAGATTCTAATAGATAAGTTTTAAGAAACAACTTAGGTATACTCAATTGGATAAAAGATTATAATTATTCAAACTATTATTTATTAAACTTATTATATGTACTTATGTCTATTTGCTTTGTTGGCTATTATTATTGGTGATTTACTAATGTAGAAGATCACTTAGGGTTAAGTCAAATCCTCATCATAGCAACACAATCATAAGGTTACGCAAAGTGTTACTAATTAATACGATCTATCATCAATTTATTATACAATTTCTATGGTTAGGCTTAAATCGCAGTATTACTTTATATTAATGATTTATTCTTAGTTTATCGCATAAGGTTAAGATCAAAACATAAACACAATCACTTAATTTATATAAACAGTTTATGGTCACCCTAGTTTAATATAAATCAGTCTAATTATGTCAAGAATAATCACTAAAATATCATAATAAAGACAACTCTTGTATAATAAACATTCAATAATATAGTTCCAACATAAACATATAATTCAAATAATAAACTCAATAAACATTTATTCAAACAAATATAATGAAAACCTAATTCACAATTAAATCAAATAAACAATATCATAAATAACTCAATAAGGTTATTAAAGTTACAAGGATAAAGAAATCGAACCAATTGACGAACTAGCTTTTCCTAGGGTTAAAAACCTTCAAACCCTAGCTCTTTAGCCTCCAAAATCGTACCTAAAGTCGACCTAAAGCCCTAACTTTCGGTTTTAGTATTCTTGAATCGTATATGGTTTAAGCTGATTTGAGCCTCTATTTATAGTTTTCAAAACCGACCTCCCAACCGCCGGTTGGGTTCTCCAACCGCCGGTTGGAGTTATTTGTATCCGGGTCCAACTCCACGTGTCTGCACCGCCTTTAAACCCTAAAGTCCAACCGCCGGTTGGTTAATCCAACCGCCGGTTGAATGTAAATTCCAGAATATTCTATTTTCGGGCTTGGGCTTAACTTTTGGACTTTTAATCTTTATATCCGGACTTCTTTGTCTTCTTGGCCCAATTCTTTATTTTAACTCTTTTGGTCTCCATTTCTTCAAGGTTTAAGCTCATTTTTCTTCATTTCTTCATTTTCTTCAGTTTCTTTCAGTTTCAGATTAGTTTTTGCTCCTTTTTCTTCATTCTTTAATTCAAATACATTTCTGCAAATATTAACAAAATAAGTATCTAAAATCATATAAATGCACTAAAATGTATATAAATATAGGGATAAATTACTATAAAATATACTATCTATTTGATGCTTATCAAATATCCCCACACTTAAGTTCTGCTTGTCCTCAAGTAGAAAACTGAATAAAATTTAAAAATAAGCATCAAACTAATATTTAAGAATCAGAATACCAATACTAAAAATCTGTTTCATAACTTAAAAATTTAAACAATTTAATTAACATGGATAACTATAATGTATAAATAAAATTATTATTATTTGTGTAATATATAGTTCATGAATGATTACTAATATATTTGTCCACTTTAAACAATCTATACTCATATTTCTGAATACACCTTTATTGTTAGTATGTATATTACTTATGATTTCCATATATGATATACCTCTAAATTTAATTATACAATTTTCTTTTATATTCCAATTAAATATATGAAATACATTTTTAAGAATCAAGACATTGGTGACAGGTCTGCATTTTCATGCAACAGGTTTAAGCAAAACCAGACTCGGTCAAACCATTTTGGCGACCTCATTAGGTATCTTTTATTTTTAAGACTTTTCAAGTACTTTTGACTTGCGTTTGCTTAATTTTTAAGTATATATTAATAGAGACCAGGTCTATACTTTCGTATAACAGAGGAAACCATCAATATATACCCCTAAATGTTTTCATATAAGTAAAAAGATATATAAAAGTATCGTATAACAAATTTAAAATTTAAGACTTTTTATGTCATACATCATATTATGTATCATAAAATAATATACAAGTTATTTTATATTAAATTTTTTTAAAATTCAGAAATCCTCATACAGATTGCCTATTAGTACATCATATCATATAACTATATATTACTTCCTTTATTTAAGTAGCTTACGTTATATATACAAAACAGTTAATCCACATTAAAGTCTAAACCTTTTTAATACAAAACAAAACTTTTAACAAAAGTATTCTAACTAATAAATATTTAGTTATTAACTTAAAATTTTAAATTTTCAAAAATTTTAGAACAATAGAAACTTAAATGTTTAATTAAAGAAATTCTTTTTCTTACGAATCCTATCCCCACACTTAAATTATACAATGCCCTCATTGCATAAAAATTGATAAACAAAAGTGAGTAAGGGAAAGAAAAATAGAACAGAAAAACTCCCCTGACTGAAATTATAAATTTCATCATCGGCTAAGAAAAATCTGCTTGGTTGATTCCTTCATCTCTTGAAAAATAATATACAACATCCACACTTTCGTAGTTAATCACGATTGCATTTAGCATATGCAATAAGCCTTTAAACCCCTCGGTATCCCGAGTGGACGAGTTATAGTCTCGTGAGGGTTTCCAGTGAACATACCCACAAAGTTCATATTTAATAAATAAGTAAGAACTTTATAAATAAAGTGCTGAACTTACTGCCAGTCTAATGCTATCAAAAATAAACAACCATATCAGCATAATAATAATAATAATAAACGTGAAAAGTAAACATAATAATAAGTACAGTTATCCCAAATATAAATGTATCAAATGTATCCAAACAATCTAATCATCATCTGAATCCTCCTGCCCTAGCTATCTCGAAGGTCCAGCTCCATCATAAACCAAAGGAATATACGGCTGAAACTCGATAGACCTATCTCTCAACAGCTGCTGTAACAATCCAAGCTGATAATCAGATCTATGAAAACTCTCTCTCTCAAATCTATCAAACCTCTGCTCCATCCTGGTAAACCTCTGATCAATCGTATCCAATCTCCTACCATGCCTAGGGGTGTGCAAAACACGGTTCGAACCGTGAGAACCGGAAAACCGTACCGGAACCGTACCATCCCGTACCGAACCGCTTCTCTATGGTACGGTTCTCGGTTCTAATATTTGTAGTTTCACGGTTCGCGGTTCGGTTCGGTTCGGGCCGGTTCTACACTTAGGGTGTGCAAAACAAGGTTCGAACCGTGAGAACCGGCAAACCGTACCAGAACCGTACCATCCCGTACCAAACCGCTTCTCTACGGTACGGTTCTCGGTTCTAATATTTGTAGTTTCACGGTGCGCGGTTCGGTTCTGTTCGGGCCGGTTCGGGCCGGTTCTAGCACTTTGCACAGACCTAACCATGCCCTATCTCAATCCTCTCAAGTCTCTGCTGAATATCATCATACAAATCACCCCGGCCACGACCTCTACCACGTCCTCTGCCTCTACCTACTGGCAGATCAATCTTTGGTACTGGTATCTCCGGTACTGGTGGTATAACTGCTGCTGGTGGAACAGGGGGTCCTCTCAATCTAGCTCTCTGTATAGGCTGCTGTCCAGGGGCAACCTCTGGTGTCCATAAAAAAACTCCCTCCTGTACACCCTCCTGAATAATCCCTAACTCAATAAACTTGTCCTCGCCTAGCAAGGACATCCCAGGTGTAACCGGTGTACAAGTGAAAAAATCAGCAGCTCCCATCTGATAATAATGAGCTAACCTAGTAACATAATGCCCTCCACATAAACTACTGCTAAGCCTATGCCCTATCATTCCAGTGGTCATCCAATGAACTAATCTCCAGGGAACATTGATCAGCGTCCCCTGAATCATAGTATGCAAATAAAAGAAATCGGGCTGATAGACCTTCTCAGGTCCAGTATGCCTACCACAAATAGAAGATGATAACAACCTATGTAACAGTCTACGAACGGGGCTCCTCATATGTATATCTGAAGGCGCTCTCTCTCCATAATCAACAATCGCTAGCTGTCTCCAATACTCAGCAATCTCTACAGATGAATACTGCTCTACCATACCTGCAATCAAATGATCTCCAAAAGAATGGTTGTGGAGCTCATCTAGTGTATAGAGCCCCACAGCTACTCCAAACTTAATCAAACTCATGGTCCTAGGCTGACCTCCTAAATAAAAATAAATCGAAGGATGGTCAAACTGTCTAGAAGCACTATCAAACCTAAAGGTAGTATAAAACTCAATCACAAGCTCCCTATAAATAATCTCCCGAATCTGAAATAATCTAACCCAAGCCAGAGAAACAAAACCAACATCACCTGACGGTAACAGATAACTCTGAGTCATCAGCCTCCTCAGAGTAGCATCCCCAGTCTCACCCTCTTTGCGAGGATCTATAACTCTCTCCATAACTGACCAATCTAAAACATCTGGTGTCTCTTCCGGCTGAGCAATATGCTCTAGTAATCCATCATCAAACTCTGCTCTTCTCTCTGGTGTAATCGACTCATGCTCAAAACGTAGGTAAGGATGTAGCTGGAAATCCTCTCTGTCTAATAATGCACGTCCTCTCTGTCTCCTGGTAGACATAACTGTAAAACAAACTTTAAATAATTATGTTAGATTTACATTTTAAAAGAAATTTGGGCAGCATACTTGCTTAATTTTTGATAGCCACCTGTTTAATTTCTTAATATTTAACTAAACAGAATACTTAATCAAACTATAAATTCTAAAATAATATCAAATCAAATAATATATCATCAATTCTACTATGTTCATTGTCTCGAAATAATATCGAATCCAACAAGGTTTGTAAATTGTAGTAATAAATATTTAATATAGTTTAACTGCCGAATTTTATAACGACACGTTTTAATTATGTCAAAATCATCTTGATTATGATGATACGTTATTTCAAATCATTTATAACGACATGTTTTCAAAATTAAAATATTACCAAATTTTTGTTATAACTCTTTTATTAAAAGAGTTTATTTCAAAAATATATCGATTCTAAAAAAATTATAAAATGTAATAATATTAATTATTTTTATTTCAAACTATATATAATTCAAATTCAAATATGAACTAGAACTTTATCTCAAAATTTTATTGAATAAAAAATATACCATTTCCTAATATAAGTGTGGTTAATTAATTAAAAGTCGAATTTCTTATCGATTCGATCCGAAACAATCCGCAAACAAACCTCAAACCGCAAAAATCATAACCTAACTAACCTAAACTAGTTTCTAAGCAATACTAATCATCTAAGCTATCAAAATACTTAAAATCAATCCATAAACCGCAATCGAAACAAAAACTTTCGGATTAAATTCGAAAAAAAAAACGTAAAAACGAGTTTAGATAATACCTCTGATGATGTAAATCACAAAAACGCAATGCAAGGATGAAAATGCGATGATTCCCGGTCGAAATCCGTTTGCCCGCTCGTGTGTGTGCGTTTGTATGTGTGTATGTGTGTGTAAATGGCGAAAACCGATGGTTTTCTGGTTTTGATCGCGAAAGTATCCAACCGCCGGTTGGGCTTCCCAACCGCCGGTTGGCTCAAAATTTGGCCCGGCCCTTTTTGGCCCATTTTAAAATTCGTTGGGCTTAGGCCCATTAATACTTTAGCTATATAATTCTAATATTTTTACGAATTTGCGCAATACATAATAACAATTTTTTTAGTACATTTACAAAATATCTACAAATCATAATCTATGTGTATTTCAAAATGTGTTTATGTTTTAGATAATAATTATTTTGAAAATTTTAAATAATAAGTGGATAAAAAGAAATATTGTTTTAATAATTTGTACTTTTAATATAAATTCCTGTAATGCTGTTAGTTGTGACAAATAACAAATATAATAAATCTTACCTTGATATACATAGATTTTTCAATCGGTGATTGTGTCGACTCATCCACCGTTTGGAAATTCAATTGTCGACTTTATCGAATTCCAAATATTGTTTCAATCTTTTTGTCACAAAAAATATTATATTTTGTATATCTGCAATCTTGTAAACAATGTTAAGCATAATTTCAAAACTTATTATTATAATCTCTTCTAAGTATCTTATGAAATTAATTTTTATCACTATTGCAACTCGTGTAAAAATCAATTCTAAATACTTAAAATTTCTATCATTTGTATAGCTAATACAAATAAAGATGAGATAATCATATAATTCTGAAAACAATAAAATTCATATTAATAAAACATAAAACTAAAAACATTAAACTTTAAATATCCAAATAACATTCAAATCCTAAAACATTATAAAACTAAAACAAGAATTAGAAAGAATTTAACTAATTATTAAAAATGAAGAGGCTGCAAATGATCTTCAGAAATGATATTTGAGCCTAATTCCCACTAACAGGCCTTCCAAAGTTCTCAGGATAAGTTCTGCGAAAGTGCAAATAGATCTTATTAGTTATCTCGGGTATTGGTGAAGCATATTCAGAAAAACTTTCATGATGAATCCTTTCAGCATCTTCTACTTCTATGAGTGTGTCAGCTACCCTTTTAACCTTCTTACCTATTCTTCCTTCTTCATCAGTAACCATGTAATTATCTTCAACCTTTGTTTCTCGTTCCACATGATTATGTCTTAATGAATCCATTAACCCATAGAAACCTAAATGTATATCATGATAATCATATGTGTTATGAGTTCTCACTGCCTTTCCTATGTCCTTTAAGATTCTCCTATAGTATCCTTCTTGATGCTCCATTGTTATCCCAGAATACCTAAAAGTATCTACCAACTGATAGTAAACTTCAGATAACCCTAAATGAAAAATGTTATTTCTTTGATTATAATGAACTCCATTGTAAGCTAGCTGCAACTCCATTTTAGCATAAGTGACCAAGTTTGCCATTGGTTCGTCAGAAAAGTACTCAGGAATTATACGCGTTCTTTCGTCCCATTCTCCATAGTAAAATTCATCAACAATTTCTTGAACATAAAAATCAACCGTACAATCAATGAAAAATCTCCCAGAACCAATATGCTCTCTAGCTTTTATCGAATTAAAGAAATCTTGAAAGTTTTCAAGTAAACATATGTCAGCCATATTACTCAAGTTTCCAGTGGCATACTCTATTATCTCCTTAAGCTCTCTTAACATTTCTCTTTGTTTATCAGAATAAGGAAACAAAGACTTCTCAAATGTTTCATGCACATATGTATACTTCAACAAATGCTCTTCACAAAATGTTGGGTCTACCATCTCATGCTCACTCACAATATCATACTTCAGCTCATTTACACAGTTTATAAAATCATTTGTATCTATAGTCTCATTAGATATAACCCAAGCAGTGAATTGTTCTTCCATTTTCTTAATCAACACTTTCTGATAATCAGTATACTCTAAAGTGGATTTGTGTATAAGTTCCATAATAAACCTGAGCTCATCTTCATGATATTCTAAATAATGAAACATATCTTCCTTATTTGAAACTACAGGGGGTTGTGTAACATCCTCAAAATTGGCCTAGTTGAAATACGGTATTTCCCTTAATTTAATTGCTATTTAAATTGTATTTTTAAATACTTGGTGTATTTTGATAGCTAAATTAATAGGTCAATTGATCAATTGGCTTATTGTGATAAATGAATTATTACATGTTTTAAATTTATTTAGCTGACGGTATAATAAAAACTTATTTCTCGCAAATGATTTTTAGGTTCCAGACAATAGATTTAGGACGGGTATAATTTATACCCAAATTGATGAGTCATAAAGATCAGGTCGACACCTGTTTATTCATTTTGACAGAACACCATTTTTGTTCCTGACTTTTGCTTACACCTCAAGAACACACTTTCTCGAAATCAAATAACCACAATCTGATTTCATCAAGTTAAGAGTGTGATTTTGATTTCCTTGTGTTCTTCCTCTTCATTGTATCATCATCTTCATCATCTAAATATTGTAAGTAAGAATACCCATTTACATGTTCTAGTTGAAATGTTAAATTAAGTTAAATTGATGACGAATTTGAGTTAATCTATGTTTGAATGTGTTTATGTATCGATTATAAACTGATTTCATGTCCATTTAAGATGAATCAATTATGTGTTCATATATGAATTTGAATGAATTGGGTTTTGGTTGAAATTAGGATGAACACATGATGCATGTATGAATCTTGGTGTTAGATATTGCTATTTGTTGTTGTTATATGTTTATACATGTTAGTATAGGTCATTTTCGTGTTAAAATCATGTATTACAACTGAATTTGTGATTTTTGGTGTTTTGGATTCGTGTGTAAATGCTTGCTGATCTGGGTATTGTTGCTGAAAAGGTGTCGAACGCGATCCGGACTAGTCACCAGGATCGCGTTGTTATGTGTTAATTGTTACAGCACGAATTGTTCCTTGGAACGCGATCCAGATCACCTCGACCGGATCGCGTTGGTCAGTGAAAAGCTGAGTCACTAGGATTTTGTTCTTGGGAACGCGATCCAGCCACCTTGCCCGGATCGCGTTTGATAGTGAAAAACGGTAACAGAACTTTTTGTACATGGGAACGCGATCCAGCTTACTCTCACCCGGATCGCGTTTGCATGTTGTAAAATGACGAATTTGATAACTTGTGACTTGTGCATTCGTGTTAATCGCATTGTATAGTAGATATTCTTATCTGACACTATATACATGATTATATCATAGTGAACCTGAATTTGAGACTAATTCGGGTTAGTTGTATTTTCAGATAAAGCGAAGACTCAGTGAGACTAGATCTCTGAGGGGTGACATTGTCAGTAAGGGTGAGTGGATCTTAGACTTTCAGTCTAATTTGGTTGTAACAATATGGTTACAACGGGTAAATGTGAATTTACTGTTTTCATTGTTAAGTTAATATTTTGCCATGATGGTTATATTTAGCTTAATTACTGGTGTCCTTGATTGCCTTGATGGTTGTGGACTATATGAATGTCGGGGGTCAACGTGTGTTGGGTTTGTGTACTATTACTTTGGACATCATAAGTGCTTTGTACATGTGTTGTTCACTGAAATTATGTTGTAAGAAGTAATAGTACCAAGCTATCGGTTTAGCCACTGATTTGGCCTTCAGTTGGTTTTAAGTGTTACTTGGGGAACCACCGCGGCATGAGGGTACTCCAAGGACCACCGATCCTTCATGATTAACTGTTGCTATGCTTTGCTGTATTCATTTGTTAAGCTAAGTTAGGTGATAGTTTGAGATTTATTCACTTAGCTTCGTGCTAACCCCTCATTACTTCTTGCAGGTTTACTTTGGTATGTGGGTAGGCAAGAAGTACTATAGGAATGGAATGTTTGACAAGCTCACTCTGTTTTGTTAACTTTGTTAATGCTATGACATTATGATGTGGATTTCTATAACACTAAACTTATCGTATGTAATGTCTAGGATAATCTAGTTTAAAGACTGTATGTAATTGGATTGCCATTTTGAAATGTAAATATGCAATCCAATGGTTTGTATCTAAATCTTGCGCTTCCTTTAAAAAAAATATATATATATCCTTGTATTTTCGAGAAGGGTGTTATAAATTGGCATCAGAGCAATGATTTGGGCGAATTGAACATGGGTTAATTGTTCAATCCCAAATCTATTTGTGTTAGTCAAACATTCCTGGGAAGGGGATTGAGCTAGTGAATATGATTTGGTTAGTATTGCTAAGTACTAACAATTAACGGGTTATGAGATATGTTGTGGTGATACAGGATATGGCAGAAAGTAACGCTCCGACCAGTACCCCGATCAATGCATTTGGAGCGAGAGACTCTCCTCCAGAAATTCAGTCTCAAAGTCAAGGTCAGCCTAGTACTACACTCCCTGCAAGTGAATTGAGCCGTGATGAGTACACTTTGTATTTAGAGGATGAGTTAAACAAATATAAGGAATTATATGAGCAACAAGCTAGAACATCCCGGCAGATTCCGGCTGTTAGTACGATTACACCTCCGTTAGTGACATCACAGTTTTCTATGCCACCGCCTACTTACTACCAGACATCAGCTCCTTTTTCTTCTTCAGGACCTTCTGGATATCAGTTTCCGATATTTCCTCCTCCACCTCAGCAAAAATTATGTTCATTTAAGACCTTTAAGTCTAGTGGACCTTCAGATTTCTTTGGGAGTACAAATCCTTCTGTGACCATGGATTGGTTAAGGGATGTCGAAAGAAAATTTGAGGTTTGCCGATGTGAGGATGAGATCAAGGTAACTTATGCAGTGCAACTTTTAAAGGGTCCGGCAATGGGATGGTGGGATTCTATCACATCTCATTTAACACCTCAGCAAAAAGCTTCCATTACATGGTCCGATTTCCATAACGCGGTTTGTAAGAAGTATTGCTCCGGGTATGACATGACTCGCATTAGGCGTGAATTCTTGGATATGCAATTGACTGACAGTATGACTATAGAGGACCTTATCTCCCAGTTTACCGTTAAGTTGAGATTTGTACATCAATGGGTACCGGATGAAAGGACAAAGATTGACCATTTTGTTGGAATGTTACCCCATACTTATCGAACTACTGTGAGACTTGCAGGAGATCTTAACCAAGCTTTTGATTTGGCCCGTTCTGTGGACGGCGATATTAGAGCTCATGATTTGGAGATTAAAGACAAGTCCCCAATGAAACCCAAAGGTGAATCTACGTCAGGTCAGGGAAAGAAGAAATGGCAAGGTAATAATAATAACCGTAAACCGAATGTTATTGGTGGTTCAGTGGATAGATCAAATTGGTGCCAAAATTGCAAGTCTAGGCACACGGGACATTGTACACCTCAGACTGCTAGGTGTATTAAGTGTGGTCAGTTCGGTCATGACATCAAGGATTGTCCTTTTCCTAAGCCAGTGTGTTGGAATTGTCGCAAGGAAGGACATCGTTCGAGTGCATGTCCAGAGGCAGGGAAGCAAAAATCGGGCACGGTCGGAGGGTCATCGTCATCTTCTGGCCAGAAAAGAAAGAATCCTCCCGCTCCAACGGGTCGGGCTTTTCGAATGACCGTGGATGAAGCTGTGGTAGCCGAGGACGTCATAACTGGTACATTTCTTATAAATTCAGTACCGGCATGCGCCTTATTTGATTTAGGGGCAAATTGTTCATTTATGTCCTTGGTATTCTGTGATAGACTTAAATTGACACCTACATGTATTTCACAACCAATTGAGATTGAGGTAGCGGATGGAAAGTTAGTTTCGGTTACCACATCGGTGACAGGAGCTAGTATTTTGATTGAGGGTCATAGTTTCCCTGTTTCTTTTCTATTGATGCCTATTCATGGATTTGATGTTGTGTTAGGCATGGATTGGTTGAGTCGTAATAAAGCCAATATAGATTGTCATAAGAAGCTGATAAAAATCCCAATCTCAGACGAGTCATATGTCGTGGCTCGAGGGGAAAGGGAGAGGGGTAGTATACTTTTGATCTCTATGATGAAAGCTAGAAAATCTCTAGCTAAAGGGTGTGATTCTTATTTAGCCTATGTTGTCGATGCTAAGCTAGAAAAGAAAGCCATTAGTAATGTCCGAGTTGTTTCTGAGTATTCGGATGTTTTCCCTGATGAATTGTCTGGTTTACCTCCGGTTAGAGAAGTAGAATATAAAATTGAGTTAATTCCTGGTTCTACTCCGGTAGCTAAGGCACCTTATAGATTAGCTCCCTCCGAAATCCGTGAAATGATGAATCAAATTCAGAAATTATTAGATAAGGGTTTTGTTAGACCCAGTTCTTCTCCTTGGGGTGCTCCTGTATTATTTGTTAAAAAGAAAGATGGCACTTTCCGTATGTGTATTGATTATAGAGAATTGAATAAGAGGACAGTAAAGAATAAGTATCCTTTGCCCCGAATAGATGAATTGTTTGATCAATTGCAAGGATCTTCATTTTTCTCTAAGATAGACTTGAGATCGGGTTATCACCAAGTTCGGGTTTGTGGGGAGGATATCCCTAAAACAGCTTTTCGCACTCGCTATGGTCATTATGAATTTCTTGTTATGCCTTTTGGGTTGACTAATGCTCCAGCAATTTTCATGGATTTGATGAATAGGGTTTGTCGGCCTTTTCTCGATAAATTTGTCATTGTATTTATTGATGATATTTTAGTTTATTCTAAATCTGAATCTGATCATGAAATACATTTGCGTTTAGTTCTTGACACCTTGAGAAAGGAGAAATTATATGCTAAGTTTTCGAAATGTGAATTTTGGCTTCGTGAGGTTCAGTTTTTGGGGCACATCATTTGTGAAGATGGGGTTAAAGTGAATCCATCTAAAATTGAGGCTGTCATGAATTGGCAATCACCTAAATCTCCGACAGAGATCAAGAGTTTTCTGGGTTTGGCAGGTTATTACCGAAAATTCATTAAAGATTTCTCCAAGATTGCGGGTCCATTGACTAAGCTAACTCGTAAGGATGTAAAATTTCTGTGGAACGATCAACAGGAATTGGCTTTTCAGACCTTGAAACAATTGTTGTGTCAGGCTCCGGTTTTAGCTTTACCTGACGGATCTGAGGATTTTATTGTATATTGTGATGCTTCACATGCGGGTTTAGGTTGTGTTTTGATGCAACGAGACCGTGTTATTGCCTATGCTTCACGTCAGTTGAAACCTCATGAGATTAACTATCCTACCCATGACTTGGAACTCGCAGCTGTGGTTTTTGCCTTAAAAATTTGGAGGCACTACCTTTATGGTACGAAATGTGTTATTTGTACGGATCACAAGAGTCTTCAGTATATGTTCACTCAGAAAGAACTCAATATGCGACAAAGGAGATGGTTGGAACTGATTAAGGATTATGATTGTGAGATTCGTTATCACCCGGGTAAAGCCAATGTTGTGGCTGATGCGTTGAGCCGTAAAGAAAAATCAGAGAGAGTCTATTTTATGCGATTGGAGGTCTTTTCGGACTTGATTGATAAATTGAAATTGGCACAGATGGAGGCATTATTGGATCATAACTTAAAATCAGAGGTTATGCTTAAAAGAAAAGACTTATTGGTCGAGGATTCTCGTGGATTGAAAATGTTTCAGTCTCGAATTTGGGTTCCTTTTATTGGCGGTCTTCGAGATGTAATCTTGTTGGAAGCTCACAAGTCTAGATTGTCGGTTCACCCAGGAAGCACCAAGATGTATCATGATTTGAAACCATTGTATTGGTGGCCCACTTTAAAATTGGATATAGCGCGGTTTGTTGAATCTTGCCACATTTGTTCTCAAGTAAAAGCCGAACATCAGAAACCGTATGGAACTTTGAAACAACTTGAGATTCCCGAGTGGAAATGAGAGCATATTACCATGGATTTTGTGACCAAATTACCTCGAACTGTTAAGGGTAACGATATGATTTGGGTAATTGTCGATAGATTGACCAAGAGTGCTCACTTTCTTGCTACTTGTGAGACGGCATCATTAAGTAAATTGGCGCAATTGTACATTAATGAAGTGGTCATTAGACATGGGATTCCGTTGTCGATTGTTTCAGACAGAGATTCTCGATTTGTGTCAGGTTTTTGGCAGAATTTACAGCGTGAATTGGGTTCTAGGGTCAATTTGAGTACGGCTTATCATCCTCAGATGGATGGTCAGTCGGAACGCACCATTCAAACCTTGGAGGACATGTTGCGGGCATGTGTATTAGAATTTGGTGGGTCGTGGGATTCCCATTTAACATTAGTTGAGTTTGCCTATAATAATTCTTTCCATTCTAGTATAGGCATGCCACCCTATGAAATGTTGTATGGTCGTAGGTGTAGAACACCCACTTGTTGGTTAGAGGCGGGTGAAAAGCAGTTTGCGGGTCCTGACATAGTTCAAATTACAGCCGATAAGGTAGCTATAGCCCGAGATAGATTAAAAGCTGCCCGTGATAGACAGAAGCAGTATGCTGACCCACGTTATCGACCAGTTTCGTTTGTAGAAGGTGAGTTGGTTTATTTGAAAGTTTCACCTTGGAAGGGTGTTATAAGGTTTGGGAAACGTGGTAAACTAGCTCCTAGATACATCGGACCGTTTAAAATTCGACATGTCGTCAATGATCAAACGGTGTCATTAGATCTTCCTCCTGAATTGTCGGGTATTCATGATACTTTTAATGTGTGCTATCTAAGAAAATGCAACGTGGAGGACCAATCCCAAATCCTTCCATTGCAAGACTTGAGTGTGGACTTAAACCAAAGACTTGTAGAAGAGCCCATAGAACTTGTTGACCGTAAGGTGACTAAACTTCGAAAGAAGGAGATCCCTATGGTATTGGTTAAGTGGAATCATAGTTTGGGTCCAAACTTATCTTGGGAGACCGAGTCTAGCATGAAGGCGCGTTATCCAAATCTTTTTGAGCGTGGCGAGATTTCGGGGACGAAATCTTCTTAAGGAGGGAAGATTTGTAACATCCTCAAAATTGGCCTAGTTGAAATACGGTATTTCCCTTAATTTAATTGCCATTTAAATTGTATTTTTAAATACTAGGTGTATTTTGATAGCTAAATTAATAGGTCAATTGATCAATTGGCTTATTGTGATAAATGAATTATTACATGTTTAAAATTTATTTAGCTGACGGTATAATAAAAACTTATTTCTCGCAAATGATTTTTAGGTTCCAGACAATAGATTTAGGACGGGTATAATTTATACCCAAATTGATGAGTCATAAAGATAGGTCGACACCTGTTTATTCATTTTGACAGAACACCATTTTTGTTCCTGACTTTTGCTTACACCTCAAGAACACACTTTCTCGAAATCAAATAACCACAATCTGATTTCATCAAGTTAAGAGTGTGATTTTGATTTCCTTGTGTTCTTCCTCTTCATTGTATCATCATCTTCATCATCTAAATATTGTAAGTAAGAATACCCATTTACATGTTCTAGTTGAAATGTTAAATTAAGTTAAATTGATGACGAATTTGAGTTAATCTATGTTTGAATGTGTTTATGTATCGATTATAAACTGATTTCATGTCCATTTAAGATGAATCAATTATGTGTTCATATATGAATTTGAATGAATTGGGTTTTGGTTGAAATTAGGATGAACACATGATGCATGTATGAATCTTGGTGTTAGATATTGCTATTTGTTGTTGTTATATGTTTATACATGTTAGTATAGGTCATTTTCGTGTTAAAATCATGTATTACAACTGAATTTGTGATTTTTGGTGTTTCGGATTCGTGTGTAAATGCGTGATGATCTGGGTATTGTTGCTGAAAAGGTATCGAACGCGATCCGGACTAGTCACCAGGATCGCGTTGTTATGTGTTAATTGTTACAGTACGAATTGTTCCTTGGAACGCGATCCAGATCACCTCGACCGGATCGCGTTGGTCAGTGAAAAGCTGAGTCACTAGGATTTTGTTCTTGGGAACGCGATCCAGCCACCTTGCCCGGATCGCGTTTGATAGTGAAAAACGGTAACAGAACTTTTTGTACATGGGAACGCGATCCAGCTTACACTCACCCGGATCGCGTTTGCATGTTGTAAAATGACGAATTTGATAACTTGTGACTTGTGCATTCGTGTTAATCGCATTGTATAGTAGATATTCTTATCTGACACTATATACATGATTATATCATAGTGAACTTGAATTTGAGACTAATTCGGGTTAGTTGTATTTTCAGATAAAGCGAAGACTCAGTGAGACTAGATCTCTGAGGGGTGACATTGTCAGTAAGGGTGAGTGGATCTTAGACTTTCAGTCTAATTTTGTTGTAACAATATGGTTACAACGGGTAAATGTGAATTTACTGTTTTCATTGTTAAGTTAATATTTTGCCATGATGGTTATATTTAGCTTAATTACTGGTGTCCTTGATTGCCTTGATGGTTGTGGACTATATGAATGTCGGGGGTCAACGTGTGTTGGGTTTGTGTACTATTACTTTGGACATCATAAGTGCTTTGTACATGTGTTGTTCACTGAAATTATGTTGTAAGTAGTAATAGTACCAAGCTATCGGTTTAGCCACTGATTTGGCCTTCAGTTGGTTTTAAGTGTTACTTGGGGAACCACCGCGGCATGAGGGTACTCCAAGGACCACCGATCCTTCATGATTAACTGTTGCTATGCTTTGCTGTATTCATTTGTTAAGCTAAGTTAGGTGATAGTTTGAGATTTATTCACTTAGCTTCGTGCTAACCCCTCATTACTTCTTGCAGGTTTACTTTGGTATGTGGGTGGGCAAGAAGTACTATAGGAATGGAATGTTTGACAAGCTCACTCTGTTTTGTTAACTTTGTTAATGCTATGACATTATGATGTGGATTTCTATAACACTAAACTTATCGTATGTAATGTCTAGGATAATCTAGTTTAAAGACTGTATGTAATTGGATTGCCATTTTGAAATGTAAATATGCAATCCAATGGTTTGTATCTAAATCTTGCGCTTCCTTTAAAAAAAAAAATATATCCTTGTATTTTCGAGAAGGGTGTTATAAACCAGTATCAGAGCAATGATTTGGGCGAATTGAACATGGGTTAATTGTTCAATCCCAAATCTATTTGTGTTAATCAAACATTCCTGGGAAGGGGATTGAGCTAGTGAATATGATTTGGTTAGTATTGCTAAGTACTAACAATTAACGGGTTATGAGATATGTTGTGGTGATACAGGATATGGCAGAAAGTAACGCTCCGACCAGTACCCCGATCAATGCTTCTGGAGCGAGAGACTCTCCTCCAGAAATTCAGTCTCAAAGTCAAGGTCAGCCTAGTACTACACTCCCTGCAAGTGAATTGAGCCGTGATGAGTACACTTTGTATTTAGAGGATGAGTTAAACAAATATAAGGAATTATATGAGCAACAAGCTAGAACATCCCGGCAGATTCCGGCTGTTAGTACGATTACACCTCCGTTAGTGACATCACAGTTTTCTATGCCACCGCCTACTTACTACCAGACATCAGCTCCTTTTTCTTCTTCAGGACCTTCTGGATATCAGTTTCCGATATTTCCTCCTCCACCTCAGCAAAAATTATGTTCATTTAAGACCTTTAAGTCTAGTGGACCTTCAGATTTCTTTGGGAGTACAAATCCTTCTGTGACCATGGATTGGTTAAGGGATGTCGAAAGAAAATTTGAGGTTTGCCGATGTGAGGATGAGATCAAGGTAACTTATGCAGTGCAACTTTTAAAGGGTCCGGCAATGGGATGGTGGGATTCTATCACATCTCATTTAACACCTCAGCAAAAAGCTTCCATTACATGGTCCGATTTCCATAACGCGGTTTGTAAGAAGTATTGCTCCGGGTATGACATGACTCGCATTAGGCGTGAATTCTTGGATATGCAATTGACTGACAGTATGACTATAGAGGACCTTATCTCCCAGTTTACCGTTAAGTTGAGATTTGTACATCAATGGGTACCGGATGAAAGGACAAAGATTGACCATTTTGTTGGAATGTTACCCCATACTTATCGAACTACTGTGAGACTTGCAGGAGATCTTAACCAAGCTTTTGATTTGGCCCGTTCTGTGGACGGCGATATTAGAGCTCATGATTTGGAGATTAAAGACAAGTCCCCAATGAAACCCAAAGGTGAATCTACGTCAGGTCAGGGAAAGAAGAAATGGCAAGGTAATAATAATAACCGTAAACCGAATGTTATTGGTGGTTCAGTGGATAGATCAAATTGGTGCCAAAATTGCAAGTCTAGGCACACGGGACATTGTACACCTCAGACTGCTAGGTGTATTAAGTGTGGTCAGTTCGGTCATGACATCAAGGATTGTCCTTTTCCTAAGCCAGTGTGTTGGAATTGTCGCAAGGAAGGACATCGTTCGAGTGCATGTCCAGAGGCAGGGAAGCAAAAATCGGGCACGGTCGGAGGGTCATCGTCATCTTCTGGCCAGAAAAGAAAGAATCCTCCCGCTCCAACGGGTCGGGCTTTTCGAATGACCGTGGATGAAGCTGTGGTAGCCGAGGACGTCATAACTGGTACATTTCTTATAAATTCAGTACCGGCATGCGCCTTATTTGATTCAGGGGCAAATTGTTCATTTATGTCCTTGGTATTCTGTGATAGACTTAAATTGACACCTACATGTATTTCACAACCAATTGAGATTGAGGTAGCGGATGGAAAGTTAGTTTCGGTTACCACATCGGTGACAGGAGCTAGTATTTTGATTGAGGGTCATAGTTTCCCTGTTTCTTTTCTATTGATGCCTATTCATGGATTTGATGTTGTGTTATGCATGGATTGGTTGAGTCGTAATAAAGCCAATATAGATTGTCATAAGAAGCTGATAAAAATCCCAATCTCAGACGAGTCATATGTCGTGGCTCGAGGGGAAAGGGAGAGGGGTAGTATACCTTTGATCTCTATGATGAAAGCTAGAAAATCTCTAGCTAAAGGGTGTGATTCTTATTTAGCCTATGTTGTCGATGCTAAGCTAGAAAAGAAAGCCATTAGTAATGTCCGAGTTGTTTCTGAGTATTCGGATGTTTTCCCTGATGAATTGCCTGGTTTACCTCCGGTTAGAGAAGTAGAATATAAAATTGAGTTAATTCCTGGTTCTACTCCGGTAGCTAAGGCACCTTATAGATTAGCTCCCTCCGAAATCCGTGAAATGATGAATCAAATTCATGAATTATTAGATAAGGGTTTTGTTAGACCCAGTTCTTCTCCTCGGGGTGCTCCTGTATTATTTGTTAAAAAAGAAAGATGGCACTTTCCATATGTGTATTGATTATAGAGAATTGAATAAGAGGACAGTAAAGAATAAGTATCCTTTGCCCCGAATAGATGAATTGTTTGATCAATTGCAAGGATCTTCGTTTTTCTCTAAGATAGACTTGAGATCGGGTT
Organism: Helichrysum umbraculigerum; assembly: GCA_949592205.1. Classification (NCBI taxonomy): domain Eukaryota; kingdom Viridiplantae; phylum Streptophyta; class Magnoliopsida; order Asterales; family Asteraceae; genus Helichrysum; species Helichrysum umbraculigerum. Next base: position 65,620,961 of record CATIUR010000005.1, on the reverse strand, counting down.
ATCACCAAGTCCGGGTTTGTGGGGAGGATATCCCTAAAACAGCTTTTCGCACTCGCTATGGTCATTATGAATTTCTTGTTATGCCTTTCGGGTTGACCAACGCTCCAGCTATTTTCATGGATTTGATGAATAGGGTATGCCGACCATTCCTTGATAAATTTGTCATTGTATTTATTGATGATATTTTAGTTTATTCTAAATCTGAATCCGATCATGAAATACATTTGCGTTTAGTTCTTGACACCTTGAGAAAGGAGAAATTGTATGCTAAGTTTTCGAAATGTGAATTTTGGCTTCGTGAAGTTCAGTTTTTGGGGCACATCATTTGTGAAGATGGGGTTAAAGTTGATCCATCTAAAATTGAGGCGCAAAGCTTATTAAAAACCTATTTCTTTCGAGGTTAAGTCAAATTATAATACAAATAAATACAAGGATCCAATTTACAATAATCTACAAGATAAGGGGGACGTTTTAGTTCCGAACGAACAATTTTATATTTATATTTTTGATACAGATTCTAATAGATAAGTTTTAAGGAACAACTTAGGTATACTCAATTGGATAAAAGATTATAATTATTCAAACTATTATTTATTAAACTTATTATATGTACTTATGTCTATTTGCTTTGTTGGCTATTATTATTGGTGATTTACTAATGTAGAAGATCACTTAGGGTTAAGTCAAATCCTCATCATAGCAACACAATCATAAGGTTACGCAAAGTGTTACTAATTAATACGATCTATCATCAATTTATTATACAATTTCTATGGTTAGGCTTGAATCGCAGTATTACTTTATATTAATGATTTATTCTTAGTTTATCGCATAAGGTTAAGATCAAAACATAAACACAATCACTTAATTTATATAAACAGTTTATGGTCATCCTATTTTAATATAAATCAGTCTAATTATGTCAAGAATAATCACTAAAATATCATAATAAAGACAACTCTTGTATAATAAACATTCAATAATATAGTTCCAACATAAACATATAATTCAAATAATAAACTCAATAAACATTCATTCAAACAAATATAATGAAAACCTAATTCACAATTAAATCAAATAAACAATATCATAAATAACTCAATAAGGTTATTAAAGTTACAAGGATAAAGAAGTCGAACCAATTGACGAACTAGCTTTTCCTAGGGTTAAAAACCTTCAAACCCTAGCTCTATAGCCTCCAAAATCGCACATAAAGTCGACCTAATTTCAGTTTTAGTATTCTTGAATCGTATATGGTTTAAGCTGATTTGAGCCTCTATTTATAGTTTTCAAACCCGACCTCTCAACCGCCGGTTGGGTTCTCCAACCGCCGGTTGGAGTTATTTGTATCCGGGTCCAACTTCACGTGTCTGCACCGCCTTTAAACCCTAAAGCCCAACCGCCGGTTGGTTAATCCAACTGCCGGTTGAATGTAAATCCAGAATATTCTATTTTCGGGCTTGGGCTTAACTTTTGGACTTTTAATCTTTATATCCGGACTTCTTTGTCTTCTTGGCCCAATTCTTTATTTTAACTCTTTTGGTCTTCATTTCTTCAAGGTTTAAGCTCCTTTTTCTTCATTTCTTCATTTTCTTCAGTTTCTTTCAGTTTCAGATTAGTTTTTGCTCCTTTTTCTTCATTCTTTAATTCAAATACATTTCTGCAAATATTAACAAAATAAGTATCTAAAATCATATAAATGCACTAAAATGTATATAAATATAGGGATGAATTACTATAAAATATACTATTTATTTGATGCTTATCAATGATCTTAAGGCAACAATCAAACAAGAACATGCAATAAGACGATCAAAGCAATAGTTCAATATAAGCACACAAAAGTATTATTTAAGTTGAGGATATTTCGAAAGTTGTCTCAAAAATATCGCCTATATGAGTTTAATCTTAATCTACCTCTATTCCCATATTCCGTGTCTCTTGGATCCTAGTTTGGTCTAGAGAACACCGGCCATGCCGAGCTCATTGATTCAATCTAACATAGTATAACTAAGTGACCTATACCCTATGAGTTAGCTACATTCATTTCTGGATAAGGTTTTAGTCACAACATGAGTTGGGCAGATAAACGATAAAGATTTAATTACTATATCTATTTGTAATGTAAACCATCCGCAATCTCATAACATACCGCATAATCACATATTTAATACTTTCTAAATGACTATCATAGCAGACAATTGAGTTATCTAATTAATCATGGCAATTCTAGCATGCATATTTAAATTTATATAATAAAGAACAAACATATTTAAATATGATAGATAGATTAAAACCTGAAAAGAAGTACAATAACTCGTAGCTAAAATATGCGTCCCGGAGTACCTCCGTACAAGTCTTCCTTAGCTAATTAATTAGCTATTTTAATTAATTAAACTAACCTAAAGGAAGAACTACTAAATTTACAAGAAAGAAAAGATATGAGAAATATGGAGTGTGTTGGTGTTTTTCTCCAAGGTGTGTATTCAAATGAACCCCATGCCTCCTATTTATAGGTGATTCTTGGTGCATTTTAGCAAGTGGAGGCACATATTAGCAAAAGGTGGAAAAGGTAGTGCACCGTGTACCAAAAAGCGTGTAAAGGTGGTGCACCGGGTACAGAAAAGCGTGTAAAGGTGGTGCACCGGGTACCAAAAAGCATGTAAAGGTGGTGCAGCAGGTACACGCAAGGACCAAAAAGCGGAAACGAGGCGGGAGGGTGGTGGCCGGCGGCAGCCTGTAGGTGGCCGGCGGCTGGTGGTAGGCTGCCGCCCCGGTTCGCCGTGTTTTGCTTCGTTTCTTGATTCGTGCGTGTTTTCTTCGTTACGTGTCCGTTTGCATTGATTTTTTTTGTTGGATTCGTTTTTGAAAAACGAATAATTTTATGAAAAGAAATCCCAAACATATGTCTCTGAACTTTAGATGTGTCGTACGAATCGTTTGAATCTTCCAGCGTACGTCGAATCTTCATTCTTCGTCCGTTTTTGTTGATTCTTCTTTTGTTGGGTTCATATTTTAAAAAGGAACATCTTTGATGAGATAGATGTTGGTGATGGGTACTTTTGTCTTGAAATCTCGTTTTGATGCCTTGAATCTTCAAACGTGCGTGGAATCTTCGTTTTCCATCCGTTTTGCTTGATTTTCATCGTGCAACTTTGTTTTCACCATCTTGGCATAATACTATTGATTTGTACTGCTTTTGAGTTAAAATGCCAAGAATCGTTCCAGAATGAGAAAGATATCGGTAGTAAAAACGTGACTTTTTACGCGATATCAAGTATCTCACACTTAGAGTTTTGCTTGTCCTCAAGCAAACCTTCAGAAAAACTGTTGTGAAAAGCTGGAAGGGTGTCTTCGTATCCTGGAGAACTTTGATTCCTGCAGGCTTGGTAAAATGATTTCAGACGAGGTTTTAACTTTTGATGTTTTCCCAAACTTTTGGTTCTAACAAGCTCTCTTCTCAATCTTCATGATGTAAGATATACATGACTGGGGCCCTCACAGGTGGTCACTCAATTCACTCAAGTGTATCGGGTTTCCTAATTTCTAATTCACTCAAGGGCCAGTCATGTAGCTCTTCTGTTGTCATAAGCTTGGTCGAGAATCAAATCTACAGTACTTAAATGAGAACGGTGCTAATTATCTCTAGACATTCGCAAGAGGGTGAAGATGGTGTATGGAAGAAGGTTTTTTGTAGGTGGTTTGATCGGGGGTTTTGATATAGCCTAAGAGTTTGTCTGTGACGACTTATCTTTGACGTTTTAGTTGATACCTCTTTTTGGATTTCTCTCTTTGAGAGACTTATTTTCGTAGCTTTTTCTTCTTTGAAGAACCTTTCCCTCGACTTTAAATGATCATTGGGTTCTTAGCTCTTTGATTTCTTTGGCAGCATTGTTTATGCTTTCTTTAGAGTCCTTCTTTGGATGATATTCTTTTTCCTTTGGGGATTCCTTCTGAGTATGTTTCTTGCAGTAATTCTTCTGACAGAACAGAAACTTAGACTATGGCCAAGAGATGTAAAGGAAGGATTAGTTTTGAAGTGAGTATTCGAAACAAAAAGGCTAAGGCTCAACAGGTTTTCTAAATGATCTTCAATGCCGAAAGTGGGCATTGGCAGGGTCAGGCTTGAAAACGGGGGTTTTACGAGAGGGTTTTATCCTAGGGAATGTCAAGATCCTCTAATTGCACCTTCGTCACGTATGACGCTCATTTTCGTAATTTTGAAATGTATTCTTCGAACAAGTTCTAACTTAAGAAGGCATACATCGGCACACTCACAATCAAAAAGTGAAGTATTAAAGGTGAATGCTTTTATATGGCTCAAGTTTTCTCACTCATTTTGGGTGGTTTTGTGCCTAGTCATGCGATTGCTTGTTTTGAAACTTAGTTTGAAAGTTATCAAAGAGTTTTGCTCGTCATAGTTGCTTTTCCAAACCTTTTGAACTTTTGTTGACCAGAAATACCCTTTTTGGACTTTCCATGATTCAAAAATTTTTGAAAATTTTGCTGAAAATCTGAGTTTTGCTAAAAAGATTGATCAAAATTTTATATTGCACTACAGTAGTTAATACTACTGCTATCCCACACTTAAAAGAACATTGTCCCTAATGTTCTATTTCTAAGTTAGGTTAATCCCACACTTAGATTTTTGAATGAGGGTCAATAATTTCGAGGTCATTCTCTATTTGTGAGTAATAATCCCACACTTAGAGTTTTACTTAGAATTTTAGTGTGTTTAATCAAGCAAAATAAGGTTAGAAGAAATACTTCCTTGTGCTGCGTGTGTTGCCACTGGATTTTATGGACCAGATTCAAGTGTGTGAATTCGCTGGAAATGGACCAGACTCATTAAAAATGAACTTGTTCCATAAATCCTGCTTCGAATTCTGCATAATACACATCCTTTAGAAAACACAAATGTCAACACAAGTTAATACTAAACATAAATAAAAATAACTAAAAGTAGCTAATCCATGTCAGCAGAGAGCGTCTCCCAGTCGGTGAAGTCATCATCCACGAAGATCGTGTTCTCAACGACCGATGTGGGTGATGATGACTCCTCGATGGTATAGACCGGAGATGCAGTGCCATCTTCTGGATCCTGAATCCTAGCATCTAGTGCAGCTGTCTCCTCCTCTAGTCGGTCCATAAAAGTGGGATGGTCCTGCGCAGTCATGCTCCAAGGTGGGAATAAGTCCCATGGTGGAATGTGCGGAGCGGGATCAGGTCCCATCTGAAAGGGGCACACAGGGGTAGAAGGAAGGCCTAAAGCAGTGTGGATCTCAGAGATGGCAGTGTGCTGGACCTCAAGGGCTCTCAGTATCGACCAAGTGACAGCAGGGTCCGCAGTAGTCACCTCATGCTCAAAGGTGGGTACTCTGGAGGTCCCTGCAGTCTGTTCCTTTGATCGGTGAGATGAAGGTAACCTGGCATGGATGGGACGTAACAGGTATGTCTCCTGAACGTGCACTTCCACCAAGTCTGCCGAAATCTCATCCAATCGAGGTGGCGGTGACAGTGATCCCCTGACGGTCCTCATGCTACTACCCGGTGATGAACTCCGGGAGTGATACATGGCACGTGAGCGTCTTTGACTGGGGGCTCATGCTCTGGCTGACTACGAACTCATCCTGCAAAATACAAAAGGTTAATGGTCTATAATCATTAGTCTTTCATATGGCGAGGTACTGCATAGAAAAAATGGATTAGATCAAACATAAAAGTAAAAGAAAACTAATGCTGAAAATATAAGATAGGCTTGGGATGCCTCCCAAGGGCGCTTTGTTTATCGAGTCTCGTAGCTTGACTCTACTATTCTAGTAGGTTGATTCGTAGTTATAGACTTCCTCAGTTGAGGGAAAGTCTTTTACTTAGTGTTTTAAACGGTGACCGTTTACCTTGAAGTTTCCGTTTGGGGCCTCGAGTTCGACGGCACCATAGGGAAATACCTTAGAGATTGTGAATGGACCGCTCCACCGTGTTTTGAATTTACCAGAAAACTTCTTAAATCGGGAGTTAAAGAGTAGAACTTTATCACCTAGATTGAAGCGTGTGGGGCGGAGCTTTGAATCGTGGAGCAACTTGGTTCTTTCCTTGAATTTGTAGGAACTTTCGTAAGCTTGATCCCTTAACTCCGCTAGTTCATTCAGTTGCATTTTCTGGTGCGTTCCCGTTATCGTAGGATCCAAACTACAGTTTTTCAGTGCCCAGTAAGCTTTGTATTCGAGTTCAATTAGAAGATGACATGCCTTTCCATAAATGAGACTATAGGGGGTTGTTCCTAATGGCGTTTTATAAGCTGTCCGGAATGCCCATAAAGTATCGTCTAGCTTATCTATCCATCTTATTTTGTGTTGACCAATTGTTCGTTCCAAGATCCTTTTTAGTGCCCCGTTTGTAATCTTTGCTTGCCCATTCGTCTGCGGGTGATAGGCCGTAGAGGTCTTGTGGGTAACACCATATTGTTGCAATAGTTTCATAAACTGAGTATTGCAAAAGTGCGTGCCTCGATCACTGATGATCACTCGAGGTGTTCCAAACCGACAGAATAGCTGTTTTAAGAACTTGGTTACTACTCTTGAGTCATTTGTTGGAAAGGCTTGAGTTTTGGCCCATCTGGATACGTAATCGACAGCCACTAGAATGTATTCTTTTCGGTAAGATTTCGGAAATGGTACCATAAAATCTAATCCCCATATGTCATATATTTCACATGCTAGGATATTCGTCAATGACATTTCGTTACGCGTTGTGATATTTCCAAACCTTTGGCAAATATCGCAGCGTTTCACCAAGTCTTGTGCGTCTCTGAAAATGGTGGGCCAGTAAAATTCTGAGTTGTATACTTTCTTTGCTGTCAGAATAGCTGCATGATGTCCTCCGGTGGGTCCGTGATGGCTTTGGTGGAGTATGTGTTCGGCTTCTTTCCCATCGACACATCTTCTTACTATTTGGTCGGGACAGACCTTGAACAAATATGGATCATCCCAAAAGTAATGCTTGATGTCGCGGAAGAATTTTTATCTTCGCGATGAGATCATCCCTTTTCTTGTGATCCCTCCAACTACGAAATTGGCAATGTCTGCAAACCAAGGATCGTCAGTGAATTGCGAGCCTTGTATTTGTTCTCCTAAACTCATTAACTGCTCTTCTGGAAATCAATCTTTAATATCTCTTTCTGCAAGTTGTTCCATTGACGGATTTTCAAGTCGACTTAAATGGTCTGTGACGACATTTTCTGCTCCCTTCTTATCTTTTTATCTCGATGTCGAATTCTTGTAGGAGTAAAATCCATCGTAAAAATCTAGGCTTTGCGTCTTACTTTTTGAAGAGGTATTTTAGAGCTGGGTGATCCGTGTATACTATTGTTATGGACAATATTAGGTAGGATCTAAATTTGTCAAAGGCAAACACTACGGCTAGCAGCTCTTTTTCCGTAGTTGTGTAGTTCTCTTGGGCATCTGTAAGTGTTTTGCTAGCGTAATAGATTGGTCGAAAGTGATTATCCTTCCTTTGACCTAGAACTGCCCCAACTGCAAAGTCACCAGCGTCGCACATGATCTCAAAGGGTAGACTGCAATCTGGAGCGACCATGATTGGTGCATTGGTTAGCTCCTTTTTCAGGTAGTCGAAAGCCTTCATGCAGTTGTCGTCAAACACAAACTTGATGTCTTTTCCTAGAAGGTGGGTGATAGGTCGAGAAATCTTGGAGAAGTCCTTGATAAAATGGCGGTAGAACCCAGCATGTCCTAGAAAGCTTCGAATGGCCTTGACGTTGGTTGGTGGAGGAAGTTTGGCAATGGTTTCGACTTTTGCTTTGTCTACTTCGATTCCTGACTTTGATATTCGATGTCCTAACACTATTCTTTCCTTCACCATAAAGTGACATTTTTCCCAATTTAACACGAGATTTGATTCTTCACACTTAGCGAGCATTTTATCGAGGTTGGATAGACATGATGCGAAGGAGTCTCCAAAGACAGAGAAATCGTCCATAGAGACTTCCATGCATTGTTTAATCATGTCATGGAAAATTGCAACCATGCATCTCTGAAATGTTGCAGGTGCGTTGCATAATCCAAACGGCATTCGTTGGTATGCGAATGTTCCGTAAGGGCACGTGAACGTTGTCTTCTCTTGGTCCTTCAGATCAAGCGGGATTTGGAAATTTCCCGAAAAACCGTCAAGGAAACAGTAGAATTCGTTCCCTGATAGCCTTTCGAGCATTTGGTCAATAAACGGAAGAGGGAACTGATCTTTGCGAGTTGCTTCGTTTAATTTCCGGTAGTCGATGCAAACCCTCCAACCGGTAACCGTCCGAGTTGGTATAAGCTCATTTTCTTCGTTTGTAATGACCGTCATTCCTCCTTTCTTCGGTACGACTTGAACAGGGCTAACCCAAGGTGAGTCGGATATTGGGTAAATCAATCCAGCATCTAAGAGTTTGATAACTTCTTGTTTAACCACGTCCTGAATCTTAGGATTTACCCTTCTCTTCCTTTGTACGGATGGTTTGAAATCGTTCTCCCTGAGGATCTTGTGCGTGCAATAGTTTGGACTAATTCCTTGTATGTCGGAAATTTTCCATGCAATTGCCTTCTTGTGCGATTTCAGAACATCAATGAGTTGAACTTTCTCCTCGGGTTTTAACTCTTTTGATATTATCACTAGGAGTTGTGATGTCCCATGGAGGTAAGCGTATTCAAGGTGAGGGGGTAGTTCTTTTAATTCCAGTTTTGGTGGCTCTTCGATAGACGGCTTCATTCTATCTATCTCGTCTCTATTCAGCTTTTCATATTCAGCTTGGAGTGGTGCTTCATCTGTCTCGGCTTCAGATGTGGAGATTGATGCTAAATCAACCCACTCGGTTTTATTTGAGAATTCGTCCGTCTTCAGCTCGTACTTGTTGACTGATGATGAGGATGCTTCGTCATTTCCGGTGATGATGATTTCTCCATCGTCAGTGAATTGGAATTCTTGAAACTGAGCGGATGAAGATTTGTTTATGGTGATTTCAAGGTTTGAAAATGGTAGTGATACGGGTTGGTTGGCTAATTGTAGTTCAAACGATGGTGGTTCAACATTCATTCCTTTGAATGAATCTAGGATTTCTCTAATCGAAGGAAATGGGTTCGGTTCATTGAATGTGGGTTCATCTCTTTTTAGCCAAGGTATCGGTGTACTGCATCCTAATGGAACAGGGATTGTTTTGCCATCGGTGCGAGGAAATTTCATTTCAAACAGCGGAAATAGTAGTTCGTCGGATGTTGTTGGTGAAGTGATTGCGGAATGCAGCCCAGGGTCCTCGTTATATAGCTTCCGAACTGTGATTATGGTGTTGGGTATCGGATCCTGGCTAGATAGTGCTAATACTTCGTGGAGATGTTCATCAAAAATGTCCTGCATGTTATCACACAAACCAAGGTCCTCTTCCAGAGGTTGCTTCATTAATCGATAGACATTAAAGGTGACCTCCTCTTTCCCAACTCTCAATTTTAAAGATTTTTCGTTAACATCGATTACGGCCTTGGCAGTATTTAGGAAAGGTCTGCCAAGGATGAGCGGGATATGGGTGTCTTCCTCTATGTCCATGACGATAAAATCCACTGGAAAAACGAACTTATCGACTTTCACCATGACATCTTCAGCAATTCCTCGAGGGAGTTTAACTGATCTGTCAGCTAATTGGATAGTCATACGAGTAGGTAATAGGTCATCTAATCCTAATTTCTTGTAGAGGGAATAAGGCATAAGATTAACACTAGCACCTAGGTCTGCTAAGGCGTTACTAATTTGAATTCCTTGGAGAAAGCAGGGTATAGTAAAACGTCCAGTATCGCCTAATTTAGGTGGGAGACCATGTTGTACAATTAATGAACATTCAGCATTCAAGGGTAAACTAACTATTTGCCTAAGTTTTTCTTTATTTGAAAGGAGTTCTTTAAAGAATTTAGCACACGAGGGCATTTCTACTAAAGCGTCTAATAATCTAACATTTAAGTGTAGGCTTTTAAATATTTCCAGATATTTACCGAATTTGGCTTCTTGCTTTTCCTTTTTAAGTCTACCAGGATAAGGTATTCTCGTTCGAGGTACGTTATCTAGAGTTTTGTCTGGTGATGGGTCAGGTATCGTGACAGGGATGTCAATTGACACATTTTCACTAGGTGCAGGTGTAGGCAAAGAAGTGTTTTCGGGGGGTGTTATCTGGTGGTGGTGGATCAACTTTGGTTACTTTTCCTCCTCTAGTCACGATTAACACGTCATCACTTGGTGGATGAGTGGTGTCATTAGTGATCACCGACGTACTTTCCTCAATAAAACTTAAGTTTTTCAAAAGTAGTTTCCATGTTAGAAATTAATTTTTCTGAAATTTTTATCATGACGTCAATGTTATCTTGAAATCCGGTTACTCTTTTGTTTATAACGTTTTGTTCAAACATAAAATCTGACAAAGATTGTTTTGAGGAAGGTAAGTGGTTTGTAGGTGAGGAAATAGCTAAAAGTTGGGTTAATGACTCATTTGGTGTGGGGTTGGTATAATCAAAGTAAGGTGTTGTCATAATTGGCTAAAAGTGGTTAACTAAAACTAAACTAATCCTAAAGGCAATAAGATAACTTTTGATTGATGTTAATCTTTCAAAAGGATCGCTAAACACTAAAGTTACTAATTTCCTAAAATCGGTTGCCGACGCTCCCCAGCAGCGGCGCCAAAAACGTGTTGCGCCACGCACCGTTCGTTGGAATTTCTAATGGTGACGTGGCACATCAATTGGTTTTAGATTTATAAGGCTGGGGCCTAGGGTTACTGTTTTGCTAATCAAAGGGCTAGCAAAGGACAAGTATAATCTAGGATCGTTCTTCAAAGCACGACAAATTGAAACTAGGGGGTTTAGGAACTTTTATGTATTTAGCTGGGGTTAAAAAGGTTGGTTTTGGTTTTGGGTTTTCTATCCTAAATTAAACTAAACTAAGTTAAAAAGTGGAGGTTACTTCGGGCGTTCAACAATTAAAGCGATTGTCTACTATGATGTGGTTTAGGAGTTGTTAAATATGGAGAGTTCTAATGGAGATAAGTTCGTACGTTAATATGAGCTATTGCTACAATCCTCCTATCGGACTAACGCGGAGGTGTCCACAATCAGGAATTAGAATGTCACATGGATTGCAGAATATATTAAAGCATACACCGAAAGTTCTCTCAAATGTACACCCACATTATCCGACAGTTAGCCTCGAATCCTATTCCCCAATCTCGGTCGTCAGAGATGTCTGAATCATGGCATAGTTTGTTGAATAAACAATCTTATGAACGAGGGTTATCCTCACCGGAATAGGTTGGGCCAACCGGTCTAGGCGGCCGGATGATGTGTCATCACTTATTCGTACGAGTTATCAACATTACTCAGGGATGAAACAAAACCGGGATGATTTATATTACAAATGGAAACTTAAGTAATACGTTTGTTATTCGATTCATAATATAACTACCTTCGGTCGTTATTGACTTCCATATATTTGTACTCCGCCGTAAGTGTTTCCAGTACTATATCAAAGAACAGTCGAATAGGGGCCGTCATATTATTTCACGACACTTAGTGCCATTTGTATTTCACTATTATGATGATCCTAAGGCAACAATCAAACAAGAACATGCAACAAGACGATCAAAGCAATAGTTCAATATAAGCATACAAAAGTATTATTTAAGTTGAGGATATTCCGAAAGTTGTCTCAAAAATATCGCCTATATGAATTTAATCTTAATCTACTTCTATTCCCATATTCCGTGTCTCTTGGATCCTAGTTTGGTCTAGAGAACACCGGCCATGCCGAGCTCATTGATTCAATCTAACATAGTATAACTAAGTGACCTATACCCTATGAGTTAGCTACGTTCATTTATGGATAAGGTTTTAGTTACAACATGAGTTGGGTATATAAACGATAAAGATTTAATTACTATATCTATTTGTAATGTAAACCATCCGCAATCTCATAACACACCGCATAATCACATATTTAATACTTTCTAAACGACTATCATAGCAGACAATTGAGTTATCTAATTAATCATGGCAATTCTAGCATGCATATTTAAATATATATAATAAAGAACAAACATATTTAAATATGATAGATAGATTAAAACCTGAAAAGAAGTACAATAACTCGTAGCTAAAATATGCGTCCCGGAGTACCTCCGTACAAGTCTTCCTTAGCTAATTAATTAGTTATTCTAATTAATTAAACTAACCTAAAGGAAGAACTACTAAATTTACAAGAAAGAAAAGATATGAGAAATATGGAGTGTGTTGGTGTTTTTCTCCAAGGTGTGTATTCAAATGAACCCCATGCCTCCTATTTATAGGTGAGTCTTGGTGCATTTTAGCAAGTGGAGGCACATATTAGCAAAAGGTGGAAAAGGTGGTGCACCGGGTACCAAAAAGCGCGTAAAGGTGGTGCACCGGGTACCAAAAAGCATGTAAAGGTGGTGCACCGGGTACCAAAAAGCATGTAAAGGTGGTGCACCAAGGACCAAAAAGCGGAAACGAGGTGGGAGGGTGGTGGCCGGCGCTGCCCTACAGGTGGCCGGCGGCAGCCTGTAGGTAGCCGGCGGCTGGTGGTAGGCTGCCGCCCCGGTTCGCCGTCTTTTACTTCGTTTCTTGATTCGTGCATGTTTTCTTCGTTACGCGTCCGTTTGCGTTGATTCTTTTTTTGTTGGGTTCGTCTTTCAAAAACGAATACTTTGATGAAAAGAAATCCCAAACATATGTCTCTGAACTTTAGATGTGTCGTACGAATCGTTTGAATCTTCCGGCGTACGTAGAATCTTCATTCTTCGTCCGTTTTTGTTGATTCTTCTTTTGTTGGGTTCGTATTTTAAAAATGAACATCTTGGATGAGATGGATGTTGGTATGGGTACTTTTTTCTTGAAATCTCTTTTTGATGCCTTGAATCTTCAAACGTGCGTGGAATCTTCGTTTTCCATCCGTTTTGCTTGATTTTCATCGTGCAACTTTGTTTTGACCATCTTGGCATAATACTATTGATTTGTACTGCTTTTGAGTTAAAATGCCAAGAATCGTTCCAGAATGAGAGAGATATCGGTAGTAAAAACGTGACTTTTTCGCGATATCACAAGATAAAGTTCATTTGTAGTATGCTTTAAGAGTATGAGCTTCAATGATAATTATTCCGACATTCGTTCATGCAAAATAGTTGTCATTTGATGAAAAATAGAGGATTCGTCTTCAAGAATGCATCAAGAATTAATCAATTTAAAGATTAAAGCTGAGATGTCATTAAAGAAAAGTGAGCTTCAACGTTGTTTTAGCTTTCTAAGGATTCAAAGTATTCAGGCTTCAAAGATATATCAGAATAGAAGACAATATCAAGCATCTACTGAATCTATGCTAAATCCTAGGGGGAGATCGTTAGAAATATTATATAGGATTTTCATAGATAACTTGTACTTTATGGTTTATTTCTTGTAACTTGCTTAAAGGGCTTTTTGATAATTTATGATGTAAGATGGTTAAGGTATAAATTAGTGTGTTAACCCTGACCATAACAATAATCTTTGGCTGTAATTCTCCTGCACGCATTTTCTAAAGAACAGCCGTATTTTGTTTTTCATATATGTGTTCTTATTACGATTCATCAATAACTCGATTAGATCAATTTCAAGCCGTCAATGATAAGGGCTCGAATACTCATTTACAATTGTTCAAAATCTAAAGAATTGTTAGCGCAAACCATAAAACCGAATGAATCGAAGTAACTCAATTTTAGACTTTGAAAAGCGATTGTTGATTATGTAATGTCTCACTCATCTATTTCCTTTATATATTTTGGCTAAATAGTAAGTCGATCGTAGATTTGGTAATTTTAGACTTATTGATTATTTATGGGTCAAGTTTGATAATATTTATGAGATGATGAGTTTTGTTGGGTCTCCTCTATTTTTAGATGGGTCTAAATGGTTATCTGATATGACCTCAAATTGTATAATCATTAGCCAACAGCTCTAGGCGTGTAATTTTTCTTTCTTAACACCTTATTTCATTTTTTTTTTTTCATTTTTCACTTAAATATATAATAAAGGTTGGTGGAAACCCGATGAGTCAACCCGATTCGAGACCCGTTTGACTCAGACCCACGTAGACTCGTACTCTTAAATGACCCATTTAAACCTGAACCCGTTTAGACCCGACCCAATAATTTTGCCATTTATAGTTTTATGGAGTAGTATGGTAAGTTGCCCACTCTAGCTTTGAGATGTTTGTACACTCATTCACGAACTAAACGTGAGGTACCCTCATGGTGTTTCAATTCTATCAATCAATGTCTAATGTATCGTTTTACATGTATTTATTTATCATGTAATGATAGTATTGAATTTATTTGAAATCTGTATGAGCTTTATTATCCCGCAATAACTACCATGAGCACACTTAGGGCCTGTTTACTTTCCACTTAATGGTCTGTTTCCAGACACTTCTTAATCCAGACAGATAAATTGTTGTTTCTTTTTCACTTAATCTGAAAGGAATGTCTGTTTCTGAAATAGGAGGAAAAATGAAGCCCTTACCAAAAAGAGACACTTAATGATAAATATACATTTTTTCAACATTTTTTCTCCAATTGAATTTGAACACATCATTTTTTATTCAAACTTTATATCATTAAGTTCCTCATTTTGGTCAAAACAAAAATTACATTTATATAAACAGCACTTGTTATAAACAGACATATTTATCCAAACAGACATCACATGTAAACAACACTTAGTAGGAAAAAAAGTAAACAACCCCTTAGTGTGGCTAAAATAATTTCGTACTACAGTTGTGTTCATTTAGAGTAAATTTGAAACATAATATAATTAAACCGAGTCATGCTCTACTAGTTTCTGAGTTGTTTATTTTTGTGTTCATCGTGTACGTTTGATGTTGGTCAGTTTAAGCATTTTCGTTCAAGTATCGTTCGTACACCGATTATTAACATTTAGGGAATGTTTTCTATACTAGTACCCTCTCTGTCTTTCTTACACTATTTTTTTTTAGGGTTAATGGTCTGTAAATGTATCCAACTTGTCAAAAAATGCTTTTGTATGCATCCAACTTTTAAAAGTGCTATTGTATGTATTCATCAACACTAATTATGTTTGACTGGTCAAACGCATCCAACGTGGCATTTTCGTCCGACGTGGCATTGCAAAGTCAGCACCATGTCATCTTAAGTTCAATACATTTTTCAGGTCATCATCTTCATCAACTTTATAAACTTCATTTTTTCCGGCGACTTTATTTTTTCCGGCGACATCTTTTTTTTTTCCACCGATACCACCACAACCAATATACACCATCTAACCACCAACCCTATCATCTCCACCTTATCACCATCTCTAATACATCACTATCTCCAACCACCTCCACCATTTTTTCCGGCGACACCATTTTTTTCGACAACCTCACAACAACCAATTTACACATCTCGAACCACCAAACTATATCATCTCCAACTCACTACCATCTCCAAAACAATACCATCTCCGACATCACCACCATCTCCACCATTTTTTCCGGCAACACATATTTTCCGACGACCTCATAACAACCAATGTACACCTCCTAACCACCAACCCTATCATCTCCACTTCAAAACATTACATCTACACCAAAATTGGTTGTTATGATGTCGTTGGAAAATACGTGTTTCCGGAAAAAATGGTGGAGGTGGTTGGAGATAGTGATGTATTAGAGATGGTGATAAGGTGGAGATGATAGGGTTGGTGGTTAGGAGGTGTATATTGGTTGTAGTGGTATCGGTGGAAAAAAAAAAGATGTCGTCCGAAAAAATAAAGTCGCCGGCAAAAATGAAGTTTATAAAGTTGATGAAGATGATGACCTGAAAAATGTATTGAACTTAAGATGACATGGCGTTGACTTTGCAATGCCACGTCGGACGAAAATGCCACGTAGGATGTGTTTGACCAGTCAAACTTAATTAGTGTTAATGAATACACACAATAGCACTAATTAGCAAGTTAGATGCATACAATAGCACTTTTAAAAGTTGAATGCATACAAAAGCATTTTTTTGCAAGTTGGATACATTTACAGACGATTAACCCTTTATTATTATTATTATTATTATTATTATTATTATTATTATTATTATTATTATTATTCAATTAAAGATTTTGAGGTATCTAAACACTTCTAATAATGATAAAATATTATTTGTGTGATTCTTTGAAGGCAATGTGGCTAGGCTTCTTCAAAATCGGATATTAGAAAACTCGGACTAGTCAAGTACGCGGAAATCGTTAGCAATAAAGTTTAAATCGAAACCAACAAAAAAATGGTCGCTAACTCAAAACAAAATAACCAAAACAATTCACAATTTTTCTAAGCAGTGAATTAATGAATATTTGAATCTCTTATTATTGACGTATTTGCAAATAATTATCTAATAATACAGCTATCAAAATTTAGTATTAAATACAAAGAGAAAATAACAATGAATGATAAAATTTTGAATTTTGGGTGTATGAAATATCCGAAACTTTTGAAATTTACTACCAGAATTCAAAAATTCGAAGAATTCAAAAATTCGGAACTCGAAGTTAGATATTTGAAAACTTAGCTTTTCGAATTTTTGATTTTTCTAGATTGAATTTTTGAATATTTTTTTACAGATTCAGAACATAGATACTCTCTCTATTCCAATAAAAGTGTCTGGGTTGTCTTAAAATTAATGTTTATTTCTTGAAAGGAGAGAAGGAAATAAGGAGCTGATAAGTGTCTTCCTCCATCTCTCTACCTTCTCATTTCTCTACTTTTTTTACATGATTTTTTTCGTGTTTTATTTATTCATTTATTTATTATTATTATTTTATTATTATTATTTTATTATTATTATTTTTTTTTCGTTTTTTGATTTTATTTTATTTTTTGCGTTTTTTTTAGTTCATATTATCGGATTTTTTGTATATATATATATATATATATATATATATATATATATATATATATATATATATATATATATATATATATATATATATATATATTTTTTGCGTTTTTCAACCTTTTCATTTAACCTTTTTCACATTTGTTGTTGTTTTACCTCACGTTGTTACATTTAAATACAATTTCATACAAAGTATAATAAAAAAAGGGTTTAAGTCAACGATCACCAAAGTACTCTCCCTTTTGTTCCGAGATCACAAATCAACCGGTTTTATTACCATGATCACCAACGAACTTTGTAGTTATGTGCTGAGATCACCAACTAAATATTTTTTTACCGTAAACGAAATTCACCATGTGACGTGGCATTGCCACATCACTAATTTTATTGACGTGGCATCCATGAGTGGTATTTTTGTGTTTACTCAACCTGATAAAGTGAATCTGTATCCTATATTTTCTCAACAAAAAATTCCCAACTTTCCCATTATAATCCTCATTTTATTCGCTCGCAATTTCCTCGTTCAACCCATCAACACCTCCCTACACCACCCGTCATCGCCATCGTTCACGGCTGCGACGACAACAACATTCAATGTCCGACCGGTAAAATATTCGTTTACAACCTGCCACCATTTTTTAACACTGAATTGCTTGAAAACTGTCATTAGTTAAACCCTTGGGGTTCTCGTTGCGACACGTATTCTAACGACGGCCTTGACCGCAGTGCTACAAAGCTCGCCGGAACGTATCCTTCTTATTCGATTCCAATACTTCAGTCGGAATGGTTTTCATATCGCCGTGAACGTCGAATTTCTCAAAGTAAATCGGGGCGTGCATCGCGTCCATGACTTGTTCGACGGCGCCGGTGACCAGAGGACCGATTCCGTCTCCAGGGATTAGGGTTACAGTGCGTGGAGCACCGTCTCCGGGTCGGGGCATGTAGGTGACGGATCGGGTTGGGGTTGAGATCAGCGGTGATTGACGGTGGAGTAATTGTTTGAGAATCGGTAGAGTTCGTTTGGCTAGTGCTTCAATTCAAGTGGATTTGATTTGATTCGATGTAGATATATTATAGAGACAGAGAGGAAATTAGGGTTTGGATGGGGAAAGAAATCAGCAAATGGAATGGAATGAGCGGGCAAATTATTGCAGCTAGGGAGGCAACCCAAAGGGAGAGAGAAATTATATACACGTCGACATTATATTTCCACCCTGGAATTAAAAATAGGGTAAAAATAATGAAAAACTATTAAAAAATCAAAAGTTACCGGTTTAGCCGGTTACCGGTTACCATATGGTGACATCAGGACAAAATTTGAAAGTTTGTTGGTGATCATGGTAATAAAATCGGTTGATTGGTGATCTCGAAACAAAAGGGAAAGTACGTTGGTGATCGTTGACTTAAACCCTAAAAAAAATATTTATGTGATGCACCATATTTATACCTTGAATAAAATAAGTTTTGATATAACAAAATTATAACTTCAATGCATCGTAAAATTAAAATTGTGATGCACCACATTTTATAACTGTGATGCACCAAAATTTATACACTACTGATGTTTATCGTACATCTAAAAGTCAGAGCGTCATATTTTATAACTATGATGCACCATATATTATAACTCTGATGTACCACTTTTTAATTCAATAACTATGTTTTATACTATATTTTGAAAGTCGATGCATCATATTCAGATAAAATAAGTGTATCATAGCTTATAATGTTGGTGAACACAATAATAATTTACTTTTATTGCATATTGTTTTTTATATTCATCTACATAGTAAAATATAAAAAATAAAAAATTTTAAAAAATAAAATTTAGAAAAAGGAGAAACAAAAAAAATGGAGAAAAAATAAAAGTGGAAGGATAAAAATTGTGGATAAATGGGAAAGGTGAGAGGGAAACTGGATTAAAAAGGAGAAGAAATGAAGAAAAAGTATACTTGTCACTTTCTTATTGGTAGGGGTGAGTATGGGTCGGTTTGGGTCGGTTATGACCCAAAACCGAACCCATAACCGAAATTTCGGTTAACGGATAATAGAAACCGATCGATTTCGGTTAAAAGGTGGGTCGGTTATCGGTTATTTTCTCCGGGTCGGTTATTTTTTTCGGTTAAAACGGTTAACCACCAAAAGTTTGGGCCTGTGATTCTAGCCCAATAGTCATTAATTGGGCCATATATTTGTTCAATTTTCAATCAGATGCATCATTAGTTTCTAGGTAATTAGCCCATTAAACACTCACAAACATGACAGTTTCACACAAATGTTGAATCATATCGTTGCTATTAATAATACAGCCAAGTAATGTTAAATACATTAACATTGGCAACTCTAAACTACATAATTTATTATTACAACATAATATTTGTTCAATTTTCAATCAGATGCATCATTAGTTTCTAGGTAATTAGCCCATTAAACACTCACAAACATGACAGTTTCACACAAATGTTGAATCATATCGTTGCTATTAATAATACAGCCAAGTAATGTTAAATACATTAACATTGGCAACTCTAAACTACATAATTTATTATTGCTGTATACGTAATATTACAACAGAAAGTTAAAAGTTTAATAATTTTACACTGCTTACATAGTTAACTACTTAATTAATGCTGAATAATCAAAACAATGGCATGTTCACTCTTCATCCTTGAAGAATAAATCTTCATCCATGGAAAGAGTCCTTTCTTTGCTTGTAAAGTTCTGAATTCTTACACACATGCTTCAAATGATGCAACATTGAAGCAGTGCCATTCTTCTTTGCACCAACAGCCATTATCATTGGACAAAAACAGCATTTCACTTTCGAACCAGGACCTTGTACGTGAGTAAAATAACGCCACACAATCGATCGCTTTCCATTACCACCGTTCACCTCGTTTGTTGCTTCCATATAATAGCACACACAACATCAACATTTACTCGTTTAGATACGTTATGGAGAAACAAACTGGTGTACTTAGCAATCAATTAGTAAATATTTAAGTTCAAACAAATAATGTAATCGGTAAATTCTGAATGATACCTTTGATTTTAAGAATGGGATGTGACTGAATCACACTTTAAACGGATCAAATTTGTTTAAAATGGCATATGAAATTAAAGAAGTCTGCACTCGTTCTTGGTGACTGTTGAAGACTAGAAGCTGCAAAGGGATAAATGTTCAGGGTTTTCTCTTTCTTACACTTTTATAGTTAGGATTGTTTGTGTGGGAGACCTAAAACAAAAAGGCTGGAAGTATAAAATGGACCATTCAATTTATTATGTAGTCCAAGACTTAAGTCCAAAACCCAAAAGCCCAATAATAGAATTCTTAGTACGTACGAGAAAGAATTTCTATACAGATGCATACAAACATAATGGTATATATTATGTATTAAGATTACTATTACTTTATATAAAATAAAAAAAACTAATATATATGTATAATATTGGGGCGGTTCGGTTAATAGTGGGTCGGTTATGGGCATTAACCGTAACCGAACCGCAATATTCGGTTATCCAAAATATACATAACCGAACCGTCGGTTAACATAGTGGGTCGGTTATTTTGGTTCGGTTAATCGGTTATTTCGGTTATGGTTCGGTTAATCGGTTTTTGTGCTCATCCCTACTTATTGGCTTCTCTGTCTTCCCTCACTTCTACCCCATCTCCGATGAAACTCACCCAATTTCTTGTAGCAAGCAATTTAAAATGTTTATAAATGATAAAAACAATTTTTTATTGATAGAGACTATAGCGATTACATTTTATTATAAAATTGTGTAAATTTTTCGATTCAAACGCTTAAATCAGGACGTAGAAACTATTATGAACATACGATGAACACCCGTAGAGCCGTAGAGGTGGCTACTATTGAACGTTGAGATTTCAGCACCTAGTTTCAAGGCTTGTAGGGTGGTGGGTGGCGGCTGACAAAACCAACCAATCACTCTCCTGTAATCTTTTCCCCTTGATCTTTATCTTACTTTGAATTATATCATTATCATTATTCATTTTCATTATTATAAAATATAAATAAAAGTCAAAAGTAATGTGCATCAATACATGTTATAATCATCCACCCCTTTTTTCACGCTTATAAATATCGATCGACATATGAATTATACAAATATATGTACGTGGGTATTGCCAGAGACAAGTGTTGAATACCGATTCCCCAAAAGTATTTTGAGCTTTTTGTATAATGTCACAAACAAACTTACATCACAACATGCAGCAACAATTTGTACACGACTTCTAATTATACATTTAAGTTGATTTGGCCAAATAATTAGTGTGATTGATTGATGATTGATTTAAGGGTAAAAGCCGCGGATCGCCCTTGTACTTTCCTTTTTGTTCCAAGGTCACCCATGTACCTATTATATTATCATGATCATCAACAAACTTTCAAATTTTGTTTTCATGTCACAAATGTACAATTTTATTACCACGATCATTAACAAACTTTCGAATTTTATGTTCATGTCATCCTTTTTAATATGATGTGGCTACCACGTGGCTGCCATGTAATTGGTGATATGAACACAAAATTCGAAAGTTTGTTGACGATCGTGGTAATAAAATTGTACATTGGTGACATGAAAACAAAATTTGAAAGTTTGTTAATGATCGTGATAATATAATAGGTGCATGGGTGACCTCGGAACAAAAAGGAAAGTACAAGGGCGATCCGCGGCTTTTACCCTTGATTTAATTTGTTGTAGAAAAAGAACCGCCATTGACAAATCAAATACGTACATCAATGAATTTTATAAGTTGTGTTAAAGCGTACCGACATATATTGAGTTATATTTATATTTTTATTGTATGTATTCAGCTTTGATTAATAATTTTTATTGTGCGTGTGGTATTGTATGTATCCATGTAATTAACCACTAATATTAATGACGTGTCAACCAAAAAAGATGTCATTATACCCGTTTACAAGTGATAGGATGTTTGATACATGTGACATGAATAATTAAGAGTATATACACAATATATCTCTATAAAGTTAATTACACGTAATAGAAGATTTATGGCAGGGTAATGTTATCAAATAGAAATTTTTTCTTTCGACCATATTTCGATTGAGCAACTTTAGTCAATAGTTTAATTATGTCAATTAGATGGATGATTATTTCCTTGGTTTGTCTTCTCGTCACGTAATAGTTGTTCATTATCTATGTAAACTTTATTATACTGTAAATTACTTCTATTCAATTACTGATTAACACGTATATATGCAATTAGTCTTCTACATAAATCCGATCCCATAACACGAATTATAAATATTATTATTTAATCTTGACAACTCTAATAAAATAGTTTTTTCCAAACTATGACTAAATGTCTGAAAGTCTTCTTGGGGTTA
This sequence comes from Helichrysum umbraculigerum, assembly GCA_949592205.1. Classification (NCBI taxonomy): domain Eukaryota; kingdom Viridiplantae; phylum Streptophyta; class Magnoliopsida; order Asterales; family Asteraceae; genus Helichrysum; species Helichrysum umbraculigerum. The sequence continues at coordinate 65,598,605 of CATIUR010000005.1, read as the reverse complement.
CCAAAGTATATTCCAACATGAATTGGTTGGATTTAAAAAAGAATAACAACTTTATATATTTCTGTTACTTGGGATTGTGAGATACTATAGTACTTCACTAGGAAGTTGAATTATTATTCATCCCCAAAAACATATGAAAATAAGGTAATGGTCCTCAAGGTTAGGATCATCATTCACTTATGGTCCCTATACTTATTTAAAAGAGTTTGATGACAGTTCGTTAACGACCAAGTAGAGGACACATTTTATTGTTCTAAACTAAACCGTTTTACCTCTTTACGAATTCAACAACGAAGAGGCCTTGAGTTAGTTTGTGATACCTAACACTTGTCTTTCGATACATTACGTAGTACGTACATTATTTATGTAATTCGTTCTTGACTTTTGTTTGTTATGTATCACTTTCCATTTGTACTCTCTACATTTTTTCTCGTTTCATCTTAATGAGTTTTGATTGTTAATGCATTTAATTAGGGCTAATAATGTAACAACCCCAAAATTAGGACCAATTTAAAATTTTCCTAATTACGTGTTTATTACTTGTATATAATATGAAATAGGATTATATACATTATCTACTTATTATATATATATATATATGGATGGAATATATGTATATATACGCGTATACGATTCGTACAAATCGTATAAAACAACAAGTGTACAAACTTGCGGACATTGGTAAAACGATTATTAAATAATGTGAGATTATTTAATTACTTTGACTATTACTTTATATTATGTTTCTAATATAACGGAAAACGTACGTTTTGATTAAAACGTTACCGAACTCCACGAAAACTCGACCAACCGACAAAACAAACAAAGTTATATTGTTTAACTTGAAAACAAAGTATTTTATTAAAATACTTCAACTAAATTATCGGATATTATTACGTATATTTAATCGCGTATAAAATGATTTTTACGTTTAAACGACCGGGGAAACGAGCACCGCACGGAGCGCGAACGCGAGGATACGAAAAGTGGTGAGATCCACACTTGGTGGACCCCACCAACCGGCCAACAAGGAGGGGACATCACCCCCCTCCCTTCCTTTCTCACTTACACACACAAACACAACCATCTCACTCAATCACTCTCCCTCTCTCTCTCTACGGTTTCTCTCTCTCTCTCTAAAACCCACACTAAAACACCCTAAAAACACCATTAAAACACCTCGGAGGCTAGGCTCGGTTTGGAGAAAAGTGATCACGAGAACGAGCTCTACAATCCTATCTTTTCGGTTTCTTGATTCGACAACTTTGTAAGTTTTCCGGCGACTCGCAAACTTTTCCGATTACATTTATTTTACTTCCATGTTGTTCCCCTAGCTAAATGATGTCCGAATATGTAATTAAAACACGTTTTTGAACACATTAACGGAAATGTCGGTTTTTGTCATTTTAAAGAAAACGACACTACAAACCTTAAAAACGACCACCAATAGTTACTATGAACTTATTATAACATATTAAAACTAGTATAAAAGTTCTAGACCCAACGGAAACCGGAAAATACGTTTTCGGAAACTTAAATTCCGAACAGACCTCTTGTGTCGCATCGGACCAAAACTTCATACGACACAACACTGTGTCGCATGTTATGTCGCACGTTATGTCGCAATGTATGCGACACAACGCTTATGTCGCACTATATGTCGTATTATCTACGACACAAAGTTTACCTATCGCTTGATTGCGACACAACGACTATGTCGTATCGTTATGCCGTACCCTTGTATGCGACACAACTATTGTGTCGTATAAACACCAAACCGAAAAAAATCCATACGACACAGACCTTATGTCGCATACGGTCTGCGACACAAGCCTTGTGTCGCAGAAAGCCCAGATCAGAAAACAAAATATATTCTAAGTGTTGGAATCACTTTTCAACTACTAAATCAAATACGATGCTACTTATACCTGAAAATACTATACTTTTGAAAGTATACAACAACACTTGAATACGTACAAGACTGTACAAAACTAACGTGAGATTTCACTCACACATGCACACGAGTTTACACTCGAAATACTTAGGAGATTACACTCCAACGAACTTACACTTGTACATTACACGGGATTACATCCGATACGAACTTACAAGTTAACTCACTAGTTACGTGCTGGATTACACGTTAACTGATACGAACATACACTCGAATACTTACGAGGTCTCACTCGTACCCTTTGGGGTTTAAGCCCATTGGAACTTACGCAAACGATACACGTTGTAATACAAACAAACGATTTTACGAGTATACTTTACAACTGTACAACTACTATGAATACATAATAATAATGGATGGAATTATTATTATACACTGATAACAAACAGACCGTACAACTTTTATACAAACTACGATTTACAAACGAATACAAACGTACAAACAAACTAACGGACATTAACTAGTTTGGGAACAACTAGCATGGATACTTTACAAGTATTCCATTTACTTACTAAACCTTATGCGTATTAGGACGCTAAGGGTTGCTAGTTCGGGATACTACTTGCTTACTTATGGCATTATCTGCCAGACTCAGGTGAGTCTTACAGCCCCTACTTTACTGTTTTTACTCAGGGGTGAGATGCATTACTGTTTTACATGAACACACAAAACTTACTTGCTGCCATGATTTACTTACTGTATGAGATTACGAATACGCCAACTGCATGAGTTTACGACTAATCCAATGAAATCCTCCTGAACCATAGTTGTTAGTTATGTGATAAGCGCGAGTTTTAGTATATGGATCCATATGGGACTGACAATCCCCGCCCGGGGTAGCAAGCACTACCACGAACCGTTCCTGTAGAAACGGGCGTTTCTTACTCGTTCCGTATGAATGTTTTGGATTACATTCATGAGGGGGTACCTATAAATACTGTACGTTAAGCTTCAACTATGGTGGCTCATGGCAATTGTATCAAACGGTTAGCATAACCTGCAACCACCCACTTATTAAAACTTAAGTGAACGATGAGCATAACCTGTGATCGTTACTTACTGGCTGGCTATGATTTACAAATACTACTTGTGTGTTCAAACTGTTTACTTACTTACAAACCTGTGAGATTCACCAACCTTTTTGGTTGACCGTTTTAGTAATGCTTCTCAGGTACACAGCATCAGTAGGGATGCCCAGCAGGACAAGCTTACTTAGCTCGAGTCGCATGCATTTACAAGCTTGGAGATTTTATTACATTACTTTTGTACTAGTTGTTATGTATTAGAATCTCTAGGAATTTACTTGAACTCGAGCTTGTATTTTGAAACTACTTATGTATTAATGTAATAACTTTTCGAACGTCTCATTTAGAGTCGTTCACTGTATCCTTTGTGCTTGTGATTATTGATTAGTAACACCCAAAAACGTCGCTTCCGCAAACTGTTAAATTTGGGGGTGTTACAGATTGGTATCAGAGCCTAAGGTTATAGTGAACTAGGTTGCATTTAGTGGGCCTAGACTATGACCGTTAGGCAGTATTCCTCATTAGGTATAACTGGTTCAGGAATTACAGCATACAAGTTTAATTTAACATAGCCTGATCAACTATGTACAATTAAACGAGGATGATGTGAGTTCTGAAAGGGGTTATGTTGAACCGGAATGCATTAGCTGACTCTGACCTCGAGAGAACCGGGACTTTTACTTGATTGTGCTAGACACATACTAGGCGGTTATGTGATATATATATATATATATATATATATATATATATATATATACATAGGCCTCTTTTCCCTGATACGATACTCTCTCTCGACTGCTGCGAATTTCATTTTTCAACTTACATTAAACAAACGACAACTCGATTCTAGTCGTTTCACTTTTACTCAACCTTTATGAATTCACAAATACCAACATACATCCGAAGGCCTCGACTATCTACTACTCTCTAGGCTATTATATACTGAAGGTATAGGAATAGGCCTTGTCCGATGATACCTTGTTTACCGCCCACACCATTTTAACCGACAACCATAGTTACTCGAACATCCTTCGATATGAAGATCGAGACCTTGTTTTCATTTGCTATTCCTATCTAATTCTACGTTTGTAACATTCTACAATGTACACTACTGTACCGTTAGGTGTAACCTAATAAAACCATTTCCGCTCAATTTTCGTCAGATTTCAAATTTTACAACCGACTTTTACTATCAAAATTTTATAACAAATTTATTTTTATCAAACTTGTTACAAAATTTCTCACAAAAATGTTTTATAAAATTTTCAAAAACTTCAAAACCGTATAAACTTATTTATAGTACACAACTTTAAACAACCTTCAAACTTTGGCATATTTTCTCTAAACCTACTAAAACCATCACAATCATAATTCTTGTTCAAACCTTCACATGTTCTTTATTTATTGTTTCAAGGAACATGCCTCCTCGACGAAAAATCACTCTTACTGAAGCCGAAGTAGCGGGTATAATTGCCCGTAGTGTGGCTCAAGCTCTAGCTACCCGGACTTCAGCCCCTGGTAGCGAAGATACCGCTAATACTGGACCACAACCCAAAACCTGCACCTACAAGGACTTCCAAAACTGCAAACCCTTAATCTTTGCAGGTACTGAAGGAGCGATTGGTCTGATTCGTTGGACCGAGAAAATCGAATCAGTATTCCTCATCTGCAACTGCAAGGAAGAGGATAAAGTTAAGTTCGCCACCAGTACCTTTTCTGACACCGCCCTTACCTGGTGGAACACCTATGCACAGACTGTGAGCGTTGCCGAGGCTTACAAACTACATTAGGATGAACTGAAGCTTATGCTGAGGGGCGAGTACTGCCCAAGAGATGAGCTGAAACAATTGGAAGTAGAATTCTGGAATCACAAGATGCAGCGTGATGACATCACCGGCTACACCAACCGCTTTCACCAGCTGGCACTTCTCTGCCCAACCATGGTTGATCCGGAGTACAAAAGGATCGAAAAGTACGTTGACGGACTTCCCGAGCGACTACAAGATTTAGTAACTTCGTCCAAACCGGAGACTATTCAGAGCGCCATTCGTATGGCTCATGAGTTAACGGCCAATTCTGTCCGTCGTGGCTCAACTTCAACCCCGTCTGCGAATAACAAACGTAAATGGGAAGTAAGTCCCCACTCATCCAACCCGACTTTTGACAAAAAGCCTGCAGCTGGCAATGCCAATGACTCAAGGGCTTACAAGGGGAGCAAGCCTTACTGCTCCAAATGTAGTCGTCATCATAACGGCTCCTGTCCCTGCACTAAGTGCAAAAAATTCGGGCACCTGGCCCAAGACTGCCGAACCAACCCCACTGGTACTGATACTTCCGCACCCAAAACCTACTATGAGTGCAACGGTACTGGGCACTTTAGGAAGGATTGCCCTAAGCTGAAACCCCGAACCAACAATACAAGGAGTAGAGCTTATGTAATCAATGCTAGGGAGGATGACCCAAATCCGAGACTCTGTGATTTACTCAACCCGGGTACACTTATTCTTTGACTACCCAAATCTGCTTTCTCATAAATCTCTCGCTTAATGACTTATGTATAACTGTATTTTATTCTGTGTGTTTTCTTTGATCCTAAGTACACAATAGGATTAGGAAACGACCGACTACTTAAATCCCGACAACACAATTTGCCTTACACTTTAGATACAGTAACCAAACTCCCCTCCCAATTATCTCACACTGGTTGAGACCGGGAACTCGTATGCTATTCGTTACTTTAAACAGATAAATTAATATAACTTCACTTACTTGAGGCAAATTCTTAAATAGAACACGTATTTCGTAGGAAATGACAACTCACTCCGTCAACAACCCTACACTGCAAAATGAACTGCTCAGTGAGGAACCGAAGATGTTTCCTTACCTCCTCGAACTCGAGTGTGATACAGAACACTCCGCTGAATCAGCAATGGCACCTGCTGTCCCTGCTGCTCTAACTGCTGCAAAGGCACCAGTTGATGTAACCTTGACTGCTGAATCAGTCAGCCACCTTAACCAAACTATTGATTCGCTGCGAAAACAACTTACTGAAGCACGGGAAGACATTGATGACCTACGACGAATTGCTTTCCAAAATGACATACGTATGCGTGAGTAGAGCTACGTTTGATAGCTTTAGAAAACCCTACTTCACCACCAACTTCACAAAGTACTCCTACTGAAGAGGATACCGACACTGACTGTACGTCACCCCCAGCAAAAAGGGTGAAGATTACTCCCTCCAACTCTTCAGGAAATTACTTGGGAAAGAAACCTTTCTGTTCCCGATGCACTCGGCATCATGAAGGACCGTGTACCATACCCACCGGTCGATGCAAATCCTACCCTAAAAGTACGAATCCTCCTAAGGTGAAACTCTGCTTCAACTGTGGGAGTGCTGGCCATCTCAAGGCCCAATGCCCACTACCTCCAGACAACAAAAATTAGGGTACGTTATCACCTGACGATTTCTTGATTTCAAACACTGTAGGATCTACCCTACTACTGTAGGCTACTAGTATGCATGGTAGCTACCTGACGAGTATCGAACTACCGGTTACTACTTCGAACAAATTTCGGGACGAAATTTTATTAACAAGGGGAGAATGTAACAACCCCAAAATTAGGACCAATTTAAAATTTTCCTAATTACGTGTTTATTACTTGTATATAATATGAAATAGGATTATATACATTATCTACTTATTATATATATATATATATATATGGATGGAATATATGTATATATACGCGTATACGATTCGTACAAATCGTATAAAACAACAAGTGTACAAACTTGCGGACATTGGTAAAACGATTATTAAATAATGTGAGATTATTTAATTACTTTGACTATTACTTTATATTATGTTTCTAATATAACGGAAAACGTACGTTTTGATTAAAACGTTACCGAACTCCACGAAAACTCGACCAACCGACAAAACAAACAAAGTTATATTGTTTAACTTGAAAACAAAGTATTTTATTAAAATACTTCAACTAAATTATCGGATATTATTACGTATATTTAATCGCGTATAAAATGATTTTTACGTTTAAACGACCGGGGAAACGAGCACCGCACGGAGCGCGAACGCGAGGATACGAAAAGTGGTGAGATCCACACTTGGTGGACCCCACCAACCGGCCAACAAGGAGGGGACATCACCCCCCTCCCTTCCTTTCTCACTTACACACACAAACACAACCATCTCACTCAATCACTCTCCCTCTCTCTCTCTACGGTTTCTCTCTCTCTCTCTAAAACCCACACTAAAACACCCTAAAAACACCATTAAAACACCTCGGAGGCTAGGCTCGGTTTGGAGAAAAGTGATCACGAGAACGAGCTCTACAATCCTATCTTTTCGGTTTCTTGATTCGACAACTTTGTAAGTTTTCCGGCGACTCGCAAACTTTTCCGATTACATTTATTTTACTTCCATGTTGTTCCCCTAGCTAAATGATGTCCGAATATGTAATTAAAACACGTTTTTGAACACATTAACGGAAATGTCGGTTTTGGTCATTTTAAAGAAAACGACACCACAAACCTTAAAAACGACCACCAATAGTTACTATGAACTTATTATAACATATTAAAACTAGTATAAAAGTTCTAGACCCAACGGAAACCGGAAAATACATTTTCGGAAACTTAAATTCCGAACAGACCTCTTGTGTCGCATCGGACCAAAACTTCATACGACACAACACTGTGTCGCATGTTATGTCGCACGTTATGTCGCAATGTATGCGACACAACGCTTATGTCGCACTATATGTCGTATTATCTACGACACAAAGTTTACCTATCGCTTGATTGCGACACAACGACTATGTCATATCGTTATGCCGTACCCTTGTATGCGACACAACTATTGTGTCGTATAAACACCAAACCGAAACAAATCCATACGACACAGACCTTATGTCGCATACGGTCTGCGACACAAGCCTTGTGTCGCAGAAAGCCCAGATCAGAAAACAAAATATATTCTAAGTGTTGGAATCACTTTTCAACTACTAAATCAAATACGATGCTACTTATACCTGAAAATACTATACTTTTGAAAGTATACAACAACACTTGAATACGTACAAGACTGTACAAAACTAACGTGAGATTTCACTCACACACGCACACGAGTTTACACTCGAAATACTTAGGAGATTACACTCCAACGAACTTACACTTGTACATTACACGGGATTACATCCGATACGAACTTACAAGTTCACTCACTAGTTACGTGCTGGATTACACGTTAACTGATACGAACATACACTCGAATACTTACGAGGTCTCACTCGTACCCTTTGGGGTTTAAGCCCATTGGAACTTACGCAAACGATACACGTTGTAATACAAACAAACGATTTTACGAGTATACTTTACAACTGTACAACTACTATGAATACATAATAATAATGGATGGAATTATTATTATACACTGATAACAAACAGACCGTACAACTTTTATACAAACTACGATTTACAAACGAATACAAACGTACAAACAAACTAACGGACATTAACTAGTTTGGGAACAACTAGCATGGATACTTTACAAGTATTCCATTTACTTACTAAACCTTATGCGTATTAGGACGCTAAGGGTTGCTAGTTCGGGATACTACTTGCTTACTTATGGCATTATCTGCCAGACTCAGGTGAGTCTTACAGCCCCTACTTTACTGTTTTTACTCAGGGGTGAGATGCATTACTGTTTTACATGAACACACAAAACTTACTTGCTGCCATGATTTACTTACTGTATGAGATTACGAATACGCCAACTGCATGAGTTTACGACTAATCCAATGAAATCCTCCTGAACCATAGTTGTTAGTTATGTGATAAGCGCGAGTTTTAGTATATGGATCCATATGGGACTGACAATCCCCGCCCGGGGTAGCAAGCACTACCACGAACCGTTCCTGTAGAAACGGGCGTTTCTTACTCGTTCCGTATGAATGTTTTGGATTACATTCATGAGGGGGTACCTATAAATACTGTACGTTAAGCTTCAACTATGGTGGCTCATGGCAATTGTATCAAACGGTTAGCATAACCTGCAACCACCCACTTATTAAAACTTAAGTGAACGATGAGCATAACCTGTGATCGTTACTTACTGGCTGGCTATGATTTACAAATACTACTTGTGTGTTCAAACTGTTTACTTACTTACAAACCTGTGAGATTCACCAACCTTTTTGGTTGACCGTTTTAGTAATGCTTCTCAGGTACACAGCATCAGTAGGGATGCCCAGCAGGATAAGCTTACTTAGCTCGAGTCGCATGCATTTACAAGCTTGGAGATTTTATTACATTACTTTTGTACTAGTTGTTATGTATTAGAATCTCTAGGAATTTACTTGAACTCGAGCTTGTATTTTGAAACTACTTATGTATTAATGTAATAACTTTTCGAACGTCTCATTTAGAGTCGTTCACTGTATCCTTTGTGCTTGTGATTATTGATTAGTAACACCCAAAAACGTCGCTTTCGCAAACTGTTAAATTTGGGGGTGTTACAAATAACATAATTAATTAATATGCATACTATACATAACGAGACATAAAAATTAGGGCTAATAATTGGTGCCGTCATCAGCACAATTGTTTGATGCTGTTGACCAATAAGAAATAAAGAAAATATTCATATTTTACACTTTCAACCCCTTAACCTTCTTAGATATACAAATTCAGTCCTCGAGTTAAAGCTAACTGCACGATTAAATCTGTACCGAATATTTCCCCTACAAATTATGGTATATTTTTTTTAAAAAAATATGTATTTATCACCTTTTTAAAGATCCTTAGTTTCAAGGGGTTGACTAAGACAAGTCATACATAGAAGCAATGTTTTAAAAACCGGTTCGAACCGGCCGGTTCGACCGGATCCGGAGGAAGTTCCGAGTTAGAATGGACCGGTTTTGACCTTAAATTGACCAGTCAACGAACCGGGGGTTCGACCGGAAACCGGACGGTTTGACCGGAAACCGGACGGTTCAACCGGGTTTTTTTTTTTTTTTTTTAAATAATGGTGACGTGGCCGGTTTTGGGGGTGGTTGGACCGGACCGGTTGAACCGGTTCGACCGGAATCGGTGGAGTTTCCGAGTCGATAAAAAAACCGGTTTTTAAAACATTGCATAGAAGGCCTACCAAATTGTCTTGGACCATAAGACCAAGGACCATATCCTTATTTACCAAAAAGAACATCAAAGTGGAATAGATGTTTGTGTTTTAGCCGTCGTCAACTACACCAAGTAACTCAAACCTCATATCAGAACCAAGAAAGACCATAACATATGGGAAATTAAAAAAAATACCACTTTTTTTTTAAGTATATATGGATTTGCCATCCCGAAAAAAAAATTGACGATATACCACACGAAATCGCAAAGCGCAAATTTGCGATTTGCCTCCAGCTTCTTGCTTTTGCGACCCGTTCACCGAGCGAGCCGTGGCCGGAATAAACATGCCATCGCAAATCGCAAAGCGCAAGCTTGCCTTTTGCGATTTGCATATGCACGAGTAGTTTGCCAATATCCGAGTCGTTAACGAGCCGTGTACGAGTGGTGGTGCCATCGCAAATCGCAAAGCGCAAGCTTGCGATTTGCGATTTGCCTATGCCCGAGTAGTTTGCCAATTCCCGAGTCGTTAACGAGCCGTGTACGAGTGGTGGTGCCATCGCAAATCGCAAATTTGCGATTTGCGATTTGCCAATGCTTGAGGAGATGTGAACGAGACGTGAACGAGTTAACGATGACGTAAACGAGTTGCGATTTAAGTCCGCAAAAAAAAAAACCCAATGTTACATTATGTTTTACATTTTGATGTACTTATTTTATTTTTTATATATATACACATCTTTTTGAAAATATATATTTTATATATATTTACACATTCCCTATTTTTTATATATCATAATCACAATTATTTGTTATCATATATATATATATATATATATATATATATATATTATATTGTATAAAAATCCGGTTCTCATTATCTAACCGTTCAATCATCTTGAAATTTGATCTGTAGCTTCATAACATATAGATGAACATTTTTACCGGAGGAAATTTCGATCTGAGCTTTTGATTGACAGATATTTACAGTCGAAATTCAGTGCAGAATGCTGATGTTGTTTTTAGAACAGAAGCAGTAACCAGCAGTAAAACGATCACTGTGTCTTTGTTATCCAACGAATGTTCATGGTTTTTGGATATGTTACAGAAGACATATGTTTATACATTGTGTAAAAATTTCATAGTCATTGGATGTTTCTACAAGGAGATATGAAATTTCAAAGTTTCTGCTGATCGGTTTCTGCTGTTCGAAGTCAGAGAATTACTGTGCATTCGTTAACCGTTGGATCGATCTGAATTTTGGATATGATGTTAATGATACATTGATAGACTTCGTGTAAAAATTTGAGCTTCATCAGATATATAATCAGGGAGATATTCGATGCTGAAGTTTCTGCTGAAAGCAGAAAATAACACTATCAGCAGAAACTAAGTGTTCAACACGGTTTCTGCTGATCGACTCGTTTCTACTGATTGACTCGTTTCTGCTGATCCGTTGCTGATTGCATAGTTTCTGCTGAAGATAATTATTGCTGCTTAGTGGAATAGTGGGGGACAACACTTACAAGGCATATAATTGATTATTAGTGGAAAAACTCTGTAAAGGATATGGACACTATATTTTATTAATATAGTACCATTCCTTAGAACATGGTTGTAATATTATATTGTGTTTCCATGTGTAATGTCTCGTGGGTTTTCTATAAATAAAGAAACCCATAGACATTTAATAGTGTGTCTTCCTTGTGATGCACCAAGGTGTTACGTACTGTGTTTTTCATTGTCATACTCCAGTATTATCTGGTTGTATCTTTAGGTGCACCACGATCTCACAATCTGAGATCGTTCCCCATGTATATACATATACGTAGATGCTAGTTTAGCTCCAAGGTTGTTTACAACTCCAATACTAAAAATGTATTCGTATTGTTATTTTCATAATAATAATATTGGAGCGTTGGTATATACAAATCTTCTTTGTGTTTTCTTATTATCACTGTTTCATTGATTCGTTCTTGATTAGTTCATACACTCAATAGATATTTCCGCTATCTATTGATTCTAGATTCAATCTACATGTTAACGGAGATATTAATCAAAGTTAACAAGATCACTCACGTCATAAGAAAATTTCAGAAGATGTTTTAGTATTGTTAAAACATGTAAAAATGAACAACAAGCAATTTCATTCACTCAAATTAACCACGATAATAAATAGCATAGGTTTTCTGTTATAAATAATCTAAGGGTCACTCAAATGAACACTTGGATAGCTCTGAGTCAGTTGAGACGTGGTTGCAGCTTCGTCCTCGATATGGCTGTTCGTTGATTTTGTGGACGTTTTCTGCAAGTAAATATTTGAGGATGACATTAATGATACAATGTAATATTTTATTTTTTATATGAATATTTTCGAGAACTCACTTTTTTCGATCTTGATTTGGATCTTGATTTTGACCTTGACTTGGATCTTGTTGTGGTTCTTGATCGGCTTGGCTCGTCCGTTCTATCGTATAGAGCCATACAATTAACTCGACTATGACCATGTTCCTTGCAACGGCTACATTGCTTTGTGTATTTCCCTTTCTCCTCTCCTTTAGAAGGAATGCGTGCACGCCCAGGTGGGCGACCAGACTGCCTTTTCACAAGTATCGGCGGTAAGCAAATATGCAGATTACCGGGATCGGCCCATTCTGAAGGATGAGGCAGTGGATTTATAGCCTCACTGTAGGCCGCTCGATATGTTTCCGTGGTGAAATACCTCTCTGCAAAGGCGGACACGTTGTCCATATGAAAGTGACGGGTCACTGCCGATACGTGTCCGCAAGGTAAACCTGATAATTGCCATTGCATGCAAGTGCATGTTCTCGCTTCCAAGTTGACTGTCCCATTCTTTTTCCCGTCCACCACCTCACAAATCATATTTGTCGATGGGTTAACCCTCCAGCGCAGCGATTTGTTAACCCTTTTACCTATTTTGTGCTCCGCATATGGTGTGACAGGTGTTGTAACAGCTCCGGCAGTATTCCGATGTTTGAAATACCATTGTTGTACTGAAGATCGGAAAAACTCCAATAGCATTGTGACCGGCAGTTTCCTTGCATGCTTGGTCATGGCGTTAATGGACTCCGCACTGTTAGTTGTGAGGTAAGCATATCGTGTCCTTGTTGAATGATGCCGTGACCATCTTTCTTTTCCCACATCCGTAAGAACCTTAGTTGACGCCGGTAAATGTCTGGAAATGGCATCATAATGTCGATCGAAATCTGACTTACGGTACGCCTTACACATTTTCCAATAATGCCATTCGAAGTGCTTGACCTTTGAAGATTTGCTTTTCAAGTTCATCAATAGATGACGACAACACAAGGCATGAAATGCCTCTGGAAACACAGCAGAGATGCCGGATGCAATTGCTGGAGCCCTGTCAGAGATGAATGTCAGGTTGCTAATCCCACCTGCAGATTCAATGGCATCTCGTAAGTTTCCTAAGAACCACGTCCAAACGTCGGACGTCTCTCCCGCCCCAATTCCATAGGCTAGTGGCAAGATGCCATTATTACTGTCCATCGCAACGGCAATCAAGTTAGTGCCCAAGTAACCCCCTTTCAAATGGGCAGCATCGACGATGATAATAGGGCGTGTATGGTTGACAAAAGAACGTACCTGCAAGTTCAGATTAAATAACACATAAATTATATATGAATGTACGTATGCGAACATAAGATGTAAACCAACAATCATTACTTACAGCTGCACCTATGGACATGTAACACATTACAAATTTATTCTCCTTGTCTGTACGGAGATTCGTAATGCTCCCCGGGTTATATAGCTTTAGGTTGTGGAGATAAATGGGAAGTTTCGTAAACGATTCAGCTGGAGTACCTCTCAACAACTCTATAGCGTAACATTTTGCTCTCCATGCTTGGTTGTATGTAAGACTTATTTTAAAGCGTTCAGTCATATCAAGTTTTATCTCTTTGCCTCTGTATACACGTCCTTCCAAACTCATCGCCTCTTTTAAGATGTTACCAAGCACTTTCTTGCTCGCAGAACGGCTGTTAGGCATGTTTTGAGTACGCGAACAAGTGTGAACATCACGTAACTTCCTAACTTGGAAGTTGTGACTATCTCTGATACACGCTGCACTAATCTTCCAATCACAATTAGGCAAGATACATTTTGCTGAGTACCTTTTCTTGTCTGAATTCTTCAGCTTAATCTGAAAACCTTCTTCTAGACACTTTGTATGCAACTGGAGAAGAAATTCTTCTTTAGTTTCAAATGTTTGGCCCTCTCGAACTCGACTAGATGTCTCGTGCATGGTCACCGGTCGTTGTTGAACTTCTTCTTCTCCGTTTCCTAAAGGCGATGGCATATTCCAGAATATGTCTTTTTGTGCTCTTCTTTGTGGTATTGGTTTGTCATATGTATCTCTTGGATCAGGCTCATCCTCCTCATCATCCTCATCATCAGTAACAATGTGATTACAAAATGGATGGTCATGATCCTTAGGTGGATTGACATTTTCTTCATCATAATGATCAAAATCATCAGGATGTGGATGCGGCTCCTCCGGCTCCTCCACATAGTATTCTGAATTAGTGTGATCATAGTGAACATTCTCCGGATATTTAGAATAATCTTGGGTTTCTTCATCTACCTTAAAAAATGTGTCTTGTGTGTGTTGTGTAGGATAGTTATGCATCGGCATATTTTGTGGAAAAGCATGATAATGAAATTGATATTGTGGTTGAAAAGGAAATGGAAATTGTTGAAAGGGTTGTTGAAATGACTGATATTGGTGTTGTTGGTTGTATTCATTAGTGTGTAGTTGTTGAAATTGTTGGTGAAATTGTTGTTGAATGCCAGAACTACTACTGCCAGGTTGATTGCTACCCATTCCCGAAACATTCCTTACATTATCGACAATGTAAATTTCTATCGGAGCATTGTTAATTGCATGGCACAAAAAATCTCCAAAATCATCAGCATCATCGTTTATATCAATAACATACCGATCTACTTTATATTTCAGACAAACTGGTGTATCAAGTGGCAGACCAAGTTTTTTTAAAACGTTTTTCAACAATACTTTGCATGTCATGGGTTTTTCCGGTGCCACTGGAAGTTTTAATGGCACTCTACTACACTCTATTGGCAAATACATCGGCAAGTTATCAATATATTCAAAACGACCACCATAACATATAAAAAGTTTGAACTTTTCCATAATGAAAGTAAATAAAACTAAAATAATCAGAACTCGTACCTGAAAATTTAATGTAATGGAACTGAAGAAGAAATTTTGTCGAATGGAAAATGTGTTTACATTTGGTTGTGATTGTGTTTACAAATGGTTGAGGTCATGTTATAAGTACATTTCAATCGAGATAATGTTATCCGAAAAAATCTACAAAATCCCTAAAAAGTCAGGTAATATCCAAAAAAAAACTTATCCACAACGGATAAGGTAAGTTGTAGATAAGGTTATGTCAGAAAATCTCACCAAAAATCTTATCAACAAAGGATAAGGTCAGTCGCAAATCGCAAATCGTAAACGTGTCCAATATAATCTGCAGCAATTTGTAAATAATATTCTCCCGCATCGTTTCAATTTGTAAAATTCACGTCTTACCAACCATATTATTTGATACCCAAACGCACAATTTTAGCAAACATTATATATTTTTGGATAACGATATAAAGTTTATCAAAAGCCATTACACATAATAAAAACATAAATAACATTGTTAACTAGTACATAATTGTGACGTCCACACTAGAATTTAAAAGATAACATAGACACTGAAATTAAAAACATACATACTAGACTTTAAATCCTACATAACAACATATGAAAGATAATTTCGATTTGCATGACATCCCAGAGTGATTTGTTTGCCGTTTGATTCCCTACTCGGAACGTTCATCGGTAGTAATGTGCGTTGCTGTCATCACTCTCATACTCACTGAAATTCAATTCGGGTTCTTCATCCATGTGTACAAGATATAGGTCAATACCTTGACAACATTCTTTTGCATGTTTTACTACTGTATTCCAGTTTTCATCCGTCATAAGCATACGAGCACCAGCATTTTGAAGATTGCCTGCTTCACAGTAGTACACATCACTAAAAGCGAAATTTATATTTTCCTTAAGGTAGGAAAACAAATTACTAAGACCAAACTCATTAACATCGAAATCGACGAATGTTTTTTTGACCCCATTTTCATACGACTTATTGTCATCACGTAGTTCCCCCCCAAAAAACACAGTAAGGTCGATCAGTTGCATTATGTTACCAACTGATTAAATAATTGAAATAGATAATAATTTGATGATGAATGAAGAATGATGTTTAGATGTCTATTTAAAGCGAAATCAAGATAAGGTTATCCGGAAAATCTACGTAGGTGGATAAGGTAATGTCAGAAAATCTGATCCAAAATCTTATCAACAATGGAGGTAATGTCAGAAAATCTCATAGGTGGATATGGTAAGGTCACTCGCAAATCGCAAATCGCAAATCACAAAATTCATTTACGATTTGCGAGGCACATGTTAACTACTACATAATTGTTAGCTACTACATTATTCTTAACTAGTACATAATTGTTAAATACTAGTCTATCAATCATCCGCCGGTTCCCAGTCAAAACGCGCACTAAAGAAAGTATCAATCATCCGCCGTCTGTAATCCATAGCAATCAAATCAGTCTCCCCACTCACCCTGTAGTCTTCCCGATATGCAATCTTCTCCATATTTCTGCACACCCATACCCCGCAATCGCCTAGATGCCCATCCTGTTGAGGCACATCCTCCATCATGTCAGTCATAAACTCAGTGGTATCACCCTTAAAATGCTTTTCTTCATCCACATGCCTCCAAAAGCCAATGGCGTCTAAATATCTAACTACATTTTGACCTAAGGCTTCAACAATTTGCAGTATTTCCTTGTTGCTTTTCAGTTTCTTATAGCTATCATATGCCGTGACATCCCAAGTATGCAGATCCAACACAATTAGAACCCAATGATCCCTACTCTCGATGTTGACCGGCATAAGTACCTACATATTAGGATTTTATTAGGGAAATGTTAAAATGTTATCAGCTTATATTATATAGTTTGCTACTCCATTTTTCTTTACTTACTTTGTCGCAGGTCCACCATGAAGAGTATGGCCTACGTTTGCCGTTGGCATATCCCATCAACAAGTTGTAGTCTGGTCCGGACGATGCCTCAATTTTGTCACCTGCATTAATAGACACAACTATATTAAATACTAGTGGCAGAAAACCAAAAAGTTATTTTTTAAAACAATTCGAATTGTCGTTTCATCGTACGTACATAAATACATAAGTACATACATACATACATAAATACATACATACATACATACATACATACATACATACATACACAACTAATAATTCAGCTGAAATATAGTATACATTAAAAAAAAATTGGAAATGTCCTTTTCGTACAACTGAAAACCAGCTAATATTTCAGCTTATCACATCATCAAAGTTTGATCAATTTTCCACAATTATCAACACTATAATATAATCTACACTAGCATATTACTATCTCTATATAAGAATGTATATGCGTATGGTATATATATATATATATATATATATATATACATATTAGAGTGATTTGTACTTACCCTTCTTCTTTAGCTCCGTTTTCTTTTTGTCTTCCTTGTAGTTCTTGAAAGCTGCAATCATATCAATAAAACCTATGGGCATAATTGTCCACTCCAGTCTCTTTTCCAATTGAGTTGGTCGAGTCCAGTTTCGATATTTCCACCACATCAGTAGATAGCTCCAACCGTCAATATGCTAAAAATTTGATAAAACAAGGTTAGTATCACATATAGGTAAAATGCCATAGTTTGTTTAAAAAAATGAACTCGTAAACTTACAAAGTTTTCTAAGTAACCACTATCGACATGACCATACAACCGGCCCCAAAAATCCTTTGTGATATCAACATAGGTCGTGCTCGGTCGAATAAACATACAACGCACCGACCCTCCACTCTTATACAACTCCTCAACTGTGGATGGTCCGTCAATCTCTCTAGTCTGACGTATCACGGGGGGCGGAGGAGTGAGAAAACCATTCTCGTTCACCAAACTGTCAACCATGCCCAATAAGATGTCCTCGGGTAACTCCTTCTTGGCCGACCTTTTCCTTGCCGGCCGCTTCAACTTCTTTCCTCGCTCTGTAACCACTCCCTTAACAACCGGCTCAACCGGCTCATCATCCGGCTCAACATCCTGCTCAACAAGCTCAACCTGGTCGGTACCCAATCCCACAAGCACCCGCTCAGCCGGCTGGG
Organism: Helichrysum umbraculigerum; assembly: GCA_949592205.1. Taxonomy (NCBI): domain Eukaryota; kingdom Viridiplantae; phylum Streptophyta; class Magnoliopsida; order Asterales; family Asteraceae; genus Helichrysum; species Helichrysum umbraculigerum. The sequence continues at coordinate 65,580,166 of CATIUR010000005.1, read as the reverse complement.
TAAGCACTCTCTCATCATCGACTCCTAAATTAACTGGTGGTGGTTCCTCATTCTCCTCTACATGCACCTTCAAAGGTTTCTGCAAAAGTCTTTTAAGATGTGTCGGTGTAACATACGGCGATAGTCTGGCAGGAGCACGTCGACGATCTCGCATACTTCGGCGCAACTCATGTGCAACCGAGAACTTGCTCGCAGAAAAAAGCAGGGTGTCGGAAACATAACCCTCATCAACATCATCGTCATCACCAGCATCCTGAAAAAATAAAATCGTACGTGTTAAAAGGAAAACACCTTCACATATATAAAACGCTAGAAATAATCAACCTTATACCTGACGCGTCTCAACGATCTTCAACAACCGGTTTATAGTACATTGTTGTTCGTCTACTCGTTTGCCTAAAGTGGAAATGGTCTCTTTCATTGTCTGCATTTCGGCTCGTAAGGAATCATAAGTCCCTGGCTGAGATGATGGCCGAGAGGCCTCACGACGATCTGTACCCAAGGAATCATAAGTCGCCTGCTCGTCATGAGGTGGGGTCAAATGGAAATCATCGGCAGCCTCCTTTTGACTGTTCCGTGCCTTCTTCATTGGCCTCTCGGCAACTAGCTGGTCATCAAAGTATTTCCAGCTATCAATCCACCATTGGCACTTCTTTTCATGCTTATTCGGCTTCAAAGTAATCTTTGGAAGATGCTCAGGTGTAGTATCCTTCTGCATAAAACGAGTGTCATACACATATACATATACATATACATTGGAAATGTTCTTTCTGTAAAACGGGAAAAACAACTGGCATTTCATCTTACCGAGTGAGTCAAATCTCATCAATATTCCCCATATATTAACAACACCTTATTAATCAAATATATAATATAATTGGCAACTACCAACAAGTCTACTAAGTGACTATATCAAATTATTTCACTTACCGCAATCTGCAACAATCGCCCGAATTCTTTAAATTCAAGAACCTTCCTTTTGCGCTCCCAGTAGATCCCACGTGGTATTTTATCTCGTTTTGGCCTTGTAGCAACTGTCTCTATCTGACGATAAAAAGCCTCCCAAATCCACGTCTTGTAAACAATAACCAAAAAACATATCAGCATATTAATATATTAACATGTTATATATATGTATTAGTCGACGTGTATATATATATATATATATATATATATATATATATATATATATATATATATATATGTATATGTACATATACATGCATATATATATATATATATATATATACATATACATATATCTACATGTATATATATATATACATGTAGATATGTATATATATATATATATATATATATATATATATATATAAAAATGTATGTAAATGTACATATACATATGTAAATATACGTACATATACGTACATGTATCTACATGCATATATATACATGTAGATATATACATGTAGATATATATATATATATATATATATATATATATATATATATATATATATACATGTAGATATATGTATATGTATATATATATATATACATGTAGATATATATATATATATATATATATATACATGTAGATATATGTATATGTATATATATATATATATATATATATATATATATATATGCATGTAGATACATGTACGTATATGTACGTATATGTACATATACATATACATATATACATATCTACATGTATATACATGTAGATATGTATACATATGTATATATACATACATATACATATACATTATACATATATATTAAAAACTTTTTGAACAATAATAAATAATATTGGAATGCTACCTTACACGCCCAGCCAAAACCACTCAACGTGTACTGCATCCCGATTTGAGTCAACCGAGTCTCCAAACCCTTATCTAACTGCTCAAAAGTTCTGGCCCAAATAATATTACCCCAAGGGTACCCGTCACAAACACCAAAATCCTCAACCATATGCATATAGTCATCCTCAACAATATGCGAACCCTGCTTTCCAAAAAAACCTTTATATATCAACATGAGCATACACACGCGCACACAATCCTCATCGCTCAATTTCCTGGGCCCACTAAACAAACCTCTATCTCTAAACTTCTTCTCAATGTCTGAAACACGTATGCTGCGATCGCAAAAATCCGGAAATAACCGCTCTTTAAATGCCGGGGTCTTCTCTCGAACATTTTTGGGAATATGATCTGCCATCCTTTCATTGGGACCGAACCGAAAACCAGTCACCAAACAAAACTCCCTACGACCGAATCGTATAAAATGGTCATCGGTTACCCTAAACCACAACTCATCCACCTCCGCCCGAGGGTGCTTTAGCCCTGGCCGCTCCGTTCGTCGAAACTGTAGTATATGATGTACAAAACCCGGGTCATTTTCCAGAGCCTTCGCATCCAACCAATGCCCAAAACAATGATCTCTAAATATCTTTTTTTGATCTTCTGTCAACGCAGACCTAATATGGGTAATAATAGTCAGCTGGCTTTTCAAAGTCAGTTTTGCACTAAAAATGTCCTGCAAAATAATCAATCAAGCAAACAAGTTTCATTATTAATAACAGGGATAACTTAATAACAGGCAATAAAACTATAGCTTTAGTGAAATCAAACATATTTACTTAGATAACTTGATGTATGTACGTATGACTTTTGATCAAAATTATTAAGTAGTATAGATATAGATATACTATGTGTATTAGATGTTGTATTAACTAAACGGTAAATTGGAAATGTCCTTTCTTAAAACATTTATAATCTAATATATATAATTGGAAACCATAAAAGAATTTTTATAAAAAATTGGAAATGTCCTTTCTTAAAAACGGATAAACCAGCTAATATATTAGCTTATCAAGTCATCAGAATTTCAACAATTATTAAGTACTCCGTAACTTGTATAAAATTGCATTCCAACTTCTTAAATGTTTTTGCTTGGTTCGGTGGTGATAGAACAGAGTTGTCAATCAAATGGTTATAAATTTCAACACATTAATTAAGAATCATCAATAAGTTGCAAATTAAGACTCACAAAATGTGTTTTTAATGAATAAAATGTCGTAAATCAACCCACCCACTTGCCACCTCTCGTCTATATAAATTAAAGTAAATAAACAAACCAAAATAACCTCATCGATAAGCATTTAAAAATGGCTATTTGCAAGCACCAATCATATATATGATAGTATATAGTAATACATAAACATACCTAACCTATTCTATTGTTACTTTGTTAGGCTGACAATTAGATCATCCACACCAATAGGTTTTGTAAAGTGTTTTTAAAAACTTTAAAAAATAGGTTTAAAAAATAGGTGTAAGAGGTTTTTCAAGAAAACTTTCTTTTTTTCTTCTTTTTTTCTTCTTTTTATCTTTTAATCTTTACATTTTTCTATTTCTTTTTTCTTCTTTTTATCTTTTTATCTTTTCAAGACCATATTTGATTACATTACATTAATTATCTTTCTATCCCAATTTTTTAGCTACTTATAAGAAATTGCAACCATCAAACGTATAATTTAAAAATTCTATATTTTATAGGTGATAAGTTTTTCCCATAATATAAATGTACAACATTGTTTATAAGCAAAAAAAGATGTATTAGTAGTTTACAAATAAAGAAGTCTAAAAGTTCGAAACTTTGAGAGAGATTAACACTCAAACCAAACTACAACTAGCCACAAGGTTTGTTCACTTTCCTAAATTCATAAACTTTCGGTATGATTTTGTATCGAGAATTGAATTAGTACACATTAATACACATTAATACATTAATAGATTAACGAATATATAAGATTAACGACTACATATACATACATATACATACATTAATACACATATTAACATACATATACATACATACTTTTACAAATATACATACATATAAGATTAACGACTACAACATTAACCTATAGTGGTAGAACCTAGAGGACAAAATTATCAAAAAATGATGTAACTTTTCATTGTGGCATTTCATCGAGCACGTTGTGTGCACACACATTTTATAGCATAAAAACGATTCAAACGCGGGTACATACAAAAACCATAATAGCAAAACAGCTACGGGCAATGGCATACCTGAGAATCGGACATCTTCACGGACTAAATGGAGGCGGTTAGTGGTGGCGGTGGTGCGTTGCCGGGTTTGGTTTCAAACCCGGTTGTTTGGATGTATGTATATGTGGCTGAGGGTGGTGGCGGTGATATACGGACGAAGGTCGGTGGTGGTGGTGTGGCTGAGGGTGGTAGTGCCGGACGTATGGTGGTGGTGGTTGTGCGCTGTCGAGGGTGGTGGTGGCGGAGGATGGGGAAACGCCGGCGGGCTGGGGTGCGGCGGAGGGGTGGGGTGACGGATTCGTAGATCGCAAACGGATCTTGCGATTTGCGATGGTGGTTGGGTAAAACGGTGGTAGGGGTGGTGTGGTCGGGGTGGGGTGTGGCGGGGAAGGGTGTGTAAGAATGAGGAACGAATTAGGCATAAAAAACTTTTTTTTTTTTAAATCGAGTGCCGGAGGTAAATCGCAAATCGCAAGCTTGCCCTTTGCGATTTGCGACTCGTTCACGTACACGGCAACACGGCTCGTTCACGACTCGGCGTTGGCACAATATGCGGCATAGGCAAATCGCAAATCGCAAACTTGCGCTTTGCGATTTACCTACGCACGTACATCCAGGCCACATACACGGCAACACGGCTCGTTCACGACTCGGCGTTGGCACAATATGCGGCATAGGCAAATCGCAAATGGCAAACTTGCGCTTTGCGATTTACCTCCGCATGTTTATTCCGGCCACGGCTCGCTCGGTGAACGGGTCGCAAAAGCAAGACGCTGGAGGCAAATCGCAAATTTGCGCTTTGCGATTTCGTGTGGTATATCGTCAATTTTTTTTTCGGGATGGCAAATCCATATATACTTAAAAAAAAAGTGGTATTTTTTTTAATTTCCCATAACATATTGTATGGTAATAGTAAACCCCTCAATCACATAGCTGACCTATCTTTCCAATCCTTTTTTAAAAAGGCTTTTAAAATTCTACAAATTCCATAATCTTCACAACATGCAGGAACAATTTGTACACGACTTCTAATTATACATTTAAGTTGATTTGGCCAAATAATTAGTGTGATTGATTGATGATTGATTTAATTTGTTGTAGAAAAAGATCCGCCATTGACAATTCAAATACGTACATCAATGAATTTTATAAGTTGTGTTTAAGCGTACCGACATATATTGAGTTATATTTATATTTTTATTGTATGTATTCAGCTTTGATTAATAATTTTTATTGTACGTGTGGTATTGTATGTATCCATGCAATTAACCACCACTAATATTAATGACGTGTCAACCAAAAAAGATGTCATTTTACCCGTTTACAAGTGATAGGATGTTTGATACATGTGATATGAATAATCAAGAGTATATACACAATATATCTCTATAAAGCTAATTACACGTAATAGAAGATTTATGGCAGGGTAATGTTTCGCAGAGAAGCCCTATCAAATAGAAATTTTTTCTTTCGACCATATTTCGATTGAGCAACTTTAGTCAATAGTTTAATTATGTCAATTAGATGGATGATTATTTCCTTAGTTTGTCTTCTCGTCACGTAATAGTTGTTCATTATTATCTATGTAAACTTATTATACTGTAAATTACTTATATTCAATTACTGATTAACACGTATATATGCAATTAGTCTTCTACATAACTCCGATCCCATAACACGAATTATAATTATTATTAATTTTAATATTATTTAATCTAGACAACTCTAATAAAATAGTAGTTTTTTCCAAACTATGACTGAATGTCTGAAAGTCTTCTTGGGGTTACCAAAGTATATTCCAACATGAATTGGTTGGATTTAAAAAAGAATTTCGAGGATTTTGAAAGGATTTGGTGGGATTTGGAATTTAAATTCCATGAGATTTGTGTTTGGTTGGAGTATTTTAAATGTATGGGATTTTAAATTCTTTAAAGATAGGAATTTTAAAATGCTTTGTAAATGGGAAGGATTTAGAATACCGAGAATGGCGGAAGTTTCAAGTGCAAAAACGGACAAAAATACCCCTCAACTTAAATAAAACCCTATCTCTTCTATGTCTCTCAAAACTGTGCTTCCATGTTCTTCCTTTAACACCTACCTTCCCTTCCATCCATCTCCTTTCACAGATTTCTTCATCAAGGTAATTTTTTAACTTCTTTGCATTTTTTCTGTTTCGTACCTTACTTTATCTTCCTTATTTCGATTTTATGTTTTAAAATAGTTCTTTTTTCTTTAAAGTTGTGTTTAGATAATTGTTGAAATTTGTTGTTTATTTGTTCGTAAGTCATGGATGATTTTAATACTTTAGTATTATTTGATTTATTTTCCATATTATATTTACATGGAAGTCAATAAATTGTTACACAAAAGAAAGAAGTGGACTCCATGTGTTCTCGTAGTATAACAGAGGCACAATTTTGGTGTTATAGCTAAATATATGTGAAGGGATTGTGACAATTTTTCCATCTTATACTACTTACTTCATATCTGGTTGCTGTGTGTCTTAATTAATTTTGTTAACATAAACAATATAAAGTACCAAGTTCAAGTAGCTATTATTGTATGACTTAAGATGTTGACTGGGTATTTTGTATATGATTTTGATTGCAAAATCAGGTATGGCGACCCGAAACAGAGGTTATCGAGGGTGGTTACCTGCCGAAGAAACAAAGCTTGTGGAGGCTCTAGTAAATATGGTCAATGGCGGAAGATTTAAAGCTGATAACGGTTTTAAATCTGGACATTTACAACATCTTGAAGAAAGGCTCAAAGAATCATTCCCGGAAGCGGGTCTATTAGCTAAACCTCACATTGAATCAAAGGTAAAGACTCTGAAGAGAGATTGGCAAGTTGTCCATGATATGTTTAGCGGTTCAAGCACTAGTGGGTTTGGTTGGTTTGATGATTCAAAACTTCTAAATGCAACTCCCGAAATTTGGGATGAGTACATTAAGGTAAATATCGTTTATTTTATGTTACTTAAATCTACTTGATATAGTTTTACTTAAACTTGTATTGTTTTAAATTTAATCCTTATGATATTGAATAGCATCATAAAGAAGCGGCTAAATGGAGAAACAAACCATTTCCTCACTATGATGAATTATGTATTGTTTTTGGAAAAGATAGAGCTCATGGGAATGGAGGTAGAGCTTTTGGTGACATAGAAGAGGATGAAAACATAGAATTAGAAGAAGTTGTCGAAGAATTTGATACGAATGTTCAAGTCGAAGAAAATGTAGATGTTCAAGTTGAAGAAAACACCAATGTTCGAGTTGAAGATGTTTCAAGTCTTCGTAGCAAAAAAAGGAAAGCTCCCACAGATCCTTTGGTTGATGGATTGCATGAGGTGGTCAACGTACTTGGTAATACTATACATAAAGCGGCTACCACTATGAGTCGAGATATAGACTTTCAAGTCTATTTGAAAAGGAAAAGAGCCAAGATCACTACCGAGATTTTTAAAATGCAATCACTTACTCAAGATGAGAAGTACCAAGTAATGGGAAAGATAAGAAGTGATTCCGAACATGTCGAAGCCTATTGGGATTTGGAGGAAGAAAATAGAGAGGGTTGGGTGAAGTACATTCTGCTAAATGATCAGTAGTTGGGTTATATATAACAAGGTGGGTTAAACTATATTTTTGAAACATTGGTGAAGCTATCCCCTGGTTTTTGATCATGCTTCTAATCAAGCATGTTTTTCGTTTGACTAGCACTATAGAACTTGTATGACTTAAGGGGTGTGTAAGTATTTTATTAACAGTTAGCACCAATGAATATATATGGATGGTTATCACTTACAAAATTGTTTACATAGATGGAATGAGCTGTGAGAATGTACTTTTTAATTCTTGCAATTGTGTGCGTAGAGAAGTTCTATTTAGTTGTTGGTAGTATATGATAGAAGAAACATTGATTTATCATATAAATTGTGTACTTTGTGATTGATTTGATAATAGAAGTTGGTGGTTTTGCTATATAATGTCGATAAATAACTTTGTAGTATTTTTATCTATAAAGGGTAATTTTGTCATTTATCTAGAAATCCTTTGAAGAGAAACTGTGAACCAAACGCACGATAGGATTTCAAATCCTGGGATTTCAAATCCCATGGTATTTCAAATCCCCCATAATTTAAAATCCTGGGATTTCAAATCCCTGAACCAAACGCCCCTAACTTTATATATTTCTGTTACTTGGGATTGTGAGATACTATAGTACTTCACTAGGAAGTTGAATTATTATTCATCCCCAAAAACATATGAAAATAAGGTAATGGTCCTCAAGGTTAGGATCATCATTCACTTATGGTCCCTATACTTATTTAAAAGAGTTTGATGACAGTTCGTTAACGACCAAGTAGAGGACACATTTTATTGTTCTATACTAAACCGTTTTACCTCTTTACGAATTCAACAACGAAGAGGCCTTGAGTTAGTTTGTGATACCTAACACTTGTCTTTCGATACATTACGTAGTACGTACATTATTTATATAATTCGTTCTTGACTTTTGTTTGTTATGTATCACTTTTCATTCGTACTCTCTGACATTTTTTCTCGTTTCATCTTAATGAGTTTTGATTGTTAATGCATTTAATCATCAACGATTTTCATACAACTTATATAGAATATTACGGCCATCTATCTACACATATCCACCTCACAGTTAACACTAATTATGTACACAATCTAGTGAATCATCATTAAACAACCAGAAAAATGCTTCCACGTTATGGCCTAAATTTTCATATATACTTGATTATGATATCTACAATGTTAAAATTACTACATGTTTGTATCTAGTAAATTAGAATAATCAATATTCATTTTCGCAACACTACAAACCACCTTTTTTCAAGGGGTAAATATAAAACAACTCTTTTGATAACATAATTAGTATGCATACTATACATAAAGATACAAAAAATTAGGGCTAATAATTGGTGTTGTCAACAGCACAATTGTTTGGTGCTGTTGACCAATAAGAAATAAAAAAAAATATTCATATTTTACACTTTCAACCCCTTAACTTTCTTAGATATACTAATTCAGTCCTCGAGTTACAGCTAACTGCATGATTAAATCCGTGCAATTTAGCTGCACGAAATATTTTCCCTAAAATTTTGGTATATTTTTTTTAAAAAATTAAGTATTTATAACCTTTTTGAAGATCCTTAGTTTCAAGGGGTTGACCAAGACAAGTCATAAATAGAAGGCCAACCAAATTGAATTGGACCATAAGACCAAGGACCATATCCTTATTTACCAAAAAGAACATCAAAGTGGAATAGATGTTTGTGTTTTAGCAGTCGTCAACTACACCAAGTAACTCAAACCTCATATCAGAACCAAGAAAGACCATAACATATTGTATGGTAATAGTAAACCCCTCAATCACATAGCAGACCTATCTTTCCAATCCTTTTTTAAAAAGGCTTTTAAAATTCTACAAATTCCATAATCTTCACCAATTCTCCATTACCATCTCCAACCCAAAATTACTAATCTTTCTAATTTTTTCCCAATCAATGAAAAACAATCATAACACAATGTTTTCAACCATTTCACCATTTAAGCTATTCAACGCACCATTACAACCATCAAATCGTTTATCTAAAATCCTTTTCTTTGCATTTGGTTCATGTTTCGGTATCATACTCACTTTCCAACTCAAAAACATCTCATTTACCCTTTGGTTCGACGAATTCTCTCTTTCGTCCACCACCACCTCCTTGCCGCCCGTGCCGACACATAACATACCTAATTTGCAAGATTTCATCAACCCATCAATAGTGATGCATCAAATGAATGATCAAGAGTTGATATGGCGAGCATCGTTGGTTCCAAAAGTACAAAAATACCCTTTCAAAAGAATACCAAAAGTGGCATTTATGTTCTTAACAAGAGGGCCGGTGTTATTGTCACCTTTATGGGAAATGTTTTTCAAAGGGCATGATGGTCTTTTCAACATCTACGTTCATAGCTCCAATTCATCTTATAATCGGACAGAATCCAAACACTCCGTTTTCCATGGCCGGCAAATTCGAAGTAAGGTGAGAAAAAACTGCTAAATTAGTGTTTTCTTTGTTTTTTTAGTTGTATTTTATATTTTTGCTAATTATTTGTTATATATATTGTGTGTTTTATGTGTTGTTCTGTACTTGTTTAGTTAAAGTGGTTAACAACGGCAAAATGACAACGAGTCTAAGATATAGAATTGTCCAAATGGTTGAAGATATTACAAACCGACAGAAATAGAGAGAAATAATATCGGTTTTTATAGCAATAAAATAAAATAATATTTTCCTTTAATATGGAGTTAACTTTATTATAAGCCTGTCCAGTAATAAAAAATTAAAATATTACTAAAAGCTTTCGAATTTTGATAATTAAAACGATTTATTTTAGGTAAAATTATCTTCTTCGATGACACTCAATCAAGTCCTTAATTAATCGTCACACATGTGTATGTTAGTCTGTGATCATATTAGCCATTTCCCTGTATCGATCTCTTGCTTGATTCTTGTTTCCTTTATAATGCTATATCTTTAGTACGAAAAACCTTAAACTTATAGTGGATATGATATATATTGTATTCAGTAAATTTGGTTATAAATCGTTGTAATTAAAACTCGTCAAGATTTGTGATCATTTATTGGTTTAGCTGAAACGTGAAAAAAAATAAATAATAATTTATGTTTTATTTTATTTTTTCCCTATAGCTAGCTATAAGTGTACAAATTGGATGGTACATATCAAAACACATTTCAATGCGTTTTGAGGGGGAAGGAAATAGAGACAATCTCAAACGGCTCAGATTTAGAACACTGCGTATTATGTAAATTGCAGTGTTGTTAATTTCGATGAATCTGAAACGTTGATCACATAAATCAACGGTTGAGATCGTCTGCCACTCATTCCCCTTAAAATACAGCTGTTACTTAAAACTAGATGTGGCAATTTTAGACCCATTGGTTAATTATGGGTCCATTTGGTTAATATTTAGGAGGGGGTGGGTTTGTTGGGTCTCCTCCCCATTTTTTGGATGGGTCTAAATGGGTTTTTCAATACAACCTCCAAATGTGTAACAATTAACCAACGGGTCTAGACGGGTCTCTTGGGTAAAAAAAAAAAATTTCACCTCATTTCATTTTTTTCATTTTTCACTCAAATTTTAAAAAAAAAAGTTTGGTAAAAACCCGATGACCCGACCCGAGACCCATTTGACCCGGACCCGTTTAGACCCATCATTCTAAATGACTCATCTAGACCCGGACCCATTTAGACCCAAACCCATCTAGACCCGTGACCCAACCCGACCCGACCCATTCATTTTGCCACTTCTACTTAAAACCTTACCCAACTAACTAATTAAAATGTCGTACTAAGTTAAATATATTTTTAGACGATGTTCAACTTGTTACATATTTATTAAATGCTAGGTTTATCAATTAACCCATTAACGTACATGAAAGTTATCATAAAACAACCTACCATTAAATCGAAATTGTGGAAGTTGGTTTCTTATATCCTCAACCTTGCCATGTGGTTTTAATTGTCGAAGTTTAAGGGGGTTGGGCATAGCATTTCTACAACTTATTATACATGTAGGGGCTTTAACTTTTACAAAAAATCGAGGAGGTTTAATTAGGATTCTTGTGTAATTAATTAAGATAAGATCGAAAATAACATTTAGTTGAAGATATAAGAAACCAACTTCCACAGAACGAACAAATTCCAACTTCACAATATTTTTGCATAAGAAACATATTAATTTCCCACTTACTTTTTAATTTAAGAAAATAACAAAAGAAAAAGTATGTATGTGGGCTTGTAGTACTTCATCCCTTACCCAATCCACAAGTAAATATGATGTGATATGTAATATTAAGTATGGTAGTGACTATATAGATTTTAATTGACAAAAAGTGACGTATATGAAATTACTCCTAGAGAAAATGTTTAGTAATGGCTTATTTTTTGTGAACTTTTAGGAAGTTCAATGGGGAAAAGTCAATATGATTGAAGCCGAACGACGATTGCTAGCAAATGCGCTTCTTGATTTCTCCAACCAACGATTTGTTCTCCTTTCGGAATCGTGCATTCCCCTATTCAATTTCTCGACAATTTACACTTACCTAATGAACTCCAATTCAAACTTCGTGGAGTCATATGATCTAATGGGCCCCGTTGGACGAGGGCGGTACAGTAGAAAAATGTATCCCACCATTAAACTCCACGAATGGAGAAAAGGGTCACAATGGTTTGAAATGGATCGGAATTTAGCCTTGGAGGTTATCTCGGACACAACATATTTTCCAATTTTTCAAACCTATTGTAACGGCTCTTGTTATGCCGACGAGCACTACTTGCCAACATTTGTCACCAAGAAAGTTGGAGTGAGGAACTCAAAACGAACGTTGACTTTTGTCGATTGGTCAAAAGGTGGACCCCACCCGGCACGGTATATGAGGAACGACGTGACAACACAATTTTTGGAGAAACTAAGAAGTGCAAACTATTGTGAGTTAAATGGAAGACAAAACCAAACATGCTACTTGTTTGCAAGGAAATTCACTACTCATGCCTTGGATAGATTGTTAAGATTTGCACCGAAAATTATGCATTTTACACCATAGATTTTTTTTAAAAAATGGTTTAAATCATTTTTGCATTTTTTTTTTATAGTTGATTATACTTTAGAAGAAAAGAAGATTTGGGTTTTGGACATATAGTTAAGGGTTGTGTATAACTGTATATATGTCTACTAGTAAATCTTATGGGTTGTGCTAAGCACAACCCAATTATTTTAAACCTATTATATGAACGTCATATGCTACATGTATAAATATAATTGAGTTGAAAGTTTATATGTCACAATTAGAAGTTAATGACTAAAATCCTTTAGGCAATAAGTACATGTATATATAGACATTTATGTACAAATGCATATAGAGAGACACATGGAGCTATGTGAATGAGAAGTATATTTTGATAGTAAAGTTGTTAATCCTTATTAGATGTTAAGTGTCAAACTTTGAAAGTTGTTAATCCTTATTAGATGTGAAGTGTCAAAGTTTGAGATGTTTGATATGGTGAGCCATCTAAGAGATTAAAGGGTTGTTATTTTTTGATAATGTAGATACAGAGCTTAATTTGATGGTGAATGTATCAATATGTGAACCCTCTGACAATTTGAATGACTTTCTTTATATAATATGGTCGTAATGTTGATGATGAAAAATAATTAATAATTAATAAATGATGATAAAATAAATTAAAATGAGGTGATATGTAGAATTTTTAGGATATATCTAAACTGTACAGAACTACAGATTGAATAAGATAACATATCCTGAGTGTTTGTTATGAGTATGGCCCATGGGCTTACCATGGCTCTCTACTTTAATGTTTTATACGTAAAAAGGAGGTAAGAACATTTTATTAATAAATTGACCATATAAAATAAAGTTTTATCTAGACAATCATATCATATCAGGATTATATATATTTTATACATGCACGTGGGTATATTAATAATAATGGGTAATGTTCAAATGAGACTAAAATTTGTGTCAGAATAGAGGAACCAATGATATGGTGTCATGTGTACAAAGATAATACAAAACCCATTTACCCCTTAAGTTAAATATCTTACAAACGACAAATCGAAAAATTATGAAAATTGCACCATTAGATTCAGCGTTTGATCCTCTTCAATTTGCCGTCCATTAAGGCATACTTTCGACGAGTTTTTTTTTTTTCATTATTTTTAGTGGGTTTCACATTAATAACACGTGTGTTACAGTGTTGCGTTTAGGGTTTGGGGTTTAGGGATTAGGGGTTAGGGTTTAGGGTTGGGAGTTTGGGGTTTCGTCCCGAAACCCCAAACTCCCAACCCTAAACCCTAAACGCTTTATAAAACTCTAAACCCTAAATCATACTAAACCCTAAACCCTGCTAAACCCTAACTCTAAATCGTAACCCTAAACCCTAAATCAAATGTATAATTAATCACTAACACGTGTGTTACTAATATGTAAAACCCACCAAAAAAATGCAAAAAAAAAGTTTGTCGGAAGTATGCCTTGATGGACGGCAAATCGAAGAGGATAAAACGCTGAAAAATATGGTGCAATTTTCATGATTTTTCGATTTGTCGTTTGTGATATATTTAATTTTTAAAAACGTGGATGAGAGAGAAAAAAATGACACATGGCATATTGTGGTTGGTTCCCCCATTCTCACACAAAATAAATGGTTTCAATTGAACTCTTCTCTAATAATAATGCGTTGTTAGTTTGTTACTTGTCGATCGATCAAAAAAAAAAAAAAAAAATTTGTTTGTATACACCGATCAAAACAAATTCATTCATCTTTAATAAATGCGTCAATGATAAAAAGAGATAAAAGTGATCACTACTATGCTTAACTTGGTAGATTATATACAAAATCTGTTTTTTTTTTTTTTTTTTTTTTTTTTTTTTTTTTTGGGTAATGTTCCAAATATTTCAAAGATTGTAATTTGTATGGTTTTCATCCCTATATTATTATTTCACTTCAGAACTTAAAACATTCGTATCATCTTTACTATATATCATCATTAGTTAAGTTATATTATAAAAAGCATCATGTAGTCTCATATAGCCTCTAATCATGCCATATAGACACTTAGAAATTTTACACATCATTTGCAATTAAATTTAATTTAACAAATTTAACTATTATTCATTATTTATATATTTTATTTTCAAAAAATAACATGTTAGCTAGGAAAGCTCATACCTTCATGAGCTCTCATATTTTGACACATTATCATCTTTACTTATTTAATAATTAACATTCTTATTTATACTAATTTTTTCATTCCAAAAGCATGTCTTAATATAAAAAGAATATATAGTTAAAAATTAGACACATAATTTTTTTTTAAGATTGTCACACCTCATGAACAAAAAAAATAAAATAAATAATAAATAAATAAAATGAGAAAAATACAAAATAGATTGACTTTTGACTTTGTTATTTTTCATTAAAAAGATAAGAAAATTAAATATTGAAAACTTTATGCTATTAATTTTATATACAAAGAAATATAACAATATTTATATTTTGACATATTCACCCTTTCAATTCAACTTATATTTTATAATTAAAAGGTAAGTGTCTTTTAAATGTATAAATGAACTTTTAACACGTCTACAACTTCTTTTACAAACTTCGTTAATAATTTCTTCACTTTATCAATCTATATCTATCTATATT
The DNA here is from genome assembly GCA_949592205.1 of Helichrysum umbraculigerum. Classification (NCBI taxonomy): domain Eukaryota; kingdom Viridiplantae; phylum Streptophyta; class Magnoliopsida; order Asterales; family Asteraceae; genus Helichrysum; species Helichrysum umbraculigerum. The sequence goes on along the minus strand of CATIUR010000005.1, from coordinate 65,564,856 downwards.
TACTTTAAAGTTGTCAGAAAAATAAATAAATAACATTCATATGCACCTTACTCTCTACGAACATGTTCACGTGGTAGATGATCTTCTTACAAGTTTATAAATGATTAAGAGTAGCTTTTTAATCTAAACTAGATTATAACCCGCAAGTTTTGCAGGCTACTTTATAATTTTGATACAAATGTTTATATTATAATTTATTTTAGTGAGTAACTTTAAGTCGACATATTTTTGTTGATGACACTACACAATTTTTTTTAATCGAAATAGATATGTTTATCTATTGATAGTAGCTTTGAAGATACATTATTAAAAACGATTTATAACATTGAAAATATTAATTAAAAAAACTAAACAACAAAGAAGTAACACATAAAGATAAATGTTTAACATGATTAACTTAATATGCAACGTTCAAACAATCAAAATATAGAAACTATAAAGTTTGCAAGTGATTGTCATCTTCAATAATAATAAGTGTTTCATATTGACCGTCATACCATCTAACTATCGTACAAAACCAATGCATACAATTACATGTACATATGATATGACAATTAAAAAAACTTAGCAAGTAGAACATATTAAATTAATTGACCGACAATTATATGACGATCAAGAAATTTGGTGCCATCAAAGTAATCAAATCTATTTGTTATTCTTTCAGTCCAACCGTAATAGTGGAAACATACATTGATCATCATAGTAGGTAGAACCAAATTCCTTATTAAAAATATTATTAGTTAATGATTAAGAAAAAAATACATCCATGTTTTTAAATGATGCAATATACTAAAAAAGTGTCCATCTTACATAATAATCATATGAATGATCATCAACAAACTCTTTTTCTTCAATACCATTATAAGCATTAAACGTTTTGGATATTATAATGCATATATCATGCCATTTTAGTGATATATTAACGGTTCCCCTATATTTGCTTGACAGATATCATGGACAATCATCTACAATTACACCCTGTGAATAGTTTTAAAAAATCTTATCTTAAATATAATATATGATTAACCTTTGTGACATCATCATTTAAATTAAATTAAATTAATCAATTAGACCCTTCTATATATTTAGTTTTTACATTACATATCATTTTAATTCAATTCAATTAATCAATTAGGCTCCTCTATTTACTTATTTTTTTCATTAATAAAGAGTTTATACAATTAGAAGTAACGATAACATACTTAAACGTGAATAGTAAAATATTCTCTCAAATCTCAATCTTATACTAACGTATCCACATATATATAAAATAATTTTAATTATAAATTAAAGTACTGTTAATTTATTAAAGTAGATATATAAATAATAATAAATATAATACAGGAAACAGAGTTAAAACATCATCAATCAAAATCGTATTTAATTAATATCAGATTAATGAATTAGGTTCCTATATTTTAATCAAAGTACAAATTATAACCTCTATTTTAATTAAAGAATCAATACCCCGTGTGTATACACGGGTTTAATATCTAGTAGAAAAATTACATCACGAATAGAAATAAACAAAAAATAACATGTCCACAGTTATAATAATTACGGTAAACTGTTCTAAAGCATCCTTCACCAATCTTATTAGTAGGATCAAAATATGAGTATCAATTTGATTTGTTGAAGACCAAATAAATCGTCTGAAGTTCAAGTGTGCACAATAATGAAAACATACAATTACAAGCTAATCAAGTTGGATTATATTTATACGAAATAAAAAAATTTAACTGAAAAGGCGATGCAAATTATAAAGAATTTTAATTTGTTGAAGACCAAATAACCCGTATGTAGTTCAAGTGTGCACAATACCGTTGAAAATGAAAACATACAATAGATTGAGATGACACTTTCAACCCATTTAATTATGTTAGTCCCTCACAATGGATCAACACGGAACCGAGTCACTCAATCGAAGGCGGAATCAACGATTAAGTAATTAACGAACGAAACGAATAATCAAACACAATAAATATGAATCGAAACATTTGTATATTGATTATAACCGATCAGATTACAGGTGGATTCGACAAATTGCGTTTAGGGTTTCGTCAACCCTAAAACTGAAAACGAAAAACGTTTTTATACAAACTCTGGCACCTGCGACGTTACATGCAACGTCGCAGGCCCAAGCCCAATCGACATTAACAATGTCACAGGCCCAGTACCTGACGTCGCACCTGCGACGTTACACACAACGTCGCAGGAGTCAGGAAACACAAAACTAACACGAAACTAACTACGAGCTAGACCAACTGACAGACACAATAAATGCATCAACAAATTACGAACTAATCAAGTTGGATTATATTTATGCAAAAAATTCAGCTGAAAAGGCAATGCGTCCTCAAATTCTTTATAAACCCACAACATCTTAAATCGTTTTTTTATAATTATGTATAATTTTATTTTTTGTTATGCTAAATTATGTGTAGATTTATGCACATAAATGTAAATTACATATTTTGGTGGGTTTTACAAATTAATAACACATGTAAAAACCCCAAACCCCTAAACCATTTATCATACTGAACCCTAAACCATGTGAAAACCTAAACCCTAATAAACACTAAACCCTAAATCCTAACTGTAACCCTAAATTTAATATACAATCAAACAATAACACACGTGTTAATAATTTGTAAAACCAACCAAAAAGTGAAAAAAAACTCGTCGAAAATATACCTTGTGAGATCTTAAATCGAAGAGGAAAAAACACTGAATTTTATGGTGCAATTTTCATAATTTTTTTGATTTGCCGTTTGTGAAATAATTAATTTACAAAAAAATATTCAATATTCAATATTGCCTTTAATATATCACCAATCAATAAATAGCTTACCAAACATATAATATAAGGTTATTATAGTCTTTTTGTCATATTCTCTTCACTATTTAGGTAGTCATGTTTTTAAAGACTAAATCAATGGTTCACATTCAATTTAATAACTCATTTAAAGGTTGAGATTAATTTAGACTACCTAATTTACACTCTATTATAATATATAATGTAGATGTAGATTTATGGTGTTTTCGTTTTTTAGATTTTTTCGGCAAGTTTATAATATCTTTACAAGATATCATCATCATAATAGTATGTTTAATTTTGGAAAAAACCACGAACATTAAAGACAATATACATGTAACATTATAAAAAAAATTGACATTAAACTTCGATTGGCATGGGTCGTGCGTCACACAGCCCGAAGATTTACTAGTGTACTGTATACAAAGTTTGATGGGTATCAAGGAAAAGTCATGGTCGGTTTTTACTCATTTTCATGCTATTAACCATGAGATTGCTCTTATGTGGTCACGTGTTTTGTTTCGGTTGGATGACGCGGGTTACTTTTTGACGGTTGGATTTGTCTTTGAATGTTAGGTTAGTTATGTTTGAAGTTGAGTTTAGAGTCGTTTTGGGTGGAAGTAAGTTTTAGAATCGATGTAGTTATAGGGTCATTTGGTAGTAGTTTTTACTTCCTATGCTTGTAATTTTCATTATATTACTAGTTTTTTCTTTTTTGTAATAAAATTGGCTGCTTCTTAAATAAAATACTTATAGAGTTTGATGCACTCACAAATAAGCATGTACAAACTTTTATCTTTTCAAATATGTAAATAACAAGTAGTTTTTAACCTGCGTGTTGTGGTGGAATAAAATACTTAGTTATTTTATATAATAATTTGGTTTATACACAACTTAAAAGTCAGTGTTCCGTTTGTGGTCAGATTCGTATATTCGAATGGTTTGGGAGCTATGTATGGACGTAAACTTTATGTTCATTGCTTAATTAAATTATGGCAACTGGCAAGACAAAAAAATTATCTAAAATGTTTACACTTTTTGCCTTAGAATTAGATGTATATAATTTTCATATATTGACTGCAAAATCATATCAAAACTTAAATGAAGTAAAGGGAAATATATGAGATGTAAAGTATATGTAAAAAACTTAAAATAAAGAAAATGAAATGAGAAAGCAGTGCGTAAAAGGTGAGTGGTCATGTAGTATTTAATCAAAAGTAACATTTAAGCTAATTTCTCAAATACAAAGCTAAAAATTATAAAAATTGTGTACTCGTTACAATGCATCTTATGATCAAACTATGAATACACATTGTGTTGACCCTCTCATATTTACATCACATATTTGTCAATTCCCTTTGAAGTATTTGATTTAAATTCATCAAAACTATGTAAGCTAGTTACGTTCAAATTATAGATACTTATATGAAGTTTTTAATAGTTAAAAAAATCTTTACTTTGTCCGATTACATTTGAGTTATCGTTTTTAAAATCGATTTGGTTGTCGAACTAATCATTATACAGGCACACTCTTATAATACGATGTTGACTTTGTAACTAATTTACTCAAATTAATAGTGTAATTTGGGGATCAACATTGTTGCCATTCTATAAAAAAACTATAAATAATTACCAAACGTTAGTGACAGTTAGCGTTAAATAAAATAAAATAAAATTGTATTCATATGTTATCTCGAGTTAATCAATTAATGTAAAACATCACATTGATAAGCCGAGTGTTTGAAAGTTTATGTAAGATAAAATTGATAAGCATCAAATAGATAGTATATTTTATAGTAATTTATCCTTATATTTATATACATTTTATTGCATTTATATGATTTTAAATATTTATTTTGTTAATAATTGCATAAATGTATTTTAATTGAAGATTGAAGAAAAAAGAACAAGAACGAGACCAGAACTGAATAATTAAAGCACTTAAAGAAATAAAGATTAAAGACCTTGAAGAAATGAAGACTAAAAGAGTTAAAATGAAGAATTGGGCCAAGAAAACAAACAAGTCTTGTTATGAAGATTAAAAATCCAAAAATTAAGCCCAAGCCCGAAAATAGAATATTCTGAAATTTACATCCAACCGGCGTTTGGATTAACCAACTGGCGGTTGAGCTTTAGGGTTTAAAGGCGGTGCAGACACGTGGAGTTGGACCCGGATTTAAATAACTCCAACCGACGGTTGGAGAACCCAACCGGCGGTTGGGAGGTCGGTTTTTAAAACTATAAATAGAGGCTCAAATTAGCTTAAACCATATACGATTCAAGAATACTAAAACCGAAAGTTAGGGTTTTATGACGACTTTAGGTGCGATTTTGGAGGCCAAGGAGCTAGGGTTTGAAGGTTTTTAACCCTAGGGAAAGCTTGTCTGCTAATTGGTTCGGTTTCTTTACCCTTGTAACTTTATTAATCTTTTGGGTTATTTTGGATATTGTTTATTTGAATTAATTGCTTATTAGGTTTTCATTATGAATGTTTAAATGTATGTTTATTAGATTTATTATATGAATTATATGTTTATGTTGGAACTATATTATTGAATGCTTATTATACAAGAATTGTCTGTGTTATATTAATATTGATAACAGTTAATTGATTTATATAGATAGCTTTACTAATCTTGTGAGTTTTATAAATTAATTAATGATTGTCAATTATTAATGTTAAGTAACATTGTAATTCAACCTAATCTTGGAATTGTATTAATAAACTGCTGATAGATCTTAATAAATAGTAATACTTTACTTAATCTTTGGGAGTGTTGCTATATGAAAATTATCTTAATCTTTGTGATTTTCTACATTAGTAATTCACCAATAATAATAGCCAACAAAGCAAATAGACATAAGTTGATATAATACGTTTAATAAATAATTGTTTAAATAGTTATAATCTTCTATCCAATTGAGTATACCTAAGTTGTTCCTAGAACTTATCTATTAGAATCTGTATCAAAACATAAATATAAATATGTTTGTTCGGAACTAAAACGTCCTCCTTATCTTGTAGATTATTGTAAATTGGATCCTTGTATTTAATTGTATTATAATTGTAAATATTTGTAATTAGAATAAATAGATAATTAGTTATAAATAAGAATAACGTTTCTTGTGTTCCTTGTGTTCGAATTTGGACTTACTTATTAAGCTATATTACATGAACGGGTCAATCTTGCCTGAATTGTGTGATAGTATTATTTAGTATTTCCTTAATTTAAACTTGTTATTATAATTTAAACTTCTGATAAACAAATTAGTTTATTAGAATCCTACAAGCATCAAATGGATTGGGCAACTGGAAATCCAACACAGATGGCAGATATTTGTTTGATAGAAGAATTGCAGGAAGTGATTAGCTTATTGGAACAAAAAGATTATAAAAATTGCAGCACTTACTATGTAGATTGCACAGTGGAATATTATGTGCATCAAATGATAAATGATTTGTACTATCCCGCACAAGAAGAGCTAAGAAGGAAAGTTCCGGAGGGGATATCTGAAGTGGCATTAGTTAATGTGGCAAACTATGTGATTATGGAGCTTAAATCAATTTTTCAAGGAAGGAATCATTTTTGTCATAATGATCTATTTCATTTAGGATTATCTCAGATTTATACAAAAATGATAAATATGTTTAGATTTTCGGGATTGTTGTTTACTGAGCGTCAGAGAGAGTTAATGAGAGGAATAGTATGGGAAGTTGAAGAGGTAGTGAGAAATCCTACAACTGGAAAGTATGAAATGTTACATTTAGGATTTTATGGTTTTATGGATGAGTTAAGACGTAAGCATCAAGAGCGTGAAGTGAAGGAAGTAAATGGATATAAGGTAATTAATGAGGAAGGACAAGTAGCAAAGACAATAAAGAAAATAATGAGGGAATTCTATGAATTGCAAATAGCAGCTGATGAACATTACCGACATTTTGAAGATTCTACTGCTCAAGTGCCTGATATCACTAAAACCATGTTAAGATACTTTTTAAGAATCTTTCCTCCTGACCAGAGAATCCCTATACACTTTATGTTACCAAATGGTTACTATGTTTCACCTCTAGCTCGAGAATAGGTTCATCAACCTTGAAGATATTCGCACATTCTTATTTTTATTTGGGGTTTTTCATTTTGTTATCAGTTACGATTTCTTTTAAACTTTAGTTGTTTGTTTGTTTATTTATGGATATTAAGTTTTTAATATATGTGTTATTTTAGGACTAATTTTCATGTTTTATTTAAGTGGTTAAATGTTTTCATTATTAATCTCGGTTATAATATATAAGGTATGATACGTTTCAATTGAATAACCATATTTTACGACTGCATTAAAAATCATTTTAAGATTCATATTGGATTTTATCCTCACTTTTATAAGTTTTTTTTATGACATCGTAAAATTTTTTATAATGTTGGTTTGATAAGTATGAGTTATTTTATAGGAATTGTTAAAATATTTTGATAATATAATGGAAGTAGATATGAGGAATTTAACTATGTTATATGTTAGATTCTTAATTGTTAACTTAATGAATGAATGGTTTTTCTTTGAATATTGGTATTATCTTCTTAACTAAGGTGTGGATACATTAATCTAGTGATTGTTTTTATTTAATTGTTCTTTATAGTTAGGATTTTTAGAATCTGAATTGTATATATGTTTTTGCTATAAAGATAATTACTATAAAATATATTACTAGATAATGATATGAAACATTGATGAAGAGACTTTTAATCAATTTTTGAAGTAAAAGAAGTTTGTTAAATAAGTTTAAACATTATTAATGAATTAGTATGTATGGGTATTTAGTAGATTTTAGTTATAGAATAGGTTTAAAGAGCTATTAATACGTTGTTAAATCGAGTATAAGATGATAAAAGTTGCTATAAACCAATCAGAAGTTAACGGTTGGATATATTTTAGTTTTACATATTGATGAGTTAGGAAATCGATAGTTGTAGGTATCCAACTAGAGATAGAATAACAATAATGAGTTTTGATGCAATAAGTGTGACACCCGGTCAAAAATGACCCAAAATTTGGTCCAAATTTAAACTTTTATTTCAAGTATTATATACTTAAAATACCAAAGCGTACAAGTATTATATATATGATTATATGTATATATAACTCAAAACGATTATTTAATAATCATGTATGTACGAATCTGAAAGAACGCAGAACACTAATACGGACGTTGGTGAAACTATTATTAAAAAATATGAAATTATTTGATAACAACGATAATTTCTTTATATTATGTTTATAATATAACAACACGTACGTTTTGCTTAAAACGTAACCGAACGTAACGAAAACGCGCGAAACGCGCTCGACCGACGAAATAAACCAAAGTTATATTTTTATAACTTAAAACTAAGTATTTTGATAAAATACTTCAAGTAAAAGTAACGCGATTACACGCATACAAAAATAACGTCTAGAAACGTTACACGAGTTAAATAAACGTATAAATTGCGACCGACGATGAAACGAAATTCCAAACATCATTTTGGTAACTTAAAATGTATTTCTTTTAGTAAGATTATCATTTAGAAATATCGAGTTTTAAAATGATATCGAAACATATTATATATAACATATAACGTATGAATAAACGTCGAAACGACCGGGTAAACGAACACCGCACGGAGCGCGACTTTGGGAACAAGTTTGGGAAAAGCCCACACCCTTGTGGACCCCACCCCAGCTGACTTTCAGCCAACAAACACCTCCCCAAAAATGGTGGATCTTGTTTCTTGCTTTTTGACTTAAAATCCCAAACACCATCCCCATAATCCTCATTCATCAATCACCTCTTCTCTCTCACTCTACAACAACCTCTCTCTATATATATTCAGCTGGAAAAACCAGCCTCAAAACCCCCTTAAATCACCAAGTAAAACGTCTCGAATCGCTAGACTTCTTTGGAGGAAAACGATCACCACATCGAGGGCTACGTTCCTATCTTTTCGGAATCTTCATACGAGTATTGTAAGGACTCCAACTCTTCTAAATTACTTATATAATGTTTATATACATGTTAGCTTGCTCACTTGACTAGATTATGTCCAAATAACCTTTTGAAACTCGTTTTGGAACACATATATCTATATAACATAATCCGGACAGATTCTATGTCCTCACGGAATAAATCATATAAAATCGTGTACTTTGAATTAGACAACGAGACACATACCGAAATTTTCGTATGAAAGAGAACTACAACTTTCATATTTTACACTTTTTCCATAAATACACCCATTTTTACAGAAAATGCGATTTGTACAGCTGGTACTGTTTTGACCGGATTTTGGACCCGACACCTTTCGAATTTTATTTAGCTAACTAAATGGACACTATGATTTTTGGAAAAATTAAGTAAAGTACTAGAGACCTAGTAGAATATCTGGTAATTTTTTTTGAACACGACTCGAACTAGAAACCATTGAAAGCTAGAGGCGAACTAAACCGATAAAACCGAAAACCTAACAAAAAGGGCTGTTTTGAAGTTCCTCTAAAAACTGACACTTCGGGCTAACCCCGACACGAACCGATAATTTTAATAGACTTATTTAACATATTTAAGACTACTCTAAAAGTTTCGGGTCAAACCGAGTCCGTTTGACCAAGTCAACAAAAACGAGCCCAAAACGATAAATGCGAGCCGACTTGAGGAACGATAAGATTTCGGACCAAGAATGAACTTTGATGATTTTATTTGTGAACTTTGAATAAAAACGACAACATATATATATACGGTATAATATACGGATAAGCGAGTTATACTTATATATCTATACTTCGATAAGTATACACTTTAAACACACGCGGAATATACGGATAATGATTTCATCACATAATACGGATTATGAATATACGGAATATACTTTACAAGTATACAATCAAACATATAATAATACTTGAATTATTATCATGAACCGTCACCAACGGGCCGTACACATTAATACATACTAAAGACGCAAACGATTACATACTACAAATACAGACGATTACAGATATACAAACAAACATTGGACATTAACTATTTGAGTGGATAACTAGTATGGATAATCTTTAAGATATCCATTTACTTACTTAACCTTATGCGTTCAGGACGCTAGAGGTCACGGGTTCGGAGAACCGCACTGCTTGATTTACTGCTAGACTCAGGTGAGTCTCACAGCCCCTTTTTACTGTTTTACTGTTTTGGGGGAGATGCATTACTTGTTTTACTCGAACACATGTACTTACTTACTTGATTTACTTACTGATTTACTGGTATATCGATTGCATGGGTTTTACTTAATCCAATGAAGTCCCTTTAATCATAGTTGTTAGTTATGGACTTAAGCGCGAGTTTTAGTAAATGGATCCATTTGGGACTGACAATCCCCACCTGGGGTGGTAGCGCCACCACGAACCGTACTCGTATAAACAGGTGTTTTCTACTCGTTTCATATGAATGTTTTTGGATTAGCATTCACAAGGGCAATTACTTACTTACTGTTAAGCTTCAACTATGGTGCTCATGGCAATGTATATCGAAACTATTGCATACGTGCAATCATTACTTACTTTTACTACTTGATGTGTTCAAAACTGTTACTTACTATAAACCTGTGAGATTCACCAACCTTTTGGTTGACCTTTTTAGTGATGCATTCTCAGGTACGCAGCTTGAGTAGGGATGCCCAGCAGGATCTACTTATATGCTAAGCTAGTACGAGTCGCATGCATACACACTAATGAAGATTTTACTGGCATTATCTTTTGTACTATGATTATGTAACTAAAATCTTTAGAATCAATTTGCGAACTCACTAATGATGTATCTTTATGACTTATCACTTTTGAAAACTTATGTAATATACTGTATTGCAATGTATTTTCTAAAACGTCTCATTTAGAGTCGTTTACTATATATCTTGTGCTTTGGTTATTGATTAGTCACGCCCAAAAACAATCGCTTCCGCAAAGCATGAAATTGGGGGTGTGACAATAAGCCCATAAAAATTAATAGCATGTGTTTTTGTTTATGTATTATCTTTAATTTTAATTTTATTTTTGATACGTTTAATGTGTTTTCTTGTTTATTTTTAGACTACCATTACAATGTTGCATAGTTGGTATACAATATAGTATACAATACAGACTAGTACAACTGAACAATGCATTGCACTTAGAATTTTTGGGAAATTTAATAAGTTTATCTTATTAATTTTGAACTTTGTGGGTGTGTTCACTGGAAACCCTCACGAGACTATAACTCGTCCACTTGGGATACCGAGGGGTTTAAAGGCTTATTGCATATGCTAAATGCAATCGTGATTAACTACGAAAGTGTGGATGTTGTATATTATTTTTCAAGAGATGAAGGAATCAACCAATAAGATTTTTCTTAGCCGATGATAAAATTTATAATTTCAGTCAGGGAGTTTTTCTGTTCTATTTTTCTTTCCCTTACTCACTTTTTGTTTATCATTTTTATACAATGAGGGCATTATATAATTTAAGTGTGGGGATAGGGTTCGTAAGAAAAAGAATTTATTTAATTAAACATTTAAGTTTCTATTGTTCTAAAATTTAAAATTTTAAGTGAATAACTAAGTATTTATTAGTTAGAATACTTTTATTAAAAGTTTTGTTTTGTATTTTAAGGTTTAGACTTTAATGTGGATTAACTGTTTTGTATATATAATGTAAGCTACTTAATAAGGAAGTGATATATAGTTATATGATATGATGTACTAATAGGCAATCTATATGAAGATTTCTGAATATTGAAAAAAAAAAAAAATAATATAACTTGTTTATTATTTTATGATACATAATATGATGTATGACATAAAAGTCTTAATTTTTAAATTTATTATGCGATAATTTTATATCTTTTTAATTATGTGAGTACATTTGGGGGTATATATTTATGGTTTCCTCTGTTATACGAAAGTATAGACCTGGTCTCTATTAATATGTATTTAAAAATTAAGAAAACGCAAGTCAAAAGTACTTGAAAAAGTCTTAAAAATAAAAGATACCTAATGAGGTCGCCAAAATGGTTTGACCAAGTCTGGTTTTGCTTAAACCTGAATCAAGTTATGTCGCTCTGTTGCATGAAAATGCAGACCTATCACCAATGTCTTGATTCTTAAAAATGTATTTCATATATTGGATAATAAAAGTAAATTGTATAATTAAATTTAAAGGTATATCATATGTGGAAATCATAAGTAATATACATACTAACAATAAAAGGGTATTCAGAAATATGAGTATAGATTGTTTAAAGTGGACAAATATATTAGTAATCATTCATAAGTTATATATTGCACAAATAATAATAATTTTATTTATACATTATAGTTATCCATGTTAATTAAATTGTTTAAATTTTTAATTTATGAAACAGATTTTTAGTATTGGTATTCTGATTCTTAAATATTAGTTTGATGCTTATTTTTAAATTAATATTCAGTTTTCTACTTGAGGACAAGCAGAACTTAAATGTGGGGATATTTGATAAGCATCAAATAGATAGTATATTTTATATTAATTTATCCTTATATTTATATACATTTTATTACATTTATATGATTTTAGATACTTATTTTGTTAATAATTGCAGAAATGTATTTTAATTGAAGAATGAAGAAAAAGAAACAAGAACGAGACCAGAACTGAAGAATTAAAGCACTTAAAGAAATAAAGATTAAAGACCTTGAAGAAATGAAGACTAAAAGAGTTAAAATGAAGAATTAGGCCAAGAAACAAAGAAGTCTGGTTATGAAGATTAAAAGTCCAAAAATTATGCCCAAGCCCGAAAATAGAATATTCTGGAATTTACATCCAACCGGCGGTTGGATTAACCAACCGGCGGTTGAGCTTTAGGGTTTAAAGGCGGTGCAGACACGTGGAGTTGGACCCGGATTCAAATAACTCCAACCGGCAGTTGGAGAACCCAACCGGCGGTTGGGAGGTCAGTTTTTAAAACTATAAATAGAGGCTCAAATTTGCTTAAACCATATACGATTCAAGAATACTAAAACCGAAAGTTAGGGTTTTATGACGATTTTAGGTGCGATTTTGGAGGCCAAGGAGCTAGGGTTTGAAGGTTTTTAACCCTAGGGAAAGCTTGTTTGCTAATTGGTTCGGTTTCTTTACCCTTGTAACTTTATTAATCTTTTGGGTTATTTTGGATATTGTTTATTTGAATTAATTGCTTATTAGGTTTTCATTATGAATGTTTAAATGTATGTTTATTAGATTTATTATATGAATTATATGTTTATGTTGGAACTATATTATTGAATGCTTATTATATAAGAATTGTCTGTATTATATTAACATTGATAACAGTTAATTGATTTATATAGATAGCTTTACTAATCTTGTGAGTTTTATAAATTAATTAATGATTGTCAATTATTAATGTTAAGTAACATTGTAATTCAACCTAATCTTGGAATTGTATTAATAAACTGCTGATAGATCTTAATAAATAGTAATACTTTACTTAATCTTTGGGAGTGTTGCTATATGAAAATTATCTTAATCTTTGTGATTTTCTACATTAGTAATTCACCAATAATAATAGCCAACAAAGCAAATAGACATAAGTTGATATAATACGTTTAATAAATAATTGTTTAAATAGTTATAATCTTCTATCCAATTGAGTATACCTAAGTTGTTCCTAGAACTTATCTATTAGAATCTGTATCAAAAACATAAATATAAATATGTTCGTTCGGAACTAAAACATCGCCCTTATCTTGGAGATTATTGTAAATTGGATCCTTGTATTTAATTGTATTATAATTGTAAATATTTGTAATTAGAATAAATAGATAATTAGTTATAAATAAGAATAACGAATCTTGTGTTCCTTGTGTTCGAATTTGAACTTACTTATTAAGCTATATTACATGAACGGGTCAATCTTGCCTGAATTGTGTGATAGTATTATTTAGTATTTCATTAATTTAAACTTGTTATTATAATTGCATATACTTTTACGCACATCAAAAATATATGCAATTTAGAAATGGTGGTGATTTGTACACCAACAAAAATTAGCAATATATCACTTTTATGTATCATATCATACTATTGTACTATACAACAATTTAAAACATAGTTTATTGAGTATGACTAATTTTTGGTGGTGTGCAAATTACCACCAATTACAATATATAATAAAATTTATTAATCAATAATTTTGAAAGTTGTGACTTAGTGACTCGTATACACTAATCTAAGAGTGTAACTTCGATTTTTGACGTCATATTAGAAAAATTGTAAATGATGATTAGATGAAAATGATACTTAGCGCTAAACAAAACACATCTAAACTTTTTTTTTTATATCGAGTTAAGTGATTAATTTAAGAAAAAAACACATTGATCAATCGGGTAACTTTCAAATTGAACATTATGATACCAAGTTTTTTAGACTTATAATAATTATTATTTTTAACTTTTGTTAATTCGTCCCGTGACATTAGAAGTATTGTTTTTGTCATAGTGACTCATTTATACTAAGGTAATTTTGTAACTTGAGAATAACCAATTCGCCGTTATATTAAAAAAATTTATAAGAAATGATCATACAAAACTTACACTTATGTTAAATAAAACACATCTATATTTTAGTCATATCAAGTTAAATGATTAATTATAAGAAAGCACATTGATTAAACGGGTGTTTCAAAGTTTAAATATGTAGAGTATATATAATTTACAAAACATATAATTTAAAATCACAAATAAAATAGATTTAGGATCAGAGGGGAATGCTGATTTTGGAGGGCGAGGAGGGCAAGGGTCCAATTTGCAATTTGTGTAAAATTAATTTTTAAATGTTGATCATATGACAGGAAACTGAATAATTCACACTCACACTCAAATCTACAAAACACCTCCATTAATCATTCAAACTCACACTCAAATCTCATTCTTCATCTCTAAAATCATGCACCTTCATCCATCATCTATCTAATCATGGCCGATGACGGCGAATAAAAGCTCATCGCCGTCGCACGTCACTTAGCCAAAACCCTCGGTCACATCGACAATGCTTTCGTCGACGACATCCTCCAAATCTTCTCCAATTTCGACGGCAGATTCAAACAAAAACTCAATCACAACACTAATTTTGATCAAACTGTTAAAAACCTCGACCGACTTCTCTCTAAATACTTAACCGTTGACCAACCGATCTGGTCAAACTCCGTCAACGCTTCATCGTTCCTCCAATCCGTCGATGAATTAACTCTCCTAATCCGAGATTGTAACGATGTTCACGATGATGATGATACGGTTGATTCGATTAGTATCGATCGAGTTGAGGATTTTTTTTATGAGTTTTAACGATGTTCACGATGATGATACGATTGATTCGATTAGCATGGACATTGATAGGGTTTTTTTTTGTTGTGTATATAGATATATGATGTGTGTATGTATAGGTCTCAGATTAAGCGCGTTGAATAGATGCTTTCTGATAGTGACAACGACGATTATAATATATACTTTTTTAGATCTGACTGCATCGTACATTTTTCCACTGCATCTTACGTTACCGAATCTTACGTTACCGCATCTTATCAAGTTTTTAGATCTGACTGCATCGTACATTTTTCCACTGCATCTTACGTTACCGCATCTTAAATGAAACTAATGTATATTTTTCCTAATACTTATTTACTGCATCTTGTATACCGTTACTGCATCATAGAATTTAATTAGCATTTTTATGTGTTATAAATCTTGATTTTATGTTTGAATTTAAAAAATTAGTTTTACTTGTCTACTGCATCCTGTATTTTTGTTACTGCATATTGTATTTTTTTTGTTACTACGTCTTTTGTATATTTGTTAATACGTCTTTTGTATATTTGTTACTGCATCATGTATTTTATTGTTATTGCGTCTTTTTTATATTTGTTATGCATCTTATATATTTATCACTGCATCTTATCTTCTTTATTTTTTTTGACCGAATCTTGTATATTAAATAGTTTTATAACTGAACAATTTTTTTTAAAATTTTAAGGATTTTTGTTATGAAATTTTACAAGCAAATCCATACCTTTGTCAATATTGCAAAAAAGTCCCTCCTCCTTTTTACAAATTTATCAAAATTGCAAAAAGGTTCCTCCACCCTATTCTCTGTTCTCCTCTTATCTCTACCCAATAAAATATAGTAATTATGATTTTTAATCTCGAATGGTATAATAAGACACCTGAAATTTTAAGCTAACTTTGCCCCCAAAAAAAAGTCACTATTCATTTAGTTGTAACTCATTATCATTGATGGTAAATGTAGAGTTCTACAATTTGTGCAACTTTAACAACTAAATCTGGCCCACTTATAGTTTTATTATACCACTTAGAACATTTATCAAAGTGTAAATGGGTTTAGGCCCACCAAATTAGTCCATAGTGTGCCAGCTGACTAACAAAGACCCACATGCATATTGGTAGGGGTGAACAAATAAAGCGGTTTTTAAAACCGACCCGGCCCAAACCCGGAAAACCGACCCGGTAAGAACCGGGTATAACCCAACCCGGTTCGGGTTTTTTCACTACCCGACGGGTAGGGAACTGGTTTGAGGTTTTGAATTTCAAAATCGGGTTGGAACCGGGTTGAAATCGTGTTGGGTTGGAAAACCCGGTAAAAAACCGGTTGAAATGGGTCAAAAACCCGGTTCGGGTAGGTCAACAATCCGGTTTTCATTTTGTTGACCAAAACCCGGTTTGGGTAATGGGTCGGGTCGGGTTGTGCAAAAAACCCGGTTTGTTCATGTAACACCCGGTCAAAAAAAGTCAAATTTCGCGCCGATTTTAAACTTTAAATAATTGTATTTTTATAAACAATTATAACCAAATTACATTTTTGTAATTCAAGTAAAATATTTTTTATTCAAAATCATTTCGAAATAATATAAACAAAATTATAAATTTAAAATATTAAATTTATATTACGATCGAGTACAAAAACACGGATATTATGTACTGTGGTTGGAGACCACAGTCTGCGAGTTAGGGATCTGAGTTTTAACAAAAACCCAAATCCCCTCCTCATTCTTTCTCATTCATCACATTTCACACTCTCTCTCCTCTCAACTTTTCTCTCATCTCTCTCTCTCTCTACAACCTACCACCACACCACCGCCACAATAATCCGCCAAAAACCACCGTCAAACGACCTCCAATCTCGAAGCTCCTTTAGGGAAAAACGATCACCACGCAACGATCTACAATCCTATCTTTTCGGATTCTCCTCGCGCGGATTTGTAAGTTTCCGACAATTCTCGAAATCTCTCAAAACTTTGTTATTTTGCTTGTTTGCGGTTTAGATAAGCGTAAAATACTTAAATATGGGTTGGGTAAAAGAATCAGACTCAACGGAGGCCGGAAAACTCGTTTCCGACTCAAACTCCGGCGAACAGTCCGTAATGTCGCAGGGACCAAAAACAGTGCTGCGACGTCGCAGCCGACGTCGCATCCAACGTCGCAAAAACATCTCAACGTCGCATGATGCGACGTAACACCCTACGTCGCAGTAAATCTTAAACGTCGCACATTGCGACGTAACACACAATGTCGCATTAAATTGCGACGTCGCACATAGCGACGCAAGACCCTACGTCGCATCTGACGTCGCAGAACCTTAAAAATCTATGTTTTTCACTAAGTATTGACAACCAAATTTTACCACTCGATTTTACCCGAATTTGGATTTCGAATACGTTTTCTTTAAAGTAAAGTAGTAGAAATAAAAATTTTCCAAGCTGACCTGGCAGCTCGACCCCAGCCAGGGGCTCTGCCCCTTGGACCCCGCCAGGGGCTGCCGCCCCTTGGACCCCGCTACCAGGGGCGCTGCCCCCGGACCCCCGTACACCATTCCCAGACTTCAACAACAAATGCATACATGAACAACTCGCTTAGACAAACTGATTTGTCTCATACTTATATAACCTCACGTGTTTAGGACACTAGAAGGTTACCATTCGGACGACGCGCATATCATCGTATCGCTAACAACTCACAGGTGAGTTTCATAGCCCCCCCTCTTTCAACTGTTTTACTATTTTCGGGGTGAAACACATGCTCAATTTCTGTTTTCGAATTATATAAATAATTGTTTATAAATCACAACTATTTTTATTACTGTATGTAATACAAAATGTGTAATACTTAGGAATTACACCCGCAATATTGTTTTTGAACAATATCAATACTTAACCTAGATAGGTTACAATCGTACCCGGTTAGGTCGTTGGAAAACGATTACCAACACATAACTTGATTTAGTTATCGAAATCTTTTGGCCATATTGTCACGGGACAATAACATTGAATACATTAGAACTAGTTAGTTCTACCTACACTGAACAACATTTATACTGTTACAAGTTTAGTTATTCTTTAAGAACTAAAACTGTCGACACACTCCATTATCACTAGAATGGGAACTGAACTTAAGTGAACATTTTCCCAAGACTCCGTTATATGTACTTGCTAGGCTTTAGGCTAGGGGTATACAATATTATTACAAGTTAGTACAGACTTCTTATATCTATACGACTCAACTGGTGACGACTCTGGCTCAGGATGTAATCCAACCAGGGATGGTCCCCCGGCCCAGGATGTAATCCAACCGTGGGGGTGTCACCTGATGAATATCTACATACTATTATACGATCTACTTAGTCAGGCATGTCGAGTACTGCTGGCTCTCAAACAACTTAGTCGGGCATGTCGTTGTACTGCCGGCTCAATCACAAATTGCTGCGAGCAATTCCAAAAACGATGCCGCGGTATTGCAGCGGGCACCAAACGATGCCACGGTAAAGTGGGCACAAAACGAAACCACGGTATTGCAGTGGACGAAACTTCAATCAATGGATCAGCGAGTTATACTCGGGATTCACAATAAGTTAACGGATCGGTGGTGCTGCCACGCGAGGCCGTTAGCTCAATTCATGTCCGGGTTAGCTTATGCTAATCGGGTAAACGGACACGCTAAACGTTCAAACATAGATCTGCGGATCTACAATCACTTGTTGCTGGATGCAACACCTCATATATTAAATCATAGTTCTGCGGGACTACAGTTACTTACTATCATATGACGTGGTCATACAGTTATTTGGTTACAACTTAGGCAGGTATTGCCTCCCATTATACACTTACTCATACCAGATAGGTATTCAGGCTAGGTATGCCTCAATTATTGTGTACTTAGGTACGGACTACAATTGATTAGGTATTAGATACCTAAACTTTCGAATTACACATTGGTAATTACATCTACAAATTGCTACAAATCAGAATCGTGGATTCTGAACAACTTCTCAAAACATACAAGATTTATACTTTATGTTTTCAACTAACAAACCTATGAACTCACCAGCTTTATAGCTGACCTGTTTTAGCATGTGTTCTCAGGTGCCCAGCAGGATTAGGATTACTACAAGATCTTACTAGTTCGAGTCGCATATTTTCAACAAATGGGACTACTCTGCATTTACTTTCATATTTTCCAATTATGTATTTGAAATTTGTTGTCAAACTTATAACGTTGTAAAAATTTTTATCTACGAAATGTATAACCATTTTCAAACGTCTCATTTAGAGTCGTTCATTATGTATCTTATGCTGTGATATTTGATTTAGTAACACCCGACCCGACAGCTTCCGCAAACCGAAATTTGAGGGTGTTACAGATTGGTATCAGAGCCTAAGGTTATAGTGAACTAGGTTGCATTTAGTGGGCCTAGACTATGACCGTTAGGCAGTATTCCTCGTTAGGTATGACTGGTTCAGGGATTACATCATACGAGTTTAATTTAACATAGCGTAGCTAACTATGTACAATTAAATAAAGATGATGCGATATCTGAAAGGGGTTATACTGGACCAGGAATGCGTAGTTGACTCTGATTTGTTATGTGCTAGACATCCTAGGCTATTATATGTACTGTAGGTATGTATGAATAGGCCTTACATGTGTAATACTTTTACGTACTTATATATATTGAGTATATATATAAAATCAATTCCGCTGAACCAATACATACTCGCGAAGAGGCACATCGCCGTCTTCCTAACTATCGCGACTCGACACTTTTCTCCTTATGCACGCATAGGAGAATATCACATTTATCACTGAGCCTCGGGAAGGAGGTACAAACGTTACCAATGGGAATGGAAACCCGCACATGCTAAACCTTCACGAAACTTAAAACAAACTGACAACTTTTAAACCTTGAACATATGGATCACAACTGGATTAGTGTTGACTAAGTCCACAACAAAATTATCTCGAATCACAACTTGATCACGTAGATCAACAAATTCAATCATGCGGTACTTTGACCCCTACATTTTAGCCTTTGTTCTACAACTGAGAAATTCGAACTTCAAACACATTTTGGCCGTGGGGCCACAAATCAAACCACACATGGCACGTGGTGCTACGATTTCAAGGTATGTTAATACCACAACTTGAGCACATTAGTGCAACATTCACAGTACGTTGATACTACAATCATGGCATGTTGATGCCACACTCATAGTACATGGATACTACAATTTCAATGCCGCTGGCACTTCATTACAGCACGTGGTGCTGCGTTTCATGGTACCTTGGTACTACAATTACAAAACATTAGTATTTCAATTACTGTGCTGATAACACTGCATTATAGCACTAGGTGCTACTTCAATTATGCATGTAGACTTGTTATAGTTGCATGTACGACTGACATATGTACATATACACTTGCTTAACTGGGCACGAGGTGCCACACCTGACTATTATTATGTACGTATACTTGAATAGTTACGTGTACACCATATATGTATATACGACCCATTAAGCATGTAATGCTTTAATCAATAAATACACAATGATGTCACCACACACCTGGGTTGTGTTGGTGGACCCTGCTTCAACACCACCGAGGACACTGTAGTTGTCACATTACACAGGCATGAATGGCCGTACGATATTCTAGTACTACATTATAGTCTGATAGACTACGACAATACTATGGTTCTGGCCAACTACCTATAATTCATAACTAGGTCGTTAGTACGACTACACATCTAAAATTTCAAAGTCCGAGGACTTTCATATAGATACCTTAAGTGGTTTCTGGATAACTAACACTTTTACATCCGAGTATGCAACTATAAAGTCAAAATCTTTGAATAAAGGTCTCACACTTTGTCATTTCATTCTTGTTCAAGAATCATGCCTCCTAAACGACAAACTTTCACTCGAGCTGAGCACGATCAAATTATTAATCAAGCAGTGACTGCGACCCTAGCTGCTCGGAACCAAGAAAAGCCTTGCACTTTTAAGGATTTTCTGAGGTGCGAACCACCAAACTTCGTTGGTACTGAAGGAGCTATCGGATTAATTCGATGGTTCGAGAGAATGGAATCTATATTTCACGTTTGCAACTGCCCCGACGACTGCAAAGTCTTGTACGCCACATACACCCTCCAGGATGATGCTTCTACCTGGTGGAACTTTCACGCCCGAACTGTAGGAATCGACACTGCTCACAAACTTCCGTGGGAAGACCTGAAACGAATCATGAAGGACAAGTATTGTCCCATCGTAGTACTTCACAAACTTGAGGACGAACTTTGGCACCTCACCGTAAAAGACAACGATATCGTAACATATACCACTCGTTTCCAACAACTAGCACACTTGTGCCCAACTATAGTAAACCCTGAGAGTCAACAAATCGCAAGGTACACCGGTGGACTCCCGCTACTAATTGAGGGGATGGTCACCGCCTCTAAACCCACTACTATTGAAGAGGCCATTCGTATGGCCCACAGACTTATGGCACAGAGGGAACGACGCGAAGCCACTGCAACCGAAAACAACCTAACGAAATGGAATGGGGATTCCAGCTCTAGTCAAAATCCAACCAATCAACCTGAACCCTTGAAGTACCATGCTGTCGAACACAACGAAAGACAAGGCTATGCGGGTAACAAACCATTTTGTCACGGCTGTAAACGTCATCACGACGGATTATGCGGATTACCCTGCGAAAGATGCCAACGATACGGTCACGTAATCCGGGACTGCAGAGTTCCCGCCAATCCCGACTCTCGAAGAATATGCTTCAATTGTAAGGAACCCGGTCATTACAAGAAGGACTGCCCAAAAAGACGCAAAATTCACTTAATCGACTCCGAGTAAATCAAATAAATCTCCAATGATAATGTAAGTACAATTTCTCCTCGAAAACATAACCCTTCAATTATAGATTCGCTAAACGCGTACTTATTATCCCCGATATCATTTTATCAAACTAATATTAATTACATCGTAGGGCTAGTAGGCCCACATAAAACTCAATGTTTGCTTTCAGCAGACTGATCTACTGCACGTTCACCAAACATTTAGTCCTGATAGGACGACTTACGAAACAGTCACTATGTGACAACCACCTAGTCCCGAATGGACTACGACGTAAACGGTTACCTAGTAACCACCAAATAATCATACCCCAAACAAACAATACGGTCAGAATGTGACTACAACGATAAACCGCGACACAGTCATGGAGTGACTACCCTTCAACTCCGTTATAAGACGTGATATGTCTAATACCTACTCGATAAATTCCTCGTACGTACATTGCTTCCCAGACCCACGCGACCACGACTTCACACGAAATTTCGGGACGAAATTTTATTAACAGGGGGAGAATGTAA